>OZ020562.1:31104416-31747370 GCA_963971465.1 Lepidochitona cinerea
CTAGCATGCACTTAGCAGTAAAACACATACACATGTAGAAAAGGGCGTCGAACTGTATCCAGTCCTCCACTTCAGCGTATTATTGACGATTGTGACGTCGCTAATTTACGTCATTGAAAGTAACTGGCAAATTTGCTGATGTATGTTTTTCTATGACGTCAACGAAACGTCAAAACGTTATCGATTATGACGTCACAATTAACGTGACATTAATTGATTGACAACCAACATGGTCAGTGCAGTAGCGCCAGAATGCAATCAACCGAATAGTGACGTAAATTCTTCATTGCCTATCAAGTTTACAAGAGTGTACCTTCCAGTCTAATGATTAACGGGAATTACAATTGGAAATGTCTATCCAGTCTGTCTAGAGTTCGAAATATGCAGGTCAATATTTGTATTTATAATTAGTAATAATCAAGGCATAACCATGAAGTAAGGTTTGGGAACAATTTTACGACATATTTACGAATGTCTTTATTAATTAATTGAAATGCATTCGATAAAGACATAGGAATATATGTCACAGCGCAATGGACTTAACTTAAATTCGCACACTTACTTCATGGTTATGCCTTAAATATTTTCATTATAATGGACCCCTCGTTTAAAGGAAGTTTCAACAAGTTTTATATTTATATGTCATGTAAATTGCTCACGCAATCCATTTCCGATACAAAATTGCTTTAATGTACTTACATTTAGCCGAAAAATAGGAAATATTCTCTAATAGAGCTGTCCAAATAGGTTGGGTTAGGGTTCGGCCTTTATGTGCGTGTATCAAGGCCCTGGTCACCAGAACTGCCTGCCAAAGTTCGCTTGTATGGCAGTCCTTAATCTAAACAACTTTCGTAAAAAAAGGTTAAAAAAAGGTCGAATTTTCAAATATGTCTTAACAAAATGTATTGACTATCTTTTGCCTCACATATTTGAATTTTTACTTTTCATCGATATAACGATATATTCGCAACTGCTGTAATACAGCTTCGTATTGTTTGTGTTCAGATGACACTGAACGATAAGACTGAAGATAAATGGATAGTTTTTGGAAGAATGTGATCCTCAGGATACAGAGGGAAACAACAGCAGAGAGGAAAGTACAGGATAGCGACAAACCCAGAAAGTGCATCAGACTAGACCAGGCCAAGCGATCCACCGACCGCCAATTCGGTTCACAAAATTGACCAGGAGCTTTCGGGAATTCCAACTTGCAGAGGATCACTGGATTCCCGAAATATGTTCAAAGGTACCTCATCAGACATACATGTACGAGATGTTCCTTTAAAGGAAATCCAGATAACGAAAATCCCTGAAAACTTAACAAAGCATGTTAAAGATGGCTTACAGTTGTTTGTGGATGAAACATAGAATGACGATGAAATATAATTCCCTATAGAGTGTTTTAGTAGAAAAAGATCGCCATTGCCCGATAGCGTTGTTGACAAAGATGGCTTTGTCATCGCACAACCTCCGATTTGGAAAGAAGAGTTGACCTACGTACCAACAAACCGTCCCCATCATCTGTTAGCAAGGGCTGTGCAACAGAAGCCACAAAGACCTGATATATTACCAGCACATAAACTGGACCAGGTATTGACGGAGAGACTATATCTGCCAGCTGATGTAAAGAGAAGTTTAAAACTCTTCATCGATGACCAAAGTGATGACAAGTGGGTTGAATTTGTCACCAAAAGTTTAAACCGAAAGAGACCCCAGCCAGAGGGTGATATTGCTGACGCGGATGGATACGTCATCGCAAAACCACCACAATGGACCAACAATTGGCACCACGACGAAGGCCTGACGGATAAAAAAGAAGACAGGAGAGTTCCAAAAGAAGTGTGTATGAAACCCAAGCAAGATGATCATCCCTGTCGTCAGTCCTATATCAGGAGAATAAAACGAGCTGCTTCCCCTAACATTGAATCATCAGAAAGACATCAATCTCCTTTGACAAAAAGAGCGAGACAAGTGTAAGGATGTGGTGTATCTAAATGACAATCATTGAATGCGTTGAATTTTCTTGTAACCTTGAAAGCTAAAGACTTAAATTTTGTAACATTGCTACGTTTAAATATAGTTTAAACGATGTCGAGCACAGGTGTCGAAAGCTCGTGTTGTTCAAAAACAACTGAGGACGTGGTGATGTCTTATTTTTTATCATTAGTATGGAACCCACGTTTAAAGAGAGTGTCAAACATTGTATTTATAATTAGTAATAAAGGCATAACCATGAAGTAAGCTTTGGAGAACAAGTTTTCGACATCTTTACCGATGTCTTTATCAAAGAATATATGTCACAGCTCAATAGTCCTAAAAAAATCGCACACTCACTTCATAGTGACGCCTTAATTATTTTCATTATAATGGACCCCTCGTTTTGAGGAAGTTTCAACAAGTTCATTTATGATTGCAATCCATTTCCGATACAAAATTGCTTCGATGTACTTACATTTAGCCGAAAAATATCAAATATTGTCTAATAGAGCTGTCTGATAGTCTGTGGTTGGTTTGGGGTTCAGCCTTTATGTATCATGACCCTGGTCACTAGAACTGCCTGCCAAAGTTCGCTTATATGACAGTCCTTAATCTAAACAACTTTCATAAAAAAGGTTTAAAAAAGTTGATATCGAATTTTCAAGTCGGTCTAAACAAAATGTATTGACTATCTTTTGCCTCAGATATTTGAATTTTTACATTTCATCGATATAACGATATCATCGCAACTGCTGTAATACATTTTCGTATTGTTTGTATTCAGATGAAACTGAACGATAAGACTGAAGATAAATGGGTATTTTTTGGAAGAATGTTATCCTTAGGATGGAACACGGAGAGAAACAACGACAGAGAGGGAACTACAGGATTACGACAAACCCAGAAAGTTCCCCAGACTAGACCAGACCAAGAGATCCACCGACCGCCAATTCGGTTCACAAAACTTGACCAGGAGCTTTCGGGAATTCCAACTTGTAGAGGATCACTGGATTCCCGAAAAGTGTTCAAGGGTACCTCAACAGACATACATGTGCGAGATGTTCCTTTAAAGGAAACGATCCAGATAACGAAACTCATATCGAAAATCCCAGAAAACTGACCAAAGTATGTTAAAGATGGCTTACAGTTGTTTGTGGATGAAACATGGAATGGCGATGAGATACAATTTGCTATAGAGTGTTTAGTAGAAAAAGATCGCCATTGCCCGATGGCGTTGTAGACAAAGATGGCTTTGTCATCGCACAACCTCCGATTTGGAAAGAAGAGTTGACCAACGTACAAACAAACCGTCCCCATCATCTGTCAGCAAGAACTGTGCAACAGAAGCCACAAAGACCTGATGCATTACCAGCACATAAACTGGACCAGGTATTGGCGGAGAAACTATATCTGCCAGCTGAGCTAAAGAGACGTTTAAAACTTTCATCGATGGCCAAAGTGATGACGAGGGGGTTGAATTTGTCATCAAAAGTTTAAACCGAAAGACACATCAGCCAGAGGATACTATTGCTGACGCGGATGGATACGTCATCGCACAACCACAATGGACCAACAGTTGGCACCACGACGAAGGCCGGGGGGCCGTTTCACGAAGCCGTCGCAAAGTGCGATCAATTGCAGTTGTCAGGACTTCGTATCTCTTCACTATGGTATCCATTGGCACCTACGCTTCGTTTGCGATGCGACTGCTTTGTGAAATGAGCCCCTGGACGAGAAAAAAGAAGACAGGAGAGTTCCAAAAGAAGTGTGTATGAAACCCAAGCAAGATGATCATCCCTGTCGTCAGTCCTATATCAGGAGAATAAAACGAGCTGCTTCCCCTAACATTGAATCATCAGAAAGACATCAATCTCCTTTGACAAAAAGAGCGAGACAAGTGTAAGGATGTGGTGTATCTAAATGACAATCATTGAATGCGTTGAATTTTCTTGTAACCTTGAAAGCTAAAGACTTAAATTTTGTAACATTGCTACGTTTAAATATAGTTTAAACGATGTCGAGCACAGGTGTCGAAAGCTCGTGTTGTTCAAAAACAACTGAGGACGTGGTGATGTCTTATTTTTTATCATTAGTATGGAACCCACGTTTAAAGAGAGTGTCAAACATTGTATTTATAATTAGTAATAAAGGCATAACCATGAAGTAAGCTTTGGAGAACAAGTTTTCGACATCTTTACCGATGTCTTTATCAAAGAATATATGTCACAGCTCAATAGTCCTAAAAAAATCGCACACTCACTTCATAGTGACGCCTTAATTATTTTCATTATAATGGACCCCTCGTTTTGAGGAAGTTTCAACAAGTTCATTTATGATTGCAATCCATTTCCGATACAAAATTGCTTCGATGTACTTACATTTAGCCGAAAAATATCAAATATTGTCTAATAGAGCTGTCTGATAGTCTGTGGTTGGTTTGGGGTTCAGCCTTTATGTATCATGACCCTGGTCACTAGAACTGCCTGCCAAAGTTCGCTTATATGACAGTCCTTAATCTAAACAACTTTCATAAAAAAGGTTTAAAAAAGTTGATATCGAATTTTCAAGTCGGTCTAAACAAAATGTATTGACTATCTTTTGCCTCAGATATTTGAATTTTTACATTTCATCGATATAACGATATCATCGCAACTGCTGTAATACATTTTCGTATTGTTTGTATTCAGATGAAACTGAACGATAAGACTGAAGATAAATGGGTATTTTTTGGAAGAATGTTATCCTTAGGATGGAACACGGAGAGAAACAACGACAGAGAGGGAACTACAGGATTACGACAAACCCAGAAAGTTCCCCAGACTAGACCAGACCAAGAGATCCACCGACCGCCAATTCGGTTCACAAAACTTGACCAGGAGCTTTCGGGAATTCCAACTTGTAGAGGATCACTGGATTCCCGAAAAGTGTTCAAGGGTACCTCAACAGACATACATGTGCGAGATGTTCCTTTAAAGGAAACGATCCAGATAACGAAACTCATATCGAAAATCCCAGAAAACTGACCAAAGTATGTTAAAGATGGCTTACAGTTGTTTGTGGATGAAACATGGAATGGCGATGAGATACAATTTGCTATAGAGTGTTTAGTAGAAAAAGATCGCCATTGCCCGATGGCGTTGTAGACAAAGATGGCTTTGTCATCGCACAACCTCCGATTTGGAAAGAAGAGTTGACCAACGTACAAACAAACCGTCCCCATCATCTGTCAGCAAGAACTGTGCAACAGAAGCCACAAAGACCTGATGCATTACCAGCACATAAACTGGACCAGGTATTGGCGGAGAAACTATATCTGCCAGCTGAGCTAAAGAGACGTTTAAAACTTTCATCGATGGCCAAAGTGATGACGAGGGGGTTGAATTTGTCATCAAAAGTTTAAACCGAAAGACACATCAGCCAGAGGATACTATTGCTGACGCGGATGGATACGTCATCGCACAACCACAATGGACCAACAGTTGGCACCACGACGAAGGCCGGGGGGCCGTTTCACGAAGCCGTCGCAAAGTGCGATCAATTGCAGTTGTCAGGACTTCGTATCTCTTCACTATGGTATCCATTGGCACCTACGCTTCGTTTGCGATGCGACTGCTTTGTGAAATGAGCCCCTGGACGAGAAAAAAGAAGACAGGAGAGTTCCAAAAGAAGTGTGTATGAAACCCAAGCAAGATGATCATCCCTGTCGTCAGTCCTATATCAGGAGAATAAAACGAGCTGCTTCCCCTAACATTGAATCATCAGAAAGACATCAATCTCCTTTGACAAAAAGAGCGAGACAAGTGTAAGGATGTGGTGTATCTAAATGACAATCATTGAATGCGTTGAATTTTCTTGTAACCTTGAAAGCTAAAGACTTAAATTTTGTAACATTGCTACGTTTAAATATAGTTTAAACGATGTCGAGCACAGGTGTCGAAAGCTCGTGTTGTTCAAAAACAACTGAGGACGTGGTGATGTCTTATTTTTTATCATTAGTATGGAACCCACGTTTAAAGAGAGTGTCAAACATTGTATTTATAATTAGTAATAAAGGCATAACCATGAAGTAAGCTTTGGAGAACAAGTTTTCGACATCTTTACCGATGTCTTTATCAAAGAATATATGTCACAGCTCAATAGTCCTAAAAAAATCGCACACTCACTTCATAGTGACGCCTTAATTATTTTCATTATAATGGACCCCTCGTTTTGAGGAAGTTTCAACAAGTTCATTTATGATTGCAATCCATTTCCGATACAAAATTGCTTCGATGTACTTACATTTAGCCGAAAAATATCAAATATTGTCTAATAGAGCTGTCTGATAGTCTGTGGTTGGTTTGGGGTTCAGCCTTTATGTATCATGACCCTGGTCACTAGAACTGCCTGCCAAAGTTCGCTTATATGACAGTCCTTAATCTAAACAACTTTCATAAAAAAGGTTTAAAAAAGTTGATATCGAATTTTCAAGTCGGTCTAAACAAAATGTATTGACTATCTTTTGCCTCAGATATTTGAATTTTTACATTTCATCGATATAACGATATCATCGCAACTGCTGTAATACATTTTCGTATTGTTTGTATTCAGATGAAACTGAACGATAAGACTGAAGATAAATGGGTATTTTTTGGAAGACTGTTATCCTTAGGATGGAACACGGAGAGAAACAACGACAGAGAGGGAACTACAGGATTACGACAAACCCAGAAAGTTCCCCAGACTAGACCAGACCAAGAGATCCACCGACGGCCAATTCGGTTAACAAAACTTGAACTGGAGCTTTCGGGAATTCCAACTTGCAGAGGATCACTGGATTCCCGAAATATGTTCAAAGGTACCTCATCAGACATACATGTACGAGATGTTCCTTTAAAGGAAATCCAGATAACGAAAATCCCTGAAAACTTACCAAAGCATGTTAAAGATGGCTAAGAGTTGTTTGTGGATGAAACATGGAATGACGATGAAATAGAAATCCCTATAAAGTGTTTTAGTAGAAAAAGATCGCCATTGCCCGATAGCGTTGTTGACAAAGATGGCTTTGTCATCGCACAACCTCCGATTTGGAAAGAAGAGTTGATCTACGTACCAACAAACCGTCCCCATCATCTGTTAGCAAGGGTTGTGCAACAGAAGCCACAAAGACCTGATATATTACCAGCACATAAACTGGAGGTATTGGCGGAGAGACTATGTTTGCCAGCTGATGTTTCTGACCTTCGGCGAGTACCTGCAAGGCAACTCTTCCACACACGTCAAGAGAGTGAAAAATACACTCAGAAATTTAAAAAAGAAAATTGATCTGAGATTCGAACCCGTGCCGCATCGATGGAGGGACTACCACTCTAACTGACTCGCCGATGCCCTCAGATATTTATAGTTAACTTCGTCTCTTCGTGGGGGTTTCTTCCCATTTAAAGTTTATAATAATGCGACTTAGTTATTACTGGTTTGTAGTGGATTCATGTGAAAAGATGCTAATAGAAAATATTAGCTTATGGAGTTTTCTAGAAAAGTTCTTGTTTATTGTTTTTCAAGTCTGTCTTTCAACTACATACCTTTCGAAAGGCTTGTTAGCTTATTTACGTCAACGTAAATCGACTGAATTCAGCGATCTTTATAGGGTCGTCGATTCTTCTACAGATTAAATATGTCAAATTTCTATAGCTATACGGTATAGTGGCGATGCACTCTGAAACTTCGGGGATTTACGTGCGTGTCAAAGCCGACCGGTAGCGAGCGAAGATAGCCGAAGGGAGTTCCGATTGAGTGGTGACGTAGTAAGACGCAGTGTATGAGCTCCGCACCCATCCAACCGCTGTGTGGAACTTAAACTACTAAAAGCGTTCCAAAACTAACTGTAACCATTACTTTAGTGTGTTTAAATTCTTTCAAGTTAAAAATTTGTGGCCAAAAGTTTCCATTCCTTCCGGATTGTATTGGATTGTCTCCGACCTACCTGCATTGTATCACATTCTCGTGTCCGACAACAACAACACTGCCTCTGCAAACATGCCTCCGAAGAATATAACGGACCAACTAATAGCCTCATTGAAGTCTCAAGAAGTATTAGATCTCCTCAGAGAAATGGTTGTGAGTGCTGTGATTCTTCTCGCTTCGGACAACTTCATGAAGGGCTCGCGACCTACGACCAACGAATTAACAACATGGGGCATAGACTTGAGGACATGGAGCAGTACTCAAGAAGAGACAATATCCGAGCAGTACTCAAGAAGAGACAATATCCGAGCAATACTCAAGAAGAGACAATATTCGAGCAGTACTCAAGAAGAGACAATATCCGTATTTCGGGAATCCAGGAAAAAGAAGGTGAGGTTTTTGATAAAATTATTGTTGACTTAGCCAGATAATTAAAAGATGGCGGATGCGTTAGCTGTACTGTAACTGCTAAGAAGGAGTATACCGGCTTATTTCGTACTCACTGTCCAATATGGCTGGATCCAAGGGTAAATCCAAGGCATCTAAATCTAATGTAAAGAGTCCGAAGCAAGCTAGCCAAGAAAAATCTAAATATGAACTGATATCGGGCGATGAAAGTCAACCTGTAGACAACCACGACATTTTAGAGGCTACAACAACAACATCACCTGGTTTGTACAGTCCGACGACAAGCCCCGCCGCGACTCGCCAGCATGAACCATCTACCTTGACCCTCGCAGATCTTCAGAAAACTATTTTAGAGACTAACGAACGCATTTTCCTGAAACTGAATGCTATAGAGACAAACATTGGAAACATCAGCGGAGAGGTCCATTTAATCAACGAGCGAGTAAGTTCACTTGAATCATGCCTTCCTAATATAGAACAGAGCCTGACTTTTTCATCAGAAAGAATAGATACTGTTGAAAAACTTATTCCCGAAACGGAAAAAAATTACGTAAATATATATCTGAGTTAGAAAAGAAAATATTACGGCAGGAAATCCATGATAGAAAATCTAATTTACTTTTCTATGGTATACCAGAAATTTCTACAAATGAGAATACAGACACTGTCTTTCGAGACTTTCTTCAATCAGATATGGGTTTCGATGCTGACTGGGTCTATTCTCTAAATATTTCAAACGTGCACCCAGGCAGAAAACTGCACATTCAATGTCCACACAGTCCCCTCCGTCTATTATTGCCAAGTTTGTGTACATGAAGGATAAAGACCGGGTTTTACAGGCCACGGGGAAGCTTCGAGGGACGAAGAAGAGTGTCCGAACTGACCTTCCTCCTGAGATGAAGCGCGAGCGAGGGAGGCTTGCAAGTCTCGCCTACACACTCCGTACAACTAAGGACAAACAAACTAGGATTAGGGTTTCTGACACCTCTGTTATTTTGGAGACAAGACCATCGAATGGAACTGGACCATGGACTCTACACACGGTATAGGCCTAATAGTGAGAATAACTGCAAATTGCATAACTCTAAATTCTGCAAATACACTGTGCATATAATATTTTTTCCTTTTTGTGTTTTGCATAGATATGTGTTTAGTCTTCCTCTGACAATATATATTCTATCTGGAGACTTATAAGCTGGGATGACCCTTATAAGTTATATTGACTCTTATGTGTTTAGTCTTCCTCTGACAATATATATTCTATCCGAAGACTTATAAGCTGGGATGACCCTTATAAGTTATATTGACTCTTATGTGTTTAGTCTTCCTCTGACAATATATATTCTATCCGAAGACTTATAAGCTGGGATGACCCTTATAAGTTATATTGACTCTTATGTGTTTAGTCTCCCTCTGACAATATATATTCTATCCGAAGACTTATAACCTGGGATGACCCTTATAAGTTATATTGACTCTTATGTGTTTAGTCTCCCTCTGACAATATATATTCTATCTGGAGACTTATAAGCTGGGATGACCCTTATAAGTTATATTGACTCTTATGTGTTTAGTCTCCCTCTGACAATATATATTCTATCTGGAGACTTATAACCTGGGATGACCCTTATAAGTTATATTGACTCTTATGTGTTTAGTCTCCCTCTGACAATATATATTCTATCTGGAGACTTATAACCTGGGATGACCCTTATAAGTTATATTGACTCTTATGTGTTTAGTCTCCCTCTGACAATATATATTCTATCTGGAGACTTATAAGCTGGGATGACCCTTATAAGTTATATTGACTCTTATGTGTTTAGTCTCCCTCTGACAATATTTATTCTATCTGAAGACTTATAAGCTGGGATGACCCTTAAAAGTTATATTGACTCTTATGTGTTTAGTCTCCCTCTGACAATATATATTCTATCTGAAGACTTATAACCTGGGATGACCCTTATAAGTTATATTGACTCTTATGTGTTTAGTCTCCCTCTGACAATATATATTCTATCCGAAGACTTACTGGGATGACCCTTATAAGTTATATTGACTCTTATGTGTTTAGTCTTCCTCTGACAATATATATTCTATCTGGAGACTTATAAGCTGGGATGACCCTTATAAGTTATATTGACTCTTATGTGTTTAGTCTCCCTCTGACAATATATATTCTATCTGGAGACTTATAAGCTGGGATGACCCTTATAAGTTATATTGACTCTTATGTGTTTAGTCTCCCTCTGACAATATATATTCTATCCGAAGACTTACTGGGATGACCCTTATAAGTTATATTGACTCTTATGTGTTTAGTCTTCCTCTGACAATATATATTCTATCCGAAGACTTACTGGGATGACCCTTATAAGTTATATTGACTCTTATGTGTTTAGTCTCCCTCTGACAATATATATCCTATCTGGAGACTTATAACCTGGGATGACCCTTATAAGTTATATTGACTCTTATGTGTTTAGTCTCCCTCTGACAATATATATTCTATCTGAAGACTTATAACCTGGGATGACCCTTATAAGTTATATTGACTCTTATGTGTTTAGTCTTCCTCTGACAATATATATTCTATCTGAAGACTTACTGGGATGACCCTTATAAGTTATATTGACTCTTATGTGTTTAGTCTCCCTCTGACGATATATATTCTATCTGAAGACTTACTGGGATGACCCTTATAAGTTATATTGACTCTTATGTGTTTAGTCTCCCTCTGACAATATATATTCTATCTGGAGACTTATAACCTGGGATGACCCTTATAAGTTATATTGACTCTTATGTGTTTAGTCTTCCTTTGACAATATATATTCTATCTGGAGACTTATAACCTGGGATGACCCTTATAAGTTATATTGACTCTTATGTGTTTAGTCTCCCTCTGACAATATATATTCTATCTGAAGACTTACTGGGATGACCCTTATAAGTTATATTGACTCTTATGTGTTTAGTCTTCGTCTGACAATATATATTCTATCCGAAGACTTACTGGGATGACCCTTATAAGTTATATTGACTCTTATGTGTTTAGTCTCCCTCTGACAATATATATTCTATCTGGAGACTTATAACCTGGGATGACCCTTATAAGTTATATTGACTCTTATGTGTTTAGTCTTCCTTTGACAATATATATTCTATCTGGAGACTTATAACCTGGGATGACCCTTATAAGTTATATTGACTCTTATGTGTTTAGTCTCCCTCTGACAATATATATTCTATCTGAAGACTTACTGGGATGACCCTTATAAGTTATATTGACTCTTATGTGTTTAGTCTTCGTCTGACAATATATATTCTATCCGAAGACTTACTGGGATGACCCTTATAAGTTATATTGACTCTTATGTGTTTAGTCTCCCTCTGACAATATATATTCTATCTGGAGACTTATAACCTGGGATGACCCTTATAAGTTATATTGACTCTTATGTGTTTAGTCTTCCTCTGACAATATATATTCTATCTGGAGACTTATAAGCTGGGATGACCCTTATAAGTTATATTGACTCTTATGTGTTTAGTCTTCCTCTGACAATATATATTCTATCTTTAAGACTTATAACCTGGGATGACCCTTATAAGTTATATTGACTCTTATGTGTTTAGTCTTCGTCTGACAATATATATTCTATCTGAAGACTTACTGGGATGACCCTTATAAGTTATATTGACTCTTATGTGTTTAGTCTTCCTCTGACAATATATATTCTATCCGAAGACTTACTGGGATGACCCTTATAAGTTATATTGACTCTTATGTGTTTAGTCTTCCTCTGACAATATATATTCTATCTGGAGACTTATAAGCTGGGATGACCCTTATAAGTTATATTGACTCTTATGTGTTTAGTCTCCCTCTGACAATATATATTCTATCTGAAGACTTACTGGGATGACCCTTATAAGTTATATTGACTCTTATGTGTTTAGTCTTCCTCTGACAATATATATTCTATCTGGAGACTTATAAGCTGGGATGACCCTTATAAGTTATATTGACTCTTATGTGTTTAGTCTCCCTCTGACAATATATATTCTATCTGAAGACTTACTGGGATGACCCTTATAAGTTATATTGACTCTTATGTGTTTAGTCTTCCTCTGACAATATATATTCTATCTGGAGACTTATAAGCTGGGATGACCCTTATAAGTTATATTGACTCTTATGTGTTTAGTCTCCCTCTGACAATATATATTCTATCTGGAGACTTATAAGCTGGGATGACCCTTATAAGTTATATTGACTCTTATGTGTTTAGTCTCCCTCTGACAATATATATTCTATCTGAAGACTTACTGGGATGACCCTTATAAGTTATATTGACTCTTATGTGTTTAGTCTTCCTCTGACAATATATATTCTATCTGGAGACTTATAAGCTGGGATGACCCTTATAAGTTATATTGACTCTTATGTGTTTAGTCTCCCTCTGACAATATATATTCTATCTGGAGACTTATAAGCTGGGATGACCCTTATAAGTTATATTGACTCTTATGTGTTTAGTCTCCCTCTGACAATATATATTCTATCCGAAGACTTACTGGGATGACCCTTATAAGTTATATTGACTCTTATGTGTTTAGTCTTCCTCTGACAATATATATTCTATCCGAAGACTTACTGGGATGACCCTTATAAGTTATATTGACTCTTATGTGTTTAGTCTCCCTCTGACAATATATATTCTATCTGAAGACTTACTGGGATGACCCTTATAAGTTATATTGACTCTTATGTGTTTAGTCTTCCTCTGACAATATATATTCTATCTGGAGACTTATAAGCTGGGATGACCCTTATAAGTTATATTGACTCTTATGTGTTTAGTCTTCCTCTGACAATATATATTCTATCCGAAGACTTACTGGGATGACCCTTATAAGTTATATTGACTCTTATGTGTTTAGTCTTCCTCTGACAATATATATTCTATCTGGAGACTTATAAGCTGGGATGACCCTTATAAGTTATATTGACTCTTATGTGTTTAGTCTTCCTCTGACAATATATATTCTATCTGAAGACTTATAACCTGGGATGACCCTTATAAGTTATATTGACTCTTATGTGTTTAGTCTTCGTCTGACAATATATATTCTATCTGAAGACTTACTGGGATGACCCTTATAAGTTATATTGACTCTTATGTGTTTAGTCTTCGTCTGACAATATATATTCTATCCGAAGACTTACTGGGATGACCCTTATAAGTTATATTGGCTCTTATGTGTTTAGTCTTCCTCTGACAATATATATTCTATCTGGAGACTTATAAGCTGGGATGACCCTTATAAGTTATATTGACTCTTATGTGTTTAGTCTCCCTCTGACAATATATATTCTATCTGGAGACTTATAAGCTGGGATGACCCTTATAAGTTATATTGACTCTTATGTGTTTAGTCTCCCTCTGACAATATATATTCTATCTGAAGACTTACTGGAATGACCCTTATAAGTTATATTGACTCTTATGTGTTTAGTCTTCCTCTGACAATATATATTCTATCTGGAGACTTATAAGCTGGGATGACCCTTATAAGTTATATTGACTCTTATGTGTTTAGTCTCCCTCTGACAATATATATTCTATCTGGAGACTTATAAGCTGGGATGACCCTTATAAGTTATATTGACTCTTATGTGTTTAGTCTCCCTCTGACAATATATATTCTATCCGAAGACTTACTGGGATGACCCTTATAAGTTATATTGACTCTTATGTGTTTAGTCTTCCTCTGACAATATATATTCTATCCGAAGACTTACTGGGATGACCCTTATAAGTTATATTGACTCTTATGTGTTTAGTCTCCCTCTGACAATATATATTCTATCTGAAGACTTACTGGGATGACCCTTATAAGTTATATTGACTCTTATGTGTTTAGTCTTCCTCTGACAATATATATTCTATCTGGAGACTTATAAGCTGGGATGACCCTTATAAGTTATATTGACTCTTATGTGTTTAGTCTTCCTCTGACAATATATATTCTATCCGAAGACTTACTGGGATGACCCTTATAAGTTATATTGACTCTTATGTGTTTAGTCTTCCTCTGACAATATATATTCTATCTGGAGACTTATAAGCTGGGATGACCCTTATAAGTTATATTGACTCTTATGTGTTTAGTCTTCCTCTGACAATATATATTCTATCTGAAGACTTATAACCTGGGATGACCCTTATAAGTTATATTGACTCTTATGTGTTTAGTCTTCGTCTGACAATATATATTCTTTCTGAAGACTTACTGGGATGACCCTTATAAGTTATATTGACTCTTATGTGTTTAGTCTCCCTCTGACAATATATATTCTATCTGGAGACTTATAAGCTGGGATGACCCTTATAAGTTATATTGACTCTTATGTGTTTAGTCTTCGTCTGACAATATATATTCTATCTGAAGACTTATAAGCTGGGATGACCCTTATAAGTTATATTGACTCTTATGTGTTTAGTCTTCGTCTGACAATATATATTCTATCTGAAGACTTACTGGGATGACCCTTATAAGTTATATTGACTCTTATGTGTTTAGTCTTCGTCTGACAATATCTATTCTATCTGAAGACTTATAACCTGGGATGACCCTTATAAGTTATATTGACTCTTATATTCATTTAAAATCCCAGACTATGCAACTAATCTACAAAGGTATGGTATTAAATCTGCCTTCTGTTTTGTTTCTTCTGAAATTTCATAATAATATTTAGGACATTGTTAAATTCAGGGAGATTGACTCTTCTCTCCAGGCATACAATTCATATGCTTGTCTCATGTTTGGCTGTGTTTGCTTGTGAACCATAATCCTTTTCATGTCTAGAACAATTGTGAGTATTACTGATTTATCTCTTGGTGGAGGATATGATTTATGATCACTGCTTATACTTCTGGCTTAATAACTCCATATCATTACTGCATTAACATCAAAATAGTCATTGAACCCAGCCAACAGGATATAATCATACAATACAATATCAATGCATTTGTACATTAAGATTTTTGAATCTGAGAAGAGTGAACTCCCTTGATTTAAAATATGATTATGGATATCTTGCTTAACTACAGACAAAGTGAATCATCCAGAATCAACTAATAGTTAGTTATGTTATTAGACATTCTACGCTAACAATTTTTTAAATATATCCTTTTAAGGGTCGGAAGTTAAATGTGACCTATTAAGTAGTCCTAATAATGTTTAATGTGTTATCTAGTTGATATCCCTGTCTTTTTACTGTATCTTTCTGCAGTAAGTTTACATCTCTGCTCCATAATCCATATGCATTGCATATATTTTTTGTTTATTTTCTTTTACTGAACCCTGCCAAGTCAAGACACCTTGAGGTTCACAAACAGTCATCACGAGTTAGCTCCCTTGAACCAGTGCACCATTAGTAATTGGCATTTTATTTCAAAATGATAGATTCATAATTTATTTGCAGCAACGAATTTTTCGCCTAAAAAATAAATCTATGATTTGTTGATAATTGCTATCTTCCGTGTTTCGAATTTACAGAAAAGAAGAAATTTTTGACAAATGTATTTGATTTGTCCATAATGTATATTGGACACTCATTTCTTTTCTTTTTGCGGATAGCCGCGTATACTAATCTTTTAGGTTAGTTTTCGAGTAGAAAATGTATATACATGTATTAGGAAGTTCATTCGAATTTTTTTTTATCTTTTTTTATCATTTTTTGCACACAATATAGAATTGTATGACTTTTTTTTATTATACCATGACTGTCACCCCAACATACATGTTATTAAATGACCATCATCAATGAAAACCTCCCTCTCTCAAATCCCGCCTCTGTCTTACCATTTTTCAATCACGATATCATCCATACTCATGATAGTTCAATGTCTTCTGATCATAGAAACTATAATCTTGATTTTCTTGATAATTTATGTTTCAATCCACTGGCATTGAATGACACTGATCGCCCGGTCAACCCTACTGATGACAACAACTATGAGATTTCCTACTGGCACCCAATTCATACACATCAATCGAACTACTTTTCCCATTCATCCTTCATCAGTGAACCTCTCCTGAAAGATACGATGGCGGATACTTATTTATCATGCCTTCATCTCAACGCACGTAGTTTAAAAAAAACATTTCACCGAAATCACTGGTTTCGTTCATGAATTAAACCATCGTTTTACTGTTCTTGGCTTTTCTGAATGCTGGCTCTCACAGGAATCCGAAACTTTATTTGAAATCGCAGGTTACAATCTCTTTTCATTGCAGCGTCCTTCTAGAAAAGGCGGGGGTCTCGTTCTTTACCTGGACAAGGCTATCTTATCTTGTTCTGTTCGAGAAGACCTCAGTTACATAGATAATTCAGGCAGTTGTGAATGCCTCTTTGTGGAAGTCGAGATTAACCAGATTAAGTATCTCATTGGAATCATCTATCGTCCTCCTGGTAAGGATATTAATGATTTTAACACTAAGCTCCTACCCATTATACAAACTTGTCATCGTGAAAATAAAAAGTGTATCATCCTAGGAGACTTCAACATTGATCTTCTTAAATCAGATCATCATCAACCATCAAAAGCCTTCTTGGAGATTTTAAAATCTCATTATTTCTTTCCTCTCATACATAAACCAACTCGAGTCCAAGGGCAGTCAGCCACTCTTATAGATAACATTATTACTAATTTTCTCGATAGAAATGTTCTTTCAGGCATAATATTAACTGACATAACAGATCATTATCCAATATTTCATGTAATATCAACTATCCGTATTGACAAGAAATCCCCAAACAACACCCCTTTCCGTAGATATACTGCTGAGGCTAAGCAAAACTTTAAACAAGCCATCCAAACTACGGATTGGGATGACGTACTGTTGGGAAATGACGTGAATCATGCAGTAGGCTCTTTCTCTCATAAATTTAACTCTATCTTTGAGGACTGCTTTCCCCTGACCACTACGGCTGGTAAGACAAGCAGGATAATCCGTCCATGGATAACAAAAGGCCTCTTGGCTTCTATAAGTGAAAAAAATCGCCTTTATAGATTACAGTTAAAGTCCAATGACGTAGGTCATCGCAAAGAATACCGCCGTTACAGAAATAAACTCAATGGTATGATCCGGTCTTCTAGAAAACAATATTTTGAAAGGAAATTTGACAAATACACAAACGATATAAAAAATACATGGAAAATACTCAACGAACTTACTCACAGGAAGAAGAGCAACCAATTACCGCCTACATTTAACATAAATGGAATTGACACTGATAACAGACTTGACATTGCAAATAGCTTTAATCAGTTTTACAGTTCGGTTGCTGCTGATTTATCGTTGCAGCATTGTGAAAATATGGCTGCAATATTGTTGAAATATCGTTGCAGCATTGTGAAAATATTGTTGCAATATTGTTGAAATATCGTTGCAGCATTGTGAAAATGTGGTTGCAATATTGTTGAAATATCGTCGCAGCATTGTGAAAATATTGTTGCAATATTGTTGAAATATCGTTCTAGCATTGTGAAAGTATTGTTGCAATATTGTTGAAATACCGTTGCAGCCGTCTTTATTAAAATGAAAGGGGGGGGGGGGGATTGTACGCTTTCGGGAATTCCAACTTGCAGAGGTTCACAGGATTCCCGGCAAGTTTTCAGGGGTACCTCAACCGACATGTACGAGATGTTTCTTTAAAGGAAACCGTCCAGATAACGAAAATCCCTGAAAACTTACCAAAGCATGTTAAAGATGGCTTACAGTTGTTTGTGGATGAAACATGGAATGATGATGAGATACAATTTGCTATTGAGTGTTTTAGTAGAAAAAGATCGCCATTGCCCGATGTCGCTGTCGACAATTATGGCTTTGTCATCGCACAACCTCCGATTTGGAAAGGAGAGTTGACCAACGTACCGACAAATCCTCGCCATCATCTGTTAACAAGGGCTGTGCAACAGAAGCCACAAAGACCTGATGCATTACCAGCACATAAACTAAACCAGGTATTGCTGGACAGACGATATCTGCCAGCTGATGTAAAGAGAAGTTTAAAACTCTTCATCGATGACGAAAGTGATGACGAGTGGGTTGAATTTGTCGTCAAAAGTTTAAACCGAAACAGACCCCAGCCAGAGGATGATATTGCGGATGGATACGTCATCGCAAAACCACCACAATGGACCAGCAATTGGCACCACGACGAAGGCCAGGGGGCCGTTTCACGAAGCCGTCGCAAAGTGCGATCAATCGCAGTTGTCATGACTTCGTATCTCTTCACTATGGTATCCATTGGCAACTACGCTTCGTTTGCGCTGCGACATCGTCGGAACCCACGATTAAAATTTACGCTCACGCTCACTTTACCCGTGGGACAAGTGGAAGCAGATCCGTCGTTTCTAATTTAGTATGCATGTTGACTTTGATTGGTTCCGCCACAAAACTGTGGCGGAAATTTCACCAATCAGAATCCGCGTTACGTAAGCATCTATGCAGTGTTCAAAACAAAGATGGACGACATTTCGGTTTACACTTCAATTCGATAAACGTGTCTCCAAACTGAAGAGTTACAACGTTTATAAGAGAACTTTTGATTGGTCCGACAGTAAATGGGCGTTCCCAGAAAACGAGACTTGCAATCTCAGTTGTCCCAGGGGTAAAAGGCCAACTTTGTGGAGAATTTAACCCTGGGTATCCGAGGATGGCGCTGCGACTGCTTTGTGAAACGAGCCCCGAAACGGACGATAAAAAAAAGACAGGAGAGTTCTAAAAGTGTGAGAATGAAAAATACACTCAGAAATTAAAAAAAATCATTTGGTCTGAGTGGGATTCGAACCCGTGTCGCATCGATATGGGACTACCACTCAAACTGATTGAGTCGCCGATGCCCTCAGATATGTTTGGTCAACTTCGTCTCTTCGTGGGGGTTTCTTCCCTTTTAAAGTTTATAATAATGTGACTTATTTATCACAGGTTTGTAATGGATTCATTTATCAAGATGCTAATAGAAAATATTAGCTTATGGAGTTTTCTAGAAAAGTTCTTGTTTATTGTTTTGCAAGTCTGTCTTCTGTACATACCTTTTGAGATGCTTGTTAGCTGTAACACACTTCACACACTTATTTACCTCAACGTAAATCGACTGTGTTCAGCGATATTTAAAGGGTCGTCGATTCTTCTACAGATTAAACATGCCAAATTTCTATAGCTGTACGGTATAGTGGCGACGTAGTAAGACGCAGTGTATGAGCTCCGGGCCCATCCAACCGCTGTGTGGAAGTTAAACTACTAAAAGCGTTCCAAAACCAACTGTAATCACTACTTTAGTGTGTTTAAATTCTTTCAAGTTAAAAATTTGTGGCCAAAAGTTTCCATACCTTCCGGATTGTATTGGATTGTTTCCGACCTACCTGCATTGTAGCACATCCTCGTGTCCGACAACAACAACAACACTACCTCAGCAAACATGCCTCCGAAGAATATAACGGACCAACTAATAGCGGCATTGAAGTCTCCAGAAGTATTAGATCTCGGAGCAAACATTTTTTAATAGAAGTACCCAATGGCATTTTTCGTTAGCGACTTGGGTTGTGGGTTATCTGGGGGTTTTTTTTCAGAAAGTTTCGGGAAATTATTATTACGTATACAAATGCTAATATATGTACAATGTGTGTTGTAATTCCTAGTAATTGTAAATGTTCCTGTACCTATTGTACTTTCCGTTAGTTAACTTTACAGTATAGATGTGCCAACAGGGTGAAAGTTAATGAGTCACCAAGAAATTTATACATTGGGCTCTTTGCATCGTTTTTTTTTGTGTAAGATCGCCTGAAACCGTGGATCTTCCATTTGACCCCCCCCCCATGTGAGTGTGTGTTTAGTGTTCATAAATATAATAAAATAGGCAGATTCGAAGATCACACCATGCCCGAAGAGACAAAGAGTTATCACGTTTGGTTAAAATCGTATCCCTAGTTTTCTTGGAATATCGCTTTAAAAATGTCGCCAGAAAACAAATCCCAGAACTCAAAAGGTGAGGTTCATCCCATTGATAAAGGATTATGCGTCCATACGAAGTAAGTTTCGTGAACAACACGAGCTTTCGACGCCAATGCTAGTGCGTTTATTAAGTGCAATACATTGTCCAAGTATTGTTGCAGCATTGTGAAAATATTGCTGCAATATTGTTGAAATATGGTTGCAGCATTGTGAAAATATGGTTGCAATATTGTTGAAATACCGTTGCAGCATTGTGAAAATATGGTTGCAATATTGTTGAAATATCGTTGCAGCATTGTGAAAATAGTGTTGTAATATTGTTGAAATATCGTTGCAGCATTGTGAAAATATGGCTGCAATATCGTTGAAATATCGTGGCAGCATTGAGAAAATATCGTTGCAATAATGGCAGACTAGTAGATGTACAAAGTATGTGTTGTTCACAAAACTCTCTTCGTGTTGTCTTAGTTGTTTCTATAGATTTGTTGGATATGTCAGTTAACCGGCATCCATAAAAAAAGAAAACAGCCTCAAGCCTGAATACTTCCTGTTGATTGGTTCAAACCAGTCACGTGGAGACCCTGTATATTTCCATATTACGTCGCCGTGCTGATCTTTACAGGGCGACTACCATATATGGCTTGTGACGTCATGTCTAGACGCTTGCCAGTCGTGTCTGTTCGTGCCATACACATTAGAAAATACCTTTCGGAGTTCACTTTCTGCCTTTTATGAAAGCCAATTTTCAGAAAGAAGGCTTGAATATCATACAAGTTAGGTCTTCGGTGGGATAAATTCGACTAACGCCTCGCCCAATATCCGTTTACTGACCCCATATATTTCCGTATCCCCCCTCGAACAAACTCTGTAACTAATAATATTACACTTCAGTCAGAAAGTCAAGACATCGATAAAGCGGATCCCGAATCTGGTCTATATGGGCTTCGGAATTCAAAATTTGAAGTTTCTACCGGTCTCCGGGATTTAAATTAGGCCTACGTATCTGGAATCCAGAATCTGGATGGGGACACGATATATCGCAATGGAATCCCCAATGTTACACTTCTGTCAGGAACTCAAGACATCGATAAAGCGGATCCCGAATCTGGTATATATGGGATTCAAGATTCGAAAGTAAAATCTGGGGGATTCAAATAACGTATATGAGACCAAGAATTTTGCAGCACCAACCATCCAAAATCCAGCCAAAAGATGAAAGACGAGAAGAGAAACGCGAGACCTTTATCCGTCGTGAATTTATCCGAAATAGGGAGAAATGAACTCTTCTTTGTCTGGGTTATTTGTCATTAATAGCCTATAAAACCCCAAGACTAATTCAATGGATGACATTTCAGATGAATCAAAAACCCAATGGTTAAGATCTGTAGGTGCAATGATACAGTCATCAAAAGCCAGCTAAAAGGTTTTCGGGTAAATAGACATTCTCAAGACGTTTTATGTCAGAGATAAGAGGCCATAGTTATACATAACTTATGGATAAAGATAGTAAAATGTAGCGGATATGGATGTAAAAGTGAATAGATGAAAGAAATTGAATGTCGTCTCAAGATTAAGTGTATCCATGGTTACATAAGTCTAAAAGCTTGCAAAGGAAACCCAATCTGCTTTACACTTGTAAGCCCCGTAAGACTATAGTTCTTTGAGGTGTAAAAATGTATCATGGGATTGAAGTCCGGTGGGGTAGGCCTACTGTGAAACGGGTCTTTTTGTCTGCCGTGGCTTTTGTACGAGATTTGAAAAAAGTGCCGTTAGGGATTATACTATAGAAAAATCCTCATTATCGCTAAGTTTTAATATTATTACGAAACCGGAAATACTGATATAATTTAACGCTTTCCTTCCGTAACATATAATTTTCATTACCTCGAACGATAACTACAAAAGCCACCTGGCATGTCATTGAAAAGAAATTCTAGAAGCATATTTTTTGTTTTTTCCAGACTTGTTTCTACCTGTTTCTTAAATACCGATGCAAAAATTGGTGGTATCACCAATTGTTTACAGACATCTTGCGCACTGGTTCCTCAAACTCCTTGAGAATTTGACAAAAATTACTAAAATAAAGGCCATCAGGCGAAAAGTAATGATGTTAAATACTTTTAATGCAAGCAAGCAAGCATCAATTTTTCAAAACCAGATAAAACTTATGAAACATCAAGCAAAATGAGTATAACTGGTATAATTATAAATTGTGGGGGTCTCATTTAAGAGGCAGTGACGTTTCCCAAATCCGTTGAACTAGGAACACTTCAGAAGTCCCCAAGAAATACTTAAGCTTTTCAACGTTGATTATTTATGTGTCCAACCTACCTGTCCCAGTTCAATTTAGACCTCGTAGGCCCATTACAATATGTTGATTGATTGATCTTTTACGCCACACTCAAGATTATTTAACTTAAATGGCGGCGTTGCCAGGTTATGTTGGGGAGGACACCGGGTTCTTTGCCCGGAGGAAACTTCGGCGAGTACCTGCCAACTCTTCCACATACGGCGATTATTGCAATAGGAGGCCTAAACAATTTAACGTTATATATACAGATATTTGATCGAAAACCACCTGATAATATACATATTAAGACGTTAACTTGATGATCTCTTAACAGGGTTAGTCATGCTGGGCTAGAGTCGGTTATTCCGATATACTGTCGACGTATCAGTCCAAATGAGTTTGCTTTACACGATTAAACTATAGCCACCGTACGAGAACCCAATCGTCGTTTAATGTAGATAGCAAAACCCATACACTCTTATTAAGAAGATATAGAATCCGTGGAACACTAAGAGAAGATACCTTTCTGCATGGGCAGTATATTCGGAGTATAGCTCATGTGGAGTAAGCTACTCTCGGCTGTTATCACTCGGGAGGATCAGAAAACATAAACCCACAGCCTTGACGGTGCATTCTGGGTAATTAGAAACACATTTCAGCGCGGCGAACAAAAGCATTCCGGAAATCTGTGACCTTATAAAAAGCAGTATAAATAGACTGGCTCCCGAAAACCATGGCTGTTTATGTGGTAATAATGGAAAATCTACTATACCTGCAGAGAATAGGTTTCACTTTTTAGCATATCTAGTCTGCAAAAAGGTTTTAGGGATCAACATTTTTTGTGTTTCAAGTCAGGCTTTAATTTGAGTTTCTTATTAGTCGCCGAACATTGAATTTGCTTTGGTTCCCCAGTTGGAAGTGTGATAGTCTCAAACGTCTCTTCCTGGGCCCTGTCTTACAAAGCTGGCGTTAGTTACGTCGGACGTAAATCAGTGTTAAAGCTATAGTAACTGGTCCATGTCGTAGGCTTATGCGCAACTTTACGCCAGCTTCGTAAGACAGGGCCCAGACAAGAGCTTTCCACTCCACCCAGCAGCACTGCTATATATAAGTAAAATAATACAGCTTCAAACACCTACGAGCCAATGAATCATTCTAGTCCGGAGACATTAGAACGTTCAACGTTAACCATTAAGCAAATCGGTTTGGCATTGTAGTTATTGCATACTAGTACATGATTCAAATAAAATTAACAAAAAATTTTAGTAGGTTTTTCACTCTGCTGCTTTATGCTGAAGAGTCACCAGCTAATCAACGAAGGTCGGGGGTTTCTAAAGTCTTCCAGGCCATTCGTGTGAATATCAAATTATATAATATCACCATTCTATTCGCTCCTTCTAGATCTTGTGTGATTATTCATAATTGAAACATAAATTGTAAGTCACGGATGATCGAAAAAGAACAAAACAATAACTAGAACAAAAAAGCATGAAACCCTCTACAGCTCATAATTCCCAATTCAAACCAAAGATGTATTCCCGATTTTTCCCGTTATTTGGAGAAATAACAATCCCAAAATGATACAATACGGTATATAAAAGGGCTTCTCCTTCCCGAGTGTATTATTACTGCCCAACATTTTTCCGGTACATCAATAAAATGCCTGAAAGCGCGATGCGGATTCGACGAATGCGTGCAGGATCGCGGAACCCTTTTCGGCGATTTGGGTATAAAGGTCTAAATGATATGCCTCTTTTAACAGAATTCAAAACTTGTTTCCATGGTTATTTTAGACAAGAAGATTTCCCCTGTGCCCGTGAGTTTTAAGAGTTCATAAATATACATATAAACGCGGTACACTATCTTCATCAGCAAGAATAAATCCTTCAATGACAACAGATGATCTGTGACAACTCAATATCAAAGGCCTATAAAGTGACTAACACAATCATTTGTGCAAAACCTGGCAGATAAAAGTTAAGAAAAAAAATCTATTAAGCGCTTACTTTTGAATATGAAGTGGAGTTTAAAAAAATACTTTCGAATGGGCTTGGTCAAAAGGTTTATGAATATGATTGCCAGATTGTAATGGCTGGGACACTTGGATCCCCACTCCCCTACCTTCTACCATACCTGTCATAACACATATCGCCATCCAGTGAAATCGTCAGATTTTACTCTCCATTTAGGGAGTGGGAATGGAAACAAACGTCCATTTATGGACGTCCTTTACTTTAAAGTGGCATGAACTGCCAAAATCCACACTTTTTTTCATAATTTCTGATCGTCACGACAGTAAGGGGCTTTGAAGGCCATCGAAAAACTGAATGATTGGCGTTGGAATGAGGAAAATCCATACAGTATGTGTTCGAAAAGTAAACACAATTTAAATAACCGTGACGACCATTCATTCATTCATTTTGGCAGCTCATGCCACATTAAGTAGCCTAAATCTGATAGAAAAAAAAAAAACGATTAAAATAGGCTGTACCCAGGTGGTTTGTCTCAATTTATCAACAAAAACCATAATCAAGTGATATAGTCTGTTTTTGTTTATTTAACAGACCACATGATGTAATAACATCGTTCACATAAAGGTCTTGATCAAGAGATAGTCAAAGGTATACTTCGCTGGAAGTGCGGGTGGTCTGTTTTTATGTATACCCCAGCCTTCCAAACCGGAATATGTTCCAGAAATTACATAACACCTGTGTTCTTTGAGTACACCTGTTGTAGTAGAATGTTTTCTTTGATGGTATTTGGTCAGACGGTTAAGTGTGTCTAGAACTGCTTGCTAAATACCTTGGGTGGTTATTAGGGAGGGATATATGACCCAATCCGCGCCGTGACGAGAACCACAAGGCTTAAGTTATATACAATATCCATTTGGCGTTTACATAAGAGGACTTGGATGTTTGCCGTCAGTCTTAGGCTGATAGAACAACGGCTGAAATCTTTCCCCTACAAAAATAGCATAATACAATAGCGGTCTTGTAGCTTTAAAGTGGCATGGGCTGCCAAAATTCACATTTATTCATAATTTCGGATCGGCACGACAGTAAGAGGCTTTGAAGGTCATCGAAAAAACTAAATGATTAGCGTTGGAATGTTGAAAATCCATACAGTTGTGTGGCCTATACGAACCAGAATAGTGTTAGAAAAGTAAACAAAAGTTAAATAACCGGGACGACCATTTATTCATTCTAAACCAAAGTTAGTTCAAAACAATACTTTATCGTTCATTCTCGAGACTAGAAGCACTAAAAAGCTTCTGAATTATACGCCTTTAGAAAAATAGCCAATAATTTCTACATTCTGTTTTAACGTCAAAATATAAACATTTTGGCAGCTCATGCCACTTTAAATAGAAAACTTCTAAGACAAAATAACGGGCATTGGTAAATATATCAACACGAAATACATAAACACTTTACATTTGAAACGGAAATGGGACCGAAGTACGACATATGCTTAGTTGGAGTTCTGTTTGTAACTAGCTGTGGATACTACTTTTTTATTCGAAACTGTCTGAAACATTCCTATTTTTGCATCTTAATGGCTAAACACTGCTTAGACATCATTCACGTTGCTTTCAGACTGTATTTTTTCAGGGAAGAAGAAAAGTTGATTTGAGATCTCGTGTCATTCTACGCCACCATCTGTCAAACAAAATGATTCAATTGACAGAATATTTAACTCCTTCCTTCAACACGATTGCGGCCATTCTCTCCAACGTGGGCGAGTGAGAGAGGATTTAACGTAGCTTCAAACATTAATTGTGGACATCGAGATTTTGTGATATTCTTGATATACTAGTATATATTTATCACCATTGAGAGAAATTTCTTGGCATTTGATTGGTCTAAATGTCCTGAACGTGAGTCTGCATCGGAGTGCTTTCCGTGTATATAGATACAGGTCAACAGTTTCTGACTTCCGGATTTTCCTAGGACGAAAGAAGTTCCAGATATTTTTGTGTTTTTTTATTATTTTTTCTTGCCCCCCCCCCCTGCATTTTATCTGGGCATTTTTGTAGTTTTTATGAAAGGGCAGGGGTTGAGTTACTGTCTGGAAATGATTTTAGAAGTGGAATGGGACCAGTTCAGGTGGTTGGAGATCTGGGGGCTGTTTCTCAACACAACTTACGCCCGTCGTAACTTTGCACCTGGTCGTAACGTAATGTTGAAGGTATATGTTGCCATGACGTTACGACTAGGCGCAAAGTTATGTCGGTGTCGAGAAACAGCCCCCTGGTAGTTAGGCGTGCTTTGGTCTGTTTACATCCGGCGGACTGTGTGTAAACGGACCCCTATCCGATGTTTGTAATGATAGTGAAAAATTTCTACCTTCAATCTATGGAACAATTGTGCTTAAAATACTGCCAAAGGACTGTTCAAGGCCCACACCGAAAGATTTGGTTCAACGAAAGTTAGGGAAGGTGCTATGAGAGCAGACATTAACATTACCGCAAATTACCGGGAAATGAAGGAAAATGAAACTGCCATATACTTGATTCTGTATCACCCCGGAGTTAAGATCTCACGCGCTGTTGTTACCCGGAGTGAAGGTCTTGGTGCGTCACAGAATTCTTCAGTCAAGACGAATCCTATTGTGACGTCAGTTTAGAATGTTGTTTCGTCAGCATTGAAGGTTATGCTTGTCTTAAAGATCATGTAAAAGGGATATAAATTTGCAACGTCACAATAGAATTTATTTCTTTCGCGACGTCATTAAAGCCTAAGCTTAGCGCACACGAGAGGCGCCGGCTGAGCTACTAGGCACGCGTGGCCCAGGGAGCAGCTACAGATTTCAGCGCAGACGATGAACTCTCGGCACCCAAGTTCACTAAGCTGTATAAATATCACTACATATGTTACGTAATATTCTAAGTGGTCTCATGATTTAATACGTACACGCGATTGGACTATCCCCCTCTCAGCTCAGCTTGCAGCTCACGTTGTGCGCACACGGTGAGATTCATGCCACGAGAGGTAGAACATATCAAACATACTAGATACTTTCCTCACCGCCTCAAGAGGCAAAAATCTCACCCAAATTTACGCGCACACGGGGGAAACAGCTTAACTCTGAGCCACACGTAGCCGGCGCCTATCGTGTGCGCTAGGCTTAAGACCTTGCTCAATACACTCAACCAAAGACACTTTTGTGAACTTATCGAATAAAGAGCAGCTGATGGTGATACATTCGTTACATGACGCCCTTGCGTGGGTATACGGGTACATATTTGGTGTCTGGCTTCGCCTCGGAAATATATTAATGTTAGACACCAAATATGTACCCGTATACCCACGCAAGGGCGTCATATAACTAATATTATCCCTCACATGTGATAAGACTGAAAAGCTTATATTGGTAAAATATATGATGCATGGTGTTTTAGTGGATAGCTCGGCTTGGCGAATCGTGGTCGATGGACAAATTGGTACTTATGGCGACTAGCTTGCATCGGTAAACCTTACTTTCGCCGAGTAGCTTGCATCGGTATAATCGTACTTTTGGTGACTACTTTGCATCGGTAAAACCGTGCTTTTGGTGACTAGCTTGCATCGGTAAAACCGTGCTTCCGTTAACTAGCTTGCATTGGTATAATCATGCTTTTGGTGACAAGCTTGCATCGGTATAATCGTGCTTTTGTTGACTAGCTTGAGATAGAAGAACGTGTGATTATATAGCTAAAGACGAGCCTCTATTTACATAAATACGATACGCTATTTCGTGCAGTGTAGCATGGAGAAAACATGTATTGGTGTCGTTTAACACCAAGGTTAATTACATGGATAGAGAGCAATAACATTAACATACAACAAATATACCTCAAAATTGACGTGTGACTATCAAATAATTATACATGAATACCACTAGTATGTATTTTAATAAGTCAGCCGTGACAAAAACCCTGCCTTCCATGCTTTAATGTGGAGCTTGCATTGGTAAAACCGTGCTTTGGTGGATAGCTTGTATTGGCAAAACCGTGGTTTGGTTGATAGCTTTGAATGTCGATGTTGGTGGGACGTCAAGATCGCGACAACGAGGCCGTTAATCAGAAGGTGATCAGCGATGGCTTGTACAGCTGGAAGAAAATGGCGTTTATTGAGTTGATTTTTAATCACGATCTGAAGTTGTTAGGGATTCGGAGACCACGTGACCTGCATTACCCGTATGTCCAAAATCGAGAATTGGAAAAAAATGCTTTGGCGGATAGCTTATATATAGTTGTGTAACCGCGGTTTGTTGAATAGCGTTTTCTTTGAAATATTAAATTGGTGAAACGTAACGCTGTAACGATCTAGATTAGAAAGATTTGAGATCAAAACATATCTCTCCCTATAGTGACGTTAATGGTGAAAGATACTGTATGCCTCTAAGCATAACTCGGAATCATTTCAACTTGTATAGAGGATTTCACACGTGTGGTCATTTGATATGAAATTTAGGAAACGAGTTGAGTAAGTTTTGAATATGTTGCGAGAGTCTGGTATCGAGGACTTTTGTTTAAAGTGGCATAAGCTGCCAAAATTCACACTTTTTCACAATTTCTGATCGTCACGACAGTAAGAGGCTTTGAAGGACTCTATGACATTATCCCCCACGACATTTCCCCCCGCGACATTTTCCCCCGGAGACATTCCCCCCCGGCGACATTTTCCCCCATTTTAACAATACGGCATTCTACCTTACTTTTTCCCATTTTTTCTGCAAAACCTCGCGGCCGATAAACAACGGAACGTATAAATCACTTTCGATTTGCCGTTGAGTTCGGCTTTTACAATGAAATTTTAATTGTCCCAGCATATATCGATAACAGAGCAATTCTTAATCGTAGGCCTTCCAGCTGGACATTCCAAGTTAACATTTTGAAAATCCGATGATCGGCGTGGTAACTTCCAATCTGACTAAAGTCGAGATGGTCATTGAGTGAGTGAGTGATTGGGGTTTTACGTCCTGCTCAACAGTATTTCGGTTATATGAAGACGTTGTCTCCTTGTGACAGGGCGGATTTCCACCGCTCTTTTAGGTGCTGTCTCACCGAGACGACTTGCCGAAGACAACCAGCAAGCCCTCCCCACCCAGTCACAGTATACTGACACCGGGCCAACCAGTCGCTGCTCTAACTCCTATTGCTGAGCGCCAAGCGAAGCAGTAACAGCTACCACTGTTAAAGTCTTTGGTCTGACTCGACCCGGGCTTGAACCCGGATCTCCCAGGCCTGAAGCGGACGCTCTACCGACTGAGCTATCGGGGCTGGTGAGATGGTCATTGAAAAGACCATCTCGACTTTAGTCAGATTGGGTAACTTCATAAGTCACTAAAACCAACAATCTCGGATAATTTCAGACGACGTAATCTAGAGAACAGTCGTGTTAAATACCCCCCAAATGAGGGCAGGGGGCTAAGCCATCTTGAGCATGGTGTAAAACCCCAAGCAAACTAGTCTCGGATGGGTGGGTGAGAGCATGCGTCGGGGGGGGGGGGGGACATACCCTCTCCATTTTTCAGTGATTGTTGACGGATTTTTAAAATGTTAACTTGGAATGTCCAATTGGAAGGTCGACGTTTAAGAATTGCTCTGTTATCGCTCACTAACATTCAAATCGAAATATGCTGGGACAATTAAAATCTGATTATAAAAGCCGAACTCAACGGCAAATCGAAAGTGATTGAGGCTCCACTGTTTAAGGGAAGTTTTTCAGAAAAAAAGTAAGGTAAACTGTCGTATTGTCCGAGTACACTCATTAAGTTAGCGGGGGAAAATGTCGCCGGGGGAAAATGTCGCCGGGGAAAATGTCTCCGGGGGAAAATGTCGCCGGGGGAAAATGTCTCCGGGGGAAAATGTCGTGGGGGAAAATGTCGTGGGGGAAAATGTCGCGGGGGAAAATATCGTGGGGGAAAATGTCGCTGGGGGATAATGTTGGCACACCGCTTTGAAGACCATCGAAAAACTAAATGATTGGCATTGGGGTGAGAAAAATCCATACAGTATGTGGCCTGTACGGAAAAACGTGTTAGAAAAGTAAACAAAATTTAAATAACCGGGACGACCATTCATTCATTCATTTTGGCAGCTCATGCGACTTTAAGTAGCCTAAATCTGAGAGAGAAAAACCCATTAAAATAGGCTGTACCCAGGTGCTTTGTCTCAATTTATCAACAAAAACCATAATCAAGTGATATAGTCTGTTTTTGTTTATTTAACAGACCACATGATGTAATAACATCGTTCACATAAAGGTCTTGATCAAGAGATAGTCAAAGGTATACTTCGCTGGAAGCGCGGGTGGTCTGTTTTTATGTATACACCAGCTTTCCAAACCGGAATATGTTCCAGAAATTACATAACACCTGTGTTCTTTGAGTACACCTGTTGTAGTAGAATGTTTTCTTTGATGGTATTTGGTCAGACGGTTAAGTGTGTCTAGAACTGCTTGCTTAATACCTTGGGTAGTTATTAGGGAGGGATATATGACCCAATCCGCACCATGACGAGAACCATAAGGCTTAAGTTATATACAATATCCATTTGGCGTTTACATAAGAGGACTTGGATGTTTGCCGTCAGTCTTAGGCTGATAGAACAACGGCTGAAATCTTTCCCCTACAAAAATAGCATTATACAATTGCGGTCTTGTAGCTTTAAAGTGGCATGGGCTGCCAAAATTCACATTTATTCATAATTTTGGATCGGCACGACAGTAAGAGGCTTTGAATGCCATTGAAAAACAAAATGATTTGCGTTGGAATGAGGAAAATCTATCAGTATGTGGCCTATGCGAACCGAAATGGCGTTCGAAAAGTAAACAAAATTTAAATAACCGGGACAACCATTCATTCATTCTAAACCAAAGTTAGTTCAAAACAATACTTTATCGTTCATTCTTGAGACTAGAAGCACTAAAAAAGTTTTCCGATGGTCTTCAAAGCCTCTTACTGTCGTGACGATCAGAAATTATGAAAAAGGTGTGAATTTTGGCAGCTCATGCCACTTTAAATAGAAAACTTCTAAGACAAAATAACGGGCATTGGTAAATATATCAACACGAAAGATATAGACACTCTACATTTGAAACAGAAATGGGACCGAAGAACGATATATGCTTGGTTGGAGTTCTGTTTGTAACTAGCTGTTGATACTACTTTTTTTATTCTAAACTGTATGAAACATTCCTATATATTTATACTGCTTAGCCATCACGTTGCTTTCAGACTGTATTTTTTCAGGGAAGAAGAAAAGCTGATTGTCATTCTACGCCACCATCTGTCAAACAAAATGATTCAACTGACAGAATATTAACTCCTTCCTTCAACACGATTGCGGCCATTCTATCCATTGTGGTGAGTCAGAGAGGATTTAACGTCGCTTTGAACATTAATTGTGGACATCGAGATTTCGTGAAATTCTTGATGTTTATATTTATCACCATTGAGAGAAATATCTTGGCATTTGATTGGTCTAAATGTCCTGAACGTGAGTCTGCATCGGAGTGCTTTCCGTGTATAAAGATACAGGTCAACAGTTTCTGACTTCCGGATTTTCCTAGGACGAAAGAAGTTCCAGATATTTTTGTGTTTTTTTATTATTTTTTCCTGGTGGATGGAGATCTGGTAGTTAGGCGTGCTTTGGTCTGTTTACATCCGCCGGACTGTATTTGTATTTATTTGTATTTATTTATTCACCTCTTACATATTATGAAACGGAGTACAAAAGAAATGATTTACAGAAGCGGGATTAAAGCTCCAGGGAGCTTGTTCTATCCCTGAAGTACAAAAAAATGAGAATAGATATGGCATATCTTATAGGTGAGAATAGCATACAATTATTATTTTTACAAGTGCAACAGATTAGTGCTTTAGTTTCCAATCATAGAAATCAGATGTGATTTAAGTTTAGATTTAAATAATGACGACGAAAAAATAGTTTTCAATGAATTCGGTAATTTGTTCCACTCTCTGGGGCCGGCAGATTTGAAAATATAGAATGACAAGTTTGTTTGGTGAAATGGCCTATTGAAATCTAAGGCTTGAGCTCTAGTGCAAAATTGATGAATAGCAGATTGTTTCAAAAGGTAATTAGAGAAGCTGTGAGGAATTTCATCTGGCCGATAGAAGAATTTATGACAGAGTTGAAGATTACAATAAAAATGTATGGAAGGTAAAGGTAAAATGTTTAACTTAACGAAAATGGGTGCTGTGTGTTCTAAGGGTGAAGAAAGGGTGATTGCACGTACAGCTCGTTTTTGGAGTACGACTAATGGGTTCAGATGAGTAGAATACGTGCTACCCCACAAGATGTTACCATAGATAAGATAAGGATAAATTATGCTATAATACAGTAGAAAGAGGGATTTTTTGTTTAATGAATGTTTGAGATGTTGGATGATGCCGATATTGCGGGAAAGCTTCTGACTAATACAACCTATATGGGATGTCCAATTCAGTTTGCTGTTGATGATGATTCCTAAAAACTTATATTCTGTAACAAGATCTATTTCAGCATTAGCTATAATTATGGAAGGTATTGGTTGTTTTAGTTTATAGTTGTGAGGGAGGACTAGGAGACATTTAGTTTTGTTAAGGTTAAGGGAGAGTCGGTTGGCTGAAAACCAGTTGTATAATTTGTTGAGCTCTGTGTTCATGATGTTGATGGTATCAGTAATATTATCAGATGAGTGGACTGCACTAGTGTCGTCGGCAAATAAAAATAGATCCAGAAGATTTGAAGCACGGGGTAAATCATTAATATACAAAAGGAATAGAATTGGGCCTAGCACCAAGCCTTGAGGTACACCATATTCAATAGGTCTAAGGGATGACAGAGTTCTGTTGTAAGAGACACATTGATACCGGTTGGATAGGTAACTCTGAAACCATATGTTGGATGGTCCCCGGAATCCATAGTGTGAAAGTTTATACAACAGTATGTCATGCTTAACAGTGTCAAATGCTTTTGCGAGGTCTAAGAAAGTGACCAAGCTGTATTTTTTATCCTCTTTAGCTGTGACCAGTTTATCGTAAAGGGATAGAGCTGCAAAAGATGTAGAGTGGTTTGTACGGAATCCGAATTGGTTATTACAAATGATATTGAAGGCGTCTAGATGGTTATGGATTTGTTTAACTGCTACTTTTTCCAAAATTTTACTGAGTGATGGGAGGACAGAGATAGGACGGTAGTTTTTTAGGGCATTACAATCTCCTGATTTATGGATAGGAAGAACTTTTGCTAGTTTTACGCAATCAGGAACTAAGCCTGAGGAAAATGACAAGTTTAAAATATAAGAAAGTGGGCGGGAGATATCTTCAGCAATGAGTTTAAGTATTGAAGGTCGGATATTGCCAAGGCCGGGTGATGAGGAAGTCTTTAATTCAAGTATAACAGATTTGATTTCATTAGCTGTAGTCGGTGAAAAGGTGAAAGTTTCATCAATTGGTAGCCCTAGAAAGTCTGCGAAATGTTCATCTACTTTTGGGATATTGTTGTCAAGGTTACTGGCCAGAGTAATAAAATGGTCGTTAAAAGATTCGGCTATAACTGTTTTATCTTCGATATCCACTCCATTGACGTTAAACGAGGGTGGAAGGGAATTATTTTTTTTTCTATTCATTAATTCATTTATGACCTTCCATGTATTTTTGGTATCATTATTAAATTTATTAAGTTTGTTTTCGAAGTAATTTTTCCTAGCAAGGCGAATGATATTATTTAATTTGTTGCGGTAAGACCTGTATTTTAGCTTAGATTCCAATGAATTGTATTTTAATTTGAGTCTGTAGAGTTTATTTTTCTCATGAACAGAAGTTAAAATGGCGGGTGTTATCCACGGCTTTATGATTTGAGTCTTTTTTTCAACAAGATTTGTAACTGGGAAGTTTTGTTTTTCAGAGGATGTATATTTACGGTAGGATATATGTTTTTTGGGTTCAGTATAAGATTTATCAGATTTTAACATATGGAAGATTGGGAAGTGGTCTGTTATGTCTGTTAGAAAAATTCCAGAGAGGAGATTGCTGTCGTGAATGTTCGTAAAAATATTATCAATGAGTGTGGCAGAGAAAGAATCAACCCTTGTTGGTTTCGTTATAAGCGGAAAGAAGTAGTGTGATTTCATAGTTTCAAGGAAAGCTTTCGTTGGAGGGTGATGATTAATCTTAAATAAATCGATATTGAAATCCCCCATTATTATACATTTTTTCTTGTTTTTGTTGCAGGTGTTTAGGATAGTAAGTAATTTATTATTAAAATCATTAACATCATTTCCAGGAGGACGATAGATAATACCTACTATATAAATTGTTTTATGATACTGTAGCTCTATAAACAAACATTCACTACTTTCGTCAATAAAGCTAAGGTCTTCTCGAATAAAACACGAATTAATGTTTTCATTAACGCATAATACAATACCACCACCTCTACGCCCTGACTGTGTGTAAACGGACCCCTATCCGATGTTTGTTATGATAGTGAAAAATTTCTACCTTCAATCTATGGAAAAAAGTGTGCTTAAAATACTGCCAAAAGGACTGTTCAAGGCCCACACCGAAATATTTGGTTCAACGAAAGTTAGGGAAGGTGCTATGAGAGCAGACATTAACATTACCGCAAATTACCGGGAAATGAAGGAAAATGAAACTGCCATATACTTGATTCTGTATCACCCCGGAGTTAAGATCTCACGCGCTGTTGTTACCCGGAGTGAAGGTCTTGGTGCGTCACAGAATTCTTCAGTCAAGACGAATCCTATTGTGACGTCAGTTTAGAATGTTGTTTCGTCAGCATTGAAGGTTATGCTTGTCTAAAGCCTAGCGCACACGAGAGGCGCCGGCTGAGCTGCCGGCTACGCGTGGCTGAGAGCTAAGCTGTTTCCCCCGTGTGCGCGTAAATTTTGATGAGATTTTCGCCTCTCGAGGCGGTGAGGAAAGTATTTAGCATGTTTGATATTTTCTGCCTCTCGTGGCAAGAATCTCACCGTGTGCGCATAACGTAAGCTGTCGGTTGAGCTGAGAGGAGGGATAGTCCAATCGCGTGTGCCTATTAAATCATGTGACCACTTAGAATATTACGTAACACGGGTAGTGACACTTGTGTAGATTGGTGAACTTGGGTGACCAAGAACTTGCCTCAGCCGAGAGCTCATCGTCTGCGCTGAAATCTGTAGCTGCTCCCTTGGCCACGCGTGCCTTGTAGCTCAGCCGGCGCCTCTCGTCTGCGCTAGGCTTTAAAGATCATGTAAAGGGATATAAATTTGCAACGTCACAATAGAATTTATTTGTTTCGCGACGTCATTAAAGCCTAAGCTTAGCGCACACGAGAGGCGCCGGCTGAGCTACAAGGCACGCGTGGCCCAGGGAGCAGCAGCTACAGATTTCAGCGCAGACGATGAACTCTCGACACCCAAGTTCACTAAGCTGTATAAATATCACTACATATGTAATACGTAATATTCTAAGTGGCCTCATGATTTAATACGTACACGCGATTGGACTATCCCCCTCTCAGCTCAGCTTGCAGCTCACGTTGTGCGCACACGGTGAGATTCATGCCAAGAGAGGTAGAACATATCAAACATACTAGATACTTTCCTCACCGCCTCAGGAGGCAAAAATCTCACCCAAATTTACGCGCACACGGGGGAAACAGCTTAGCTCTGAGCCACACGTAGCCGGCAGCTCAGCCGGCGCCTATCGTGTGCGCTAGGCTTAAGACCTTGCTCAATACACTCAACCAAAGACACTTTTGTGAACTTATCGAATAAAGAGCAGCTGATGGTGATACATTCGTTACATGACGCCCTTGCGTGGGTATACGGGTACATATTTGGTGTCTGGCTTAGCCTCGGAAATATATTAATGTTAGACACCAAATATGTACCCGTATACCCACGCAAGGGCGTCATATAACTAATATTATCCCTCACATGTGATAAGACTGAAAAGCTTATATTGGTAAAATATATGATGCATGGTGTTTTAGTGGATAGCTCGGCTTGGCGAATCGTGGTCGATGGACAAATTGGTACTTATGGCGACTAGCTTGCATCGGTAAACCTTACTTTCGCCGAGTAGCTTGCATCGGTATAATCGTACTTTTGGTGACTAGCTTGCATCGGTATAATCGTACTTTTGGTGACAAGCTTGCATCGGTATAATCGTGCTTTTGTTGACTAGCTTGAGATAAAAGAACGTGTGATTATATAGCTAAAGACGAGCCTCTATTTACATAAATACGATACGCTATTTCGTGCAGTGTAGCATGGAGGAAACATTTATTGGTGTCATTTAACACCAAGGTTAATTACATGGATAAAGAGCTATAACATTAACATACAACAAATATACCTCAAAATTGACGCGTGACTATCAAATAATTATACACGAATACCACTAGTATGTATTTTAATAAGTCAGCCGTGACAAAACCCCTGCCTTCCATGCTTTAATGTGGAGCTTGCATTGGTAAAACCGTGCTTTGGGGGATAGCTTGTATTGGCAAAACCGTGGTTTGGTTGATAGCTTTGAATGTCGATGTTGGTGGGACGTCAAGATCGCGACAACGAGGCCGTTAATCAGAAGGTGATCAGCGATGGCTTGTATAGCTGGAAGAAAATGGCGTTTATTGAGTTGATTTTTAATCACGATCTGAAGTTGTTAGGGATCCGGAGACCACGTGACCTGCATTACCCGTATGTCCAAAATCGAGAATTGGAAAAAAATGCTTTGGCGGATAGCTTATATATAATTGTGTAACCGCGGTTTGTTGAATAGCGTTTTCTTTGAAATATTAAATTGGTGAAACGTAACGCTGTAACGATCTAGATTAGAAGGATTTGAGATCAAAACATATCTCTCCCTATAGTGACGTTAATGGTGAAAGATACTGTATGCCTCTAAGCATAACTCGGAATCATTTCAACTTGTATAGAGGATTTCACACGTGTGGTCATTTGATATGAAATTTAGGAAACGAGTTGAGTAAGTTTTGAATATGTTGCGAGAGTCAGCAAGCAACATATTTCTAACTTAATCAACGAGTTTCATATTAATCTAATAACCACGAGTGTGAGATTCTGTTTATCGCATAACTAAACTTAAAAAACGAAGAAAACTAATTGAAAACTGTACCGATCGTAACGTCATTAGAAGTTATAAATAGACAACAGCCGCAGCACTGCTGAGTTCAGTGAAGTTCTCTGCCGAATCAATAAATTTGATCCATGTCAATTCCACTTGAATGTCTATTATAAAAAGGCAGACTAGTTTCAACAAATATAAATTAGACACATCTAGAACATTATTTGATTTTATCAAAAAAAAAAATTTCGTTAAAATTCGTTTTGAAATTATCTAGGTCACAACTAGCCTGCGTTCCAGTTATAGCGAAGAGCTGACCTATATATGCCTGGCTGACTCGTCACTCGTTTGGCTTTGGCAATTCTTTTTTTTTAAATAGGGACTTTAAGGTTGTGGGACTTAAAATTTAAATAACTAATAATCTTTCTTGACTTTATACGTGTGCGAATTGACTGGGAAATTTCTGTGTGCCATAGTACATATCATTTTGACAGGTCAATCGAGAGACAGACTTACACATGAGAACAACAACAACAAAAAGTCCCACTGGCGCGCGTACGAATAATTTTCTCACGCTCTCAGCCAATCAATTTCATTGAAAGTGTTATGTTACTAGTTCCATACCATGTTTACGACATGGCTTTATGTACGCAAATAACAACACAGTTACATGTATGTGATAAAGAAAGTAACTAACCAAGTAAGTGAAACGTATCAAATTCAGAGGCTAACAGAAAAGCGAAAAGACTTACAGGCCCCAAAACTTGACCATCCCTCAATAAGCTGTGAATATACTTTCTTGAAAGTGGAGATCTTTCCGACAAGCAATAACCAATGAAAATATCCGATTCGGGGGCTAACTGAAGACCGGACTGGTATACAAGGGCCAAAACTTGATCAACTCTACATGTCCTCATAAATAAGCTGAAAATATATTTTCATCAAATTCCGCCAAGTGGTTCTAGAGATATCTTGCAGGCGAGCCGTAGATGACGGACGACGAACAGCACAACCACAGTATGTTTCCCCCAAATATATGTTGGGGCCTCCGTGACTCAGTAGGTAGAGCGTTGGAAGGTCAATCCGAACAGCATAGGTCGCGGGTTCGAATCCCACTCAGTCCAAAAAAATTGGAAATTTTTTGACTGGGTTTTCACTCGAACCAACGGAAGGTCGTGGGTTTCCTCCGGGCATAGAGTCCGGTTTCCTTCCACAATGAAACTGGCAACGTCGCCATATATGTGAAATAAAACACCAATCAATCAATCAATCAATCAACCAATCAACCAATATATGTTGGGAGAGACATAATTATTTATACATAATTATTTATAGATATTTAACCTAGCCCGGATTTTCGGTCTAGATGGCGACCCTTTTTGTATATTTGGCTGGCAATGTGAATCACCCCCTGACGAATACGGAAAAAAATTTGACAGAGCCCAGATTTCTCGGCTAATATTTAACCATGCACGCTTACGCTTCTAAATACTTTCCCAATAGAGCCTAAAATGATTCAGCGATTCAAGAAAATCGTGATATAATCTACACATACATGGAATCTTAAAACCCAAACGTGATTGAAAAAAGGGATAAATCTATTGAGCTATCCTTCCACAAACAAGTTCACTAATGGCGAGCTTTTTACGAGCGGGCAGAAAATGAGAGGCTGTCCACAGGTGGTTGTGATGCTTTTACCGGTATCAAATATAGCTCCGAATTATTATTATAGGTTGAAGGGTCATGTGGTAATTTGTTTTTGTTTATTCGACGTCAATTGCGTACGAACAAGCTTAAATACAATGTAAGGTGAAGAATTACTTTTGGATAACACTTCTTGCTTGTCAATTAACTGAGAAACGTTTCATGTAGAATTACTAGACTGGTGGTCTTTTTAAATGATACTCAATAGACTTTTCGAAGCTGGAATATGTTCTAGAAATGACATCGCACTTCATGTAAGCCTACACGGTTGGGACTTAAACTGCTCATTTTAAAGTGTCTCGAGCTGCCAAAATTTAATTTTTTTCATAATTTCTGATCGTTACGAAAAGAGGCTTTAAAGGCAATCGAAAAACTAAATGATTAGCGTTGGAATGAGGAAAATCCATACAGAATGTGGACTATACGAACCGGAATAGTGTTCCAAAAGTAAACAAAATTTAAATAACCGGGACGACCATTCATTCACTCTAAGCCAAAGTTAGTTCAAAACAGTACTTTATCCAAGTTTATCGTACATTATCGAGACTAGAAGCACTAAAAGGCTTCTGAATTATACGTCTAGAGATAAATAGCCGATAATTTCAACATTCTGTTTTTACGTCAAAATATCAACATTTTGGCAGCTCATGCCACTTTAAGTGGAATATATGGGCTTGTATGTATGTGGACTTGGAGATAACTTTGTTAAACGAATGGCCCGAAAGATAACGTTACCATGTAAATAATACGCAACACTAAAACTTCCGTGTAATCCATCAACAAAATGCTTCCATTAATGTAAAAGCGTGTACCTTGTTTTGCCAGCAAGTGTTCGTTATACCATTCACATTTCTTGTCAGTTGTTATTGGCCAGAGCAAAAGAAATGTTGGCAATCTCTGTGTGTATCCACTTGTAAATGGCTGATATACAACTACCATTATCAATCAAAGGGGACCCTGTTCTTAAGAACGTTTTGACTATTTATCCTCGGTGAAAAAGTTTCTTTCGTTTTGTACGTCAAACATATACTGTTTCACTTCATGCTCCACAACAATGAAGATAATCCAATTTTCTCCTACAACTTATGTCCCTTTCTTTACTTTTAGACATACTTTGCTTTAATTCATGTATCGCCAAATTATGTAAGAGTGGTTTCTTGTCTTTGACACGTACAAAACTGTTTTCGATTAGACTTATTTAAGTATGTTTTAAAACGTGGCGGATATTTGTTTTAGTGTCGCGGTACATGCAGTCGGAGTGCCTGTTTTGTATTCACCGGACTGCTAGCCTTAACCAATTGGACATTGGTCAATTTGTGTCTGTCCAACCGCTTCTGTCGCCTGCTCAATCAGGGCATGCTGGTCACTAGGCTTATTTATAGCGTGCTGTAATGCGCTGATAGGCCAGTTAGTATGACACGTTATCGCGGTATTTTATTAGTTGTATAAATTAATCAATATTAATTTTTCTAGTTTTTTTTTCTAGAATTTTGGGGGATTTGATTTCTTCTCATTTCGTGTTTTCTAGCCTACATTGTTAGAGAGTGATCCGGATATTGTGATTATAAACTTTCTAGTGTTTATACAATGTGTATCCATTTTCTTATTTTCTAAATCGAACTGATGTGATTCAGCGTTAAATTGCAATGTGTCGTAAAGGTGAAGTGTAAACATGTCACCACTTAAAATGGCACTAGCTACAAATATAAGGACTTTTCCCATAGATTCTCGTCGTCAAGAGAAGCTGGGCGTTTGGAGTAACCTGAAGAAAAACAACAAAAAAACAAGGAACTGACGTTGAAATGAAAAATACCGATAAAGCTAGGGACCTTTGCGGACCGAAGGTGTTTGCTAATAACGGTCAAAGGTTCTTGTTGTCGATAAAACTTCCTTAAAGTACATCTCCGAGAGTGGTGTCATTGTAAAGCTTTTGTTTTGTACTTTATGATGAAAATGACGAACAATTATCTATAGTTCTGTTCATCGAAACTTTTATCATACTCGGCAGGTCATACTACTTTAAGGCAGGCTGATTCGGATCTTCTTTTAAGGTATTTAAACAATATTTTTCTTTGACTCAAAATGTGTATATACAGGCCCGTCTGAAGGACCAACGGACCAGTTTCGTAAACGATAAGTATTAGCAGAACAATAGCAGTCTTGGTTTTTGTGTGTTTGTTTGCATTTCTTTCTTTTGGTGTGGGATGGGAAGTTTGACAAGTTGTACACTTTTAATGGGTATGTCGGAAAAAGAAACTGCAAGAGAAAAACACATTAAACGGAATAATTAGGAGGAAGGTACATCCTAAACTCAGGCTACCGCCAACTGACTTACATAATTAGACACTCAGTCTCCACAGATTGCTTTACATAACTCACTTTACCTGTCAGTTATAGAATTTTGGGGGGACAGAAGTTTTAGAGACATTGCATGTGTTTACCGCAACAGATTACCTTTATCTTTCTCCATATTTGATATTTGTATGATTTAAGTTGTAACAAATTGTTATAGCCCTCGACCCTCACAGAAATAGTTATTAACCTATGAAGCTATCGAGTTTCTAAATAAAGATCATCAATCGATTAAAAACCCTTCAAAAAGGGTACCTTGAAACTAGGATGTTGATAACATTTTGCATCTAAAATTGCTTTTCTTTCAAATTATCTTATACATTTAATCAGAAGTCGATTCATTCATAGACTTTGTATTTAATGTAATGCATATCAAAGAATTTTCAGCAGACCATCTAATAATCCTATATTATACAATTTAATTTTTTGGGAATAAATCCTGAGAGAAAATTTTTTGGGTCTCCTATCATTTAACTCGACTAAACTCTTTATATGCGGTTTCTAATATCAATTGGCTCTAGAGAAGCTTACGTAACTCGGTTAAATCACTAAAAGCCTCTGGCGTGTTTACCGATGAAACAGGATGAATATTATCTTTATCTGGTGGGGTAGGGTTTCAGACTAATTGAGATACCTTTACGGGAACTGAATTCTAAGCAGAAGATTACTACGAATCAGAAAGTAATGGGGACTCACTGAAAGAACTACAACCTACAAGTGTGCTAGAGATTCGAACCCCCAACTCTTGTAAACATGCTCTGTAGTATTCTGTCGTTGTCAGTGATACGCCACCCCGAATCACTGTAACAAGAGACTTTCTTTGTTTTGGATCGGGGCCTCCGTTGCTCAGTAGGTAGAGCGTTGGACGCTGAATCCGAAAAGCCTTCCACCAATGGGTCGCAGGTTCGAATCCCACTTAGTCCCCCCAAAAATTGGAAAATTTTCTGACTGGGTTTTCAGTCGAATGACCTATGTGGGATGGTTGCCAGTTACCACCGGAAGGTCGTGGGTTTCCACCGGGCATAGAACCCGGTTTCCTCCCCCACTAATCTCGGCAACGTCGCCATATAAGTGAAATACTTTTGAGCGCGGCGTAAAACACCAAACAATCCATCAATCAAGTTGTTAATCTTAACAATCAAATCAAGGCGGCCATCTTTATTTCGCAGATTAGTTTTATGTATTTTCACGGAAAGTTTGCTTTAAAAAAAGATGATTGTTATCAATAAAACTATGTTCCTGTAGCTAGCCAATATTTCCGAGACTCTTCTTTAAACTTGACGGAAAACAATCAATTTGAATAATGTCTACGCAATGTTTACTGAAAAACATTTATACGTTTGTGGTACAATTTTCAGATATCTCGTTAGCGAGATTAGAACGTCTCCAATATCTGTTTATCGTCTGACAGTGTTTAATCCTTTAACAAATTAAGTCTAAAACTGGCACTTCATATTGGACGTATTTTTTAAATTATGCAGTAAGAAATGATGCACTCGCCTATATAGTTTAAGGGAGACTATAGTTTAGCTGCCAAATTGTGTTTTCCTAGGCAACCGTGTTTTAAGGTCCGTACAACGTTTTATTGTTTATTTATCATCTTTGACCTACCCTGAACTGAAATCAGACGGGTGCCAGCTTGGCACCCTTGAGGAATTTTTTCCTGGGCCGAAAAACAAAATGGCCGCCACCGCTTGACGAAATTTTTTCTGGTCTTGATAACTTTGTAACTAATTGACATAAAAACATGTGTAATGTGTCAAAATGTATGTTCTTTGGGTCAAGGAATCCAATTCTACCATTAATTTTGCCCTGTAGGAAATAAAATGTAAACAAATAACGAATCATCTATGCCAAAATGACACATTTTTGGGGCGGCCGAGGGACAATTTTGAGCTCATGTATATAGATCTAGATTGCTTTGACTAATGGTGGTGGTGGTTATTCTTGGTCTTCTCTTGCTACAGGTTACACAGCAGTTAAATTTGAAAATGGCCCAAGAAAGTACAGAAGAAGTATGTTTCTTCAACTGTACATGTAGCAATGATTCTAAAGATTTGATAACGGCTGGCTCTGCTCGAATAGCCTCGATCATAACAAGTAGTAAGCGATAGTTTATGTGACAAATTAGGTGGAACTGACACCATCCAATGTCATAAGAATTGCGTGTCAACGTACACATCAGAACATCACATCAAAAGAGTTGAAAATCTAAGCGTAAAGTCGATTCCAAAACTGATACCCCTATTCCAAAGAAAACAAAACGTTCATCCCTTGATAAGTTTGACTTCAAGCAGCACTGCCTATTCTGTGGTGAAAATGCATTTTAATTGTTAGACCCTGGCTGTCGTAATCCCGGGCGCTGGAGGAAAGTCAGACAATGTAGAACTGCTCAGAATTTCAAGCAGAACATTCTAGATGTCTGTAATTTGTGAAAGGATGCTCTTGCTGAAGAAGTGCGTACTCGTCTGCATGGTGCTGTTGCTGATCTGCATGCGGCAGATGCATAATACCATGATGACTGCTATAAAGACTTCGTAAGTACAAGGTCCATCAAGGCAGCTTCAAGAAAGAGTACAAATTCACAGCCAGTGGACGAAGACGTTTATGATGCCTAAAGCCCCGTTCAGGTCGAGTTAAGATCCGATCCGATCGTCGTTAGCTCCAGTCTGTAGTGAATCTGCGATCAATCAGTCGGAGAACTTTTTTCGACATGAGCGGCCTTAGGACTCTTCAGATCGGTCTCAGACTGACCAGTCTTAAGATCGTAAGGATAGAAACATGCTCTATTTTCTCCCGACCAATCAGCGACCCATACTTCATCACGTGGTCATCTTTTTCTCGGCGTTTCAAAGATGTTGTATTGTTACGTCATTCCTAGTGGCGTGCCAGTCTGCAGAATATAGTGACGAAATTCACTTCCGATCAACTGATCGCGTCGACCTGAGCGGGCTTAAAGATTGATCAGTCGGTAATCGTTTGGCTGAACGATAAACCAGTCTCAGTCGATATGAACGCTCTTAAGATTCAATCGCAGACAATCGGATCGGATCTTACTCGACCTGAGCCGGGCTTTAGACTCTGTCACAGCATACCTCTCAGCAGACACAGCAAGAGTGTGGAATTCGGTGGAATTAGACAAGCTCTATGTAGATTATGATGAGAAAAGGCTCACACGTCGTAAACTTATTGACGAACTTGCCCAACATTTTGGATCTGACATGCTCGTACTGTCTGGCAACGGAATTGCCAACATTATCCCTGTTCCAGTTCAACTGTACGAGGACACAGTGACCACCAGAGATGACTTGCGACACTATCATAGTGCAGCAGATGGTGACGGTTGCTAGACATGGCTACAAGAGCATCAAATTAGTATGTGACGACACTGATGTATTCGTTCTCATGCTGTATTTCTACAACAGGGAAAATGTAACTTCTAATGTGTACATGGAGAGCCCCATTGCTGATAGAAGCGTCGTTGACATCAAAGCCACAGCCCTACAACACAAGGAGACCACAAGGGTCAAATTTTAGCTATACACGCTTTAACAGGTTGTGATGCAGTGTCCTTCATCTTCGGTATTGGCAAGGTAACAGCACTGAAAGCACTCTCTGGTGGATGCATACTGAAGTCACTAGGGGAAGAAGGTGCTGATGTGGATGTTGTTGTATCAGAGGCTACATTGTTTGTTGCAGCATGCTATGGTAGTAAGGAGAACGGCAATATGTCTACAGTACTCCATGTTGTTTGGACAGCAAAACTTGCGAAGCCCAAGATTACCTCGGCACCAACGCTGAAATGCCTGCCTCCAACCCATGAAACATTCGTAGAGCATGTCCGACAAGCACACTACCAGACAGCAGTTTGGAAGGCTGCACTCGCAACAGACCCACCCAAATTAGACCCTATCGAGTACGGCTGGACACTCGATGAAACTAACAGTTGCCTGTGTCCAGTTACCATACCTGCTGGAGTTTTGGCGGCCCCCACTGTACTCACGATGATCAAGTGTGGCTGCTCAGCTGCTCGCCCTTGTAGTACAGGCCGGTGTGGTTGTGTCGCAGCGCAGATGTCTTGCTCAACATTCTGTAGCTGTGGTGCTCAGTCAGAGTACTGTAATGACCATACACAATCTGCTGTGTCCCCAGGAGACGACGATGACGATGCTACTCCAGACGATACCTGATGTGGTTTATGGGAATCAATATTTGTAATGTTTTTAGTTAGTTGCACATACTGGGAGCACCACAGTGCCTCAAAATAATACTAAGACACATTCCACAATTCCTTGCATTAAAAAAAACTACTTGATATCAAAATTGCCCCTCGGCAAACCCAAAATATGTCATTTTTGCATAGATTCGGACTTTTTTCACATTTATAGTTTATATAGGGCAAAACTAATGGTACAACTGGATTGTTTGACCCAAAGAACATACATTTAGACACTTTACACATGTTTTTATCCTAATTAGTAACAAAGACTAGCAAGATTTTCGTCAATCAGTAGCAGCCATTTTGTTTTTCGGCCCAGAAAAAATTCCCCAAGGGTGCCAAGCTGGCACCCGTCTGATTTCAGTTCAGTGTAGGTCAAAGATGATACATAAACAATAAAACGTTGTACGGACCCTAAAACATGGTTAAGGCTATTTCCGCTGGACTACTAGTTTAAACGTCCAGGATCTGACTAAGCATCCGTGGTTTCTTATGTAAACACCAAATGAGTATTGTGTATAGCTAACACCTCATGGCTTTCGTCTCGGTGTAGATTGGTCCATAGACCCCTTCCTAATACTTTCAAACCGGCCCTTCGTCAATAGCTAGAGGGTTGTATACATACTTGAGAATTTGACTTAATACGACCAAAGATTCAAACATATCGCCTCAACAGGTGCACTCAAAGAACACAGGTGTTATGTAATTTCTGGAACATATTCCGGTTCCAAGTTTGGTTTATATAAAAAGGACCACCCGCGCTTCTAAACAAAAATGGGTAAAGATTCTCCTTAATATAGAGATGTCCATGGAAACATGACAAAATGGAGCCAGCTAAAATATGCCACTCTTCCCCCAAAAAGCTACAATAAACAAAGCCAAAAAAAGAAACTTTTTTAAAAGTTAAACAGATGCCTTACATTGAAGTATGACCCCTGCTAGGTGGAAAGAAAATTCAATTTGTGTATACACATTATACCCGACCTTAGCGATATACGGATTACACGGAAGTGGTTAATTCTAAGAGGTTCTAATTTCCAATATATATCGTCTGTTGGTTATTCACACGTGGTATATCTGATTGTTTAGTTCAATTTCCCTTCGATTCATTACCCTTCAGCCGTATTCAGTTTTAATTGAAGCTTTAGAAAAATCGACATATCTGACTAAACTGCTTCTGTGTTACACAAGATACGGTTAACGGGACTAAATCGACACAAATTATTCTATTAGGTCTGAATCAACAAAGCTGTGTTCTCTATCAAGTTATGTCTACTGGTTGAATCCATATAAACCAGCAGGTCTCCAAGTAATTGGCAAAAACTACCCTTCTATCCTAGTGTGTTATATATTGACTTATGTTGTAGACTAGCCAGATGAGAACAACCCCAGTCCTAACGCCCTACATCTATACAATCATAATGGTTGACATTTGAACGGCGGTAGTTCCCATACCTTGCAAATTATAGGTTATATTTGCTGTCAGATTTTGTCGGTCAGGTTTGTTTAGTTGGTATACGTTCTTACTACTTACGTTTACACGGCCAAATGCCACAAAAGCTTGTACCGAGTTTAGATCCTGTTTTTCGTCTGTTGTTTTACATCCATACAAGTTGGATACTTGATCAAAAATAGCCCATCCTATTTACCATCCTTGAGTCATCGAGGATATATAAAAGAACAGATGATAAAGGCTCATCTTGAAAAAATCAGAAAAAGAGATGAAAAAAGAACAAAGTGGGGATCATTTCCCAATGGAAGATGGAAACAAAATAGTCGCACTCGAAAGACCTATAAAAGGTACCAAGACGGTAAAATAAACCAGAGAAGTCAGAATAACAACGGTAACCATATGTTACTGAAATGACACCGACTTCAAACGCGTGTTCAAAGATTCTTTGTGGAACATACAACCGCGAGATGGTTTATGTCGGAGACAGCCATTTAGTTACATAACGTGCAAAGAGAGCGGATGTAAATGCATTAGTTAAAAGATGAGAGAAATGAAAAATGGTATTCATGGCTTCCCATCTTTGATACAAAAAAAAAAAAACAACCGGAAAATAAAAAACACTTTTCTTGCATTTTGGAGCAAAAGTTTCTAAACGATTTTCAACACAAACGAAACTACTCAAAGAATAAACCATTTCGAGTAATGCAAAAATAGACAAAAATCAACTGAACTTTTTGGCGTATGAAAGAACGGGTATGAGAAACAAGTAAAACCGATAAAGCTAGGGACCTGTGTGGACCGAAGATGTTTGCTAATAACGGCCTGATAATGTGGCCTGTACGAACCGAAAACGTGTTCAAAATGTAAACAAAATTTAAATAACGGGGACGACCATTAATTCATTCTAAGCCAAAGTTAGTTCAAAACAATACTTTATCGTACATTTTCGAGACTAAAAGCACTAAAAAGCTTCTAAATGATACGCAATAATTTCAACATTCTGTTTTAACGTCAAAACATCAACATTTTGGCAGCTCATGCCACTTTAAGGCAGGCTGATTCGGATCTTCTTTGAAAGTATTTAAACAATAGTTTTCTTTGACTCACAATTTGTATATGCAGGCTACCTCCGTCTGAAGTAACAACGAACCAGTTTCGTAAACGATAAGTATTAGCAGAACAAAACAGTCATGGTTTTTGTGTGTTTGTTGCATTTCTTTCTTTTGGTGTGGGATGGGAAGTTTGACAAGTTGTACATTTTAATGGGTATGTCGGAAAAGAAACTGCAAGAGAAAAACACAAAACACTCAGTTTCCACAAATTGGTTTACATAACTCACTTTACCTGTCAGTTATAACTTGCCAGTTTAAAAGAAAATTCAAAGAATTATTGCACACCCTTTAATTGCCTCAGCACGAATGATTTACGAGGTTAATTCTAAGGGGGTGTAGAGTTTAACAGAACGTCCCATTTTTCCTTCATCAAACTGTATGTTAGTTCCATTCATACAGTAACGGGGCCTCCGTGGCTCGGTAGGTAGAGCGTTGGACACCCAATCCGAACAACCTTCCATCAATGGGCCGCGGGTTCGAATCCCAGTCAGTCCCCAAAAAAAAAATTGGAAAATTTTCTGACTTGGTTTTCACTCGAACGACCTATGTAGGATGGTTGCCAGTTACCACCGGATGGTCGTGGGTTTCCTCTGGTCATAAAGCCTTCCACAATAAAACTGGCAATGCCGCCATATAAGTGAAATAATCTTGAGCGCGGCGTAAAACACCAAACAATCAATCAACCATACAGTGAAGTGTCTATGGCAAATTGATTTTTGGTAGCTTGCAGCATCAGCTACACTGAAACGAAAAGCATAGTTGCCTTTGTCAGAATTCCCTTGTATCTGGTCTAAGATGGTTCGATTACATTCCCAAGCGAGTCAATGATTGAAAATTTAAACAAGATGAGTTCGATCTTTAACATGTTTTTATGGAGTTTCATTTGACATTTGTAAAATTAAACGTTAAATGTTAGTGAGTACCAACTTCAGATTTACACGGGAATAAAGAAACCTAAGCATAAATGTAACTACCAATGTAACCTGTTATGTGAAACGTATTAGATCTATAAACGTCTAAATATCAAAAGGGGATCCTATTCCTATTCTGAGTAAGAAAAATATTTTGACGTTAATTAGTGGAAGACCAGATGGATTCTGGTTTAATTAACCTTTATATTTCTACTGAAATCTCCAAACAGGATGAGACCGTCCTTTGGAGATTTATAAAATATACAAGGTAAAGGTTGAAATTCCCAACTCGTATCGAGAAACACAATGATAAATCTCGGCTGGCCGAGATATCTGGGTTGTGTCACATTTCGTTCTTCGTTTGTCCGCCACGGCCACACCGCCATCCATAGAACACCCGATGGCTTTTTGTCAATATTCCGGGGCTATATTTGGGCTGGCTTTCGACGCTTTACATGTATGTACCAAACACAAGTCTCACGTATAAGGAACTTCCAGACTTTCATGTTTCAGTTTGTATCGAGGGTCAAGGATACAATACTACACATCGGATTGTTTTCAGAAGTTTTAGATTGATTGATTGTTTGGTGTTTTACGCAGCGCTCAAGATTATTTCACTTATATAAGAGGAAACCGGGGTCTAAGCCCGGAGGAAACCCACGACCTTCCGTTGGTAACTGGCAACCATCCCACGTACATGTAGGTCGTTTGAGTGAAAACCCAGTCAGAAAATGTTCCAATTTTTTGGGGACAGAAGTTTTATAGACTTTGAATGTATTTACCGTTACATATTACCTTTATCTTTCTCCATATTTTGTATTTTTTATGATTTAGGTTGCAACAAATTGTTATAGCCCTCGACCTTCACGAAAATAGTTATTAACCTATGAAGCTATCGAGTTTCTAAATAAAGATCATCAATTGATTAAAAAACCTTCAAATAGGGTACCTTGGAACTAGGATGTTGATAACATTTTGCATCTAAAATTGCCTCTCTTTCAAATTATCTTATACATTTAAGCAGAAGTCGATTCATTCATAGACTTTGCAATGCATTTCAAAGAATGTTCAGCAGACCATCTAATAATCCTATATCATACAATTGAACATTTTTGAAATAAATCCTGAGAGAAAATGTTTTGGTTTCATATCATTTAGCTCGACTAAAGTCTTTATATGCGGTTTCCAATATCAATTGGCTCTAGAGTAGCTTACGTAACTCGGTTAAATCACTAAAAGCTTCTGGCATGCTTAGCGATGAAACAGGATAAATATCATCTTTATCTGGTGGGGTAGGGTTTCAGATTAATTGAGACACCTTTATAGGAACTGAATTCTAAGCAGAAGATTACTACGAATCAGAAAGTAATGGGGACTCACTGAAAGAACTACAACCGACAAGTGTGCTAGAGATTCGAACCCCCAACTCTTGTAAACATGCTCTGTAGTATTCTGTCGTTGTCAGTGATACGCCACCCCGAATCACTGTAACAAGAGACTTTCTTTGTTTTGGATCGGGGCCTCCGCTGCTCAGTAGGTAGAGCGTTGGACGCTGAATCCGAAAAACCTTCCACCAATGGGTCGCGAGTTCGAATCCCACTTAGTCCCCCCAAAAATTGGAAAATTTTCTGACTGGGTTTTCAGTCGAATGACCTATGTGGGATGGTTGCCAGTTACCACCGGAAGGTCGTGGGTTTCCACCGGGCATAGAACCCGGTTTCCTCCCCCCACTAATCTCGGCAACGTCGCCATATAAGTGAAATACTTATGCGCGCGGCGTAAAACGCCAAACAATCAATCAATCAATCAAGTCGTTAATCTTAACCATCTAACCTTCTGTGTCCATCAAATCAAGACGGCCATCTTTATTTTGCAGATTAGTTTTGTGTATTTTCACGGAAAGTTTGCTTTTTAAAAAGATGATTGTTATCAATAAAACTATGTTCCTGTAGCTAGCCATTATTTCCGAGACTCTTCTTTAAACCAAAACTCATAGGACTACTTGTATTACTTTGTACATGGTGATGTTTTAATATGAGCTTTCGAGAGAAACTACTCTCATCATCATAAATTACAGCAACACGTGTAAACCTGACGAAAAACCTGACGAAAAACAGAAAACAATCAATTTTAATAATGTCTACGCAATGTTTACTGAAAAACATTTATACGTTTGTGATATAATTTTCAGATATCTCGTTACCGAGATAAGAATGACTCCATCATCTGTTTATCATCAGACAATGTTTAATCGTTTAACAAATTAAGTCTAAAACTGGCACTTCATATTGGACGTATTTTTTAAATTATACAGTAAGAAAAGGTGCACTTGCCTATATAGTTTAAGGGAGACTAGTTTAAACGTCCAGGATCTGACTGTAAACGTTCGTCGTTTCTTATGTAAACACCAAACAAGTATTGTGTATTTCTAAAACCTCGTGGCTTTCGTCTCGGTGTAGATAGGTCCATAGACCCCTTCCTAATACTTTTATACCGACCCTTCGTCAATAGCTAGAGGGTTGTATACATACTTGAGAATTTGACAAAATACGACCACAGATTCAAACATATCGCCTCAACAGGTGTTATGTAATTTCTGGAACATATTCCGGTTCCAAAGTTTGGTTTGTATACAAAAAAGGACCACCCGCGCTTCTAAACAAAATGGGTAAAGATTCTTCTTTATATAGAGATGTCCATGGAAACATGACAAAATGGAGCCAGCTAAATTATGCTCCATTCTCCAAAAAAGACAATAAAAAAAACAAAAAAAAAACAATGAATAAAGCCCCCAAAAAAAAGCTTTATAAAAGTAAAAGAAATGCCTTACACTGAAGTATGATCACTGCTAGGTTGAAAGAAAATTCAATTTGTGTATACACATTAAACCCGAACTTCAGCGATATACGGGTTACATGGAAGTGGTTAATTCTAAGAGGTTCTAATTTCCAATAGATATCGTCTGTTTATTATTCACACGTGGTATATCGGATTGTTTAGTGCAATTTCCCTTCTATTTATTACCCTTCAGCCGTAGTCAGTTTTATTTGACGCTTTAGAAAAATGTACATATCTGACTGAACAGCTTCTGTGTTACACAAGATGCGGTTAACGGGACAAAATCGACACAAATTAGTTTATTAGGTCTGAATCAACAAAGCTGTGTTCTCTATCAAGTTATGTCTACTGGATGAATCCATATAAACCAGCAGGTCTCCAAGTAATTGGCAAAAACTACCCTTCTATCCCAGCGTGATATATATTGACTTATGTTGTATTTAATTAGTTAGTGTCTTTTAGAAAGTGAATATAACAGTATTCTCGTTATTTTGGGATTACACTTTCTTGAAAATATGGTAGAAATTCTTCTACCGATTTTGGGTGACGCCCGAAACGGGAACCGAACCCGGTCCCAGAGTATGGCACCTATCGCCAGCACTAAATGCCGGCTGCCTTATCCATCACCCAAAATCGGTAGAAGAATTTCTACCATATTTTCAAGAAAGTGTAATCCCAAAATAACGAGAATACTTATGTTGTATTACTTTCAAGACTAGCCAGATGAGAACAACCCCAGTCATAACGCCCTACATCTATACAATCAGAATGGTTGACATTTGATGGGGATAGTTCCCATTTCTTGCACATTATAGGTTATATTTACTGTCAGATTTTTCGGTCAGGTTTGTTTTGTTGGTATACGTTCGTACTACTTACGTTTAAACGAACAAATGTCACAAAAGCTTGCACCGAAATTCCGTTTTAGAGAGTAATTGTGTTTCCGTCTGTTCTTTGACATCCATACAAGTTAAATAATTGATCAAAAATAGCCCATCCTATTTACCATCCTTGAGTCATCAAGGATATATAAAAGAAAAGAAGATAAAGGCTCATCATGAAAAAATCAGAAAAAGAGATGAACAAAGAACAAAGTGGGGATCATTTCCCAATGGAAGATGGAAACAAAATGGTCCACACCCTAAAGACCTATAAAACGGCACCCAGACGGTTTAATATATAGTAAACAAAAACAAAAAAAAAAGCAGAAAAACAATGGTTACCATATGTAACTGAAGTGACACCGACATCAAACACGTGTTGAAAGATTCTTTGTGGAACATACAACCGCGAGATGCTTTATGTCAGAGAGAGTCACTTAGTTACATAACGCGCAAAGAGAGCGGATGAAGATGCATTAGTTAAAAGATGAGAGAAATGAAAAATGGTATCCATGGCATCTTTATAGAGAGAAAACTGAGAATAAAACACACAATCTGTTTTGGCTTTGGCTTTGAATTTTCTTGTATTTTGGATCAAACGTTTGTGTAACATTTTAAGCACAAACGAAACTGCCAAAAGAATACATCATTTAGAGTGCTGCAAAATAGACAAAAAAAATCATATGATTTTTATCGGAGAACGGGTATGAGAAAGAAGTAAACGTTTGTTTTAACTTTCGTTATAAATGAGATGAGTTAACGTTTTCAAAACGAGGATTAAATTACGTTTTAAGTTAACAGTAACATTAATAACATCAAGATCTACTTGTAATGAATAAGGGTACAATGAATCTCTCACTGTCAGCATGTCTGAATAAACTGTTTCTTACAAATGACATTTATTGCTAGAATAGTGACAAAGAACACTCTCTGACATTTGGACATTTTTCTCGAACTGTCAGTTCATCCAAACGATCAGCTATCATATCCAAAGGCACAAGTGTGTTCAGTGTTAAAGTTGAGTGTTTATTAGACTTCTTTTCCTAAGATCGTTTTTACTATCGATATATGTCATTCGTTTAGATGAGTCCATAATGCGGGCGAGGAAAATCGTCGTTGCCAGTTGATGAGGAGCAATTTTCGGCCTCTACGGAGCTAAATTTTTTTGGTAAAAACTCTACCATCGTACATGGTAAACAACATGAAACCGATAAACTCCTTGAATGTAAACAACTCTATTGACGTCACCAAAGATTGCGAACAGCGTCAAATTCAGGAAAGATAAGTCATGTATGGCTTTTAACATAGGTTGTGCGAGGCCCAAAATATCAGTTCTATAAAAAATTAAATTATCCGTAAAACTTCAAATTTGTGCTCCTAAGTTATTAACAGGAACCCTCTAAATCATTTTTATAACAATAAAACCGGTTTTAACCCATTTACATTTAATCTTTAACATTTACACAAGTTAGGATAGGATACTTGATCAAGAATAGCCCATCCTATAGTTCCCACCTTTGAGTCATCTAGGATACATAGAAGAAAAGAAGATAAAAGCTCATCCTGAAAAAAATCAGAAAAAGAGATGTAAAAAGAACAAAGTGGGGATCATTTCCCAATGGAAGATGGAAACAAAATGGTCCGCACTCGAAAGACCTATACAAGGTGCTAAGACGGTTTGATATAAAATACACCAAAGAAACCAGAATAACAACGGTAACCATATGTTACCGAAATGACACCGGCATCAAACGCGGGTTCAAAGATTCTTTGTGGAACATACAACCACGAGATGGTTTATGTCGGAGACAGCCATTTAGTTACATAACGTGCAAAGAGAGCGGATGTAGATGCATTAGTTAAAAGATGAGAGAAATGAAGAATGGTATCCATGGCTCCGCATCTTTATAGAGAGAAAAACTATAAACTATAGAGAGAATAAAACACACAATCTGTTTTGGCTTTGACATGGAATTTTCTTGTATTTTGGATCAACAGTTTGTATAATAATTTAAGCACAAACGAAACTATCCAGAGAATAAACCATTTCGAATAATGCAAAATAGACAAAAATCAACTGAACTTTTTGGCGTATGAGAGAACGGGTATGAGAAAGAAGTAAACCTTTGTTTTAAATTTCTTTATAAATGAGATGAGTTTATGTTTAAACAACCAAGGTGAAATTACGTTTTATGTAAACAGTAACATTATTAACATTAAGATCTACTCGTAGTTAATAAGGGTACAATGAATCTCTCACTGTCAGCATGTCTGAATAAACTATTTCTTACAAATGACATTTATTGCTAGAATAGTGACCAGGAACACTCTCTGGTATTTGAGCATTTATCTCGAATTATCAATTTATTATAATGTCTTTTAACATTTCAAATTTTAATGCAAACGATCAGCTATCATATCCAAATGCACAAGTAAATTCAATGTTAACCTTGAAAACAACAGCTTTGGACATTAAGATATGATATCATAGAATCGGACCAATAAGCTCCACTAGATGATAACGCCGACCAATAAGCTCCACTAGATGATAACGCTGACCAATAAGCTCAACTAGACGATGACGCTGACCAATAAGCTCAACTAGATGATAACGCTGACCAATAAGCTCAACTAGACGATGACGCTGACCAATAAGCTCCACTAGATGATAACGCTGACCAATAAGCTCAACTAGATGATAACGCTGACCAATAAGCTCAACTAGATGATAACGCTGACCAATAAGCTCAACTAGATGATAACACTGACCAATAAGCTCAACTAGATGATCACGCCGACCATAAGTGTAAATGAGGACCCACTCGTTGACTAGTGAGCTGTTAACTATAGCAGACTTATTAATAAGGTACTGGCTCTACTGGACACCAAAATACCTTTTTAGGCCGTATAGTGGAAGCATTTGTTGATGGATTACACGGAAGTTTTAGTGTTGCGTATTATTTACATGTTAACGTTATCTTTCGGGCCATTCGTTTAACAAAGTTATCTCCAAGTCCACATACATACAAGCCTATAAATTTCACTTAAAGTGGCATGAGCTGCCAAAATGTTGATATTTTGACGTAAAAACAGAATGTTGAAATTATCGGCTATTTATCTCTAGACGTATAATTCAGAAGTTTTTTTAGTGCTTCTAGTCTCGATAATGTACGATAAAGTACTGTTTTGAACTAACTTTGGCTTAGAATGAATGAATGGTCGTCCCGGTTATTTAAATTTTGTTTACTTTTCGAACACTATTCCGGTTCGTATAGGCCACATACTGTATGGATTTTTCTCATTCCAACGCTAATCATTTAGTTTTTCGATTGTCTTCAAAGCCTCTTTTCGTGACGATCAGAAATTATTTAACAAAGTGTACATTTTGGCAGCTCATGTCACTTTAAAGTGAACACTTTAAGTCCCAACCATGAAGTGCGATGTCATTTCTAGAACATATCCCAGCTTTGAAAAAAGTCTGTTGAGTATCATTTGAAAAGACCATCTGTCTACTAATTCTACATGAGATTGTAGAAAGTCGGTAGAAGTATTATTAAATCCCAAACAAAATAGAAATAAGATATTTCAAGCTGTTGCCAGTTTTTTGGTAAGGTCTGGGAGGTTTCATTAATATTTACAGATATGTATAATTTTTAGAAGGAAAAATGTATATTTTAATATAGTACTTTTTATGTTATCTCTATAGAAAAAAAGAGAATTTTGTAAATGTGACGTTTTATTGCATGGATATAATTTTATATAAGTATATACACACATACCTTCTCATGGATGTTTTAATATGTATATATATCCAAGTTATTTATAACCTTATTGTCTGGCGCACATCATTCTGATGAATGGAGCCGCCACATTTTTAAAAATCAATCAATCAATACATGAAGCGTTTCTCAGTTCATTGACAAGCAAGAAGTGTTATCCAGAAGTAATTCTTCAGCTTATTTAAGCTTGTTTGTACGCAATTGACGTCGAATAAACAAATTACCACATGACCCTTCAACCTATAATAATAATTCGGAGCTATATTTGATACTGGTAAAAGCATCACAACCACCTGTAGACAGCCTCTCATTTTCTCACCGCTCGTAAAAAGCTCTCCATTAGTGAACTTGTTTGTGGAAAAATAGCTCAATAGATATATCAATTTTTCCAATCACGTTTGGCAGACCATCTAATGATCCTATATTATACAATTGAAAATGCTTGGAATTAACACTGAGAGAAAATGTTTTGGTCTCCTATCATTTAGCTCGACTAAAGTCTTTATATGCGGTTTCCAATATCAATTGGCTCTAGAGAAGCTTACGAACTCGATTAAATCACTAAAAGCTTCAGGCATGTTTACCGATGAAACAGGATAAATATTATCTTTATCTGGTAGGATAGGGTTTCAGACTAATTGAGACTGAATTCTAAGCAGAAGATTACTACGGATCAGAAAGTTATAGTGACTGAAAGAACTACATGTAACCTATAAGTGTGCTAGAGATTCGAACCCCCGACTCTTGTAAACATGCTCTGCAGTATTCTGTCGTTGTCAATGATACGCCACCCCGAATCACTGTAGCAAGAGACTTTCTTTGCTTTGGATCGGGGCCTCCGTTGCTCAATAGGTAGAGCTTTGTACGCTGAATCCGAACAGCCTTCCGCCAATGGGTCGCGGGTTCGAATCCCACTTAGTCCCCCCAAAAATTGAAGAATTTTCTGACTGGGTTTTCACTCGAATGTCCTATGTGGGATGGTTGCCAGTTACCTCCGGAAGGTCGTGGGTTTCCTCCGGGCATAGAACCCGGTTTCCTCCCACACTAAACCCGGCAACGTCGCCACGCTTTTGAGCGCGGCGTAAAACGCCAAAGAATCCGCATATTTCGCAGATTAGTTTTATGTATTTTCACAGAAAGTTTGCTTTAAAAAAAGATGATTGTTATCAATAAAAGTATGTTCCTGTAGCTAGCCAATATTTCCGAGACCCTTCTTTTAAACCTGACGAAAAACAGAAAACAATCAATTTGAATAGTATATACGCAATGTTTACTGAAAAACATTTATACGTTTGTGATATAATTTTCAGATATCTCGTTACCGAGATAAGAATGGCTCCATCATCTGTTTATCATCTGACAATGTTTAATCGTTTAACAAATTAAGTCTAAAAACTATTTTTTAAATTATGCAGTAAGAAATGATGCACTCGCCTATATAGTTTAAGGGAGGCTAGTTTAAACGTCCAGAATCACTCTGAAACTTCGGGGATTTACGTACGTGAAATATCAAAGCCGACCGGTAGAGAGCGAAGATAGCCGAAGGGTGTTCCGACTGCGTCCGGAATCTGTCTGTAAGCATCCGTCGTTTCTTATGTCAACACTAAATGAGTATTGCGTATGGCTAAAACCTCATGGCTCTGGTCCATAGACCCCTTCCTAATACTTTCATACCGGCCCTTCGTCAATAGCTAGAGGGTTGTATACATACTTGAGAATTTGACAAAATACGACCAAAGATTCAAACATACCGCCTCAACAGGTGTACTCAAATAACACAGGTGTTATGTAATTTCTGGAACACATTCCGGTTCTGAAGTTTGGTTTATATACAAAAAAGACCACCCGCGCTTCTAAACAAACATGGGTAAAGATTCTCCTTAATATAGAGATGTCCATGGAAACATAACAAAATGGAGCCAGCTAAAATATGCCACTCTTCCCCCAAAAAGCTACAATAAACAAAGCCAAAAAAGAAACTTTTTTTAAAGTTAAACAGATGCCTTACATTGAAGTATGACCCCTGCTAGGTGGAAAGAAAATTCAATTTGTGTATACACATTATACCCGACCTTAGCGATATACGGATTACACGGAAGTGGTTAATTCTAAGAGGTTCTAATTTCCAATAGATATCGTCTGTTTATTATTACCACGTGGTATATCTGATTGTTTAGTTCAATTTCCCTTCCATTTATTACCCTTCAGCCTTATTCAGTTTTAATTGAAGCTTTAGAAAAATCGACAAATCTGCCTGAACAGCTTCTGTGTTACACAAGATGCGGTTAACAGGACTAAATCGACACAAATTAGTTTATTAGGTCTGAATCAACAAAGCTGTGTTCTCTATCAACTTATGTCTACTGGTTGAATCCATATAAACCAGCAGGTCTCCAAGTAATTGGCAAAAACTACCCTTCTATCCTAGCGTGTTATGTATTGACATACTGTAGACTAGCCAGATGAGAACAACCCCAGTCCTAACGCCATACATCTATACAATCATAACGTTTGACATTTGATCGGGGGTAGTTTCCATACCTTGCACATTATAGGTTATATTTGCTGTCAGATTTTCGGTCAGGTTTGTTGCGTTGGTATACGTTCTTACTTAGCTACTTACGTTAACACGGCCAAATATCACAAAAGCTTGTACCGTAAACCCGTTTTAGAGAGTAATTGTGTTTTCATCTGTTCTTTTACATCCATACAAGTTGGATAATTGATCAAAAATAGCCCATCCTATTTACCATCCTTGAGTCATCGAGGATATATAAAAGAACAGAAGATAAAGGCCCATCTTGGAAAAATCAGAAAAAGAGATTAAAGGAGAGCTAAGTGGAGATCATTTCATTACACTGGACGTCAAGATTCTGGCCAATTTCTATTAATAGTAACAGAGACCTAGTTTTTTACGACAGGAAGTTGAAACGCGAACTTGTACAAGGGGTGATGGTTATGAATATATGTATAAAGTTTCGTGACAATCGGATAATAATTGCAGCCTGTAGAGCGATGACTGGCACAAGTGTGTTCAGTGTTAAATTTGAAAACAACAGTTTCATTATGTATTCACTGTATATTTGAGTGTTTATTAGACTTCTTTTCCTAAGATCGTTTTTACTATCGATATATGTCATTCGTTTAGATGAGTCCATAATGTTGAAGTATACCTTTACACTTTGACACTTCCCGAATGAATTAAAGTACGAAGAAGTTTCACAAAGAACTTTGTACCTTTTAAATACATGTTTCGATCATAAAGACAAAATATCTCGGTGTTACACTGGTGGGAACTTCATTTATGGAAACGGACATTTGATTATACCTCATGCTCTATCAACGTGAGGCCTGTTTATGATCTGACATTAAGATATGATGTTATAGAAACGGACCAATAAGCTCAACGTTATACAGGGGCGGACACAGGATTTTGTGAAAGGGGGGGGGGGGGGGGGAGGGGGGGTCGCAGGTTCTAACAGGGGGGGGGGGGGGGGGGGCTTTTCCTAATTCTTAAAAAATACCAGTAAAATCGGTATTTTCCAAAGTTATAGATGAAGCCTTATAACGTTTTTGAAGCATGAGGAGGGGATGACTATCCCAAACAATAGGCGAGGGTCCAGGGGCCACCTAGGCCCCAGAAGCTCAAGGGTTCTAGATTGCCTGAGAAGCGTTCTGAGGCTGTTCTGCAAGCAAAATTGCTTTCCCTTATTCTTAAAAAATATCAGTTAAATCGGTATGTTCTAAAGTTATAGATCAAGCCTTGTAACGTTTTTGAAGCATGAGGAGGAGATGACTATCCCAAAGCATTAGGCGACGGTCCAGGGGCCGCCGAGGCCCCGGAAGCTCAGGGTTCTAGATTGCCTGAGAAGTGTTCTGAGTCTGTTCTGCGAGACAAAAATGCTAATAACTTTCGGATTTCGCTTTCCCTAATTCTTAAAAATAACAAAATAAGACAAGTAGGAGAATCGCCCACGGTTTGTTTTGGACTGACTTGGGCCATTATATAGAAAAACTACATACTTGTGCTACACACAAGGGCCTCTGGATATATTTTTTTATTGAAAGTGGGAAGTGGGCAGAGTGCCCAAACCCAGTAAGCCTGTATATACAGGCGTGGGTCCACGGGCCGCCTAGGCTCCCGAAAACGCTACTTCTACCAGTCCACATCGCTTAACTTCGTGTGGCTTTGCGCCCCCCCCCTCCCCCTGACCACTCTCCTTACCACTTCTCCAAGAAGCTGGTGTGTTTAAATATACAACACACATAGGCACTGCCCGTACCAATCAGGCAATTATAAGAAAAATTTAAATGTGATCGTAGCTCCGTATAAAGCCTTTTTCTTCATAGTTTTGTAATGCAAGATGTTTTCGTTTTCCTACTCTCTTTTCCTTTTTCTCTTTTTTTTTTCTCTCTTCTCTTTTTTTTTTCGGTCGGTTGCCCCTGCGCCCCCCCCCCTAAATCCGCCACTGTTATACCTTATGCTTATACCTCAACGTGACGCTTATTTATGATCTGACATTAAGATATGATGTCATGGAAACGGACCAATAAGCTCTACGTTATACCTTATGCTTATACCTCAACGTGACGCTTATTTATGATCTGACATTAAGATATCATAGAATCGGGCCAATAAGCTCAACTAGATGATAACGCCGACCAATAAGCTCAACTAGATGATAACGCTGACCAATAAGCTCAACTAGATTATAACGCTGACAATAAGTGAAAATGAGAACTCGGTCGTTGAATAGTGAGCTGTTAATCATAGCTAGCATTGCAAGCATTACCATATACCGCAGGCGTAGAGCGACTTAGTATATAGGCAATGTAACCGCGACCGCCATCTTGTTTTTTCGAGTGACTTCCGGTAGGATCTGTCAGTGCGATCGCCGATGTCAGGGTCCGGTCAGTTTCAGGTAATTTTCTTTATATTCGGCTTTTAGCTGGGGCGATTGCATGTAATTATTATTTTCCTCAGTGATTACTGAGTCTTTCTAAATCCTCATTTAAGCCTGACATTCTCTGAATTTCTTTCAAGCTAGGGAATTCCCTTTTACAACTAATTACGCTGAAAGGTATTTCCCAACTTTGACATTAAAAAAACATATGATCCAAATTCCGCGTTTTGTTGAAATTTGGTAGGAATCTAGCCAATCATATGTCAAAATAGTGTGCAAAGTTTGACATTAATGCGCCAAGTAGCTCTTAAAATATATGCTTAGTTGACAGCTCCTCCAAATACATACTGAATCCCATTGACAACTATTCATTAATCATAGTTTACTGGGGGGTTTATTTTCTTCTTTTACCAGCTATCGCCACAACTTTCTCTGATTAACCCTTTGCATGTTCGAAGTGGAAATTTACAAAAATATTAATGGGAATGGGATTTTTAATATTGGATTCATGTTAATAGCTGTCATAAGTGGGATGGTTGAAGGGAACTAACATTAGGTTGAGCATTTCTATCTCTCCAGCAATTTGTGCCACTGTGCAAATTAAGTAATCCTTTATGTGGTGTGAAAGACAAATCGATCAGTCATGGGTTAATGTTTTCACCCAAACTTATGATATGGCAAGGGCATTTGGAATTCTACCAGAAGATTGGCCTGTAACGGTAGCATGTGTTTTAGTGGTCATAAAAAATATATCTATATAAATTAAACTACATAATTGGAAAAATTACTCAGGTCTATTTTCTATTAAAACAACAAATTCTATAATTGTCTGCATATGACTATCCTGTGACAAATTTAAACAGGTCCAGTTATAAAGCTTGGTTTATATACATATTTTATATATTTTTCATATTTTTTTTCAGGTCGCCAACACTAATGATGGATAAGAGAGGGCCAAAATTGTTACTGGGCTTAAATTTTGAAATATAATAGACTGGTTAAACATGAGCAAGTCAGAAGTAGTCTTAGTTGGAGGACAACGCAAAGTTAAACAGCTAAAACACAAGTTTGAAAGATCAAAATATTTGTATTTCTGTACACAGATGAATGTACAAAAAGGGAGACAATGTTTTATTTAAAACAATAAACGAAATGTAAATATAGTACTGGGTACTTATGTAACATATACAGTGCACTACAAAATTAAAAAATAAACTGTTTTTTTTCCTTCTATTTTCTTTGTGTCTAAAACATGACTGTAATAAGGAGATTTTAAATATTTCAATTTTTAGTTCTTCATGCACCAACCAAAGGTTATTTCATCCCTATCGTTGTTGCGATAAGACTGAAATAATTTTAAATCTTCTCCCACTCACTCATCCATATCCTTCCATTGGAATGCATAATGATCAAAATTCACTCACACATCTTTATTCAATTATTAGAATTTGATTGTTTATGATGTATCATTGGCAGGTGTGTGTGGGTCAGGCCTGTTATTTGCAAGTGCGTGGGGGAGGGGGGGGGGGGCTGGGGGGTTCAAAAAGTATCATTTAAGAGATTCAAATTTTCCTGTGTTCTAGTTTACTAATTCAGTAATTTCCCTGATGATGATTGCAGCTTATGTTTTATTAAGTTTTCAGCATAATTCAAATGTCAATATTTTTCTCCAAATATTTATCATAAAACACTTAAAATGATAAACAATCTCATTGATTATGGGCACACAATCATATTCTTGTAGATCTTTGGTAACACCATGCTATTCTTGTAGAAATATTTCATAATTCAGTAATTTCCCTGATGATGATTGCAGCTTGATGTCTTTTTTAATTTTTCAGAACATTTCAAATGTCCATATTTTATCTCCAAATATTTATCATAAAACACTTAAAATGATAAACAATCTTATTGATTTGGGCACACCACTCTATTCTTGTAGATCTCTGGTAATACCATGCCATTCTTGTAGAAATATTTAACAAACACTTCGATGTGGTGAATATCATCCCCAGTCCCCAAATTTTGTAAATTGAAACTCTAGTAGAGGTTGTCCTATTTCTGAAAAATAATTGCACATTTATCTTTTAATGCTTAAGAATACCACAGATTTCCATTTCCATCAATAAAGTTTAAATATCAGAAGACATTGTTTGTAAGAAAAGAGTTATTTAAGTTAAAAGTATAAGCAGGAGTTAAACTATTAACTAAATAATACTAGAAACTTTGTATTTATGACCTTTTATTCAATTTTATCAACGGCCTCATTGCAATACATTAGATAATTGGTTTAGACCAGCTTTAAAACGAATTGATAAGTTAACGTTAAGAAAATCAGTATATATCGCAGATTTTCTTTCAAAGAAAATCAATAAATTTTAAATATTAGAAGAAATTGTTTGGAGGAAAAGTGTAATTCAATTTAAAAGTATAAGCAGGAGTTAAATTTTTATCTAAATAATGAAAGAAAAATTTGTATTTATGACTTTTTATTCAATTTTATCAACACCGTCAATGCAATCCATTAGATAATTGGTTTAGACCAGCTTTAATAATTGAAAAGCAAACCTTTCTAAACAAACACTTTTACTTGTGAATGAAATGTTCTGATTTAACCTAACCTTCTGTTGGTTACTGGCAACCATCCCACTTATGACAGCGATTAACATGAATCCAATATGAAAAGCCCCATTCGGACTAAAAATTCCACTACGTACATGCTAAGGGGTAATCGGTGAAAGTTGTGGTGATAGCTTGTGGTGGGAAACCTCAGTAAACTATGATTTATGAATAGTTGTCAATGGGATTCAGTATGTATTTGGAGGAGCTATCAACTAAGCATATATTTTAAGAGTTCTACTTGGCGCATTAATGTCAAACTTTGCACACTATTTTTACATATGATTGGCTAGATTCCTACCAAATTTCAACAAAACGCGGAATTTGGATCATATGTTTTTTTAATGTCAAAGTTGGGAAATACCTTTCAGCGTAATTAGTTGTAAAAGGGAATTCCCTAGCGTGAAAGAAATTCAGAGAATGTCAGGCTTAAATGAGGCTTTAGAAAGACTCAGTAATCACTGAGGAAAATAAAAATTACATGCAATCGCCCCAGCTAAAAGCCGAATATAAAGAAAATTACCTGAAACTGACCGGACCCTGACATCGGCGATCGCACTGACAGATCCTACCGGAAGTCACTCGAAAAAACAAGATGGCGGTCGCGGTTACATTGCCTATTTACTAAGTCGCTCTACGCCTGCGGTATATGGTAATGCTTGCAATGCTAAATCATAGCAAGCTTATTAATAAGGTACAGGCTCTACTGGCCACCAAAATACCCTTTTAGACCGTATACCTGATAAATCGGTCAAGGTACCATAGTTTGTTATCGCTCAGACGGATCATAACACACAAATCGACAACCTTAGAGGTGCATTCTGGGTAATTAGAACCACCTGTCAGCACAGCGAACAAAAGCAGTTAGCCAACATTTGACCTTACCCACAACAGTATAAATAGACTGGATATCGAAAGCCATTCCTGTTATGATGTACCAACGGGAAATATGCTCATGCAGAAAATATGCAGGGTTACTGTTGTTAGCAAAGTGTTCAGTAAACCACAGGCCGATCAAAGGTAAAGAAGAAACGTTATTCCGTGTGAGGGCCATGTTTCATACTTTGCTATGACAGTTACGTAAAAACTTGCTCTTCGCCGCTGTGCGAAACAGGCTCCAGGTATCAGACCATAAGTACAACTATGTGTTTTAATTTGCTTCTTTTGGTTCTTTGTCTTATGTTAAAATGACATGAGCTGCCAAAATTCACACTTTTTTCATAATGTTTGATCGTCACGACAGTATTAAAGAGGCTTTGATGGCAATCGAAAAACTAAAACATTGGCGTTAGAATGAGAAAAATCCATACACCATGTGGCCTGTACGAACAGACAACGTGTTCGAAATTTAAATAACCGGGACGACCATTCATTCATTCTAAGCCAAAAATAGTTCAAAACAATACTTTATCGTACATTCTCGAGACTAGAAGCACTAAAAAGCTTCTGAATTATACGTCTTGAGAAAAATAGCCGATAGTTTCAACGTTCTGTTTTTACGTCAAAATATCAACATTTTGGCAGCTCATGCCTCTTTAAACCGTATTAACCAAGTTTTGTTTATCACTACATGAAAATCCTATATCAGCAAATAAGTAAGCAATTCATTGCAAATGTTGGTCCAAAGTAATTTATACTTCACCCAATGTCGAAATAAAAGAATAACTGTTAAAGAAATAAAAAAAGTGTTACCGTTTTACTCCTGCGATCATAAATTCCTTCAGAGTACAACAGTTTAGGTGTGTAATGTCCACGCAGGTTCTTGTACTTATTCCAAACCGACAGGGTTTTACAGATCAAACAAAATGTCAGTTACATCACAGAACCGAGGAAATATCCTGTAGCAATATATAAACAAACGAGTGAAATTCTCAGACAGAACTTTCTCTAAAGTGTTCGTACTACACTGCAGTCGATGTACGAAACCATTGCGTTCAAGAGATAGTCTTCTGCCGTGACACAAGTGCATCGATAAAACCGTGCTTTTGATGACTAGCTTACATCGGTAAAACTGTGCTTTCGCTGACTAGCTTTCATTGGTAAAAACCGTGCTTTTGGTGACTAGCTTACATCGGTAAAACCGTGCTTTTGGTGACTAGCTTGCATCGGTAAAAACGTGCTTTCGTTAACTAGCTTGCATTGGTAAAACCGTGCTTTTGGTGACTAGCTTGCATTTGTATAACCGTGCTTTTGGTGACTAGCTTGCATCGGAAAAACCCTGCCTTCGGGTGGATAGCTTCCATGCTTAATGCGGAGCTTGTTTTGGTAAAACCGTGCTTTGTTGGATAGCTTGTATTGGCAAAACGGTGCTTTTAATGTCGATGTTGGTGGGACGTCAAGATCGCGACAACGAGGCCGTTAATCAGAAGGTGGTCAGCGATGGCTTGTACAGCTGGAAGAAAATGGCTTCCACTGAGTTGATTTTAACCACGATCTGAAGTTGTTAGCGATTCGGGGACCACGTGACCTGCATTGCCCGTATGTCCTAAATCGAGAATTGGAAAAAAAATGCTTTGGCGGACAGCTTTTATATTATTTTAGACAAGATGATTTTCCCTGTGCCAGTGTGTTTTAGTGTTATATAATTGTGTAACCGCGGTTTGTTGAATAGCGTTTTCTTTGAAATATTAAATTGGTGAAATCTAACGATCTAGATTAAAAGGATTTGAGATCAAAACATGTCTCCCCCTATAGTGACGTTAATGATGAAAGATACTGTATATCTCTAAGCATAACTCGGTTTCATTTCAACTTGTAGAAAGTAACTAACCAAGTAAGTAAAAATACGAACAGTAAAAATACTCGCAAATCCATCTTTGACCAAGTGACGGTTTCTGGAATCTTAGCGACACGTATCAAATTCAGAGGCAAAGCGGAAAGACTTACAGGCCCCAAAACTTGATTATCTCTCAATAAGCTGTGAATATACTTTCTTGAAATTTTGCCAAGATATCTTTCAGACAAGCAATAGCCAATGAACATATCCCATCCGGGGGCTAACTGAAGACCAAACGGGTATAGAAGGGCCAAAACGTGATCAACTCTACATGTCCTCATAAAAAAGCTGAAAATATATTTTCATCAAATTCCGCCAAGTGGTTCTGGAGATACCTTGCAGGTGAGCGTAGTTGACGGACGACGAACCGCACAACAACAGTATGTTTCCCCCAATATATGTTGGGGCCTCCGTGACTTAGTAGGTAGAGCGTTGGAAGCTCAATCCGAACAGCCTTCCACCAATGGGTCGCGGGTTCGAATCCCTCTTGGAAATTATCTGACTGGGTTTTCACTGGAACGACGGATGGTTGCCAGTTACCAACGGATGTTCGATCAACCAATATATGTTGCGAGAGACATAATTATTTGTATATTTATACATAATTATTTATAGATATTTAACATTGCCCGGATTTTCGGTCTAGATTGCGACTTATTTTATATTTGGCTGGTAATGTGAATCACCCCCTATGACGAATACGGAAATTTTTGTTTGGCAGAGCCCAGATTTCTTGGCTAATTTTTAACCATGCACGCATACGCTTCTAAATAACTTCACAATATAGCCTAAAATGATTCAGTGATTCAAGAAAATCTACAGATACATGGAATCTTAAAACCCAAACGTGATTGCAAAAAGTGATATATCTATTGAGCTGTCCGAACTAAATCCTTCTACGAACAAGTTCACTTATGGCGAGGCGGAAAATGAGAGGCTGTCCACAGGTGGTTGGGATGTTTTTACCGGTATCAAATATAGCTCCGAATTATTATTATAGGTTTAAGGGTCATGTGGTTATTTGTTTTTGTTTATTCGACTCCTATTGCGTACCAACAAGCTGGAGTAAGCTCAGCGTGAGGAACGCTTAAATCTTCCAGTGTCATTTAGAAGTTGAATGGGCACAATAAGGTGAATAATTACTTTTGGATAACACTTCTTGCTTGTCTATCAACTGAGAAACGCTTCATGTAGAATTAGTAGACAGGTGGTCTTTTTAAATGATACTCAATAGACTTTTCGAAGCTGGAATATGTTCTAGAAATGACATCGCACTTCGTGTAAGCCGACACGGTTGGGACTTAAAGTGCTCACTTTAAAGTGGCATGAGCTGCCAAAATTTACACTTTTTTCATAATATCTGATCGTCACGAACAGAGGCTTTGAAGGCAATCGAAAAACTAAATGATCAGCATTGGAATGAGGAAAATCCATACAGTATGTGGCCTATACGAACCGGAATAGTGTTCGAAAAGTAAACAAAATTTAAATAACCGACACAAATTAGTTTATTAGGTCTGAATCAATAAAGCTGTGTTCTCTATGAAGTTATGTCTACTGGATGAATCCATATAAACCAGCAGGTCTCCAAGTAATTGGCAAAAACTACCCTTTTATCCTAGCGTGTTATATATTGACTTATGTTGTATTACTTTCAAGACTAGCCAGAAGAGAACAACCCCAGTCCTAATGCCCTACATCTATACAATCATAACGTTTGACATTTGAACGGCGGTAGTTCCCATACCTTGCAAATTATAGGTTATATTTGCTGTCAGATTTTGTCGGTCAGGTTTGTTTAGTTGGTATACGTTCTTACTACTTACGTTTACACGGACAAATGCCACAAAAGCTTGTACCGAAAACCCAGTTTAGATCCTTACTGTTTTTCGTATGTTCTTTTACATCCATACAAGTTAGATAATGGATCAAAACTAGCCCATCCTATTTACCATCCTTGAGTCATCGAGGATAGTCATACATAAAAGAAAAGAAGATCAAAGCTCATCCTGAAAAAAAATCAGAAAAAGAGATTAAAACGGAGCTAAGTGGGGATCCTTTCATTACACTGGATCGAGGATGGAAACAAAATGGCCCGCACTCGAAAGACCTATAAAAGGTACCAAGACGGTAAAATAAACCAGAGAAGTCAGAATAACAACGGTAACCATATGTTACCGAAATGACATCGACATCAAACGGGTGTTGAAAGATTTTTTGTGGAACAAACAACCACGAGATGGTTTATGTCGGAGACACAGCCATTTAGTTACATAACGTGGAAAAGAGCGGAAGTGGATGCATTAGTTAAAGGATTTGAGAAATGAAGAAGAGTATCCATGGCTTCCCATCTTTGAGAAAAAAAAACCCGGAAAATAAAAAAACACTTTTCTTGCATTTTGGAGCAAAAGTTTCTAAAAGATTTTCAGCACAAACGAAACTACCCAAAGAATACACCATTTAGAGTGTTGCAAACGAAACTACCGAGAGAATAAATCATTTCGAGTAATGCAAAAGAGACAAAACTCAGCTGAACTTTTTGGCGTATGAAAGAACGGGTGTGAGAAAGAAGTAAACCTTTGTTTTAAATTTCTTTATAAATGAGATAAGGCTAATATGTTCAAACCGAGGATTAAGTTACGTTTTAAGTTAACAGTAACATTAATAACATCAAGATCTACTCGTAGTTAATAAGGGTACAATGAATCACTCACTGTCAGCATGTGTGAATAAACTGTTTCTTACAAATGACGTTTATTGCTAGAATAGTGACAAAGAACACTCTCTGACATTTGGACATTTTTCTCGAAATGCCAGTTCATCTAAACGATCAGCTTTCATATCCATAAGGCACAAGTGTGTTCAGTGTTAAATTTGAGAACAACAGTTTCATTATGTGTTCACTGTATATCTGAGTGTTTATTAGACTTCTTTTCCTAAGATCGTTTTTACTATCGATATATGCCATTCGTTTAGATGAGTCCATAATGTTGAAAGTATGAAAGCTATCATACTGTTGAAAGTTATCAGTATGCTTGATAACGGTGCTAGCATCTGCACCAAAACGTCGCAGCCCAATAAATCCAGAAGTTGTAATCCATACAGTTTTGGTTTCCTGTTCATAATGTTGATGTATACTTTTACACTTTTACACTTCCCGAATGAATTAAATTACGAAGAAGTTTAACACAGAACTTTATACGTTTTAAATACATGTATCGACCATAAACACAAAATATCTTGGTGTAACACTGATGAGAACTTCATTTATGAAAACCTTTAAATATACCTCATGCTCTATCAACGCGAGGCATATTTATGATCTGACATTATACACTTAGTAACTCGCATCGGAGTCATTACCATGAATACCGGACCCGAGGTGAGCCCAGCTTGGCGGCGTCTCGCTGAGGGTACGGAATTCATGGTAATGACTCCGATGCGAGTTAATAAGTGTTTTATTATACCGATTTCTTTATATTGCAAGCATTTTCGGTGTGTTATTGTTATCTCGATTTTTATGAAGTATCTGCATATCTGGATCCGATAGTTTGGCAAAGTGATAACTTTGCGCCATGTTTGGACAATAAAACAGACGACAGATATCACGTGATCAGGTGTATCCATTCATAAAATATCTGTTTCGAAGTCCTCTCCAGGTCATACATCGAAAAATACGTGGTACGTATTGGCCAATTGAATGGGAGTAAAGCCTAATGAATATTAATGAGGTATAATAATAAGATATATGTCATAGAAACGGACCAATTAGCTCAACTAGATGACCACACCGACCATCAGTGTAAATGAGGACTCACTCGTTGACTAGTGAGCTGTTAAATATAGCAGACTCATTAATAAGAAACAGGCTCTACTGGACACCAAAATACTTTTTTAGACAGTATACCCGATAACTCGGTCGAGGTACCATAGTTTGTTATAGCTCAGACGGATCATAACACACAAATCGACTACCTTAGAGGTGCATTCTGGGTAATTAGAAACACCTGTCAGCACAGCGAACAAAAGCAGTTAGCCAACCTTTGACCTTACCCAAACAGTATAAATAGACTGGATACCGAAAACCATTCCTGTTATGATGTACCAACGGGAAATATGCTCATGCGGAAAATATGCAGGGTTACTGTTTCTAGCAAAGTGTTCAGTAAACCACAGGCCGATCAAAGGTAAAGAAGAAACGTTATTCCGTGTCAGGTGTCAGACCAGGACAAATATGCATTTTATTTTGCTTCTTTTGGTTCTTTGTCTTATGTTAAACCAGAAGTCTATGAACAGGGAAGTGTGAAATGTCGCATTACCCTATGTTCAGGGCACTGGCGCTTTCAGGCTGCTTAAACTAGACTATGTGACATTTATGCGCGGTAGATTTTGAAATTGTCAACGGTTGCGCAATTTCAAATCAGAAAATAAATTCATTCTTCACTTACTGTATCTATCGGCAATTCCAGTAACTGCAGTCCGGAGAATGCATTTGGTTCTTATAAAAGCTTTACCGAACACGCAACTCTGATATCTCCATTTTGACTCAAATCGTTCCAAACAAGTCTTCTTGTCTCATTTTCAACTATATGAAGTTCTTCGGAAACTTTAACGTTCGCTCCGTCAAGTACTGTTGTCATATCTAAAACGTTCGCCATGTTTTTTCTTATGCATCTCATAATAGTTCATAGGTGGATGTGACGAAAAGCCACGACCAGAGAGGGCGCTGTTTATGGTGACCTTTGGATCAAATGGTACCAATGCCCTGAATATGATGTAATGGGACGCTTCACACTTCCACATTCATAGACTTCTGGTTAAACTGCAGTAACCAAGTTTTGTGTATAACTACACGAAAATCCTATATCCTCAAATAAGTAAACAATTCATGGCAAATTATGGTCCGAAGTAATTTATATTTCACCCAATGTCGAAATAAAAGAATAACTGAGAAAAAAAAATAAAAAAACGTGTTACCGTTTTACTCCTACGATCATAAATTCAACAGTACAGCAGTTTAGGTGTGTAATGCCCACGCAGAGTCTTATACTTATTCCAAACCGACAGGGTTTTACAGATCTAACGAAATGTCAGTTACATCACGGAACTGAGGAAATATCCTGTAGCAATATATAAACAAACCAGAAGCTAAAGAGTGAAATTCTCAGACAGAACTTTCTATAAGGTGTTCGTACTACACTGCCATCGGTGTACGAAATCCTTGCATTCAAGAGATAGTCTTCTACGCTGACACAAGTCTTCCATCGATGGGGCCGTGTTGAATATCCCTATTTTAATTTCCAATGGATATATACAAGATTAATATAATGCACTAGATAAGGGCTGTCTTTTTTAACCCGAACAATGAGACAGAAAAGGGCAGATAGAAAAATAAATAAAATCAGATATCCCCGAAAGAAATGATGAACGAAGAATACCCTATTTGTACCCTATAAGCATACAATGATACGTTTATCCTCGCCAACGATGTTTTTAGAAGAGTGACCTGGTTTGTCTAAAAGGTGTTTCATATTAGCCCAAAATACAGAAATATCCAAACATAGACACAAATACATTAGTAAAATGTAATATTAAGAACATTTTAATCAGAATTATGTTGCTTGCTCACGTTTAAAATATGATGAAAATACATTTTGTACATCATTCAATATGGCAACAGTTGATTTTCCATAGATTTACGGTGTTAAATTTTGAAAATATTTGTTCAAACATCATGTTATTTTCCATCTCAATACCACAAGCACTACTAGGACACCAAAAAGGATTTGAACACTATTAAGGGTACCGATATCTATGCTTATTACGATGCCCGACCCAATCACAATACCTATAAGTAAGTGTGACCGTGACTTTATGATTTTCTAACTTCTGACTGACACTGAAAGATTTAATTGCTCGACATTCTGGCCGAAGGTTTCTTCTCTTACGCAATCCACATTGAATCACGATTTGTATATACGTTTAATAATAAACAGTTATAAACGAATTAGCCGTTTTTCCTGAAGGATATTCTATTTATATCGGGGGCACATGATTCAGGGCATTCGTTACCTTCAATTTAGGAACAGTGAGCCTCGATGACTTATACGGTAGAGGAATAGTCTCACACGTCTACAAAAACCTTCCATAGATGGGTTCGGGTTCAAATCCTAGTCAATTAGAAGAAAACAACTGGAAAATTACTGAATTTCGGCTTTCACTCGGTCGCCCAATGGTGAAAGAGTTGCACGGTGCTTGCGGGATATCGAGGACCAAACTGTACTATAAAACGCCATTTCCGAGATGCTGCAAGGAGAGTTGTGTTGTTTGTAAGCTTAAAGTGGCATGAGCTGACAAAATTCACACTTTTAAAAATAATTTCTGATCGTCATGGCACTAAGAGGATTTGAAGGCCATCGAAAAACTTGATGATTGACGTTGGATTGAGGAAATACCATACAGTATATGGCCTGTACGAACCGAAAACGTGTTCGAAAAGTAAACAAAAAAATAACCGGGACGACCGTTCATTCATTTTAAGCCAAAGTTAGTTCAAAACAATACTTTATTTTACATTCTCGAGACTAGAAGCACTAAAAAGCTTCTGAATTATACGTCTTGAGAAAATAGCCAATAATTTCAACATTCTGTTCTAACGTCAAAATATCAACATTTTGGCAGCTCATGCCACTTAAAAGGGTATACATTCCTCCTAGCCTATGGTATACCCAGATCTCAGCCTCTGCTATTACTGATTCGGTAGATTCCCAGAAGTCAATTGCATATTTTATGTAATTGAAAACCAATCCAACTCAGTAATTTATATCATATACTCTGAACCCTTACTCCATTAAAATTCCTTAGTGAATGACGATAAGGTATATCAGGTTGCCCCAATCAACGCTACATAAGCTTTTAGAGATTTAATCAAATTACGTAAACAGTGCAGTCAAAACATAAGCAGTGCCTGTTTAATAGTAGAGCACAACTTTTTCTTTGTGTCCGCTACATACTCAATACAGATTGATTGGTTGATGTTTTAGGTCGCATTATTTCGCTGTCTTGGAGGAAACTGGTCTCTTTGCCTGGAGGAAACCTCTGACCTTCGGCGAAATAAAAATAAAAGCTTTTTGGTGGATTTACGGATATTGTTTTATTTCAATGTCACGGTAACAGCTACCTTCAACATTAAGTTGGGCCTCCGTGGCTCAGTAGGTAGAGCGTTGGACGCTCAATCCGAACAGCCTTCCACCAATGGGTCGCGGGTTCGAATCCCACTCAGTCCAAAAAAAATGGAAAATTTTCTTACTGGGTTTTCACTCGAACGACCTATGTGGGATGGTTGCCAGTTACCAGCGGAAGTTCGTGGGTTTCCTCCGGGCATAGAGCCCGGTTTCCTCCCACAATAAAACTGACAACGCCGCCATATAAGTGAAATAATCTTGAGCGCGGCGTAAAACACCAAACAATCAATCAATCAACATTAAGTCACGACAAATGGCAAATTGACGTCGGACTGTGAAACCTTTGAAAACAACCTTCAGATATCCAGAATAAATAAATGTTGAGACGAGAAAGCAATGTACTGCATGTAAGTCTACATCCAGTGTACTATTTAATGTCAGAGGTTGAAAACAAAGTATGAGATATTGAACTAGAAACACCCAATATGGTTGAATGCACGATGACATCTCAGATAGACAAATGTAAATAATATTGCATCGCATTAAACCATGTGATTATAGGTTCCCATAGCAACAAACAACCACAAGGCGATTTATGTCAAATATGTAAGTCATGTAGTTTATGACTTTGAGAAAAAGAATCAACATCTTATGTTTTGTTTTTTTTTACCAGTTTTTTTTCTTATAAATTTACGTCTTGAATGGAACCAGCGTATCTTTGAAACATTACGTGGGAATTTAAGAAAACATTGCCACCGCCAAGAACCACTTAACATTAATGCTGGCAGTCATATATCACTCATTTACAGCTGAATGTGTGCAGAGCTTGCCAACATTTCTTAAACGATTCTTCCGAACTGGGAAATTACAACTGACATGAAATGTGAATGGTATAACGAACACTTGCTGACAAAACATGGTACAACGTTATAGATTAATATAAGTGATTTACTGATAAATTAGAGGAGAGTTTTAGTGTTGGGCGTTCTGGCATGTTAGTGCTATCTTCTTGAAGTTATTCATTTGTTTTTGAACGAAGAATTAATATAACAAAGTTACCAACTATTCCTCCGGCATTCAGATCTTGTATTCTTTATTTACAAATGAAGCAACACAAGTAAGACCCAATCCTTTAAATCTATCTTTGGGATATACTTGTATATAGGAATTTTTAAAAAAATCCTTCATCGCAGTTCCAACTGACTGAGACTGACTGCAATCACCCGATTCTCTGTATGTTCACACCAAATGGATATTAGTAAAACACCCCGCCACAAAGCAGGTTGGACGCAGATCTGTCTTTTAAAATACATTACGGACCTTTTTCAACAGCCAAAAAGTCGTAGATATACTTGACGTAACCATAACCATGTGAACCGCTTCACTGAAACAGATGTACTCAAACAAGCCAGGTGTTAAGTCATTTTGGAAAGTATCCCGGTTCGGAAAGTTAAAAAGTTAAAAAAAAAAAAAAAAAAAAAAAAAAAAAACAAACGACCACCGGAGTGTATTCTAAATTTTATGCGAAAACTTAGCCTCTTTAGCAAACACATTTTTTCATCATTGTTGATACGTATTAGCCTGTTAAATAAACAAAAAAACAAATTGCCACACGAAGCTTAAACCTAGGATAATACATAGAGGCTACATTTGTCGATGGTAAAACAACAAAGCCACAAAGTCGTATTATGGCCTACAGTTATCTGTAGTGTGTACCTTGGGGCGTTTCTCAAAACACTTATACCTCTGACGTAATAGTCGTGACTTATGTTTAAGGTATATGTTGCCATGCCATGCCACTATCATTGTCAAAATAATTCAGCGTTTGGCGTATATTAAAAACTTAACGATTGAATAAATATATTGGTAAAGACCCACACGAACCGAAAATGTACTAATAACGGACAAGATTAAAATAACCGGGATGTATGAGTTTCTACTTAATGGTTTTGTTGCTTATAAAACCCCCTAAACGTACTCTGTTACATCTGCCAGATTGGTATGAACGCAAATATCTCATTTTGTAAGTGATAAAAATGACCAAAAATAGCTACATCAGTTTCAATGAAAATTCCCCCTCTATTTGACAGCTCATCCAACTTTAATCTTTGCATTCGACTTATGTAAGGCGTGAATCTTTTGAAAAGCCGCCCCTGCAACACAGTCAAAGACTGATTTCTTTAAAACTTTTGTTTTTGACAGGTGTTTCCAAGTTCTTGTGGGGGGGCCTCATTCGGTTAGAGTGATTGTTCTTCAGTCCGACACAGGCCTTCGATGCGGCGCAGTAATCTCATTCAGGCCAAATTGAAAAAAAAAATGATTGGATTTATAACCGACTAAAATTCACAACACCGCATATAAGTGGAATGATCTTGAGTGAGGCGTAGAACACCAATCAATCAAAACTCTAGTAGTAAGTTTTTTTTCTCGCGAAATATGTCTGTTTATTATAGATGCTATCTTATGGCAGATCTGGAGCTGTTTTTTTATACGGGTGTCAGATTTAAGAATTGTAGATCATTGGATTCCATCCTCTCAATCCATTGGTTAAACAGTTTTATCTTGAAGGTTACCATGTTTTGAGTCATACGTCTCAGTCAAAATGTTAAAATAGCAATATAGTTTCTATAGAGCACAATGATATAATATAACCTGTTATATATAAAACATCATCTGGAATCGTTATCTTATGATTCACATAGCTCCGTACCTCTGATCTTTTAAGAAGTTTTTTGTTTGGACTCTCATTTTAGACAAGAAGATTTTCCCTGTGCCCGTGTGTTATAGTGTTCAAAAATTTAAACATGTATATAGTTCACCATAATCATCAACATATTATGCATCTCACCTGAGTATCCAGAGATGATGAAATAGCATGTACACATACATGTACTCTTAATAATTGTTTGACAATGAAAGAAATGCATAAAACATTCACCTATGTTGACAGAACCATTTATCTGCTTTATCTAAGCGAGAATTAAATAACATTGGCTATGTTAACTCGATTGTGCACTGAATCTTTGACCGAGTAATAACTACATACGATTTTTTGACGAATGGTAATTTTAAAGTTCATTATCACAGCGTTAAAATAACGTTAAGGGCTTATGGTGGATGTTAGGAATGGCAAATTCGTCAGCCATAGTTTCGTATCAGGGATATGGAAACATGACGTTGAAAGGTTGACGTGATACCCACAATACAGGTGTAGCCTCCGTAAGCTTTGACAACGGATTTCATAGTCCTTCAAAGGCGTGTGATCCAGGGAAAACTCCTGTTTCGAAATAAAAACCTCCAAACCCCTTCAGAGCAATTGGTTATGTGATATCTTTACTTCCACTCCTGTAAAAACAAAACTAACCAGAGGCGACCTTTACCGTAAAGATGTGTTTGTTTGCGTGAAATTCCAAACCAGTTGGGGTTGGTATAAGGAATACTATTACGAGGAAAAACAACCGTTTTCTCCACCTGATACAGCGATTTGTGCGGTGAATTTAATACGGCATATATCAACAGCATTCAAAGGTCACCTAAAATATCAATGTCTATATAGAGAGAGCGAAGATTAAAACTTTTCATGTTAAACCGTGATATGTTCTCCTCAGATGCTGTGAAAAAAAAAACGCGTTTACTCTTGTATCCCTAGGTATTTTATGTGTAACCAATATTATTTCTTTTGTTTTCCAGTAAGAAATACCTGTACAAACAATCTCACCTGCGGAATAGTGTTCATTAGCACTATAAAATTTTGGCGACTCTCTTTGCTTTCGTTCATCATTCTACGAGCGTTTTGGTGTTTTATGTCCCAAAAGTAGAATGGTCGATTTGTAACTTTCAGGACTGTTTGTCCTCAAATTTTAATTTCTTACGTAAAATAATAGTGATAGTTTTATAAGGGGCATATTATAAAATCTTCAAATAGTAATTTTATGAACTCGGACACAGACACCGAGTAAATCTTCTTGTCTAAAATAACCATTGAGACAAGCGTTTAATTGTGTTAAAAAGCGGTATATCATTTACACCTTTATACCCAATGATAAGTTGTTGTAATAAACCAAAACCCATGATATTTCATTTGGTTGACGACAAACGGGAGCTTTGCCTTCATCAATAGAATTTGTCTGGAACACTTTGTAATACATTGACGTTGCTGAAACATCATCAGCTATGGCAAGAATATCGGTAGACTGAGATTGAACCCCGTGTTCAGTATATTTTTCAAACACTTATTCTTTATATAAGCAATGACTGGCCTCTGTGTCAGAGGTCGAGTCGGTTTACTTTGAAGTATTTTGTATTCTTCTACAATCATCTTGACCATAACGATACTGGCCTTGTTATACTGAAACACAAATGGAATTATAATTTTTTACGACATCTTCGCGTGTCTAAGTTCAAACCTAAAAGAAAAAATAGTTTGTAACGTTTGAATCCAAAAACTTTCTCTTTTCAAACGTTTGTGCTTGGTATCTGCAGCGGAAGTTAGAAAAGGGACTTGTTGCTCTTTGACCGATTGACCTAGAGTGTTAAAATGTTGTGCCATGTCCAGTCAATTTTGTCCATTGGTACTTTAAAACTTTAATGTGGTGTTTTTGGTATGACCATAACTCTTTTCATCTTGGAAGCAGAAGAGTCATATAGGTCCAGGTTCGAAACTTCACTGGCAGGTAATTTAGTAGATGTCCGGATCATATGATATTGTAGCTCTTGATTATCTTAATAATATTTCTTTTCTGTGTGAAACAAAAAGTGTATTCGAAGAAGCGAAAAAAGATGAACAAAGTTGGCGGACAAAACCACACATTCAAGAACAAATCTTATTGTTTCTATTTCAAAGCTATACCGCAAAACCTCTCCATATACACTTTTGACCTAGCTCTTGGGTAGCATCTACATACTGCATACCTTTTTATGGAAACTGTCAGAAATTGAAACTAGGAATTTTTATTTGAACAGGAAATTTAATGCACAATCAACACCTATCATATCCTAGTGTTCAGCCCTAATTATTCATTAACATATTATTTGTTATTTATTGGCTCTGGTTTAATTCCCCAAAAGATAACAAAAGCACATCAGATGATGCCCGAGTACTATAACAAAAGTACAATGACACTTATGAACTGAGTTTGGTTTGCTACAACAATTTATGGGGTATAAAGGTCTAAATGATATGCCTCTTTTTAACACAATTACAAACTTGTCTTCATGATGATTTTAGACAAGAAGATCTTCCCTGTGCCCGTGTGTCTTGGTGATCATAAATATGAACGGAGCAATATGGCTCGAGGTAATGGGCGGTCACGTGGTAGTAATAAGAGGTTTCCATTGGATAAGACATTTCTGTCTATGATATACTTGTTGGTATTTGCCTCTTGAATGGAACCACTGAAAAACGATACGTGGGAATTACCGAGAACATTATCAATGCCAAGATCACTTAACATAAATAAGGGTAGTCATATATCACGCATATACAGGTGCTTCGTAAATAGAGCCTTCCAATATTTCTTGAAAATTTCGTTCAAACTGGCAAATTGCAACTGACATACGATATCAATGGTTACCGCAACACTTGCTGACAAAACAATGTACTCTGTTTCAGAGTATTGGAATAACTTTGTTGATGGATTTCAGTGGGAGTATGAGGACTTGTTAACATTGTTCTAGTCTTACATATTTTGAGTGGGGTTCTTAACTCGAACACCATTTGTAGAAGAGCTATTCACCGGAGTTCCACGATTTCCTGGACAAAAAGCTCTATTAGCTCTCGTAATAAACTGGCATCTATGATTGCCATTTAGTGCACCAGGATGTCGTTTATCAAAACATTTACGCGTTACGTAGCTTTACGACTGGTCATAACGTAATATTGAAGGTATTTGTTACACCGACGTTTAGTGACTGCATTCGACTTAGGCAAAGCGTAAATCTATTGAGAAACTACCCCGAGCATACAAATCAGTGACTTTAATATTGCCATTGTGTCTTGGGTGCTTTTACATGTATATAGGTCCTGTGACCTTACGACATTCACGTCAAATTGCCTCAAAAACGTTCTGTTACCTGCCGGAATAGGTTTACGTCACACAGACAAACTGATATGGGTACAGACACAAAAGAAATATACCAAATTAATTCTTTGTTGCAAACGCCCATTCAAAACCATTTGTTTGATAAGCTCTGAATCAACAAAGCTGTGTTCTCTATCAAGTTATGTCTGATAAGCTCTGAATCAACAAAGCTGTGTTCTCTATCAAGTTATGTCTACTGGTTGAATCCATATAAATCAGGTCTCCAAGTAATTGGCAAAAACTACTCTTCTATCCCAGCGTGTTATATATTAATTTATACTGTATTACTTTAAAGAGACATGAGCTGCCAAAATTCACACTGTTGTCATACTTTCTGATCGTCACGACAGTAAATAAAGAGGCTTTGATGGCCATTGAAAAACTAGATGATTGGCGTTGGAATGAGGAAAATCCATACAGTATGTGGCCCGTACGAACCGAAAATGTGAACATTTTGAAAAATCGACACATCTGCCTGAACAGCTTCTGTGTTACACAAGATGCGGTTAACAGGAGTAAATCGACACAAATTAGTTTATTAGGTCTGAATCAACAAAGCTGTGTTCTCTATCAAGTTTTGTCTACTGGTTGAATCCATATAGACCAGCAGGTCTCCAAGTAATTGGCAAAAACTACCCTTCTACCCTAGCGTGTTATATATTGTCTCAAGCTTATTATTTTCAAAACCAACCAGATGAGAACAACCCCAGTCCTAGCACCCTACATCTATACAATCATATTGTTTGACATTTGAACGGGGATAGTTCTCATAACTTGCACACTATAGGTTATATTTGCTGTCAGATTTCTCAGCAACATTTGTTTTCTTTTACTCTTGGTATAACTGCTAACAACCTACATTTAGTAGAACAAATGTCACACAACTTCTACCCAACATTATTTTTTAGATTAGAATATCTTTCGTTTATTTGTTTGTACATGTATAGTGTCAGGCAGGCTATACGCGATAGAAAATGTAATCCTTTTCTTTAAATACACCCGATACAACTTTAAAACGACGATCAACTGCGTTCTTTGTCTTTCCTATGGCACAAACATTTCCCATGGTCCTATTTTGTTTAATCTTAGTCTACGGTTAGTCTTGCCATAGCTGAAAAGCCACACAAACGTAGCTGTCTTGTTGGCTTATTACAGCTTTTGGGTATAAAGGTTCAAATGTTATACTTCCTTTTTTTTACAGAGAAACGTGTTTATATGTTTATATGGTTACTTGGGTCAAGACTTTTTTGCTTGTGCCCTTGGGTTTTAATGTTCCTAAAACAATACAATCAAGTGAAATCAAATTTAAGAATGACTCTAGTCATATATTGGTCGAAAAACCGAATGTTTCACCGAATAACTGAACATTTTTTAAACAACTGTACAAAATCCAATGTCTAATACGACTAACATATCTATTTGATAATATCAATATTACAAAAGATCAATAGCTCAAAAATATAGTTTCATGGTACATCAAATCTCGAAATCTAGCCAATATGAAAGGTTCCTTTTCAGTACAAATTAAACATTTTAATAGAATTGAAGTTCTAAGGATTTGCTATCATGGTATACCAAATGCAGTTCGTCCTAAATTGGGTTATTATACACACTTATTCTTTTACCGGAGGTGAACCGTTCGACAAATAAACATTGCAGTGTATGTGAGTACACTTTGAAACACACTTATTATGTAATTGATGTCTGCCAACTGTTTGTAAACATACTAAATAAGTTATGAGTTATGAGTAGCCCGAAGACAAAATGTTCTACCGGAAGTAGATACTTCTAACTCGGTAGCCATTCCAAGTCTCTGATTGGGCAACGTTACAGAAATTCATTCAGCAGCTCTGGTGGAAGTAGTTCTTGTTTAGTGTCTCGTTAAAGTGGCTTAACCTGCAGAAATTCGCATTTTTATCATAGAATCTTATTGTTAGTAGAATAGGAACATACATTGAAAATTAAATGATTTCGAAGGGATCAGTATTCTGCTCGAATCGAAGTAATTTTTGAACATTTCGTCTTAATTCCGGGAAAATAAGAAAAGAAACTTAGCGACTAATTTTCGGGCCGCCGTGTGGGTTCCGGGTGATGAAAATGTAACTTTGTCGCTCACTTCTTTTTTTTTTACAAATTTGACGTGACATTCGAGGGACTATATACTATATATACCTGGCAGAAGTGTATCTTAAGAAAACATGGGAAGTATTTTAGCATGTATTAGAAGTGTTGTTCTTCGTAGTATTCCTGACCCTAGAATGATTTATCCCCTCCACTACGCGCCATGAGACCATTTATCATTTGTGGAGGTTGTAACAGCAGCAAAGTAACTTATATTTAGACTCATGCAGCTTAAATATCCAAGTATAGTATACAAGATGGCTTTCACTTCACTAGATCAAGCTTACTCGTTTTATTAAATTCTAAAATGCAGCGAACATCAAAATTCTTCGAGAGGTTGGAAACTGTATACCTGGTGGCAACATAAGTTCTGTGAATTCAAATCAACCACAAAAATGCTAAATCAAGAATGCATATACGTGTCTTTGGCTACAATTCCATATTCATCAAAAGGTTTCAGGTGCTTTTTTGTTCCGATATTTGTACCATCGTGAAACATACTGAAGTAGCCAGGATTATGTCGCAAAGGAATCCAGGCTAGAAATCCAGCGGAAACTCTCCATCTTTGGTTGATTGAGATGACCAACCGAGGCGCGCCGACCAGAAAACCGACCAGTCAGAAAAGGTCTCTTTCAGAATTGTTTACAAGTCCGCCATGACGGCCGTACAATGTTAGTTGATGATCTATTTAAAAAAAAAATCTTTTTAAGTTTGTCTCTTCTCAGATTGCATTATTCTTTAGAAGTCTAATTTGTGTTCTTGGAAAAGTTATTCCAAGGTCGACATTTTTGTTTGGCCTACATTATGTTGGTGTTTTACTGCTGTATGTTTGGTTTTATCTTAGAGTTAGGCATAAAACTATCAGCACAGAGGGATAACCGGGGAGTCGTAAATTCAGCTTACATGTAGGTCACGTGGTACTCGATAGATTATCGTTAACAGAAGTGTATCTTAAGAAAACATGGAAAGTGTTTTACCATGCATTGGAGGGCTTGTTCTTTGTCGTATTCTTGGCCCTGGAGTGATTTATGTTCACTTTATACTGCTGCCATTACAAGCCTTTATAAGTTCGGGAATGTTTAACTTTTGAGTACACTTTGGGGGTTAAACTTTGAACTCGGGTTTCAATCAAACACAGGCGGAGAAAGTCTCAAACAGAATTCTTATAATACCATTGCGCGTACTATGTTTTAAAAAAACAAGGAAAGGCTGGTGCTGGGATTCTTCTGGACAAAAAGTCAACTGTCTCTCTTCACAGAACATCCAAACCACGTTATATATATGACATGACCATACTGTCCCTCAACCCAGGGAATCGGTATTAGAAAAACAGCAAAGTTGATGAGATTTACCATTATGACACAAAAATATCGCACAGGTTATTTTAAGGCCCTTTTTCTGATTTTAAGGCAGTTATTCTGTTTTATTAAATTTTAAAAAGTTTACAAACCAGAACTTGTTGACATAAAAACAACACTGTTTCGAACCCCAAAAGGTTGTAAAATTGCCTTAGAATTTGTGAAGATGAAAACAGCAGACACATTAACAAGTGACAAATATCTACGTTCACACCCACTCCTACCCATCCAAACATAATGCTTACGTTACTTGAGTTTAAAGCCCCAAAGTGATTGCTTAATTGATGTTTCGTGCCACACACAAGATTATTTCTCTTATACGACGGCGTTGCCAGCTTAGTTGGAGAGGAAACTGTGAGGTTATCAAACATGCCAAAGGTAAAAAGGTAAATATCACAGAAATCCACACAAACGCCCTCATCCGCCGTAGGCCGAAATGCGAAAATCGTAAGTGTTGATTGTTAAGCTATCATACAAATCGTTGCTTCAAAGTATTCTTATCTCAATTAAAATTCTGACGGTGGCCTACCATTTGGTTCTTAATCTTGAGCGTGGCATAAAACACCAAACAATCAATCTAGTAAACAACATGTAAACATTGCCTCAGCAACATTCTATTACCTGCCGGAATAGGTTTGCGTCAGATAGATAAACCGATATGGCTACAGATACAAAAGAAACATAAACAATCGTAATTAAGGGTGGTTACCCAAGTCATGGATTGCAATATTAATTCTTTGTTGCAAATGCCCATTCAAAACAACTTGTTTCTTAAGGGCTGAATCAGCAAAGCTGTGTTCTCTATCAAGCTGTGTCTACTTGTTGAATCCATATAAACCAGCAGGTCTCCAAGTAATTGGCAAAAACTACCCTTCTATCCTAGCGTGTTATATACAGACTCAAGCTTATTATTTTCAAGACCAGTCAGATGAGAACAACCCTAGTCTTAGCACCCTACATCTATACAATCATATTGTTTGACATTTAAACGGGGATAGTCCTCATAACTTACACACTATAGGTTATATTTACTGTCAGATTTCTCAGCAACATTTGTTTTCTTTTACTCTTGGTATAACTGCTAACAACTTACGTTTAGTAGAACAAATGTCACACAACCTCTACCCAACATGATTTTTAGATTAGAATTTCTTTCGTTTTTTTTACATGTACAGTGTCAGGCAGGCTACACGCGATAGAATATATTATCATCTTCTTTAAATACACCTGATACAACTTAAAAACGACGATAAACTGCGTTCTTTGTCTTTCTGATGGCACAAACATTTCCCATGATTATATTTTGTTTAATCTTAGTCTACCGTTAGTCTTGCCATAGCAGAAAATCCGCACAACTGTGTCAATGAATTGCAAAGTTTTCCAGAAAACACTACTGACTATAGCCAAACTTGTCTGTCTTGTTGGTTTATTACAACTTTTGGGTTTAAAGGTTCAAATGTTATACTTCCTTTTTTACAGAGAAACGTGTCTCTATGGTTACTTGAATCAAGAATATTTTGCTTGTGCCCTCGGGTTTTAATGTTCCTAAAACTATACAATCAAGTAAAATCAAACTCAAGAAAGACTCTAGTCATATATTGATCGAAACACCGAATATTTCACCGAATAACTGAACATTTGTTAAAAATCGACAGCTTAACAACTGTATAAAATCCAATGTCCAATACGACTAACACATCTATTTGATGATATCGATATTACAAAAGATCAATAGCTAACAGATATAGTTTCATGGTACATCAAATCTCGAAATCTACCCAATTATGAAAGGTTCCTTTTCAGTACAAATGAAATATTTTAATAGAATTGAAGTTCTAAGGATTTGCTATCATGGTATACCAAATGCAGTTCGTCCTAAATTGGGTTATTATGGAGACTTATTCATTTTCAGAGGTGAAACCATTCGACAAATAAACATTGCAGTGTATGTGAGTACACTTTGAAACACACTTATTATGTAATTGATGTTTGCCAACTGTTTGTAAACATACTAGATAAGTTATGAGTAGCCCGAAGACAAAATGTTCACTTGATACCGGAAGTAGGTACTTCTAACTCGGTAGCCATTCCAAGTCTCTGATTGAACAACGTTACAGAAATTCATTCAGCAGCTCTGGTGGAAGTAGTTCTTGGTTAGTGTCTCGTTAAAGTGGCTTAACCTGCAGAATTTCGCATTTCTATCATAGAATCTTATTGTTAGTAGAATAGGAACATACATGTACATTGTCAATTGGATGATTTCGAAGGGATCAGTATCCTGTTCAAACCGAAGTCGTTTTTGAAAATTTCGTTTTGATTCTGGGAAAATAAGAAAAGAAACTGTCCTATTAAAGGCGACTAATTTTTGGGCTACCGTGTTGGTACCGGGGGATGAAAATGTACCTTGGGCGGTCACGTTTTTATTTACAAATTTGACGTGACATTCAAGAGACTATATATACCTGACGGAAGTGTATCTTAAGAAAACATGAAAATATTTTAGCATGTATTAGAAGTGTTGTTCTTCGTAGTATTCCTGACCCTAGAATGATTTATCCCCTCCACTACGCGCCATGAGACCATTTATCATTTGTGTAGGTTGTAACAGCAGCAAAGTAACTTATATATAGACTCATGCAGCTTAAATATCCAAGTAGAGTATACTAGATGGCTTTCATTTCACTAGATCAAGCTTGCTCATTTTATTAAATTCTAAAATACAGCGAACATCAAAATTCTTCGAGGGGTTGGAAATTGTATACCTGGTGGCAACAGAAGTCCTGTGAATTCAAATCAAGCAGAAAAACGCTAAATCAGGAATGCATGTTCGTGTCTTTGGCTACAATTTCATATTCATTAAAAGGTTTCACGTGCTTTTTATGTTCCGATAATTGTACCTACTGTTCCCATTGTGAAAGATACTGAAGTAGCCAGGATTATGTCGCAAAAGGAATCCAGGCTAGAAGTCCAGCGGAAACTTTCCATGGTTGGTTGATTGAGATGACCAACCGAGGCGCGCCGCCCGGAAAACCGACCAGTCAGAAAAGGTCTCTTTCAGAATTGTTTACAAGTCCGCCATGACGGTCGTACAATGCTATTTGATGATCTGTTTTTTAAAAAAAAATCGGTTTAGGTTTGTATCTTCTCAAATTTCATAATTCTTTAGAAGTATAATTTGCGTTCTTGGAGAAGTTATTCCAAGGTCGACATTTTTGTTTGGTACTTTAAGATTTTGTTGGTGTTTTACTGCTGTATGTTTTGGTTTTATCTTAGAGTTAGGCATAAAACTGTCAGCACAGAGGGATAACCGGGGAGTCGTAAATTCAGCTTAGGTCACGTGGCACTCGATATATTATCGTTAACAGAAGTGTATCTTAAGAAAACACGGAAAGCGTTTTACCATGCATTGGAGGGCTTGTTCTGTGTTGTATTCTTGGCCCTTGAGTGATATATGTTCACTTTATACTGCTGGCATTACAAGCCCTTAACAATTTGGGAATGTTTGACTTTTGAGTACACTTTGGGGTTCAAACTTTGTCAAACTTTGAACTTAACAATCAAACACAGGCGGAGAAAGTCTCAAACAGAATTTTTATAATATCATTGTGCGTACTATGTTTTAAAAAATCAACGAAAGGCTGGTGATGGGATTCTTCTGGACAAAAAGTCAACTGTCTCTGCATAGAACATCCCAACTACGTTATATATATGACATGACCATACTTTCCCTCAACCCAGGGAATCGGTATTAGAAAGACAGCAAAGTTGATGAGATTTACCATTATGGCACAAATATATCGCACAGGTTAATTTAAGGCCATTTTTTCAGATTTAAGACAGTTATTCTGTTTTATTAAATTTTAAAGAGTCTACAAACAAGAAGTTTTTGACATAAAAACAACACTCTTTCGAACCCCAAAAGTTTGTAAAACTGCATTAGAATTTGTGAAGATGAAGACAGCAGACACATTAACAAGTGACAAATATCTACCTTCACACCCACTCCTTCCTATTCAAACATAATGCTTACTTTACTTGAGTTTAAAGCATCAAAATGATTGATTAATTGATGTTTCGTGCCACACTCAAGATTACTTCACTTATATGACGGCGTTGCCAGTTTTATTGTGGGAGGAAACCGGGCTCTATGCCAGGAGGAAACCCACGACCTTCCGTTGGTAACTGGCAACCATCCCACATAGGTCGTTGGAGTGAAAACCGAATCAGAAATATTTCCAATTTTTGGACTTAGTGGGATTCGAACCCGCGACCCATTGGCTGAAGGCTGTTTGGATTGAGCGCCCAACGCTCTACCTACTTAGCCACGGAGGCCCGCCAAGGTAAAAAGGTAAATATCACAGAAATCCACACAAACGCTCCCATCCGCCGTAGGCCGAAATTCGAAAATCGTGAGTGTTGATTATTAAGCCGGAATAGGTTTACGTCAGATAGATAAACCGATATGAGTACAGATAAAAAAAAAACATAATAATCGTAATTAATGGTGGTTACCCAAGTCATGGATTGCCATATTAATTCTTTGTTGCAAACGCCCATTCAAAACAACTTGTTTGATAAGCTCTGAATCAACAAAGCTGTGTTCTCTATCAACTTATTTCTACTGGTTGAATCCATATAAAACAGCAGGTCTCCAAGTAATTGGCAAAAACTACCCTTCTATCCTAGCGTGTTATATACAGACCCAAGCTTATTATTTTCAAGACCAGCCAGATGAGAACAACCCCAGTCCTAGCACCCTACATCTATACAATCATATTGTTTGACATTTGAACGGGGGTAGTTCTCATAACTTGCACACTATAGGTTATATTTGCTGTCAGATTTTGTTTTCTTTTACTCTTGGTATAACTGCTTACAACTTACGTTTAGTAGAACAAATGTCACACAACTTCTAACCAACATTATTTTTAGATTAGAATTTCTTTCGTTTATTTTTTCACACGTACAGTGTCAGGCAGGCTATACGAGATAGAAAGATAGAATCATCTTCTTTAAATACACCCAATACAACTTAAAACGACGATAAACTGCGTTCTTTGTCTTTCTGATGGCACAAACATTTTCCATGATCATATTTTGTTAAATCTTAGTCTACTGTTAGTCTTGCCATAGCAGAAAAATCCGCACAACTGTGTCAATGAATTACAACGTTTTTCCAGAAAAACACTACTGACTATAGCCAAACTTGTCGGTCTTGTTGGTTTATTACAACTTTTGGGTATCAAGGTTCAAATGTTATACTTCCTTTTTTACAGAGAAACGTGTCTCTATGGTTACTTGAGTCAAGAATATGTTGCTTGTGCCCTTGGGTTTTAATGTTCCTAAAACAATACAATCAAGTAAAATCAAATTTAAGAATGACTCTAGGCATATATTGGTCAAAACACCGAATATTTCTCCGAATAATTGAACATTTTTTAAAAAATTCTACAGCTTAACAACTGTACAAAATCCAATATCTTATACGACTAACATATCTATTTGATAATATCAATATTACAAAAGATCAATAGCTTACAAATATAGTTTCGTGGCACATCAAAACTCGAAATCTACCCAATAATGAAAGGTTCATTTTCAGTACAAATTAAACATTTTAATTGAATTGAAGTTCTATGGATTTGCTATCATGGTATATCAAATGCAGTTCGTCCTAAATTGGGCTATTATGAACACTTATTCTTTTTTCATTCCCGTTCGACAAATAAACACTGCAGTGTGTGTGAGTACACTTCGAAACACACTTATTATGTAATTGATGTTTGCCAACTGTTTGTAAACATACTAGATAAGTTATGAGTTATGAGTAGCCCGAAGACAAAATGTTCACTTGATACCGGTAGTAGATACTTCTATCTTGGTAGCCATTCCAAGTCTCTGATTGAGTAATGTTACAGAAATTCATTCAGTAGTTCTGTTGGAAGTAGTTCGTGGTTAGTGTCTCGGGTAGAGTGGCTTAACCTGCAGAAAATCGCATTTTTAATCATAGAATCTGATTGTCAGTAGAATGTGAAAATACATTAAAAATTAAAATGATTTCAGTATCCTGCTCGAATCAAAGTAATTTTGGAAAATTTTGCTTTGGTTCCGGGAAAATAAGAAAACAAACTTAACTGTCCTACGGCGACTAATTTTTGGGCCACCGTGTTGGTTCCGGGGGATGAAAATGTCTTTGGCGCTCACATTTGTTTTTTTTTTACAAATTTGACGTGACCTCCGGGAGACTAGTTATACCGGACAGAAGTGTATCTGAAGAAAACATGGAAAGTGTTTTAGGATGTATTAGAGGTGTTGTTCTGTAAAGAATTCCCGACCCTAGAATGATTTATCCCCTCGACTACGCGTCATGAGACCATTTATCATTTGTGGAGGTTGTAACAGCAGCAAAGTAACTTATATATAGACTCATGCAGCTTAAATATCCAAGTATAGTATACAAGCTGGCTTTTACTTCACTAGATCAAGCTTACTCATTTTATTAAATTCTAAAATGCAGCGAACATTAACATTCTTGGAGATATTGGAAATTGTATACCTGGTGGCAACAGGAATCTTGTGAATTCAAATCAACCAGAAAGATGCTAAATCAGGAATGCATATACGTGTCTTTGGCTACAATTCCATATTTATCAAAAGGTTTCACATGCTTTTTATGTTCCGATAATTGTACCTACTGTTCCCATTGTGAAAGATACTGAAGTAGCCAGGATTATGTCGCAAAAGGAATCCAGGCTAGAAGTCCAGCGTAAACTCTCAATGGTTTGTTGATTGAGTTGACCAACCGAGGTGCGCCGACCACAAAACCGACCAGTCAGAAAAGGTCTCTTTCAGAATTGTTTACATGTCCGCCATGACGGCCGTACAATGTTATTTAATGATCTATTTTAAAAAAATCATGTTAGGTTTGTCTCTTCTCAGATTTCATAATTCTTTAGAAGTAAAATTTGCGTTCTAGGAAAAGTTATTCCAAGGTCGACATTTTTGTTTGGTGCTTTAAGATTATGTTGTTGTTTTACTGCTGTATGTTTTGGTTTTATTTTAGAGTTAGGCATAAAGCTGTCAAATTTTTTTGATACCTCAACCAATCCTCTTCCAATTTTATGTAAGATTCTAGAGGTTGTATTCTAGACGGCCGACGTCTTGTCGGGTTGTTTTCGACCCTTCGTATGTTTTTTCACTACCAGTTATAAATATCAAGCCTATCTGGGCATGAATATTGTGGTTTACGTTCATTTATAGTGGCTTTACTGGCAAGTTCGTGTAAATTGGCTTTCTTAAAGTGGCATGAGCTGCCAAAATTCACCCTTTTTTCATAATTCCCAATCGTCACGACAGTTAGAGGCTTTGAAGGTTATCAAAAACTAAATGATTGGCGTTGGAATGAAGAAAACGAGACGTGTTCGAAAAGTAAACAAAATTTAAATAACCGGGACGACCATTCATTCATTCTAAGCCAAACTTAGTTCAAAACAATACTTTATCGTACATTTTTGAGACTAGAAGCACTAAAAAGCTTCTGAATTATACGTCTTGAGAAAAATAGCCAACAATTTCAACATTCAGTTTTAACCTCAAAAAAACATTTTGGCAGCTCATGTCCCTTTAAAGTGAAATGAGCTGCCACAATTCTGACTTCTTTCATAAATTCTGATTGTCAAGAGAAGTTCAGCGTTTGACGTACCCTTAAAACAAAATGAGTGACGTTGAAATAAATCGGTAGAGCCTATAACCCATGTGAATCGAACACGTGTGCTGATAACGGACACAATGCAAAAAGCCGGAATGTACAAAATGTAGGATTTCAGTTTTTGGGGGGTTTGTAGCTTATAAAACTATCTACACCTATATATCCGAGAATGAAAAACTCTTATTTTGCACATAATGAAGATATGTCGAAATTGTACCCAATTCGGTTTCCCGTTATTTGCTAGACCATGTCACTTTAACGAATACCAGAGTATCCATCTAATAATGAGCCTCGAATCCATTAAAAAGTAATAAACCACCAACCTCAAGCTTAATGATTGCCCAAACACATTCCTTCAGATCTTCAGATATTAGCGGTATAGATGTAACAAACCCACGTAGATTCTTACAGGTATTCCAAACTGCAGGGGTTTCGCAGATCAAATAAACGGCCAGTTGCATCACGGAGCTGTAGAATTCAGAGGGAAGATATAAACAAAGCCTTAGTGACTGTTTTTAACCAATAAGCGAAATTCTCAGACAGATTTATCTCTTTTGCGTTTCTCACGACATTGCAGTACATGTACGTGTTTCAAATCCTTAAGGGACATTGGTTGTCAAGTGAGTCTGTGTGGTCGTTCCTCAGTCCCACACAGACCTTTCATCTATCCAGCGCGGGTTCGAATCAAACTTGGGTCAAATAAAAATTTAATATTTTTTTTTAAAAATAAGAAATATCTGGGTCGAGGGGATGGGCATAAAATGAGATTAATGTTTGAGTCGACAATACATTCAGAGGAGTGATCTCATAGATCTAAAGATTTATTTGTTCAGCATGCTGAAATATCGGAACATTCACTGAAATGCTGATGGCCAATACAAATACAAATATATTGTTCAATTAATAATACTTTTTTTAATATGATATTTTCTTGACCTTAAGTGGCATGAGCTGCCAAAATTCACACGTTTTTAATAATTTCTGATCGTAACGACAGTAAGGGGCCTTGCATACTTTATTTAACAGTAAGCAAATATGATCCTTTCTGGACTTTATGATTTTCTGACTGTAAGTAAATATGACATTTTCTTGACATGATAATTTTCTGACTGACACTGAAAGATTGCCCGTTATTCTGACAGAAGATTTATACTATTATAAGCAATTCACATAGAATCACGATCAGTATATACGTTAAATTGTAAACAAATTAGCTTAAGATGAACAAGAAGGAAATTATGTTTACATCATGTTCGCTGAATTAATTCCTATGATACCTTTAACTTAGGATCCGCGGACCTCCATTGTTCAGCGATAGGCTCACACACAGACACACGTCTTCAACGGATGGGTTCGAGTTCGAATGCCAGCTAATCCAAAGTAAATAATTGACAATTTCTGAGTGGGGTTTCACTCGGCCACCCTGTGTGAAATGATTGTCAGAGGAAATCGGGGTTTTCTCTGGGCACCCCCCCCCCTACTAAATCTGAAATCAACTCCATGTAAAACAAATACTCGTCATTGGGGCTTACAATATCAATCAATTATTTGAGTACCAAACTTTAATGTAAAACATCATTTCTAGAGAAGCAGCCCAGAGCTTGGTCTTGCTTGTGTTTAAATCTCTCAGACCAATGGTATGTCCATATCTTTCAGCCTCTGCCATTTCCGATTTCCAAAAATACGATTGCATTTTTATGTAATTGAGAACCTCTGCTTACAACCGAACTCAGTAATCAATTACTCTAAACACTTCCTCCATTAACATTCCTTAGTGGCTGAAGATGCCATAGATCACATTCAGCCAGTAAGTATTGGCTAGCTTTAAGTGAAATAATCAAATTACTTCAACTAGTGTTACATAAAATGAATTGCAGTCGAAAGACGAGTACTTGTTAGTTAAACACAACTGAAATGCATAGTAATTTTTTTGTTTAAATTGGCATTAGCTACCAAAATTAAGATATTTGGTTATTAAAGTGGCATGAGCAGAAAACAGAATGATAAAATTATCAGCTATTTTTCTCAAGACGTACAATTCAGAAGCTTTTTAGTACTTATAGTCTCGAGTATGTACGATAAAGCATTGTTTTTAACTAACTTAGCTTAGAATGAATGAACAGCCGTCCCGGTTATTTAAATTTTGTTTACTTTTCGAACACTATTTCGGTTCGTATAGGCCACATACTGTATGAACTTTCCTCATTCCAACGCCAATCATTGAGTTTTTCGATTATCTTCAAAGCCTGTAACTGTCGTGACAAGCAGAATCTATGAAAATAGCCCGAATTTTGGTGCTACTCTCATGCCATAAAACAGATATAGCTGAATGTTAGTCATTTTTATTGAGAATGGCTTTACGGTTATGGCATGTTTCAAGGTCAAGCTGTTGGTTTTTAAGGTACTTCAAGTCCTCAACGTTTAGTCACGATCACAATTTACTAAAACAAAGTACGAATTTTGGCGAGAAAAGTAAGAGAAATCTTTTGTTACCGTGACATGGCTGGTCCATATAGTAGACCTAATGAAATGTGGTTGTATTGAATGTGCTTTTGCTGCCTCATACGCTGTTCTGATTTCAGAGATGTGCCAGCCTTCAAGGATACGAAACACATAACCTAAAATTAAATTCTGGTCGATGTTTCTGAATAAGATAAATTCACGATCTAAGTAACTGCCATGTTCACATATACCTTCAACATTACTTTAAAAGTTGCAAAGTTACTTCGGACTTAACTCCCTTACGAAACAACCCACACATATCGTGAGCAAAAATTTAGACAAATCAAATCAAGATGTCCGTACTCGCCAACTATATAATGCTGCAAGTGTAAGAACGTATGAGATATTGAACTAGAAACACCCAATGTTTTTGAGTGGATGACATCTACAGACGATTGACATATGTAACGAAGATTACATCGCCATTAAACCTGTGATTGTACGTTCCCATGGCAACCAAAACTCACGGGCTAAATTATGCCATATGTAGATATAATTGATAAATATCATCAAATGCCCAGTGTGCTTAATTCGCCTCTTGAAAGAAACATATGTATGCATGAAAAAAAAAAACCAATTTGTCGGAATTTAAGAACACATCGCCAACGCCAAGAACCTTTAGAAATAAATAATTGTTATCATATATCATTCATTCCGAGGTGAACATGTACATCGCTTGCCAACATTTTTTAAACGTTCCTTTCGAATTGGCAAATTACAACTGACAAGCAGCTTGAATGATACCCTGAACACTTGTTGGCAAAACAACAAACACCATTTTGAAATAATTGAAGCCATTATTGATTTATTGCTGAGGGAGTTAAAGTGGCATGAGCTGCCAAAATTCACACTTTTTTCATAATTTCTGATCGGCACGGCAGTAAGAGGCTGTGGAGGCCATCGAAAAACTAAATAATTGGCGTTGGAATGAGGAAAATCCATACAGTATGGGGTCTGTACGAACCGAAAATGTGTTCGGAAAGTTAACAAACCGGGATGACCATTCATTCATCCTAGACTAGAAGCACTAAAAAGCTTCTGAATTATACGTCTTGAGTAAAATAGCCAATAATTTCAACATTCTGTTTCAACGTAAAAATATCGATATTTTGGCAGTTCATGCCACTTTAATGAACACTTAACATTGTCTTGCAGTCTTCCAGTAACCTTTTGCTTTTGAACAGAGTATTTATATCAAAGTTATCACCGAGTCATCGGGCTTTTAGATCCTATATTCTTTATTTTGCAAGGCAACAGCACTATCATCTAAATCTACCTCAGGGCCATACTTGTATAAAAGCATTGTTCTTAAAACCCTCCATCGTCTGGTTGCATACATCCAAGTCTTCATTTGTGAATACCAAATGGGTATTGTGTATTACTTTGGCCTTATGGCTCTCGTCACAAAACAGATTGTGCCACGGATCCTCCCTCATAAATACATTACGGCGCTTCATCAACAGCCAAAGATGCCAATAATACGGTACACCCCATCTCAACAGCCAACGCGTCGTAAGTACACTTATCCATGTGATAAAATGCGACAAAATAGATCGCTTTACTGGATCAGGTGTACTCAAATAAACCAGGTGTAAGGTAATTTCTGGAAAGTGGAAAAGTTCGGTCATATATTTTCTAAAAAAAGACCACTGGCGTGTAGTCTAAACGCTATGCGAAAAGTTAACCTATTTAATGAAAACCTCTATTTTATTATTATTGATACGTTATAGCCCAATGTATAAATGAAAAGAATTTAGCACACGAGACTTCAACCCAGGATATTAAAAGGACGCCAAATTTTGTCCAAAATAAAAATAATCAACCGCCTGTAAGAGATTTTTCTATGTTAATTGTATCTCGGCACACCACAGGGCGTTTCCAAAACAGTTAGGTCTGTAATAACTTTACGACTGATTATAACGTAATGTTATTAGTTATCTTGGTTGTTGGAGGGGGGATACGAAGTATTTACATGGTCAGCGTGGGAATTGATAACGGTCAAGATTGCAGAGGTTTTACCGTATCGGGTGTGTAGGACACCAAATACGAATATTTATCGGATGGCAATTGACCAATCAGATTGCAGAGAAACTACTCTGAGGGATAATAATGAAAGTTTATATTGCGGTAACGTAATGTTGAAGGTATATGTTGCCGCGACTTTACGATTGGTCGCAACGTAATGTTGATGGTATATGTTGCCACGACTTTACGACTGGTCGTAACGTAATGTTGACGGTATATGTTGACATGTCTTTACGACTAGTCCAAACGTAATGCTGAAGGTGTATATTGCCATGGCGTGTCAACCGCCTGTGACAATTGTATCTCGGCACACCACAGGGCGTTTCTAAAGCCGTTAGGTCAGACATAACTTTACGACTGATCGTCGTCTAATGTTGAAAGTTTATACTGCCGTAACTTCACGACTGGTCGTAATGTTCTGTTGATGGTACTGTATATGTTACCACGACTTTTCGACTGGTCGTAACGTAATGTTGAAGGTGTATGTTGCCATGACTTTTCGACTGGTCGTAACGTAATGTTGAAGGTGTATGTTGCCATGACTTAACGACTGGTCATAATGTAATGTTGACGGTGTATGTTGCCATGACTTAACGACTGGTCGTAACGCAATGCTAAAGGCGTATGTTGCCATGACTTAACGACTGGTCATAATGTAATGTTGAAGGTGTATGTTGCCATGACTTTTCGACTGGTCGTAACGTAATGTTGAAGGTGTATGTTGCCATGACTTAACGACTGGTCATAATGTAATGTTGACGGTGTATGTTGCCATGACTTAACGACTGGTCGTAACGCAATGCTAAAGGCGTATGTTGCCATGACTTAACGACTGGTCATAATGTAATGTTGAAGGTGTATGTTGCCATGACTTTTCGACTGGTCGTAACGTAATGTTGAAGGTGTATGTTGCCATGACTTAACGACTGGTCATAATGTAATGTTGACGGTGTATGTTGCCATGACTTAACGACTGGTCGTAACGTAATGTTGAAGGTGTATGTTGTCATGACTTAACGACTGGTCATAATGTAATGTTGACGGTGTATGTTGCCATGACTTAACGACTGGTCGTAACGTAATGTTGAAGGTGTATGTTGCCATGACTTTACGACTGATCGTAACATTATGCTGAATGTGTATGTTGCCATGACTTTACGACTGGTCGTAACATTATGCTGAATGTGTATGTTGCCATGACTTTACGACTGATCGTAACATTATGCTGAATGTGTATGTTGCCATGACTTTACGACTGGTCGTAACATTATGCTGAAGGTGTATGCTGTCATGACGTATAGTCCATACATTTGACTTTAATACGTACGGCGTAACTCGTGTGAGAAACAACCCCTAGACCACAGAGCCAATAACTAATTTCTCCATAGCTTGTATCTTGGATGATTTATAAAAATCATCCAACTGATGACTGCGGGGCTCTTTGGTTAAATACATAGATCATATTGGCTAGTCACATAATGACGTTATAGAAGTCAGTTATGAGGAAAGACAAAAATGTATCAAAATCCGTCGAGGGTTCGCGTAATTACATACATGCTCCACAAAACACGGTCGAATCAACACAAGCTATATACTTTAGCCATTTTGTACCAACACTAGCATCAACCAAATAGGCGTATTTTAGCTAAAACACTAACCCTAAAACTTTTCCGAAAATGAGGCCAATTTAATATAAACTTGTAATATTCATGAAATGAACTTAATAGGAAATTTTAAAGCAGAAATCGTTGGTTTCTCTGGTTTTCGTTAACAGTTTGTCAAATCGGATGCGGGGAAGATCTCCACAACCGGCTAAATGAAATGAGGGTCAGTTATTGGAACTGTTCTGTGGTACAGATTGAAACGTTGCCTGAACATAATAGAAACAGTCTACTTTATTTGGACAGTTCCTCCCAATTTTGATACATTGCAGATTTGCCTTAAATGTTACACGCTTTTGAGTCATACGCCGAGATCAAAACGTAAGAAGATAACTTTGGCAGCAGGTGGTTTTAATATAACCTGTGTTTAGGGTATCACATGCCATTGTTCTCTTATGATTCACAACGTACGATATCTTTTTCGGACTATCTAAAAACACCACACATTTTTACTTTTACTTAAATTGTATTTATATACATCCTAGCACTTTGGACAATTGCGAAAAATACATAAAGTATTCACTAGTATCTAAAAAGAACAATTCAACTGTAGTAGCTAACAAACTTGTTACGCTACCGTCTAACATTGCAAATAATCAATCAATAACATGCAATAACATGCAATCATTTTCTGGTGGATTACAACTTTTCATCAGCGTGTTAAACAGTACGTACATCGTTACAATAATGTTACGCGTGGATTTTACGGAAGAACAATGTCGTTACCCTTTTCGTGTTGGGGATCTGGGAAGAAACTTATGAAAGGAAAATGTAGCTGTGGAAAAGTTTGACGGAAAATTTCACGGTCCGCAAAGACGTGACATCCACAGGAAATTCTCATTTCGAAATAAGAACCCCAAACCCCTCCAGAGCAATTGGTTATGTGATCTCTTTACTTCTACTCCTGCGAAAACAAAACTAACCGGAGGCGACCTTTACCGTAAAGATGTGTTTGTTTGCGTGAAATTCCAAACCAGTTGGGGTTGATAGAAAGAACATTTTTACGAGGAATGTACTTCGTCATGGCGACCATTGTCTGCACCTCATACAGTGTTACGTGTGCTAAATTTAACACGGAATATATCAACAATATTCAAAGGTCACATAAAACAACCAAGTTTATACAGACAACGGGAAGACTCAAACTTTTGATGTTAAGCTTTGAGATGTTTTACACATGTGGGATGAAATAACAACAATTATTTTGTATCCCGCCTGATTCACTGTGTGTCCAAGGTTGTTTCCTTTTTATCCTGTAAACAATACCTCGACAAACAATTTCACCGGCATTTGCACAAACAATTTTCCACACCTGTGCCGCTGTAATGAATCTCTATGCTTTTGTTTATCATTCTTGGAACCTCATTGTCTTTTATTAACACAAATGTTCATTTTTATTCATATTCTACATGCAATAGCCAGCATAATAGCTAAAAAGGAAATCATAATCAGCAAAAAAAAGTTTTGGAAAGATTACATCTACTCGTATGATTTTTGTCCTGTGATTTGAGATTGACTCTGACATACTGTAACAGAATCTTGCATCAGGTAGCCATATTGTTATTATAAAAGATACAAAAACGTTATAAGAGAAAATAGGAGAGAAACACGACAACAAGAGATGAGCAGCTAGATGAAATACGTGCTATATAACACGGAATTGACTTATTATAGTGAATAATACTGGTAATGTATATTTAGAAACTATGCGTATGTGTCCTTTATGTTAAAGGGGAAGAAAACAGCAACATGCATTGCATCTTTCTTATTCAATCGCCAGTGGGGTGCGCTTTTATAAATTAAAAGGAATAAGTATAAGTGAATATCTTCCCAATTGAGCTTACGGTATAGTGTATGGTCGTAACCTACAAAACCAACCGCTAGACTATACCTTATTTGCACTTCCTACAACCTGTACAAGTCGGGGTGGCACTTACAGACATCTCGGGCCACTTTTATATTTGTCATACCTTTAATGACAATACTCGACCAATGGCACCCCACTCCTTCTATTATCGTAATAAGTCTCCTCGGCATATTGGACATTTTAAATCTGAAATCGATGCTTGTGTTCGGGGCGAGGTTTTAGAGTGCTCAGATATCAATAAATCTGTAGAAATATTCTCCACTATTGAGGATATTTACGAACGATGCTTTCCTTTGTTACACCAGCCATATTCCAGTCAATCCACACTAAGAACAGATTATACCGACAGCAGCGAAAATTCCCATGTCCTACTACAAGAACACAATATCGTTTTCATAGAAATAAGTTAAACAATTTGATTCGGCTTTGCAAAAACGATTATTTTGAAAAAAATTTAACTTTTGCAACAACGATATAAAGAAGTCGTGGAAAGTAATAAACGAGTTAACTGGCCGGAAAACGAATTCCAACTTACCAAACAGCTTTAAAATAAATAAACAAATGACTGCGGACAAAACTTCAATCCTTGACGGGCTTTTCTGAATACTTTGGCTCAATTGCTTCTAAGCCGGATAACAAAATACCTCAGAGTAATACTCATTTTTCCACATTTCTTTCCACTCCAAATCCAACCAAGTTCGATTTCTCTACATTAAGTCGTGATATCATCATATCAATTATTTCCAAACTGATATCAACTGCCCCAGGGAATGATGGAATATGTTCATCTGACATTAAACGTGTGACTCGATCGGTAGCTATTCCAATCACTCACATAGTCAACCTCTCATTTGCCTCAAAATGTATGCCCACTCAACTTAAAACTGCAAAGATCTCACCGATTTTTAAATCCGGGGATCCCTCACTCTTTGAAAACTATCGCCCAATTTCCATTTTACCATGTTTCAGAAAAATTATTGAAAAACTGGCAGCTAGCATGCTCACTGATTTCCTCGAAAAACCTTTCAAAATCTCTCCAGACCAGTACCGACTTTCATCAGAAAAGACTACAGTTCTCCACTCCGAGTGACGCCAATTCCGATGCTGTGTGGCCCATTACAGACGAGCGCGGCGATGTCGAGCAGTGAGGATCGGACCCCTGTAAGGCCTGTGACATCTGATATTTGCCTGCCTCAAACGCCTGAGCACCGTGTCGTCGCTGATTGGTCTCTGGTGATTGACAATGGTTGTCCTTGCAGTTTCCGCAGCTGTAGCGAAGCGGTTTTGCATGTGTTGACGGACATTCTGTCGATCTTGCCTCAACGTTGTTACAGGCGGTCTTCCACTACGAGGACGGTCTGCTGTGCTTCCAGTGGCTTGAACCCGTTGCTGCAGGCGGTATATTGTTCGGACATGAACATTGAAGTGGTTTGCCACAGGTCTTGCAGTCTGGCCAGCATGAAGTCTTCTCAAGGCTTGGTCTCTCTGCTCCCGTGACAGTCGTGGCATGTCACTACTGTCAACTGTGAATGATTTGGTGCATGTTCGGTGGCCTTTTTATAGGGATGACACCTCGCAACACATGCGCATTGTGACCTTCAGTCAAAACGAACCGAAAAGGCACCCAATCATTACTTTAGTAACTGTGCTTTGACGACGTGTTTAGCATATTAGTAACATGATCAGAAACCACACTTTCTTGACCACTGGCTTCAAATTAGGTCTAGCAAGGATAATATATGCATTTAGCAACATTTGAATAAGGTGGCGTTTCTTTTGCGGTTCAGTATATAAATTAAAACACTTAGGCATACGTGGTGAGGCAAATGAGTGGTTTGGAAATTATCTTTCACACAGGACTCGATCTGTAAATTCCAATGGGTCACTTTCTTCCCCTCGGACTCTATATTCTGGTGTCCCGCAGGGATCTAAACCTGGCCCTATTCTATTCATATCGTATACGCCTATTAATGATTTAGTTAATTCGTCTGATGTCTCAAAATTTATTTTATATGCAGACGACACAAGCGTAATTTCTTGTCCAGTAAGCAAGCGCTTGATAATCTGACCAATGAATTACACAAACTCTCTTCATCGTTCAACGCTAACAGATTATCATTAAATATCACAAAAACCAAGATAATGGTCGTTAATCCAAAGAAGGATTTTGTTTGCCCCTTCTCAGTTTATTTAGAAGATTTAGAAATACCAATTGTACATGAGATGAAGTTTCTTGGTATATTTTTCAATGACAAGCTTTCTTGCATAATCCATGTTCGATACATTTGTAAGAAAGTATCACAAAATATTGGCATTTTAAATCGAATTAAAAGCTATGTAAACAAACGCACTTTACGTGTCTTAATTAATACTATAATTCTGCCTTACCTTTCTAATGCCAACATTCTGCGGGGAAACACATTTAAGACCTATCTGCAGCCTGTCATTCTGCTTAAAAAAAACGGGCCATTAGAATCTTCTCTTTAGCCAAACGCCTTGACCATACGAAACCTATGTTTAAATCATTAAAATTACTTACTTTTCACCAACTCAAAGTTATTCATCGGCCCTATCCGTTACCAGTTAATATCAGACAATTGTTTAGAACCGAATCATCAGTCCATAACTACACAGCAAGAAATCAAAACTATAATCTATATCGACCGATTCATCAAACTGTTGTCTCGTCACACTTACTGAGGTACTATGGTCCAACAGAATGGAACAAGTTATCAACTGAATGTGGTTACTTTTAATATAAATTTACTGTTGTATACATGTATATTTTATATATGTTAAGATGCGTAACCTTTGTCAATGTGTTACAAAAGGATTCCAGAAAATGTTACTGACTAAGGCCAAGCTCATGTCAGTCGTCAACCTAATGAAATATCATAGGTTTGGTTTGTTACAACAATTTATAGGGTACAAAGGTCTAAATGATATACCTCTTTTTAACACAATAAGAAACTGGTCTTCATGGTTATTTTAGACAAGAAGATTTTGCCTCTGCCCGTGTGTTTTAGTGATCATAAATATATATGTATGGATATATGTATTAATCAGTATGTTTATTATTTATTGCTTGTGGACAAGAGTTCCACACCTAAGTCTATAAATGACCTACTAAAAGTGAAATGGTAGAAGGCAATACATGTACATTTTATGCATATTCATACAATTGTATGTTTGGTTCCATCATGATTCACGTGCATTTACATGTCTAAATCAAATTAACGGACTTTAAAGGGTTTCTGAACAACCTTTGAAAATATTTTCTATTTTGCGTTAAGTGTGTTGTAGTAACATTTATAGTACCTATGCTGTTTTTATTACTTTTGACGTTAAAACAGAATGTTGTAATTATTGGCTATTTTTGTCAAGACGTGTAATTCAGGGGCTTTTTAGTGATTCTAGTCTCGAGATTGAACGATAAAGTAGTGTTTTGGACTAACTTTGGCTTAGAATGAATGAATGGTCGTCCCGGTTATTTAAATTTTGTTTACTTTTCGAACACGTTTTCGGTTCATACAGGCCACATACTGTATGGATTTTCCTCATTCCAACACCAATCATTTAGTTTTTCATTGGCCTTCAAAGGCTCTTACTGTCGTGACGATCAAAAATTATGAAAAAAGTGTGAATTTTGGCAGCTCATGCCACTTTAAGTAAAATAACATTTTAACAGATATTTCTTTATTACACCGAGAATACTCCGTCCGTGAATAGTGAATATAATATAGATTAGATGAAATTTTCTTGGTAGAAAAAAAATATATAACACGGATATACCGACTGAAGGAAAAGCTCTCGCTTGGCATCAATAGCGTATAGGGGGTGCAGACCGCTGTTCGGAAGGTCCGTTAGTCCGAAGGCCCGCTGTTCCGAAGGTCCGCTCGTCCGAAGGTCCATTAGTCCGAAGACCCGCTGTTCCGAATGTCCGTTAGTCCGAAGGCCCGCTGTTCCGAAGGTCCGCTAGTCCGAAGGTCCGTTAGTCCGAAGGGTTAGGGTTAGGGTTCACGCGCATTAGCCCTTCGGACTAACGGACCTTCGGACTAATGGTCCTTCGGACTACATGACCTTCCGACTAATGGGCCTACGGACTAACGCTGCGCACCCGCGTATAGGCCATTGTTTAACAGGCTGTCTGATTTACCTGTAGAGAGAACAATATGGAAGATAATAAGTCTTAGAATGTGTTTTCTTCTTACACGTCGTCTCCCAATACACATCTGTCTTCCATTCAAGATATCATCGCTCAGACATCTGGACATTGTCTTACGGGTATTATTTTGGATCTACAAACGCACAGCTCGTAAACAACATTCTACTCTGTAGTATTAGAAAGGGAAATAGCTGGCAAAGACGTTCTTTATTAGAGAACAGTTCCATGGGGGTTGTAAACTGAGTATCCCACGTATGCTGCTATTCGAAGTTCTGCCTGATGAAATTGTTCAACTGATCTAGGTATCTCTCCTCAATGTATACACGGGATATTGAAAACACCATATCGCGTCTGAAAATATTTTTCAGGAGACATATTGGCACCGCAGTAAAACGTGAATTCGGCAGATATATTTCACAAAGAACGTACTATAATATTTTAGCTGGTACAATATTCAATTTTAATATAGTGTGCTTTAATAAAAGCCTGATTGACTGATTTGTGTTTTATGCCACTTAGAACTTTTTAGTTTTATTCGGTCTAAGTGGGATTCAAACTCGCGACCCATCGATGGAAGGCCTGCTGGGTATTCTTTTCCGGATTTAATAATGTGACTGTTATTTAGGACTCGTGAGTGAATTGTATGTTGGATGCATTCACGGAAAAGAAACAGTCTTTTCCATATAGTCGTTGGCACTAATTGGCATCATAGCATACTAAGTATGCGGGAGCTCTAAAACAGAAGCAAATATGACCGTCCCTTGAGTAGTAATTACACTGTTTTTTGGCAAACCGTGAATTCATTGGAAACAAAAGTCTCTGACGGCTGTTGTATCATCGAAAGAACAGATTATTTGATAGAAACGAACAAACACAGGAAGTGTTGGGATCTCCTATAGTTACATTCTTAACCGTTATTTCCCTATGTTAGACTCGCAGATGTACTCATGTTACTTTGTAGTTCGCAGACGAGTTATTGCATAACTTTATGTTGGCGGCTAATTGAAGACCAAATAGGCCTGACGGCACAAGTTATCATCAGAGTTTAACGCATAATCTTTCTGGCAGCTGTTTGCTTCATCTTTCCCAAAACTTCAAAGAAATCTACAGACTTCGCCGTTCAACTGCCTTAAATTAACATATCTTCGCTCATACTGATATAAGATTATACGGGTGGTTTCATCTGCCGTGTATAAATCATTGCTCCGGGATATATAAGTTTTGGCTGGATGCAGTATAGATACCAGCATGTCCATAGCGAATTAAATAATGTCCTTCAATCTCAGGAGCATTATGTTATTCTGGACATTTTCTGCTGAATAATGTTTCACAAAGTGTAATCCTAGAAATATATTTCTAAGAACACCCAGAATACATACGCTGTAATTTTTAGATTTCGAACCTGCACTATACACTAGCGGTGTACGTTGGCCTGTGGTAGTCTTCTGAGCTACGTCTGACGAAGCTGGTATAAGTTACGTCGGACGTAAACCAGTGTTAAAACTTTAATTTTTATTTTACCAAGAAAATTCACAGATGAACTTTTCTTGGAATAACAATAGAAAAACTGAAATTCGTGAAAAGCTGTCTTGCTTGGTGGATTCATTTCGTACCTCGGACATCATCGCACGAATATCACTTGAGGCTTTTTTGGCCTAAAACGTCAACAGATAAATTTGGTCGATTGATCGATTACGGTTAACGTTGCACTCAACGTCTAATGTATGTGGAGACAAAAGTACCAACCGACCAAAAGATCACCCTCCTCATCCACATCCCCATCTAAAAACCTGCTTGGCCAGCACACATGGCTAAAGTAAAGCACGAGGGTCGAGGGATAAATAGCTCATTAGAGCTGATGTTTATTTTTGTATTCACATCATCTATAAATAAACCTTGCTCGTCTCAGGCCAAGTTGGGGTTTACTTTATAGTTGGTGTAATTTGTTTTTATGTGAGTACGCAGATAATAGAAATATCTCATTCATCACAAGTTTGGCTGCGATATTATTCGTCCTATGGGTAAATTTACGTTGATGTGTATTAAAACGGGATGAGATAATGGCAATGGGTATATGACGCCATACCCTTCGAAAGGTTTTGTGTGGCTTCTTGAGGTAACCAAACTAGCTGCTTATTCTGCTATGTCTTAGCCGTTCGTACACTCTTCTTATATAATTCAATTAAGAATCTTACATGTGAGACAGGTTATAAATCGTCTACATAAAGTTTGGATTACAACTTCGGAGGATACGATATGCTTACAGTTGATGAATGGATGACTTCAAGTACTAGAAATTACTCCACTTCATAAATACGATGAAAACATCGTCTGAAGCCTGTAGAGGACTTTATGAAGAAAGCGCGCTTTGTACAGCTTTTCAATGCAGAGGAGCATGCAGACTGACTACTGACTTTTTACTATCTACTCTAGTTTTTTTCTCCCTCTTTGAGCCTGTCAAGAAGCTCGTAGAGTGTAATTCTATCCTTGACTAGTTTTGGACCATGTGGTCTGCCAACACTCTGTTATTCCCTCATTGTTAGAGGAGAAGATCACATCGGCTTACCTCGGGATCCTGAATAGTGCTTTTGTTTAGGCTACCCTCGCATCCGAAAGACAGATAACGAAAAGATAGGATTGCTTAACTTGCCTAGTTACTGTTGACAAACGGGGCTGATAAGTCTTTGGAATCGAAACATTGTAAGTTGTTGACAGTATAATACGTTAACAATTAGCTCAAATGTAAACTGAATACAAATATCCGTCGATTGTTTTTTCCTCTTCGTTATTAACTGTCAGCGTTTATGATGATATTAATGCCACACTGGCATCCCTTTATTAAACAATCTTCCGAAGTATTCGAGTTTAAGTAGTGCGAAAAAAACACAATGTTTATATTTATATATATTGTCTTGGGTTCGGTATGCTGAACTTCAATCATATGAAAATTACTATCAAGAATGTTTTACTTTGAACTGTTATCTGTTTCAGAGTGATATTAAACTGTTACGGTTAAGATGGCGGATTTAATTGACAATTTGAATGATGGTAAATGGCAAGTGATTAAAGAGGCAGACAAATCAGGTAAGATCCCTATTTTCATTATTTGTGCAGTTTATTGATTTTCTTTAAGATAGAGATAAATGTGACTTTAAGCTATAATAAATCACTCAAACTATAAGTGCAAACTATGCTAGAAATTGTCAGATAGTTAAGAAAAGAACATGTAAGTCGATTTTGATTCGCCAAAAAGCGGCTTTCTTTATTTTTTTGCGATTAGATGATGCTTCATCATCATTTACATTTTTTGGATATTTGTATTTTATGGGTTTGACTTTCGTCGCTGTACCTTTTAAATAAGTATAACTGAACATAATACGTCAATTATCCATAGTCGAGTTCAATTCAAGCACGCAGTACTTTGTTTTAGAAAAGGTAAAGTTCAACAATATCGCCAAAAACCGTTTACTTTCACCGTTGAAATTAGTCCGGGTTTCTGGCTCCAAAATGATTATTTTTATATACTGACGGTCGTATTTCGGAAAATACGCCCAGTCAGTATAAAAGAATAGTAATTTTGGAGTCAGAAGCCCGGACTACATTGAAATCGACTGTATTTTGTAGTTTAATGCAAAAGTGCCGCCTAACTTTCACACAAACGTGTTAAAGGCCCACTTGCCGCCGTAGCCGCCGTTTAAATTTGCTAAGAAAACCAATTTACATGAGCTTACTACGACTAATACCACTAAACTTAAACATAGGACACATAAAACATGTCAAGTTAGCTTTAGAATGTAGAAATGGGGTGAAAAACAAACGAAGAATCGAAGCCTGATGACAACAACAACGATCAGTGTCGGTCAACGTTCGTGTTGGATTACCCTCATTTCAGGCCTTTTTATCTGTGGTTTACACTCACACAATTATCAGCAGGCTTTTCCAGTCGCTGTTTACCGATCGTCAGTCTGTATTTCTCAGATAAATAGGCCTACGTAAAATTACACTGTGCTGTTAGTTCACTCACTCGACTGAAATGCGCCCCTGCGAGCAGAGTGGTTTGTTTACGTTCCGGGCACCTAACAATTCAAATTTTCAAATTCAAATTAAAAATACAAAGTGACGTCCAAACTTTTAAATTTTGGTAAAAATAGAAAGTTCCTAACTTATATTGTCTGGGAAAAATACAGAAAACGGTCTTTCTTTTTTAATGTAAACAATATTCCGGATTTTCGCGGCAAGTGTGCCTTTCACCTTTACAAACGTCTTCAATCGAAAGGAAATGAAAACAAAAGATACAGCAACTACTATAGACGTTGGCACTATATGGCATAGATGCAGTTGTTTTGGAAGCGTAGCGTTTCATCGTTGACTGAAGAATTGGTTATCGCTTAATGTGGCAGGAGCTGCCAAAATGTTTATATTTTGCCGTTAAAACAGAATGTTGATATTGTCGGCTATTTTAATTAAGACGTGAAATTCAGAAGCTTTTTAGTGCTTCTGGTCTCGAGAATGAAGTGTTTTTAACTAACTTAAAGTGGCATGAGCTGCCAAAATGTTGATACTTTGACCTTAAAACAGAATGTTGAAATTATTGGTTATTTTTCCTCAAGACGTATAATTCAGAAGCTTTTTAGTCCTTTTAGTCTCGAAAATGTACGATAAAGTATGAAACGGACACAGTTTTTTGTCCCTACCAACTACTTTCTGATCTAAAAACAAAAACATGAACGATATGTTTTGAACTAACTTTGGATTAAAATGAATGAAGGCTCGTCCCGGTTATTTAAATTTATAGGTCACTCACTGTAAGGATTTTCCTCATTCCAACTTACGTCTAAAAGTTCTGATCTTTCGTCCCAGTAATTAAAATGTACTTTTATTTTATCGTCAAACGCTCTTATTGTCCTAACAATCGATCTGCATTTAAAAAAGCGCGAATTTTAGCAGCCCATTCTGTTTTAATCAAAAGAGTTCAACAAGACACCTTCTACCGTGAAAATACGTGAAACACATACGTCACGTGACATGTAACTCGAAACCATTCTGTATATCTACTGTTATACAAATGGGTGGAATCCCTTTACTATGCAAGATAGCTACTCTGAAATAGCCTCCCCATGCGTTTTCTAAACTCACATATGTGTATATTGCCGCCTTCCAAGGTTTTCATTCATTTACAAATGTGAAACCTGGTAATAAAACTTAAATTGAATTGAATTGAAAATCACTCGTATCAAAATTTCCGTGCGGAAAAACATACATAATTGCTTGCTAAAACATCTATGATTTCAAACAACAAACCAAATACACGTATCTCCTATTGTATACATTAGGAACTATTAAAGTTATAGATGCCTAGGTTTATCATTCACTGTATAGATCCACCTTTAATCGGCTGCAAAAAGTTAAACACCGATGGACGGAAGCACGGCCTGTGGATACCAATTTCAGTTTATTTACAATGAAAATATGATTTAATCCATGCTCGTTCACATATCCTTGATGTCATAAACAATTGAATGTAACTTAAATTGTGTAATAATAGCTGCTAGCCAGCTAATGTTTTATATTGCTGTATCCTATTCTATTCTATTATGTAGAGTGCGGCAAGTCCTTTTTTGTTAAACGACATATCATAGATAGATAGATGGTCTTTATTTACTTCTCGATTACATCATAGGTAAATACCTTTTCATAAGGGCAATGGTTTTCTAAGTCGCATTGGTACTTAGACATAAATTGGCCGATTGAACAAGTTCATGGCGTCGATATTAATTATCAAAATGTTTCACTGCAGATGAAAACAGAAAATGAAAATAATTATAAATTTATTGACTTCTAATATCATTTAGAAAGATATTTGTTTATATATTTTATTTAGCCCGGAAAACCATATGTTGTAGACAGACGCAGTTTCGGTACATATCAGGAATCCTTCAATGCTTCAATTATATAACTGATCGAGGCTGAACGTTAACAAACCGAGTGTTTCAGTCTCTTACATTATCACGGGGACACTTTTGTGGGGTCCTCAAGAAGATTTGGAAATTGTACGCTTCACGGCTACCTATTTGGTCGCCATATTCAAAATGACCTGCAGTCTATCATAGGGTATTTCACGCACGTAAATCCCCGATGTTTCAGAGTGGGGTGATGGTTTTTGCTGATTAACATGTTAACTTGTAGGTATACACGTCAATAACGGTTCGCTGCTAATTTAATCTTTGTTGTACTTTGGTGAAATAGGTTAACGCCTGCTCATGACCAAAACTGACAAACAATTTAACGAATTGTGTGGAGAGTAGACACAAAATTACTCTGTTATCTTTCTTTCTCGAAATAGATCTATCCGAATTTCAACAGCTGCCAAAATAGCCGCACGAGACCAGCCTGCCATTTTCTAACAGAATGTTGTTGACTGGGCACGCCTGTTTGCGCCCCGCTATCATCAATAGGACTCGACATGTTTTCTTATATAAACTGGTTTATTTTACTGAGTATATCAGTTACGTAAGACATGCAAAGACAGCTGAATTAGCTTATTATTAGACTGAAAATAAAGTATGACTAAGACAATACAAACATTGGGAGAGAAAGTCTGTTTTGAGAAACGTGATATTTATAGATCTAAGGTATTTGTATCTTCGCCAACAGCCTTCTAGGATCTTGAAGAGTTTGACGATCAATATGTTGTTGTCCGCAATGAACAGTTTGGTGCGTCTATGTGCCTATCAAACTAACAGCTTCATCACCAAAGTCGTATAAATACGTGTATTATTATACTATATGTTACAAATAAATCACTGCTGCCTTAAGAAACCGACAGGTATAGTTCTGAGCTTTTCATCATATCCTCTACAAATCGACGTGATGTTTTTTTTTATTATAATGCGTAATTTGTCTTGTAAAAGAACTTGTCGGACAAGCAGGAGTCTAAGTTAATTAACATGAAATATTCTAATGTTTTTTTAATCTTCTGTCATGACACAACCAGTGACAACAATCTGGTTTCTAATGGCAGAAATATATTGATTTTATAAACTAAGTGTGGAGGTTTTTATATATCTGGCATCTCCAAATGGCCATACAAGGGCATACGCTTCCAACTGAAAAGTAGTCATCGATCCTTGCTGTCGCGCCATATATTTTCATTACAAAAATCAATCAAATAATGAAGATAAATAACAATTGGATAAAATCCAAAATCTGTATTTGAGCGCGATTGATTGGTTATTTTGGTGTTTTACTCCGCCTTATTTCACAAAGTTTGTAGTTTTGCGGGGTTTACACCGAGTTCTGCACCCGGACGAAACATCGACCTTCTGTTACTACCTGGTAACCATTCCATATTGATCGACAGGGTGAAAAGAAAACTGATTTTGCTGTTTTGATGAAGTAGGAATTGGACCTTCGATCCATAAAAAAAATTGAAAAAAAAAAATGGAATTTTTCACTCGATCAAGTCCATCAAAGAGTTTCCAGGTAGTCGCCGAAGGTCGAAGGTTTCCTCCGGTCAAAAAACACAGTTTCCTCCCCACTAAACCTGACAACGCCGCCATAAACACCAATCAATCGTTCTGTCAATGGAAAGCATATGTGGGTGTTCAAAACAAACTGTCGCTCTGCGGATCAGACACAAATGCAGCTTACAGGATTGAGGTGGAGGTCCCAGTCGATGGGCAAATATAACTCGAGCATTCTGAATCCGATTGCAGCCCCAAACTCGAAAATTAAACAATTGTGTTTCCAAACTTACCCAAGTGTTGACATGAAGATTTTTCTGTTTTTTGCTTACAGGTTACAAAGAGTATAAAGTGGTTCATCAGCACATGTTTATCAGCGACACGTCGCTAAGAATCGTAATACAAGCTGAAGACGATGATCCTAAGAACGTTGTCCTGGAAGACTGTAAAAAGAAGAAAGACCCTCTTCATAACATAGGACGATGTGAAATTAAACTGAGCGGAGATGAAGAGAAGATCATCGGAATTGACGTCGAGGGCGACATTGTCCAGAGAAAAAGTTAAACTCCAACCCCAATTCTTGGTTTAGGACATTTTTATGTATTGGAATCAATCGTTGTGCAGATGAAACGATTTATGAATACAAATTGGAAACCCCTTTGTTTTGGGGGGGTTTCTATCACAGAAAATGCGCAGAAATTTAGAGGATTATCTACAATAAGTCGTGAACGAACTTATATAAAGTGCAATAATTCCCCCCAACCTACCCTCTCACCCTCCATGCGACTATTTTAAAGATTTTTCTTAACATTTCTATCCAATTCATCGTCATATGTTTTATAAATGTTCATTTTTGTTTTTAATTATAACAATCGAGTCATCTTCCAAGGTTTTATATCATACCTTTTATTACATACTAGGACTATGGCGAGTAAAGTTGTTCCAATATGGCATACAATCTGGAGAAATAGGGTCGTTCAGAACTGCAATTTGACTCGGATTAGAGCGAGCTATTCTATATGCCTTGTGCTGGAAAAAGCACATAATTCTCTTGGCTGCTGTCATGGCCTACCAGAAAGAAAATCTACGATTCTTCCATTAAATCATTATTTACATGGAATTTAGGTCAAGATTATTTACATGGAATTTAAGTCAAGATTATTTACATGGAATTTAAGTCAAGACTATTTACATGGAATTTAAGTCAAGACTATTTACATGGAATTGAAGTCAAGATTATTTACGAAATGGGATAGAGCACACTCTTCTGTTCCATACGAATGGACGCGCCAATAAGTTAAAACAACCAACCATCCAACACTCGTCTTTGTAATTTCAACTGGGACAAGATGGCGCGGGATGTCATTAGAGGTGTATCTCGGCAACCGGAAGAACGATAATGTCGATTTTGGGAACCTATTGCTTGTTATAAAAGAGGTTATAAAACCTTGGAGCTGAACGATTGTATCGCATATATTTTTGAAACTGGGATGTTTTCTTGTTAATAGTAGCATAGAAAGTTAATGTGTTTTTAGGTTTCTACTTGAATCAGAATTTAGCTTGTTGAGTGAGATTTTTGCCTTATGAGCAAAGCTCTGCACAATACGAACCGGGTCTTTCATAAATATTCGCCCTGACCGGATTGAAGCCTCAGATGGCCAATACATTGTGTTAGGGGACGCATATTTCTATATTATTTGTTATATGACAGGCGTGTCCTTTTATTGTGCTAAATTATAAAGTTATAGCAACAAGTCTTATGTATTAATTTTCAGAATAATTCGATTTGCCAAAAACTCTACAAAAATTCCACTGGTTGAAATGGACACAGTTTTTTTGTCACTGCCAAGTACTTCTGGTCTAAAAACAAAAATATGAACGATATTTTAAATTTTATACTTAAGTTTTAACGAAGACTAACTCTTCGTGTATATGTCAACGCCTTTCAAATGGCAACTGTTAAAATATTGAATCGCAAATGTGTAAAAATGCGCATGCCCTTTTTTTATACATTTTTAACATATTTATTGAATAAACTGTATTCCTCGCCGAGGTTAAATACATGATAAACTCTTTGTTTTCTTCCATTAGATTAGATATATACATAGCTACAAAAGTGTTACACACCTCATGCTTTTTCATGGTACTGTATTGTCAAAACAGAGTATTTAAAGTGGCATGAGCTGCCAAAATGTTGATATTTTAACATTAAAGCAGAATGTTGAAATTATTGACTGTTTTCTCAAGACGTATAATTCAGAAGCTTTTTAGTGCTTTTAGTCTCGAAAATGTACGATAAAGTATTGTTTTGAACTAACTTTGGCTTAGAATGAATGAATGGTCGTCCCGGTTATTTAAATTTTGTTTACTTTTCGAACACTTTTTCGGTTCTCACAGGCCACATACTGTATGGATTTTCCTCATGCCGACGCCAATCATTTAGTTGTTCGATGGCCTTCAAAGTCTCTTACTGTCGTGGCGATCAGAGATTATAAAAAAGTGTGAATTTTGGCAACTCGTGCCCCTTTAACCAAGTGTCTATGACTATCAAGAAAACTGCTCATTGGCGATAACATGAACGTACACGGGTAAAATCAAGACGTTCTGCCATGTGAGAAACTTGTGCTGTACATCTGCATGAAAATTCAACGAAAAAAGCAGACACCAATAAGTATGACCTATGTGAGATGGTTGCCAGTTACCAACGGAAGGTCGTGGATTTCCTCCGGGCATAGAGCCCGGTTTCCTCCCACAATAAAACTGGCAACGCCGCCATATAAGTGAAATAATCTTGAGCGCGACGTAAAACACCAAACAATCAATCAATCAAGCCATAAGTATGGGGAAATCTAATGTTGAGAGAACTGTAATAAGAAGCTAAGAGACGATAGAAACAGAGCAATGATTTCTGAATCTAAAAACCAAGTGACGTCGGGCATTCGCGTAAAGGCATTGTGTTGGGATGGGTAGGGGCGGATGTGGAGGTACACACGTAGATATTAATCCGATGCGTTAATGTATCTGCTGTCTTCAATCTTCGCAAATTCTGCAGCAGAAAATGTTTGAAGAATATGCGAGCTTTACACATGTACCGTAATTTCGTGTTCTTCGCTGTTTTACTTCGTGGTGATGCCTACATATACGTTATTTTACATAAAAATGGATACTATGTTCATATGGGCATGAGCTGCCAAAATGTTGACGTTAAAACAAAACGTTGAAATAATTGGCTATTTTTCTCAAGACATATAATTCAGAAGCTTTTTAGTGCTTCTAGTCTCGAAAATGTACGATGTGCGAAGTACAGTAAACTAACTTTGCCTTAGAATGAATGAATGGTCGTCCCGGTTATTTAAATTTTGTTTACTTTTTGGACACCTTTTCGGTTCGTACAAGCCACATATTGTATGGATTTTCCTCATTCCAACGCCAATCATTTAGTTTTTCGATGGCCTTCAAATCCTCTTACTGTCGTGAAGATCAGAAATTATGAAAAAAGTGTGAATTTTGACAGCTCATGCCACTTTAATGATGATTATTATTATATTGGCATGTAGCAACCTCAAATAGAAATACTATGTTCAACTGGAGTTTCAAGCACTTTAAATAATCATTTGGAGTTCAAAACAGTGTCTTTTTATGTGAACGGCTTCCCGTTTGTAGACTTTTAAAGGTGAATATAACAGGACAACTGTCTTAAAATCAGAAGTGCGTTGAATTAGTCTGTGGAACATTTTTGGCATAATGATAAGTTTCATTGACTTCGCTGTCGCCTCAATAAAATCACCAAAAATCTGTTTGGAAATGAAAAATTTCCGCTTAAAAGTTTAAAGGGCGTTCTTTGGTTTGTTGTCTTTGAGGATTAGCGATTAAGGTGAAAATGTGGTCATGAAAGGAGAGTTTCAATACAAAGTGAAAATAAAAAAGCGGTATAAGGAATACTAAACACGTAGACTGTAAAACAAATAATATTCAGAGTACGGTTTCCTCGTTACAGAAACACGATCCCGAGGATAGCTTTGTTTTCTTGCATTCCACCACGACCGATTATGGATGAGTCATTACACAGTTTATTTGTGTTTGTTGGGTGGAGGTTGTCTAACCGTTTCTGTTGATTCCCATGTTGCTGTGAAGAAAGCTGGGCAGGTGAAGTTGGCAATAACCCGGTTACATCCCGGGCAACCTTTAAGCACTCGCGTTTGTTTGGATGTACTGTTATATTTATAGGCTTTTATTTTCATGTTGAAACCCAATAGCAACTTCTGATTCTATTATTATCCTTTGTTCCATCAAATTGAATGAGATTAACTTTTGATGCCGATCAAGGACTTTTTGATTGATTGATTATTTTGGTGTTTTACGCCGCGCTCAAGATTATTTCACTTATATGGCGGCGTTGCCAGTTTTATTGTGGGAGGAAACCGGGCTCTATGCCCGGAGGAAACCCACGACCTTCCGTTGGTAACTGGCAACCATCCCACATAGGTCGTTCGAGTGAAAACCCAGTCAGAAAATTTTCGAATTTTTTTTGGACTGAGTGTGAATCGAACCCGCGACCCATTGGTGGAACAGGATTTTTTGAACTCCATTGTCTAACAGCCTACATTATCTTGAAAAGATTCCCCTGTATAACAAAAACCCTATTTTCTCCTTTGTTAAACCTGCAAAGCAGCCATATAAGTTAAATCATCTTGAGGGCGGCGTAAAACATCAACCATTTAATCAGCTAATCTACAAGCCGAAACGAATATCAAAGCTGTATGATATAAACATGAATATTTTTTCTACCTGCCGGCGTCAGACTGAAAGTTTCGATTTGAGTATACCACCAATGGGTCGTGGGTTCGAATCCCACTCAGTCCAAAAAGTTGGAAAATTTTCTGACTGGGTTTTCACTCGAACGACCTATGTGGGATGGTTGTCAGTTACCAACGGAAGGTCGTGGGTTTCCTCCGGGCATAGATCCCGGTTTCCTCCCACAATAAAACTTGCAACGCCGCCATATAAGTGAAATAATCTTGAGCGTGGCGTAAAACACTAATCAATCAATCAATCGATTTGAGTATAATAATTATTATCCATACTCCATTCATATAACAAACATTTTTTATTTTACAAACACAAGTAAACAACAGTAAAATAGCTTAAACCATGCTACTGTTTAACCAGCCAAGCTTTTCTATTCCATACAGAGGGATGGACAGGCTGGGCTTTTTCAAAACGATTTCTACTCAAACATCCTCGGATACAAGCACGGCACGGTTTATTTTTTCTCAAAAGCTAAGATGCATGTATATCGTTTGACAAACCAAACGAAAGGTCACAGAAGAACCAGGTGTCATACGGCACAGAAATTACGGATATTGTTTAATTCATTGATTAATTGATTGATTGGTCGTGCCATGTATGTGACGACGTTGGGATGTTGTCTTAAGAGAGACACTTGACATTTTGTCAAGACGAATCCCGTAACCTGCCTTTCGTTGGCTTTTCAAAAACACCGTACTAAAAAAGATATTATAAAAAAATATGTTTGAAGCTTTCTCAGTCTGTGTTTGATTCGAACCCGAGTGACATTGGTAGATAGTCTGCTAACACGACCCTTCAACCTTTGACGCCAAAAGTGTACTCAAAAGTCAAACATTCCAGAAATTACAAGGGCTTGTACTGGCAGCAGTAACTGAAGATTAATCACTCCAGGGCCAAGAATACGACAAAGAACAAGTCCTCCGATGCATGGTAAAACACTTTCCGTGTTTTCTTAAGATACACTTCTGTTAACGATAATCTATCGAGTACCACGTGACCTAAGCTGAATTTACGACTCCCCGGTTATCCCTCTGTGCTGACAGTTTTATGCCTAACTCTAAGATAAAACCAAAACATACAGCAGTAAAACACCAACATTATGTAGGCCTACTAAACAAAAATGTCGGCCTTGGAATAACTTTTCCTAGAACGCAAATTAGACTTCTAAAAAATAATGAAATCTGAGAAGAGACATTTAAATGATTTTTTTTAAAACAGATCATCAAATAACATTGTACGGCCATCGTGAAGGACTTGTAAACAATTCTGAAAGAGATCTTTTCTGACTGGTCGGTTTTGTGGTCGGCGCGCCTTGGTTGGTCATCTCAATCAACCAAAGATGGATAGTTTCCGCTGGACTTTTAGCCTGGATCCCTTTTGCGACATAATCCTGGCTACTTCGGTATCTTTCACCATGGGAACAGTAGGTACAATTATTGGAACAAAAAAACACGTGAAACCTTTCGATGAATATGAAATTGTAGCCAAACACACGTATACGCATTCCTGATTTAGCATTTTCTGGTTGATTTGAAGTCACATGATTTCTGTTGCCACCAGGTATACAATTTCTAACCCCTTAAAGAGTTGTAATGTTCGCTGCGTTTAAGAATTTATGGGTAAGCTTGATCTAGTAAAGTCAAAACCATCTTGTATACTCTACTTGGATATTTAAGCTGCATGAGTCTATATATAAGTTCCTTTGCTGCTGTTACAACCTCCACAAATGATAAATGGTCTCATGGCGGGTAGTCGAGGGGATAAATCATTCTAGGGTCAGGAATACTACGAAGAACAACACCTCTAATACATGCTAAAATACTTTCCATGTTTTCTTAAGATACAATTCTGTCAGGTATACATGTATATAGTCTCGAATGTCACGTCAAATATGTATAAAAAACTGAGCGCCAAAGTCACATTTTCATCCCCCGGAACCAACACAGTGGCCCAAAAATTCATCGCCGTAGGACAGTTAAGTTTGTTTTCTTATTTTCCCGGAACCAAAACAAAATTTTCCAAAATTACTTTGATTCGAGCAGGATACTGAAATCATTTAATTTTCAATGTATTTTCACATTCTACTGACAATCAGATTCTATGATAAAAATGCGAATTTCAGCAGGTTATGCCTCTTTAACCAGACACCAACCAAGAACTACTTCCAACAGAACTACTGAATGAATTTCTGTAACATTGCTCAATCTGAGACTTGGAATGGCTACCGAGTAAGAAGTATCTACTTCCGGTATCAAGTGAACATTTTGTCTTCGAGCTACTCATAACTTATCTAGTATGTTTACAAACAGTTGGCAAACATCAATTACATAATAAGTGTGTTTCAAAGTGTACTCACATACTGCAATGTTTATTTGTCGAACGGTTTCACCTCTGAAAAAATAATAAGTGTCCATAATAACCCAATTTAGGACGAGCTGCATTTGGTATACCATGATAGCAAATCCTTAGAACTTCAATGCTATTAAAATGTTTAATATGTACTGCAAATGAACCTTTTGATAATTGGATAGATTTCGAGATTTGATGTACCATGAAACTATATTTGTAAGCTATTGATCTTTTGTAATATTGATATTATCAAGTAGATATGTTAGTCGTATTAGACTTTGGATTTTGTACAGTTGTTAAGCTGTAGAATTTTTTAAAAATGTTCAGTTATTCGGTGAAATATTCGGTGTATCGACCACTTTAGGACTAGAGTCATTCTTAAATTTGATTTTACGTGATTGTATTGTTTTTAGGAACATTAAAATCCAAGGACACAAGCAAAATGTTCTTGACTCAAGTAACCATAGAGACACGTTTCTCTGTAAAAAAGGAAGTATAACAGTTGAGCCTTTATACCCAAAAGTTGTAATAAACCAACAAGACAGATAAGTTTGTGCGGATTTTCTGCTATGGCAAGACTAACGGTAACTAAGATTAAACAAAATGTGATCATGGGAAATGTTTGTGCCATCAGAAAGACAAAGAACGCAGCTTATCGTCGTGTTTAAGTTATATCGGGTGTATTTAAAGAAGAGGATTCTATCTTCTATCGCGTATAGGCATGACACTGTACATGTAAAAAAATAAACGAAAGAAATTCTAATCTAAAAATAATGTTGGGTAGGGGTTGTGTGACATTTGTTCAACAAAACGTTAGTTGTTAGCAGTTATACCAAGAGTAAAAGAAAACAAATGTTGCTGAGAAATCTGACAGTAAATATAACCTTTAGTGTGCAAGTTATGAGAACTATCCCCGTTCAAATGTCAAACAATATGATTGTATAGATGTAGGGTGCTAGGACTGGGGTTGTTCTCATCAGGCTGGTCTTGAAAATAATAAGCTTGAGTCTGTATATAACACGCTAGGATAGAAGGGTAGTTTTTGCCAATTACTTGGAGACCTGCTGGTTTATATGGATTCAACCAGCAGACATAAGTTGATAGAGAACACAGCTTTGCTGATTCAGAGCTTATCAAACAAATTGTTTTAAATGGGCGTTTGCAGCAAAGAATTAATATTGCAATCCATGACCACCATTAATTACGATTGTTTATGTTTCTTTTGTATCTGTATCCATATCGGTTTATCTATCTGACATAAACCTATTCCGGCAGGTAAAATAATGTTGTTGAGGCAATGTGTACATGCTGTTTACTAGATTGATTGATTGATTGTTTGGTGTTTTATGCCACGCTCAAGATTTAGAACCAAATGGTAGGCCACCGTCTTTTTAGTTTTAATGGAGATAAGAATACTTTGAAGCAACTATACAATCAACACTCACGATTTTCGCATTTCTGCCTACGACGAATGGGAGCGTTTGTGGGGATTTCTGTGATATTTACCTTTTTACCTTTGGCATATGTTATGTCCTCACAGTTTCCTCTCCAACTAAGCTGGCAACGCCGTCATATAAGTGAAGTAATCTTGAGTGTGGCACGAAAGATCCATTAAGCAATCACTTTGGGGCTTTAAACTCAAGTAACGTAAGCATTATGTTTGGATGGGTAGGAGTAGGTGTGAAGGTAGATATGTATTTGCAGCCTAAAATGTTTGAAGAACACTAGCTTTCAAGAACTATAGCAATGCCGTGATGATGCCCACATGTACGTTATTTTGCATGACAATGGAACCTTTGTTAAAAATGAAAGTTTCAAGCAGTTTTTTAAACTTTTGGGGTTCGAAACAGTGTTGTTTTTATGTCAAAAACGTCTTGTTTGTAGACTTTTTAAAATTTAATAAAACAGAATAACTGCCTTAAAATCACATAAAGGGCCCTAAAGTAACCTGTGCGATATTTTTGTGCCATAATGGTAAATCTCATCAACTTTACTGTCTTTCTAATACCGATTCCCTGGGTTGAGCGACAGTATGGTCATGTCATATATATAACGTGGTTGGCATGTTCTATGAAGAGAGACAGTTGACTTTTTGTCCAGAAGAATCCCATCACCAGCCTTTCGTTGTTTTTTTTAAACATAGTACGCACAATGATATATAAATTCTGTTTGAGACTTTCTCTGCCGTTTTTGATGCGAACCCGAGTACAAAGTTTGACCCATGAGTGTAATCAAAAGTCAAACATTCTCGAACTTGTAAGGGCTTGTAATGCCAGCAGTATAAAGTGAACATAAATCACTCAAGGGCCCAGAATACGACAAAGAACAAGCCCTCCGATGCATGGTAAAACACTTTCCATGTTTCCCTAAGATACACTTCTGTTAACGATAATATATCGAGTACCACATGACCTAAGCTGAATTTACGACTCCCCGGTTATCCCTCTGTGCTGACAGTTTTATGCCTAACTCTAAGATAAAACAAAAACATACAGCAGTAAAACACCAACATAATCTTAAAGCACCAAACAAAAATGTCGACCTTGGAATAACTTTTTCTAGAACGCAAATTATACTTCGTAAAGAATTATGAAATCTGAGAAAAGACAAACCTAACATGATTTTTTAAAAAACAGATCATCAAATAACATTGTACGGCCATCATGGCGGACATGTAAACAATTCTGAAACAGACCATTTCTGACTGGTCGGTTTTCTGGTCGGCGCGCATTGGTTGGTCATCTCAATCAACCAAAGATGGAGAGTTTCCGCTGGGCTTCTAGTCTGGATTCCTTTGCGACGTAATCCTGGCTACTTCGGTATCTTTCACAATGGAAACAGTAGGTACAATTATCGGAACGAAAAAAGCACGTGAAACCTATTGATGAATATGGAATTGTAGCCAAAGACACGAACATGCATTCCTGATTTAGCGTTTTTCTGGTTGATTTGAATTCACAGGATTCCTGTTGCCACCAGGTATACAATTTCTAACCCCTTAAAGAATTGTAATGTTCGCTGCGTTTAAGAATTTATGAGTAAGCTTGATCTAGTGAAGTGAAAGCCATCTTGTATACTTTACTTGGATATTTAAGCTGCATGAGTCTATATATAAGTTACTTTGCTGCTGTTACAACCTCCACAAATGATAAATGGTCTCATGGCGCGTAGTCGAGGGGATAAATCATTCTAGGGTCAGGAATACTACGAAGAACAACATCTCTAGTACATGCTAAAATACTTTGCATGTTTTCTTAAGATACACTTCTGTCAGGTATATATAGTCTCTCGAATGTCACGTCAAATATGTAAAAAAAAAACTGAGCGCCAAAGTTATATTTTCATCCCCCGGAACCATCACGGTGGCTCAAAAATTAGTGGCCGTAGGACAGTCAAGTTTTCTTTCTTATTTTCCCGGAACCAAAACAAAATTTTCCAAAATTACTTTGATTCGAGCAGGATACTGAAATCATTTAATTTTCAATGTATTTTCACATTATGCTGACAATCAGATTCTATGATAAAAATGCGAATTTCTGCAGGTTAAGCCACTTTAACGAGACACTAACCAAGAACTACTTCCACCAGAACTACGGAATGAATTTCTGTAACGTTGCTCAATCAGAGCTACCCAGTTAGAAGTATCTACTTCCTGTATCAAGTCAAGATTTTGTCTTCGGGCTGCTCATAACTTATCTAGTATGTTTACAAACAGTTGGCAAACATCAATTACATGATAAGTGTGTTTCAAAGTGTACTCACATACACTGCAATGTTTATTTGTCGAACGGTTTCACCTCTGAAAAAAAATAAGTGTCCATAATAACCCAATTTAGGACGAGCTGCATGTGGTATATCATGATAGCAAATCCTTAGAACTTCAATTCTATTAAAATGTTTAATTTGTACTGCAAATGAACCTTTTGATAATTGGATAGATTTCGAGATTTGATGTACCATGTAACTATATTTGTAAGCTATTGATCTTTTGTAATATTGATATTATCAAGTAGATATGTTAGTCGTATTAGACATTGGATTTTGTACAGTTGTTAAGCTGTAGAATTTTTAAAAATGTTCAGTTATTCGGTGAAATATTCGGTGTTTCGTCCAATTTATGACTAGAGTCATTCTTAAATTTGATTTTGCTTGATTGTATTGTTTTAGGAACATCAAAACCCAAGGGTACAAGCAAAATATTCTTGACTCAAGTAACCGTAGAGACACGTTTCTCTGTAAAAAAGGAAGTATAACATTTGAACCTTTATACACAAAAGTTGTAATAAACCAACAAGACAGATAAGTTTGTGCGGATTTTCTGCTATGGCAAGACTAACGGTAGACTAAGATTAAACAAAACATGATCATGGGAAATGTTTGTGCCATCAGAAAGACAAAGAACGCAGTTTATCATCGTTTTTAAGTTGTATCGGGTGTATTTAAAGAAGATGAGTCTATCCTCTATCGCGTATAGCCTGCCTGACACTGTACATGTAAAAAAAATAACGAAAGAAATTCTAATCTAAAAATAATGTTGGGTAGGGGTTGTGTGACATTTGTTCAACAAAACGTTAGTTGTTAGCAGTTATACTAAGAGTAAAAGAAAACAAATGTTGCAAAGAAATCTGACAGTAAATATAACCTATAGTGTGCAAGTCATGAGAACTATCCCCGTTCAAATGTCAAACAATATGATTGTATAGATGTAGGGTGCTAGAACTCGTGTTGTTCTCATCAGGCTGGTCTTGAAAATAATAAGCTTGAGTCTGTATATAACACGCCAGGATAGAAGGGTAGTTTTGCCAATTACTTGGAGACCTGCTGGTTTATATGAATTCAACCAGTAGACATAAGTTGATAGAGAACACAGCTTTGCTGATTCAGAGCTTATCAAACAAGTTGTTTTGAATAAGCGTTTGCAGCAAAGAATTAATATTGCAATCCATGACCACCATTTATTACGATTGTTTATGTTTCTTTTGTATCTGTATCCATATCGGTTTATCTATCTGACATAAACCTATTCCGGCAGGTAAAAGAATGTTGTTGAGACAATGTGTTCATGCTGTTTACTAGATTGATTGATTGTTTGGTGTTTTATGCCACGCTCAAGATTTAGAACCAAATGGTAGGCCACCGTCAGAATTTTAATGGAGATAAGAATACTTTGAAGCAACGATTTGTATGATAGCTTAACAATCAACACTCACGATTTTCGCATTTCGGCCTACGACGGATGGGAGCGTTTGTGTGGATTTTTACCTTTGGTTCTCACTTACATAAAAACTGCAATCGTATTCTTGGAAATCGGAAATGGCAGAGGCTGAAAGATATGGACATACCATTGGTCTGAGAGATTTAAACACAAACAAGACCAAGCTCTGTGCTTCTTCTCCAGAAATGATGTTTTACATTAAAGTTTGATACTCACATAATTGATTTATTTTTTAAGCCCCACTGACGATTATTTGTTTTACAAGGAGTTGTTTTCACATTTAGTAAGGAGGGGATTGCCCAGAGAAAACCCAGATTTCATGCGACAACCATTTCACACGAGTGGCATGATCTAGTAAATAACGGGAAAACGAATTGGGTACATTTTCGATTGATTGATTGATTGGGGCTTAACGTCGCACTCAACAACTAAGGTTATATGGCGACAAAAGTACCAATCGACCAAAATATCTTACCCACCCCCATCCCAACTAAATTTTAAAATTAAAACCTCCACAGACCATATAAACGTCAGGAAGGCTAATGTATTTGGCATACTTAATTTTCCTGCATGCTAGGTAGGCGAAATTGGCTATTGCAAAAACCACACCACCCCCAGCCCGAGGGTTACATTTTCGAAATATCTTCATTATGTGCAAAATAAGAGTTTTACTCTCCGTGGCTCAGTAGGTAGAGCGTTCGATGCTCAATCGGAACAGACTTCTACCAATGGGTCGCGGGTTCGAATCCCACTCATTCCAAAAATTGGAAAATTTTCTGACTGGGTTTTCATACGAACGACCTATGTGGGATGGTTGCCAGTTACCAGCGGAAGGTCGTGGGTTTCCTCCGGACACAGAGCCCGGTTTCCTCCCACAATAAAACTGGCAACGCCGCCATATAAGTGAAATAATCTTGAGCGCGGCGTAAAACACCAAACAATCAATCAATCAATCATTCGTATGGGCTATAGGCTCTATATCGATTATTTCAACGTCACTCATTTTGTTTTAAGGGTACTTCAAACGCTGAACTTCTCTTGACAATCAGATCGCATTTCGGCCTACGACGGATGGGAGCGTCTGTGTGGATTTCTGTGATATTTACGTTTTTACCTTTGGCATGTTTTATGTCCTCACAGTTTCCTCTCCAACTAAGCTGGCAACACCGTCGTATAAGTGAAGTAATCTTGAGTGTGGCACGAAACATCAATTAAGTAATCACTTTGGGGTTTTAACCTCAAGTAACGTAAGCATTATGTTTGGATGGGTAGGAGTGGGTGTGAAAGTAGATATGTATTTGCAGCCTAAAATGTTTGAAGAACACTAGCTTTCAAGAACTATAGCAATGCCGTGATGATGCCCACATGTACGTTATTTTGCATGACAATGGAAACTTTGTTAAAAATGAAAGTTTCAAGTAGTTTTTTTTTAACTTTTGGGGTTCGAAACAGTGTTGTTTTTATGTCAAAACGTCTTGTTTGTAGACTTTTTAAAATTTAATAAAACAGAATAACTGCCTTAAAATCTGATAAAGGCCTTAAAGTAGCCTGTGCGATATTTTTGTGCCATAATGGTAAATCTCATCAACTTTACTGTCTTTCTGATACCGATTCCCTGGGTTGAGCAACAGTATGGTCATGTCACATATATAACGTGGTTGGGATGTTCTATGAAGAGAGACAGTTGACTTTTTGTGCAGAAGAATCCCATCACCAGCCTTTCGTTGTTTTTTTTTAAAACATAGTATGCACAATGATATTATATAAATTCTGTTTGAGGCTTTCTCCGCCTGTTTTTGATGCGAACCCGAGTACAAAGTTTGACCCATAAGTGTAATCAAAAGTCAAACATTCCAGAAATTACAAGGGCTTGTAATGGCAGCAGTAAGTGACGATAAATCACTCAAGGGCCAAGAATACGACAAAGAACAAGCCCTCCGATGCATGGTAAAACACTTTCCGTGTTTTCTTAAGATACACTTCTGTTAACGATAATATATCGAGTACCACATGACCTAAGCTGAATTTACGACTCCCCGGTTATCCCTCTGTGCTGACAGTTTTATGCCTAACTCTAAGATAAAACCAACCATACAGCAGTAAAACACCAACATAATCTTTAAAGCACCAAACAAAAATGTCGACCTTGGAATAGCTTTTTCTAGAACGCAAATTATACTTCGTAAAGAATAATGAAATCTGAGAAGAGACAAACCTAACATGATTTTTTTAAAAACAGATCATCAAATAACATTGTACGGCTATCATGGCGGACATGTAAACAATTCTGAAACAGACCATTTCTGACTGGTCGGTTTTCGGGTCGGCGCGCCTTGGTTGGTCATCTCAATCAACCAAAGATGGAGAGTTCCCGCTGGATTTCTAGCCAGGATCCCTTTTGCGACATAATCCTGGCTACTTCAGTATCTTTCACAATGGGAACAGTAGGTACAATTATTGGAACAAAAAAAGCACGTGAAACCTTTTGATGAATATGAAATTGTAGCCAAAGACACGTATACGCATTCCTGATTTAGCATTTTTCTGGTTGATTTGAAGTCACATGATTTCTGTTGCCACCAGGTATACAATTTCTAACCCCTTAAAGAATTGTAATGTTCGCTGCGTTTAAGAATTTATGAGTAAGCTTGATCTAGTGAAGTGAAAGCCATCTTGTATACTCTACTTGGATATTTAAGCTGCATGAGTCTATATATAAGTTACTTTGCTGCTGTTACAACCTCCACAAATGATAAATGGTCTCATGGCGCGTAGTTGAGGGGATAAATCATTCTAGGGTCAGGAATACTACGAAGAACAACACCTCTAATACATGCTAAAATACTTTCCATGTTTTCTTAAGATACACTTCTGTCAGGTATATATAGTCTCTCGAATGTCACGTCAAATATGTAAAAAAAAAGCTGAGCGCCAAAGTTATATTTTCATCCCACGGAACCAACACGGTGGCCCTAAAATTAGTCGCCTTAGGTCAGCTAAGTTTGTTTTCTTATTTTCCCGGAACCAAAACGAAATTTTCCAAAAGTACTTTGATTCGAGCAGGATACTGAAATCATTTAATTTTCAATGTATTTTCACATTCTGCTGACAATCAGATTCTATGATAAAAATGCGAATTTCTGCAGGTTAAGCCACTTTAACGAGATACTAACCAAGAACAACTTCCAACAGAACTACTGAATGGATTTCTGTAACGTTGCTCAATCAGAGACTTGGAATGCCTACCGAGTTAGAAGTATCTACTTCCGGTATCAAGTGAAGATTTTGTCTTCGGGCTACTCATAACTTATCTAGTATGTTTACAAACAGTTGGCAAACATCAATTACATAATAAGTGTGTTTCAAAGTGTACTCACATACACTGCAATGTTTATTTGTCGAACGGTTTCAGCTCTGCAAAAATAATAAGTGTCCATAATAATCCAATTTAGGACGAGCTGCATTTGGTATACCATGATAGCAAATCCTTAGAACTTCAATGCTATTAAAATGTTTAATTTGTACTGCAAATGAACCTTTCGATAATTGGATGGATTTCGAGATTTGATGTACCATGAAACTATATTTGTAAGCTATTGATCTTTTGTAATATTGATATTATCAAGTAGATATGTTAGTCGTATTAGACTTTGGATTTTGTACAGTTGTTAAGCTGTAGAATTTTTAAAAATGTTCAGTTATTCGGTGAAATATTCGGTGTTTCGACCAATTTTTGACTAGTCATTCTTAAATTTGATTTTACTTGATTGTATTGTTTTAGGAACATTAAAACCCAAAGGCACAAGCACAATATATTCTTGACTCAAGTAACCATAGACACACGTTTCCCTGTAAAAAGGAAGTATAACATTTGAACCGTTATACACAAAAGTTGTAATAAAACAACGAGACAGATAAGTTTGTGCGGATTTTCTGCTATGGCAAGACTAACGGTAGACTAAGATTAAACACAATATAATCATGGGAAATGTTTGTGTCATCAGAAAGACAAAGAACGCCGTTTATCGTCGTTTTTAAGTTGTATCGGGTGTATTTAAAGAAGAGGATTCTATCTTCTATCGCTTATAGCCTGCCTGACACTGCACATGTAACAAATGTGTGACATTTGTTCAACAAAACGTTAGTTGTTAGCAGTTATACCAAGAGTTATAGAAAACAAATGTTGCTGAGAAATCTGACAGTAAATATAACCTATTGGGTGCAAGTTATGAGAACTATCCCCGTTCAAATGTCAAACAATATGATTGTATAGATGTAGGGTGCTAGGACTGGGGTTGTTCTCATCTGGCTGGTCTTGAAAATAATAAGCTTGAGTCTGTGTATAACACGCCAGGATAGAAGGGTAGTTTTTGCCAATTACTTGGAAACTTGCTGGTTTATATGGATTCAACCAGTAAACATTAGTTGATAGAGAACACAGCTTTGCTGATTCAGAGCTTATCAAACAAGTTGTTTTGAATGGGCGTTTGCTGCAAAGAATTAATATTGCAATCCATGACCACCATTAATTACGATTGTTTATGTTTCTTTTGTATCTGTATCCATATCGGTTTATCTATCTGACATAAACCTATTCCGGCAGGTAAAAGAATGTTGTTGAGGCAATGTGTACATGCTGTTTACTAGATTGATTGATTGTTTGGTGTTTTATGCCACGCTCAAGATTTAGAACCAAATGGTAGGCCACCGTCAGATTTTTAATGGAGATAAGAATACTTTGAAGCAAAGATTTGTATGATAGCTTACCAATCAACACTCACGATTTTCGCATTTCGGCCTACGACGGATGGGAGCGTTTGTGTGGATTTCTGTGATATTTACGTTTTTACCTTTGGCATGTTTTATGTCCTCACAGTTTCCTCTCCAACTAAGCTGGCAACACCGTCGTATAAGGGAAGTAATCTTGAGTGTGGCACGAAACATCAATTAAGCAATCATTTTGGGGTTTTAAACTCAAGTAACGTAAGCATTATGTTTGGATGGGTAGGAGTGGGTGTGAAGGTAGATATGTATCTGCTGTTTTCATCTTCACAAATTTTGCAGCCTAAAATGTTTGAAGAACACTAGCTTTCAAGAACTATAGCAATGCCGTGATGATGCCCACATGTACGTTATTTTGCATGACAATGGAACCTTTGTTAAAAATGAAAGTTTCAAGTAGTTTTTTTAAAACTTTTGGGGTTCGAAACAGTGTTGTTTTTATGTCAAAAACGTCTTGTTTGTAGACTTTTTAAAATTTAATAAAACAGAATAACTGCCTTAAAATCAGATAAAGGGCCTTAAAGTAACCTGTGCGATATTTTTGTGCCATAATGGTAAATCTCATCAACTTAACTGTCTTTCTGATACCGATTCCCTGGGTTGAGCGACAGTATGGTCATGCCATATATATAACGTGGTTGGGATGTTCTATGAAGAGAGACAGTTGACTTTTTGTCCAGAAGAATCCCATTACCAGCCTTTCGTTGTTTTTTTAAACATAGTACGCACAATGATATATAAATTCTGTTTGAGGCTTTCTCCGCCTGTTTTTGATGCGAATCTGAGTACAAAGTTTGACCCATAAGTGTACTCAAAAGTCAAACATTCCAGAAATTACAAGGGCTTGTAATGCCAGCAGTATAAAGTGAACATAAATCACTCAAGGGCCAAGAATACGACAAAGAACAAGCCCTCCAATGCATGGTAAAACACTTTCCATGTTTTCCTAAGATACACTATTGTTAACGATAATGTATCAAGTACCACGTGACCTAAGCTGAATTTACGACTCCCCGGTTATCCCTCTGTGCTGACAGTTTTATGCCTAACTCTAAGATAAAACCAAAACATACAGCAGTAAAACACCAACATAATCTTAAAGCACCAAACAAAAATGTCGACCTTGGAATAACTTTTCCTAGAACGCAAATTATACTTCTAAAGAATAATGAAACCTGTGAAGAGACAAACCTAACATGATTTTTTCAAATAGATCATCAAATAACATTGTACGGCCATCATGGCGGACATGTAAACAATTCTGAAACAGACCATTTCTGACTGGTCGGTTTTATGGTCGGCGCGCCTCTGTTGGTCATCTCAATCAACCAAAGGGGTTTCCGCTGGATTTCTAGCCTGGATTCCTTTGCGACATAATCTTCAATGGGATTAGTAGGTACAATTATCGGAACTAAAAAACACGTGAAACCTTTTGATGAATATGGAATTGTAGCCAAACACACGAACATGCATTCCTGATTTAGCGTTTTTCTTGCTGATTTGAATTCACAGGATTCTTGTTGCCACCAGGTATACAATTTCCAACCCCTCAAAGAATTTTGATGTTCGCTGCATTTTAGAATTTAATAAAATGAGCAAGCTTGATCTAGTGAAGTGAAAGCCATCTTGTATACTCTACTTGGATATTTAAGCTGCATGAGTCTATATATAAGTTACTTTGCTGCTGTTACAACCTCCACAAATGATAAATGGTCTCATGGCGCGTAGTCGAGGGGATAAATCATTCTAGGGTCAGGAATACTACAAAGAACAACACCTCTAATACATGCTAAAATACTTTCCATGTTTTCTTAAGATACACTTCTGTCAGGTATATATAGTCTCTCGAATGTCATGTCAAATATGTAAAAAAAAACTGAGCGCCAAAGTCACATTTTCATCCCCCGGAACACAAAAATTAGTCGCCGTAGGACAGTTAAGTTTGTTTTATTTTTTTTTCCCGGAACGAAAACAAAATTTTCCAAAATTACTTTGATTCGAGTAGGATACTGAAATCATTTAATTTTCAATGTATTTTCACATTCTGCTGACAATCAGATTCTATGATAAAAATGCGAATTTCTGAAGGTTAAGCCACTTTAACAAGACACCAACCAAGAACTACTTCCACCAGAGCTACTGAATGAATTTCTGTAACGTTGCCCAATCAGAGCTACCCAGTTAGAAGTATTTACTTCCGGTATCAAGTGAAGATTTTGTCTTCGGGCTACTCATAACTTATCTAGTATGTTTACAAACAGTTGGCAAACATCAATTACATAATAAGTGTGTTTCAAAGTGTACTCACATACATTGCAATGTTTATTTGTCGAACGGTTTCACCTCTGAAAAAGAATAAGTGTCCATAATAATCCAATTTAGGACGAGCTGCATTTGGTATATCATGATAGCAAATCCTTAAAACTTTAATTCTATTAAAATGTTTAATTTGTACTGCAAATGAACCTTTTGATAATTGGATAGATTTCGAGATTTGATGTACCATGAAACTATATTTGTAAGCTATTGATCTTTTGTACTATTGATATTATCAAGTAGATATGTTAGTCGTATTAGACTTTGGATTTTGTACAGTTCTTTAGCTGTACAATTTTTAAAAATGTTCAGTTATTCGGTGAAATATTAGGTGTTTCGACCAATTTAGGACTAGAGTCATTCTTTAATTTGATTTTACTTGATTGTATTGTTTTTAGGAACATTAAAATCCAAGGGCACAAGCAAAATATTCTTGATTCAAGTAACCATAGAGACACGTTTCTCTGTAAAAAAGGAAGTATAACAGTTGAGCCTTTATAGCCAAAAGTTGTAATAAACCAACAAGACAGATAAGTTTGTGCGGATTTTCTGCTATGGCAAGACTAACCGTAGACTAAGATTAAACAAAATATGATCATGGGAAATGTTTGTGCCATCAGAAAGACAAAACACGCAGTTTATCGTCGTTTTTAAGTTGTATCGGGTGTATTTAAAGACGATTATTCTATCTTCTATAGCTGATAGCTTGCCTGACACTGTACATGTAAAAAAATAAACGAAAGAAATTCTAATCTAAAAATAATGTTGGGTAGGGGTTGTGTGACATTTGTTTAACAAAACGTTAGTTGTTAGCAGTTATACTAAGAGTAAAAGAAAACAAATGTTGCTGAGAAATCTGACAGTAAATATAACCTATTGGGTGCAAGTTATGAGAACTATCCCCGTTCAAATGTCAAACAATATGATTGTATAGATGTAGGGTGCTAGGACTGGGGTTGTTCTCATCTGGCTGGTCTTGAAAATAATAAGCTTGAGTCTGTATATAACACGCTAGGATAGAAGGGTAGTTTTTTGCCAATTACTTGGAGACCTGCTGGTTTATATGGATTCAACCAGTAGACATAAGTTGATAGAGAACACAGCTTTGCTGATTCAGACATTATCAAACAAATTCTTTTGAATAAGCGTTTGCAGCAAAGAATTAATATTGCAATCCATGACCACCATTAATTACGATTGTTTATGTTTCTTTTGTATCTGTATCCATATCGGTTTATCTATCTGACATAAACCTATTCCGGCAGGTAAAAGAATGTTGTTGAGGCAATGTGTACATGCTGTTTACTAGATTGATTGTTTGGTGTTTTATGCCACGCTCAAGATTTAGAACCAAATGGTAGGCCACCGTCAGAATTTTAATGGAGATACGAATACTTTGAAGCAACGATTTGTATGATAGCTTAACAGTCAACACTCACGATTTTCGCATTTCGGCCTACGACGGATGGGAGCGTTTGTGTGGATTTCGGTGATATTTACCTTTTTACCTTTGGCATGTTTTATGTCCTCATAGTTTCCTCTCCAACTAAGCTGGCAACGCCGTCGTATAAGTAAAGCAATCTTGAGTGTTGCACGAAACCTCAATTAAGCAATCACTTTGAGGCTTTAAACTCAAGTAACGTACATTGTAAGCATTATGTTTGGATGGGTAGGAGTGGGTGTGAAGGTAGATATGTATTTGCAGCCTAAAATGTTTGAAGAACACTAGCTTTCAAGAACTATAGCAATGTTGTGATGATGCCCACATGTACGTTATTTTGCATGACAATGGAACCTTTGTTAAAAATGAACGTTTCAAGTAGTTTTTTTTTAACTTTTGGGGTTCGAAACAGTGTTGTTTTTATGTCAAAAACGTCTTGTTTGTAGACTTTTTAAAATTTAATAAAACAGAATAACTGCCTTAAAATCAGATAAAGGGCCTTAAAGTAACCTGTGCGATATTTTTGTGCCATAATGGTAAATCTCATCAACTTTACTGTTTTTCTAATACCGATTCCCTGTGTTGAGCGACAGTATGGTCATGTCATATATATAACGTGGTTGGGATGTTCCATGAAGAGAGACAGTTGACTTTTTGTCCAGAAGAATCCCATCACCAGCCTTTCGTTGTTTTTTTTTTAAAACATACTATGCACAATGATATTATATAAATTCTGTTTGAGACTTTCTCCGCCTGTTTTTGATGCGAACCCGAGTACAAATTTTGACCCATAAGTGTAATCAAAAGTCAAACATTCCAGAAATTACAAGGGCTTGTAATGACAGCGGTAAGTGACGATAAATCACTCCAGGGCCAAGAATACGACAAAGAACAAGCCCTCCAATGCATGGTAAAACACTTTCCATGTTTTCCTAAAATACACTTATGTTAACGATATCGAGTACCACGTGACCTAAGCTGAATTTACGACTTCCCGGTTATCCCTCTGTGCTGACAGCTTTATACCTAAATCTAAGATAAAACCAAAACATACAGCAGTAAAACACCAACATAATGTACCAAACAGAAATGTCGACCTTGGAATAACTTTTCCTAGAACGCAAATTATACTTCTAAAGAATAATGAAACCTGAGAAGAGACAAACCTAACATGATTTTTTTTAAATAGATCATCAAATAACATTGTACGGCCATCATGGCGGACATGTAAACAATTCTGAAACAGACCATTTCTGACTGGTCGGTTTTGTGGTCGGCGCGCCTTGGTTGGTCATCTCAATCAACCAAAGATGGAGAGTTTCCGCTGGACTTCTAGTCTGGATTCCTTTGCGACATAATCCTGGCTACTTCGGTGTCTTTCACAATGGGAACAGTAGGTACAATTATCGGAACTAAAAAAGAACGTGAAACCTTTTGATGAATATGGAATTGTAGCCAAAGACACGTATATGCATTCCTGATTGAGCGTTTTTCTGGTTGATTTGAATTCACAGGATTTCTGTTGCCACCAGGTATACAATTTCCAACCCCGCAAAAAATTGTAATGTTCGCTGCATTTTATAATTTAATAAAATGAGTAAGCTTGATCTAGTGAAGTAAAAGCCATCTGGTATACTCTACTTAGATATTTAAGCTGCATGAGTCTATATATAGGTTACTTTGCTGCTGTTACAACCTCCACAAATGATAAATGATCTCATGGCGCGTAGTCGAGGGGATAAATCATTCTGGGGTCAGGAATACTACGAAGAACATCACCTCTAATACATGCTAAAATACTTTCCATGTTTTCTTAAGATACACTTCCGTCAGGTATTTAAAGTCTCTCGAATGTCACGTCAAATTTGTAAAAAAAAGTGAGCGCCAAAGTCACATTTTCATCCCCCGGAATCCATACGATGGCCCAAAAATTAGTCGCCGTAGGACAGTTAAGTTTGTTTTCTGATTTTCAAGAAACCAAAACAAAATTTTCCAAAATTACTTTGATTCGAGCAGGATATTGAAATCATTTAATTGTCAATGTATATTCCTATTCTACTAACAATACGATTCTATGATAGTAGTGGTTTTATGCAACCACCAGGACAAAAGAATTACCCTATTGTTCGTATTGATCTCTATTGTTCTCAGACAATGGTTACCCTATTGTTCGTATTGATCTCTATTGTTCTCAAATGGTTACCCTATTGTTCGTATTGATCTTGATTGATTTTTCGTATTGATCTCATACAATGGGGAGCCTATTGTTTATATTGATTATTTAATTAGGGGAGCCTATTGTTTATATTGATTATTTAATTAGTGGAGGTTAATGAGTGTATTGATTATTTGTGGGTCAAATGTTTGCTGATGGCCGTGTGACTGAAGCGCGTTTGTTTGTACTTGAGGTTTTTACAGATGAAGTGTGCCTTCACTTACCTGAAAAGATCTCGCGTGAGATTAAAGAATACCATGAATGGACAAGCCTAGTAAAGAGACAAAATCTTTCGTTCTGGAAGTACTTTTCATTAGTGCTTGGGGCTGTCCTGTATAACTTTGTGTTTGTTAATATAAAGAAGTGTTTGCAACTCTATACTTTATTTACTTTGAATCGGTGACTTTGTAAAGATGTCTTCAGAACGATTCAAGTTCACCTCTCCCACAACGATAATGGTCTCCGGGGCAACCCAATCTGGTAAAAGTGTATTTACTAAACGTGTGGTTGAATTCTCTAGAGATATGTTTACTATTCCACCAGTTCGAATATATTTAGCTTATAGTGTGTATCAACCAATATATGCAGAGATGAGAAAAATCCACCCGACCCTTACGCTACATCACGGCCTACCTTCGCGAGAAATTATAGAAGAGTGGGCGAGAGGAAAACACATTCTTGTCATTCTAGATGATTTAGTTCATGAAGTATCTTCTTCAAATGAATCTTTACACCTGTGGACTGTTGCGTCACATCATTTGAACATTTCTATCTTACTTATTACACAAAACTTATTTCCGATGGGAAAATATGCACGTACTATCTCCTTAAATACACATTACATCGTCTTATTTAAACAAAGACGAGATGTGATGCAAATAAAATGTTTTGGTCGCCAAGTTTTCCCCGGACAATTACCTTTCTTCATGAGTGCCTATCAAAAAGCTACAGACCGGCAGTTTGGATATTTGCTTGTAGACATGTCACCCAGCTCAACCAATCGATATCAGCTAAGAACTCATATCTTTCCGACTGAGAGTCCAATTGTATATATTCCTAAATTACTATAAAAACCGACATTTTATCTGAGTACTTCATTCAGAATGTCAGAGATTCTTCAGTACACCTGGGAAATCATCGGCAAACCTGATCCACGCAGTCAAGAGGCGCATAACTTGCCTGACGAAGTAGTCATATCAGAAGCTAAACGTTGGTTCCCTACTGAAGAAGAGTGTTTATTGGATTTGTCAATGACTCCACTACCAGACGTTCCTTGTTCTTGGGGACAGTGCAAGACATTCATTTTAACACGACGACTTTATTCTACGCTTTGGCTTGATTAACATGTCATCACTCTTTCAAAAACATGGTTCGTTTTTAAATCTCATAGCCGCAGCCCATCCCAAACAACGAAAAGCTTTGCTGGAATCTATGACTCTGTCTCAGGAAAAAGCCATTTGTGAAGTCATTTTGAATGTCCGCTTTGGGGTTGTTTCCCTTTCCAAGAGTGAATTGTTTCGTCTTAAGCGGAATAAAGAACTGATAAGAAAATTGTGTGAAAAAAAGATTAGTCTTAGTAAAAAACGCCCTTTGTTTATTCAACATCATACTCTCATTGCATATGTAATACAGCGTGTGTTAAATTTCATGGGGAAATAATGGCCGAGGAAGTGATTCTCTCCTCTGTCAAAGAGAACAAAAGACTTGAGCTAAGTGATCTTCTAAGCGCGATAAAAAATACCTCGGTAAAAAATTTAGAAATTCTTCAGAAAGCTCTAAATGACCAGTTAAAGGATAAAGAACCTAGTGCACGTGAATTAAAGGACAGTCAATCTGTGAAAGATTTTGCATATCCTAATATCAATACTGAATCTAAAAATGATAAATCATCAACCGGAGGAGGACTTTTTGTAAGCCGTAATTTGACAAATCCTCCTGTTAAACAAACTCAATGGCTAACATTCTAATTTCATTGTGTTTTAATTATTTATTTTAAATCTCTGTGTTGGTGGAGGGATTGTCTTACAATATTTATTTGACATTAGACAAGTTAGTTTTTTATATTCTTGATAATTTATTGACGTAATGCAATCTGGAATACGTTGCTTTGATGAGCCTTCATTTATTTAAACAGAATTTATTGTAGCTATTCTATTGCGAGGCTATTATGATAATATTATGTTTGTTTATTAGTATGCTATAATTTTCGAAAGAGAAAAAAAAAAAATGCGTGTGGGTTATTTTTGCAAATAAATGAAATTATGTTTATCAAGCAAAAATGTCTTCTTTACATTTGTGATATTGGGAATATGTCGATACATAGATTTTTATTGGGATAATATTTCAAATGGATAAAATACAACGGAAAGGTTGATTGGTGAAATTTATCAAGATAGTTTTTCACAAGGCATAAAATACATTGGAACGGTTAATTGATTTCATTCACCAAGATGATTTCCGAACAAACGGATAAACGTTTAAGAAATCTATATTTTGACGCCAAAAGTCCGGGCTCGTTCTCAGGCTTTAAGAAGTTTTATGATGTGGTGAAAAAGAAAAAGATTGATGTAAGCCGAAAAGAGCTCAAAGAATGGTTGCAAAACATTCCAGCGTATTCGCTTTATAAACCTGTAATGAGACGATTTAAACGTCAACAAGTTCTGGTTTCTGGGGCGAATTCACAATTTGATTGTGATTTAGCCGATGTGACAAACATTTCAAATTCAATGATGGGGTAAATTTTTTGTTAGTGGCTATTAACGTTTTCACGAGGTATGCATTTGTGAAAACGTTAAAAAACAAACGGGCGGACAGTATTGTTTCGGCCTTGAATGAAATTATTACAGAAAGTAAACCGGACAAGATAAGATTTGATAGGGGCCGAGAGTACATCGAAGCATTGCCCGATATAGTTTTCAGTTATAATCATAGAAAACATAGTTCATTGTATGATCTATCTCCATCAGAGGTCCACGGCAAAAAAGCACTTATGGTTTGGAAAAATCAGTATCTGTCAGATGAAAAGAAAAAGAAAGCTGTATTTAAATTTAAAGTTGGTGATCATGTTCGTATTTCCCTACTGCGGTATGTGTTCCAACGTAGTTACCACGAACAATGGTCATACGAAGCCTTTATGGTAAAGCGGAGAATGTTAAAACAAAATATTCCTTTGTATATTCTAGAAGATCTGCAAAAAGAAGAAATTCAGGGCACATTTTATACTAAAGATCTTCAAAAAATTCAAGTAAATAATAATACAAAATGGTTTATTGAACAGATTTTACGGAAAGTTAGAAAAGGTGGTAAAGAATTTTATATGGTCAAGTGGTATGGGTACAGCGCAAAGTTTAATTCATTAGTTCCAGTAAATGAGGTCAATGAAGTTTAACATAATTATTTAAACTTATGTATTTTCTCATGAACTCACACTTGACAAGTAAAAGAGGAGAATGGAGCATTATATTTATTTGTCGAGTGAAGATTCTAAAGACCTGTTTAGTGATAACACTGCCTGGAGTTTCAGGGTTCAGTTAGCCGGGGAACTGGATCTTCGATACGAATGGGTTATGGCTTTGATGGAAGTAACTTTGTCCAGTGAGAAAGTGAAAGGTAGCGACGTTTATATTTGTTCCAATATAAACGCCTTATCCTTTGTAGGGCAGAGTGCTATGCGTGTATTGAGAAAGGTAAAATTGTCACCGAAAGGAGCTTTATCTCAGGTTTTCATAAAACCATTTTACGCTCCGGTGGATGTAAATAAAATCAAAGAATTTCACGTCTATATAACACTTACAAATGGGTTGTATGCCACATTTTTAACTGGTTCATCAAGCGTCACACTACATTTGAAGAGAAAAACATGAATTCTTCAAAACAAGTGTTTATTCCAAATACAGAGAGGTGGGTCAAACTTTATAAAAGCCTGAATCAAAATAAATCCTCTAAAGAGATGAAGAAGGTTTCAGTCAAAAAGCACAAAACCATACGGACAAAGCCTACGAAAGAAACTTTAAAACATATGGAAGCAAAGAAAAGAATCATTTCACCCAAAGAGACTCCAGGGGAACAGATCGCTACAAAGTCGGACGTGTTTGATTAAGCTATGGCCTTCATCGGTGATAATACTGCCGAAAGTATACCAAAGGATTTGAATTTATTCAATTTACCCACTTCACAGACTGCTATAGAAAATACGCATTATGAAGAAATACGTCCTGTCACTAGAGTTGATGGCAGATCTATAGAATTCCAAATCAATGGAAGTACACCTGAACTTATTTCATTAAGAGATTCAAAACTAAATCTGCGTGGGCGAATAATTAGGTCAGACGGGAGTGATTTAAAGGAAAATGAGAACGTTGCTCCAGTTAATCTCTACCTACATTCCATTTTTGAATCAGTTTTCGTAAAATTTAACAATGTATTGGTTACATCGTCACCGAATAATTATCACTACAAAAGCTATATTCAAACAATTGTTAATAAAAGTTACGATGCATAAAAACTCCCAGCTTGAGGCGCAATTGTTTAGCAAAGATGAGAGCGATCTCAGTGTATATGACACCTTGGGAAATAATCCAGGAGTAAGTGACCGAGCAGATAGAGTAGCATTGTCAACTGTGTTTGAACTGGAAGGTCCTATTTTACAAGATGTATTTTTTCAGAGTCGATTTCTGTTAAATAATGTAGATATATATGTGAAATTAAATCTCAGTAGTTCTGAATTTTCACTGTTGTCAAAAGAAGACAAGCCTTCCTATAAGCTTATTTTAGATGACATCTTTTTGAAAGTATTAAAGGTAAATGTTAATCTAGGAGTTCGGTTAGGTATTGAACATCAGCTCCAATCAACGAATGCTAAATATCCATTTACAAAAACAGACTTAAAAGTGGCTTCTATTCCTAGCGGTCAAATGATGTTTCATTGGGATAATATGTATAACAATGTCATGCCCACAAAAATAATTGTGGGTTTTGTTTCGTCTAATGCTGTGACTGGTTCTTACACAGAAAATCCATACAATTTTCAAAATTTTTCAATTTCAAAAATCGGAGTATTTGTGAATGGCGTTTCAGTGCCATCTTCACCTATACATGCTCATTTCAAAAAGGAAAACTCCGTTTGTACATCTGCCAACATGACTCTGTATGATTTTTTAGGTCGGTCGAATGAGAATTTTGGGAATGATATAACTTTGTACAATTTTGCTAACGGCTATGCTCTGTTCGCTTTCAACTTAGATTATACTAAAGCAGAAGGTATTCCATTGTTAAAACATGGTAATGTTAGATTGGAAGTTATGTTTAATGAAGCTTTACCAGAAACCGTAAGCTGTGTCGTTTACAGCGAGCAGCCGGCTTTAATAGAAATTAATAAGAATAGAAATGTAATGTATGACAGCACAATGTAAAATTTGATGTAACATGATTTTTAATCTGGATTTTATGTAACATTGTTTTTGTCCGTTATTTAATGATACGTTCAATCCATAGTATGTAATGATATATAATTGAAATTCACACTTTTTTTCTTGAATAAAATATATCCAAAAATGTATACATGGTTGTATGTTAAATTAATCATAGGAGTATAAAATACTAAAAAGACTTTTTTGGGGGGCTGATAGCAATGTATTCTAAGGACTTCAACAGTCAAATATAATCGCTCGGTGATAAGGAGAATTAAAGGTGAGAGAATCTCGGATTAGTGTTTCATCATCTCTAAAAAAAGAATGTTTATTCAAGCTATTTGAGGCTTTGTTGAATGGGTTTCTTTGACATACATAGAAAGCTCGCTGTACATGTAGGTCAAACAAATAGGCGCAAATATGATGTACCATGTATGAATTCAAAATTTAAAAATTCATCTCAACCAGGTTAATTTGTAAGGTAAACATAGCTCTAAAGCTCTGACCTCATTTCTCTCATTTGAAATAGGCGCGAAGTAAGTAAGACTCAGAGTCTATCTCTGTCAGCTTTCTCATCTCCATTTAATGCCCTCTTTATGGTTTCTTATATTTGACGGAATGTGTTGACACTGTGTTTAGTAAACGTGTCGTGGCACGTTCACTAAACAACCTCGAGCGATGAAAGAAAACTAAGGTCAAGTGCTCACCCAGTGTTAAGATGACCTCATTTCTCCACACAGATAATTTGAATGTATAACCGCCAAGTACACCGACAAACCTTATTTCTAATTGACAGACAGAAGGATGAGTACCATTAACTGGAAAACAATACCGAATAATCCTTAACTGAAAACAATATCTCCTTAGAACAAAATACATAATCATTAAAAACATGAAGACAAAAAAAAAATCATTAATGAGACAAGTGTTTTAATTACTCACTTGTTGACATCTCATTATTAATAACATTATTGATCTCAGAGATATCATTACAATAAGCTCCAGTAATTAAAAATAATCAATACACTCATTAACCTCCACTAATTAAATAATCAATATAAACAATAGGCTCCCCTAATTAAATAATCAATATAAACAATAGGCTCCCCCATTGTATGAGATCAATACGAAAAATCAATCAAGATCAATACGAACAATAGGGTAACCATTTGAGAACAATAGAGATCAATACGAACAATAGGGTAACCATTGTCTGAGAACAATAGAGATCAATACGAACAATAGGGTAATTCTTTTGTCCTGGTGGTTGCATAAAACCACTACTTATGATAAAAATGCGAATTTCTGCAGGTTAAGCCACTTTAACGAGACACTAACTAAGAACTAATTCCACCAGAGCTACTGAATGAATTTCTGTAACGTTGTTCAATCAGAGCTATCCAGTTAGAAGTATCTACTTGCGGTATCAAGTGAACATTTTGTCTTCGGGCTACTCATAACTTATCTAGTATGTTTACAAACAGTTGGCAAACATCCATTACATAATAAGTGTGTTTCAAAGTGTACTCACATACACTGTAATGTTTTATTTGTCGAACGGTTTCACCTCTGAAAAAATAATAAGTATCCATAATAACCCAATTTAGGACGAGCTGCATTTGGTATACCATGATAGCAAATCCTTAGAACTTCAATGCTATTAAAATGTTTAATTTGTACTGCAAATGAACCTTTTGATAATTGGATAGATTTCGAGATTTGATGTACCATGAAACTATATTTGTAAGCTATTTTTCTTTTGTAATATTGATATTATCAAGTAGATATGTTAGTCGTATTAGACTTTGGATTTTGTACAGTTGTTAAGCTGTAGAATTTTTACAAATGTTCAGTTATTCGGTGAAATATTCGGTGTTTCGACCACTTTAGGACTAGAGTCATTCTTAAATTTGATTTTACTTGATTGTATTGTTTTTAGGAACATTAAAATCCAAGGGCACAAGCAAAATATTCTTGACTCAAGTAACCATAGAGACACGTTTCTCTGTAAAAAGGAAGTATAACATTTGAACCTTTATACCCAACAGTTGTAATAAACCAACAAGACAGATAAGTTTGTGCGGATTTTCTGCTATGGCAAGACTAACGGTAGACTAAGATTAAACAGAATATGATCATGGGAATTGTTTGTGCCATCAGAAAGACAAAGAACGCAGTTTATCGTCGTTTTAAGTTGTATCGGGTGTATTTAAAGAAGAGGATTCTATCTTCTATCGCGTATAGCCTGCCTGACACTGTACATGTAAAAAAAATAAACGAAAGAAATTCTAATCTAAAAATAATGTTGGGTAGAGGTTGTGTGACATTTGTTCAACAAAACGTTAGTTGTTAGCAGTTATACTAAGAGTAAAAGAAAACAAATGTTGCTGAGAAATCTGACAGTAAATATAACCTATTGGGTGCAAGTTATGAGAACTATCCCCGTTCAAATGTCAAACAATATGATTGTATAGATGTAGGGTGCTAGGACTGGGGTTGTTCTCATCTGGCTGGTCTTGAAAATAATAAGCCTGAGTCTGTATATAACACGCTAGGATAGAAGGGTAGTTTTGCCAATTACTTGATGACCTGCTGGTTTATATGAATTCAACCAGTTGACATAAGTTGATAGAGAACACAGCTTTGCTGATTCAGACATTATCAAACAAATTGTTTTGAATAAGCGTTTGAAGCAAAGAATTAATATTGCAATCCATGACCACCATTAATTACGATTGTTTATGTTTCTTTTGTATCTGTATCCATATCAGTTTATCTATCTGACATAAACCTATTCCGGCAGGTAAAAGAATGTTGTTCAGGCAATGTGTACATGGTGTTTACTAGATTGATTGATTGATTGATTGATTGTTATGTGTTTTATGCCACGCTCAAGATTTAGAACCAAATGGTAGGCCACCGTCAGAATTTTAATGGAGATAAGAATACTTTGAAGCAATGATTTGTATGATAGCTTAACAATCAACACACACGATTTTCGCATTTCGGCCTACGACAGATGGAAGCGTTTGTGTGGATTTCTGTGATATTTACGTTTTTACCTTTGGCATGTTTTGTGTCCTCACAGTTTCCTCTCCAACTAAGCTGGCAACACCGTCGTATAAGGGAAGTAACCTTGAGTGTGGCACGAAACATCAATTAAGTAATCACTTTGGGGTTTTAACCTCAAGTAACGTAAGCATTATGTTTGGATGGGTAGGAGTGGGTGTGAAGGTAGATATGTATTTGCAGCCCAAAATGTTTGAAGAACACTAGCTTTCAAGAACTATAGCAATGCTGTGATGATGCCCACATGTACGTTATTTTGCATGACAATGGAACCTTTGTTAAAAATGAAAGTTTCAAGTAGTTTTTTTTAACTTTTGGGGTTCGAAACAGTGTTGTTTTTATGTCAAAAACGTCTTGTTTGTAGACTTTTTAAAATTTAATAAAACAGAATAACTGCCTTAAAATCAGATAAAGGGCCTTAAAGTAACCTACGCGATATTTTTGTGCCATAATGGTAAATCTCATCAACTTTACTGTCTATCTGATACCGATTCCCTGGGTTGGGCGACAGTATGGTCATGTCATATATATAACGTGGTTGGGATGTTCCATGAAGAGAGACAGTTGACTTTTTGTCCAGAAGAATCCCATCACCAGCGTTTCGTTGTTTTTTTCAATCATAGTACGCACAATGATATATAAATTCTGTTTGAGACTTTCTCCGCCTGTTTTTGATGCGAACACGAGTACAAAGTTTGACCCATAAGTGTAATCAAAAGTCAAACATTCCCGAACTTATAAGGGCTTGTAATGCCAGCAGTATAAAGTGAACATAAATCACTCCAGGGCAAAGAATACGACAAAGAACAAGCCCTCCAATGCATGGTAAAACACTTTCCATGTTTTCCTAAGATACACTTCTGTTAACGATAATCTATCGAGTACCACGTGACCTAAGCTGAATTTACGACTCCCCGGTTATCCCTCTGTGCTGACAGTTTTATGCCTAACTCTAAGATAAAACCAAAACATACAGCAGTAAAACACCAACATTATGTAAATTACTAAACAAAAATGTCGGCCTTGGAATAACTTTTCCTAGAACGCAAATTAGACTTCTAAAGAATTATGAAACCTGAGAAGAGACAAACCTAACATGATTTTTTTAAATAGATCATCAAATAAAATTGTACGGCCATCATGGCGGACATGTAAACAATTCTGAAACAGACCATTTCTGACTGGTCGGTTTTCGGGTCGGCGCGCCTCGGTTGGTCATCTCAATCAACCAAAGATGGAGAGTTTCCGCTGGACTAGCCTGGATTCCTTTGCGACATAATCCTGGCTACTTCGGTATCTTTCACAACGGGAACAGTAGGTCCAATTATAGGAACAAAAAAAGCACGTGAAACCTTTTGATGAATATGGAATTGTAGCCAAACACACGAACATGCATTCCTGATTTAGCATTTTTCTTGTTGATTTGAATTCACAGGATTTCTGTTGCCACCAGGTATACAATTTCCAACCCCCCAACGAATTTTGATGTTCGCTGCATTTTAGAATATAATAAAAGGAGTAAGCTTGATCTAGTGAACTGAAAGCCATCTTGAATACTCTACTTGGATATTTAAGCTGCATGAGTCTATATATAGGTTACTTTGCTGCTGTTACAACCTCCACACATGATAAATGATCTCATGGCGCGTAGTCGAGGGGATAAATCATTCTGGGGTCAGAAATACTACGAAGAACAACACCTCTAATACATGCTAAACACTGTGCATGTTTTCTTGAGATACACTTCTGTCAGGTATATTAAGTTTCTCAAATGTCACGTAAAAAGGTGAAAGCTATGGTTACATGTTCAACCCCCGGGTATATATAGTCTCTCGAATGTCACGTAAAAAGGTGAAAGCTATGGTTACATGTTCATCCCCCGGGTATATATAGTCTCTCGAATGTCACGTAAAAAGGTGAAAGATATGGTTACATGTTCATCCCCCGGCTATATATAGTCTCTCGAATGTCACGTAAAAAGGTGAAAGCTATGGTTACATGTTCATCCCCCGGGTATATATAGTCTCTCGAATGTCACGTAAAAAGGTGAAAGCTATGGTTACATGTTCATCCCCCGGGTATATATAGTCTCTCGAATGTCACGTAAAAAGGTGAAAGATATGGTTACATGTTCATCCCCCGGCTATATATAGTCTCTCGAATGTCACGTAAAAAGGTGAAAGCTATGGTTACATGTTCATCCCCCGGGTATATATAGTCTCTCGAATGTCACGTAAAAAGGTGAAGGCTATGGTTACATGTTCATCCCCCGGGTATATATAGTCTCTCGAATGTCACATAAAAAGGTGAAAGCTATTGTTGCATGTTCATCCCCCGGGTATATATAGTCTCTCGAATGTCACGTAAAAAAGTGAAAGCTATGGTTACATGTTCATCCCCCGGGTATATATAGTCTCTCGAATGTCACGTAAAAAGGTGAAAGCTATGGTTACATGTTCATCCCCCGGGTATATATAGTCTCTCGAATGTCACGTAAAAAGGTGAAAGCTATGGTTACATTCTCATCCCCCGGGTATATATAGTCTCTCGAATGTCACGTAAAAAGGGGAAAGCTATATATAAAGTCTCTCAAATGTCACGTAAAAAGGTGAAAGCTATGGTTACATTTTCATCCCCCGGGTATATATAGTCTCTCGAATGTCACGTAAAAAGGTGAAAGCTATGGTTACATTTTCATCCCCCGGGTATATATAGTCTCTCGAATGTCACGTAAAAAGGTGAAAGCTATGGTTACATTTTTATCCCCCGGGTATATATAGTCTCTCGAATGTCACGTGAAAAGGTGAAAGCTATGGTTACATGTTCATCCCCCGGGTATATATAGTCTCTCGAATGTCACGTAAAAAGGTGAAAGCTATTGTTGCATGTTCATCCCCCGGGTATATATAGTCTCTCGAATGTCACGTAAAAGGTGAAAGCTATGGTTACATGTTCATCCCCCGGGTATATATAGTCTCTCGAATGTCACGTAAAAAGGTGAAAGCTATGGTTACATGTTCATCCCCCGGGTATATATTGTTACGGTCAACCAGTATCGCACAATTGAAATAATGAAATATTTGATCGACCGGTCAGGATAGCGATTTAGTTTTTGTGATTAAAATCCTATCGCGATAATCAGTTCTGACACCACCGGAATATCCGGAAAAGATAAGTATATTTCCTATACTTATTGTAGTTGTATTGAGAAAGTAAAGATTGCTTGCTTCAATTCAATCGTATTTTATTTGTAACCTTTTATATCATAACAATAAACGAACGGTAAATAATATTGGGTCCTTGTCAGTCCGATTACGCTCCGAAAGTGAATGTATATAAGTAAGACGCCTCTACCCCGTGTTCGTATATACGCAGATGTAATGTCCGTTGTTGTCCGATTCTATCCCGTGTTCGTATACGCTCCGAAAGTGAATGTATATAAGTAAGACACCTCTATCCCGTGTTCGTATACTCAGATGTAATGTCCGTTGTTGTCCGATTCTGTGTGATGTGATGGGAAGCTGTGTAATTGAACCTTGTTCTGAGTGTTGTTTATGTGAGATATTTATGATAATAAACAGTTCTCTCCACTTCTGTATATAAGGTATAATAATCTGCCGATCTCCGTTTTAACGACATAAAACATCCGTTATGGACATCCACTGATCATCTAGAGGTTTATTTACGGGCAATGCTTAAAATGATAAATCGTACAATTTTGGACGTTTAAATAGCGTTTGGTTCCCCTATGAGGTTAATCAGGAGTGAACGTAGGCTAATTAGTCCAGGTCGGGTACGCATAACATCAAGCCCTTCCCATATCAAAACGTAGTGACAGTACTATCCTTTGATGAGATTATCACCCAGAGGTTAATCCACGGGCAATGCTTTAGATTAATTTAAGTACAAGTTGTTGATAAAATAAGCAGTTTGTTCCCCTATGACGTGAGTCAGGATTAAACGTCTGCTAATTAATCGGTAACAAGCACAGTTTTTAATCAAGCCCTTCCCGTATCAAAACGTACTGATAATGTATTCCTCTTCTTTATTTCGTTAAAATAATTCCTATATCATCCTAAGGTAGCAGTAAATACTTCCTTTGTGAAATGCTCACTGTTTACATTTACTTATAACGCTAGAGGTTTACCCCAACTTTTATCGTGGGGTGGAACCCCAACTTTTAGTGTGGATATAGAACCCCAAGTTAAATCGTAAGGTAAGAGATGGAGCTCTGATATGCCTTTGTGCGCTGAGATAATCGTTGTAATTAATTAGGTTACTGAACGGTGTGAGCTTAATTCCCTTTTATTTGAAAGTTTTATAGATTGAGATAATTCTGCAATCAATACTTACAATAAGGTTTACGAACACGACCGTTTCTGGACTCAGCTCAGGCTTGAGTGATGTTTCTGTTGTCGTCTGCAGAATTTATACCTTCGCGCCATGTAAAGCGCCCTCTGTCGGAAGTTCTGCACATAGTTCCATTACTCTCCAACAGAAAATGGTTAAGCGTATACGAGTTAAATAAGGAAATTAATCCCAGTTTAACCGATAGCTAAATGTATCCCTCTGCAGTTGTCTTCGTAATAAATCTGTCTTGAATCATATTAGCTCTTTCTTACGGTAAAAGATCGCCGTGTGCTTTATTAGAGTATAAATCAGATAACTCCAAGATGGCGGACATCGTTGGCTCGCCTATCGAAAGCTCGTGTAAAATTTGACTCTACAAGGCAATAAAGGTCTGTTCTGTTGAAAACTCATTATTCCCAGTATCTGTACATCCCTTGATATCTAAATAATTATTGTCAAACAGAATCGGTTTCGTATTTGTCGTCACTTTCGTAATTCTTAACCGCTGCTGAAGTTTCGTGTGTTAGACATAAGACTTCACTCGTTTGACATTTAAGCTAGAAGAATAACTCTGTGAACTCCAGATCTAGTCATCACATTATCCCCCTTTTAATTTTTCAATGTCCTCATTGAACGTTAAAATATATACAAGTCCCAAGAAAGTTGAATAAAAGAACATGAAACGATGCTATTTACAAGAACAAGAAAAACGATTCATAAACAGGAAATTGAAGAAAGAAAGAATGTCCAAGTGTATTTACAGCTCTGGCTTACGGACGACTCGTCGCTCAGGACTCGGACTTTTCCTTCGTTTCCCATGAAAAGGGCGACGAATCCAAGGTTGTCGGTATGTACTCCTTGGACGGAAATATGCTTCTCTTGTTATCTCAGCTCTTGACCTTTTTCTTCCCATCCCCTTGGATGGCGATCTGTGACGTTTACTGACGGGGTGGCTGCTTGCTTGAGACTGGGTGGTTGAAGACTGGGTGGCTTGAGGCTGAATGGGTTGAGGCTTGTTGACTTGAGGTTGAGACTGGTTAACTTGAGGTTGAGACTGGTTGACTTGAGGTTGAATGGGTTGAGGCTTAAATGTTTGAGGTTGGAAGGAGGTGTGTTGTTTCGAATTCTCTGTTAGTTTTCCAGTTAGTTTTATGAAGCCTTGTGTTTGAAAGTTGAGTGCAGACGTGAGGGTTGTATGTGCATCCAACTGGCCTTGATAAATGGAACGCAAGGCTCCTGACTGTTCAGTGATTGTTTGATCCAGTTTCCTTGAAATCTCTGAAAATGTGTTTACTGAACGATTTATCCTGGCAACTTCGGATGTAAGACCACTTATCGTACTTGTCAGCTGCCTCATGTTCTGGCTATATTCGGACAATTTATGCTCATGATTCTTAAAGATACCAGCTATTTGTGAAAGGTTTGAATTAGTGGCCATCAACTGATTGGTGATGGGTCTCATTTCTTGGCGAATTGAATGAGTTATCAAATGAACGGCCTGGCTGATGGTTGACTCCACTATTTCCTGAACGGCATCAACTGGTATTGATACTGGGTTTGATTGCTGTAATATAGGCTGTGTAGAAGATGGTTTAGCAGGTGATTTTACAGATGGTTTGACAGGTGATTTCACAGATGGTTTGACAGGTGATTTTGCAGATGGTTTGGGAGGTGTTGGTATGATAGGTTCTGTCGGGAATACAGACTTTATCTTTAGGCTACCAGAAGATTTCGGGGTGACTTGATTGATCTGGATATATGATGCAGTGGAAGATGAAGAGGATCTAGAACAAGATGAACTTGTTGCTGAGGAAGAACTGGATCTAGATCTACTTGGCATTTCTTCATCTTCAAGAATCTCTATTAATTCGTCTTCTTGTGGGTGTAATTGTATTTCATCTGATTCATTGGTTATAGAATCAACAGCTTGTTTAAGTTCTATCAAATGTTTAACTTCAGACATCACCTTCGGAAATTCCTCAAATACTTGCATAACTTCGCCCATATCGCAAGGATGTTTCGATTTTGTAGGGATATATATGGGGATGAGTGGAGGCATTGATTTTCCAGGAGGTGGTACATATTCTTCAACTTCTGGTTCTGGAATGGGTGTTGATTTTTCAGTTTTTCCGGGTTCTGGAATGAGTGTTGATTTTTCAGTTTTTCCGGGTTCTGGAATGATTGATGGGTTTTTGGAAATGATTTCACTCTCAGATGCAGATTCTGTTTTTGCTTTGGATGATTTGCCCTCAAAAATTTTTAGAGACTCTTCTTTTGGTAGCATTTCAGCGTCCTCTTCTCTTAGGGTGTATGGCGATTTTGTCCCCAGGACTGCTTCCCATTTAACTCTCTCCTGGTGCTTGGCAACCAAGTGCTTTTTCATCTCCTCCGCCTTAAGGGTTATTTTGTTGCACCCTGGGCACGAAAATGGAGCCTTGTCCCGGTCTAGATGATTAATCACCACATGCCTAAGGACTTGCTGTTTTACCCCGACGTAACAACATCTCTTACAGCTATACACTGCTCCCCTCTTATGAAAAGTTTTCTGGGCTTTCTCTGACATGGTTCTGGAAATATAAACAAAACAATTATTAACAAAATCATCAAAACAATATCAAGTGTATGATATGTTTATTGTGTTTGTTTTCTCCCAGCATGCCTGAGTGCTTTCTTTGCCCAATATAGAAGTTGTGTGCCCAGGTATGGTTTGAGTTTGTTGTGGTGTATGACTTTTGTTGTCCCTTGTTCATTCATTTGAATTGCATAATCCAGGTCATTTAGTTTTTTAACAACTAAAAATGGACCACTGTATGGAAGTTGCAATTTTGAACTTATACCCTTTTCTCGTTTCTCACTGTAATACCATACATAATCACCCACTTTGTATGTGTGTGTCTGAGTCTTCCCGTCATAAATTGTCTTCTGTCTCTTAGCTGCGGTTTCTAAATGTTGACGTGCAATATCGTGTGCGAGTTGCAGTTTATCCCTAACTTTCGTTATGTATTCGCCATAATTACTGATTTTCTCTTCAGCGTTAGCTGTACCGAAAACAACTTCTGCTGGTAATCGGATTTCTCGACCAAGCATAAGAAGATTTGGGGTAAGACCGGTGGCGTCATGAGGAGTTGCCCGATACGCGCTTGCTAAACATCCAAGATAAAGATCCCATTCATCTTGAGAATCTCTAAGATATGCCCGAATCATTCGAATCAGCGTCCGATTAAATCTTTCTACTTTCCCGTTGCATTGAGGATGACGAGGCGATGTCCTCGTTTTACGTATCTCTAGAAGATGACACATCTGCTTTATTATTTCACTTGTAAAGTTTGATCCCTGGTCACTATGTAGGTCAAGTGGGCAACCATATCTACTTATAACCTCATTAAGTAAAACCCGTGCAGTAGTAATGGCTGTCTGATCAGGTATGGGAAATATTTCAACCCAGTTGGTGAAATGATCAGCCACTACAAGCACATATTTATTTCCACGTTCAGTCTCAGGAAAAGGCCCCAAAATATCAGTTGATAGCCTATCCATAGGTGCTCCAACCCGCATGTCACCAAGCGGTGCTCGAAACGATTTTGTTGGTGCTTTATTAGCTCCACAAATATCGCATTTCCTTATCCAATTATCTATATCCTCCCTTATTTTCCACCAATAGTATCGTTGCAAAGTTTTCTCCCTGGTTTTCTTTCGTCCTAAATGTCCTCCAAGAACAGAATTGTGCATTTGGGACAGAATTTGCTCCCTCATGCTTCTAGGAACTAGAAATTGCCAGTGAACTCCTGACATATCTTTCCGAACAAATTTTCTAAATAACACACCTTCTTTTAGTTTTAGGTCATCCCATAGATTCAAATACAGTCGTGAAGCTGGACTGGCTGCAACCACTTCAGGTCCGTTTGGCCGTTCACCTGCTTCAAACCATCTCAACACTTTTCCTATGTCTGGGTCCTCTAGCTGTTTCCCTCTCAAAGTAGACAACGAATAACCCTGCATACATGTTGATTCGGTAATCTTTCGACTGCTTTCTGTTGAATCATCTCCGTTCTCTTCTTTGTCCGAGTGCTGCTCATTACTTTGGACTTTATTTAGATACATCCTATCCAGTTCATCTAATACATAAAAGTTCCCAAAAGTAACAATGCTTAACACGAACAATATCAGCATCCTTACCATAGAATGCAATTTTCCAACTATGTCCTCGAAATCACCTTTCTCAAACTCTTGTGTCATATTCTCTAAGTTAACCCTTCGCGTTTCCCCAGGTTTTTCTTCACTTGGCTGCGCGTTTGGGTGTTTAGGTGTTATTGTTAGATATGTAGGTTCATCATGTGATGTGTTGCTACTATCTGTATCGTCGTTTCCAATCCCTTGCATTTCCAATGTCCGTTTTTGACATTTAGAGCATGGTCCACATTTCAAGACAGCATTCTCGTTGCATTGACAATGTCTTGGTTCTGGACAGCGAGACAAAGCATCGGCGTTTTGATGTCTCTTCCCTGGCCGGTACTCTATTTCAAATTCAAAAGCTGACAACGTCTCTATCCATCTGGCGATTCTGTTTTTTGGTTCTTTTAATGTAAAGAGCCATTTCAAAGCTTGATGGTCAGATCTGACAAGAAATTTTCTTCCTAAAAGATAATGTCGGAAGTATTCCATGAAATGTTTAACAGCCAGTAATTCTTTGTCAGTTACACAATAGTTCTTCTCAGATTTATTCATAGTTCGACTAGCATATGCGATAACTCTTTCTCTTCCATCTTGGATTTGTGATAAAACTGCTCCGATACTTACATCACATGCATCTGTGTCTAATATGAAGGAACAGCCATCTTTCGGATACCCCATAATTTCAGATCCTGTTAAAGCCGTTTTAAGGTTTACGAATGCTTCTTCGCATTTTGGAGTCCATTTGAAAGGAACATCTTTCTTAGTTAATTCAGTTAGAGGACTAACAAGTTTTGAGAAGTCTTTAACCCATCGTCTGTAGTAGCTTCCCAACCCTAAAATCCCTCTAACTTCAGTTATGTTTTTCGGAGTTGGCCACTCCACCAATTTTTTTATGTTATCCTTATTTGGCTGTACTCCCTTTTCAGATATAACATGTCCCAAAAATTCGACTTCTCTTTTCATTAACTGGCATTTTCCTGGTTTTAACTTCATGTTAGCTGTCCTTATTTTCTGCAATACTTGACGTAATCTATCCTGATGTTCTTCGAAATTTTTTCCGAAAATCACCACGTCGCCCAAATATAGTAGACATGAGACCCATTGGAGTCCTGAGAGAGCCAGTTCAATGCATCTTTGAAAAGTGGCTGGAGCTGTACATAAACCAAATGGCATTTTAGTGAACTCATACAATCCATACTTTGTTACAAAAGCTGTTTTTGGAATGTCGGACTCTTTCACGGGAACTTGATTATAAGCTGATGTGAGGTCTAATGTCGAAAACCATGTCGCCCCTTCCACTGCGTCAAGGCAATCTTGAATCCTTGGTAATGGAAAAGCGTCTTTCTTTGTAACAGCATTTAAGCGTCGGTAGTCAACACAAGGACGGATTGATCCATTTTTCTTTCTTACCAGAACAATGGGGGATGCCCATGGAGAAGTTGACGGTCGAATACAGCCTTGTTTCTGGAGATTTTCTAATGCCTTCCTGTCTTCCCCCGCAAATGCCATAGGTAATCTTCTTGGAGGCTGCTTGATAGGATTCGCATTCCCAGTTTCGATCGTGTGTTCCACAAGATTTGTGCAACCGATGTCAAATTCGTTTTTCGAAAATATATCTTGATACTCGGCTAGTAGTGAGGCTAAGTGTCCGTGCTTGTCCGCTGGTAATCTTTCCGTTGTAGCTTCGTATAATTCAGACAAATGTGGAGGGAGTTTAATTTTTGTCATTAGTTTTAATTTTTGTATGTTTTTGTGATGAGGCCTGAATTTTTGTTTCATCCAAATTATTATCTAGTTGTATTTTGCGTACTGTGTCAAAGTTATGCGTCGACTCTGATTCGTTTTCCAGTAGCGTTAATACATCAGCAGTAATTGGCTCAGCATATCCAAGACAGGTATCGTGATGAATTATTTTGGAATCCATGAATGGATTAAGTATTCTAACTTTAACTTCCATACTTCCTGAAAAATCTATCAGGCATGGTGTAACCACTAATCCATTCTTTGCTGTAAATCCTTGATCCCCCTCTAAGAGAAAATCTATCTTTTCTTTAGCCTGATTGGTCTGTGTTACATATACGTCAGTTATAACCTCTGTCATTCCAGGGATATGCATGTCGTTCTTTACAAACACTTTTCGTATTCTTGGTGGTGGAATTTGTACTAAGTCAATGGTGACACCATCCAATATCATTTTTCCCTGTGTTAGGAGAATGTCAGCTGGTCCTTCAGATCCCTTTTGTAAAATGTCAGTTCCTAGTAATATGTCATCTTCAATATCAGCTATCAATAATTCTTTTTCCACTTTTAGTGTACCTAAAGTTATTTGAAATTTTCCTCTCCCCGTGAAATTTAAAATCCTCCCATCAGCACATGAAAGGCGTTGTTTGCCTGTTTTTATCAGTTTAGGCTGTCGCGATTCTGGTAATTCAGAAAATATCCGGTCGGATACAATTGTTCTCGTTGCTCCGGTGTCCACCGTGTAAGTGACATTTATTCCATTTAATGCGCCTTTTATGTATACTCCATCGTATTTCGGAATTTCTCGTCTAATTGATTGTTTTTCCCCCATGTTGAATTTATTTTCCTGGCCGTTTAAATTGAGGATCGTCCCCTGGCCTACTGAGCCGACCCATTCTCGTTTGTTTGAAAACGGTTGATTTCGTCAATTTTCTCCGTGCGTGGGTGAAACCTTTGATAACCCCCCTGAGGGACAAACGGCGCAGCATGGTGGTTCATTGAACTGTTAACATACGTTCGGCAATTTCTTGCATAATGATTCCCGCCACATTTAAAACATCCGGTGAAACTTCTATTATCCTGTGATGTCCCGTTCCCGTGATATTTGTTAAATTGGTTAGGACGAGACGGAGAGTGTTTAAAATCAGATTTTTCCATTTTCTCCAACCGCTGGCTCAGATTATTTACTAACTCCTTTATTTCTTCAAGCTTGGAATCTGTTTTATTTACTGTTGTGTGTTTGTTTCTATAATTGGTTGAATACACATTCTTTTTGTCCATAAATCTTTGAGAACAGTTTTTGTCCTGTTTTTTTAAATTGGATTTTAGTTTTTCTTTATTTTCTAACTCTCTGTTCTCCCCTGTGTTGTAGTTCTCACATTCTGTTTTTAAAACCCGCATTGGTTTTTTGGCCATGATATTACTTCTTCTCTGAGTTTCCTGAAAATTCACAACCTCATAAACGGCAGTGTCGATATCATCGGGCTCTTTGACATATTCTACTTGAAATCTAGCATTTTCATCGTATAATCCATCTAAAAATCGGCGCAGTAAATCTTCGCGTCTTGTAGAATTATTCCGATGAGGATAAGCCATGTTGTACAGTCGTTTTAAATCGGCGCCAAAATCTTCAACTTTCTCTCCATTTCTTTGACTTCTATTGCTGAAAGCCGCTCCGTATGCCTTTGGGGTCTCCACGGTTCTAAACCTATGTCCTAACTCGTTAATTAAGGCATCGTAATTTCCTCTTATTTCCCTTGAAAGTTGTCCATAAACAAATTCTCCTGCTTTGCCCTGTAATCTCGGCAAAAGTTCGGCCAACTTGTCTTGCTTTCCCCAGCCTCTGATTTCTGCCACATCTATAAATCTATTAAACCAAACTCCCCACTTCTCGATTCCCGTAAAAGGCGGAAGTTTAGTGTTTGACTGATGGAATCGCCTGGTAATATCTTTATGTCGAAAGCCTTGGTTTGACACTTCCTCATAATCTGTATCTTCTTGTTCTGAACTGGAGATATCAGGTATATCATGTGGAAAATGTGGCGTTGTGAGAGCTTTGTTTGATTTTCTTTCTTGTGTTTTCCTCCCGTTCGGTTTCGTTTTATCAGGGACGTTTGTGGTTTTCAAAGTTTGCAGCGCACCTGTCATAGCTTCCTTTATGGAATAGGTTACTTCCTTCATTCCAGCTTTTATTGCCTGCTCAATGCTACTTGAGATCTCCATTTTTATATTTGTTAAATCTTTATTATTATTTCCCCCTGGTTCATTCCCAAGAACAACACTCTCAACAGATTTGATTTCTTTATTTAGCATTATTTCATTTGTACATTCTACATCAATTTCAGCTTCATCCGCCGTAGTTTCCTCGGTTGATAATTGTGTTGAGTTGAACTTGGACGTTCGCCGACTTCTTCTAGGTGCTGGTATTTTGAAAACGTCGTTATTTCCCTCCTGTAAATTTATGTCAGTTTCCATTGTTGTAGGCGGGTATTCGATCACTGGATTCACCTGTTTGTAAATCCCACTTCTGACACCAAAATGTTACGGTCAACCAGTATCGCAAAATTGAAATAATGAAATATTTGATCGACCGGTCAGGATAGCGATTTAGTTTTTGTGATTAAAATCCTATCGCGATAATCAGTTCTGACACCACCGGAATATCCGGAAAAGATAAGTATATTTCCTATACTTATTGTAGTTGTATTGAGAAAGTAAAGATTGCTTGCTTCAATTCAATCGTATTTTATTTGTAACCTTTTATATCATAACAATAAACGAACGGTAAATAATATTGGGTCCTTGTCAGTCCGATTACGCTCCGAAAGTGAATGTATATAAGTAAGACGCCTCTACCCCGTGTTCGTATATACGCAGATGTAATGTCCGTTGTTGTCCGATTCTATCCCGTGTTCGTATACGCTCCGAAAGTGAATGTATATAAGTAAGACACCTCTATCCCGTGTTCGTATACTCAGATGTAATGTCCGTTGTTGTCCGATTCTGTGTGATGTGATGGGAAGCTGTGTAATTGAACCTTGTTCTGAGTGTTGTTTATGTGAGATATTTATGATAATAAACAGTTCTCTCCACTTCTGTATATAAGGTATAATAATCTGCCGATCTCCGTTTTAACGACATAAAACATCCGTTATGGACATCCACTGATCATCTAGAGGTTTATTTACGGGCAATGCTTAAAATGATAAATCGTACAATTTTGGACGTTTAAATAGCGTTTGGTTCCCCTATGAGGTTAATCAGGAGTGAACGTAGGCTAATTAGTCCAGGTCGGGTACGCATAACATCAAGCCCTTCCCATATCAAAACGTAGTGACAGTACTATCCTTTGATGAGATTATCACCCAGAGGTTAATCCACGGGCAATGCTTTAGATTAATTTAAGTACAAGTTGTTGATAAAATAAGCAGTTTGTTCCCCTATGACGTGAGTCAGGATTAAACGTCTGCTAATTAATCGGTAACAAGCACAGTTTTTAATCAAGCCCTTCCCGTATCAAAACGTACTGATAATGTATTCCTCTTCTTTATTTCGTTAAAATAATTCCTATATGATCCTAAGGTAGCAGTAAATACTTCCTTTGTGAAATGCTCACTGTTTACATTTACTTATAACACTAGAGGTTTACCCCAACTTTTATCGTGGGGTGGAACCCCAACTTTTAGTGTGGATATAGAACCCCAAGTTAAATCGTAAGGTAAGAGATGGAGCTCTGATATGCCTTTGTGCGCTGAGATTATCGTTGTAATTAATTAGGTTACTGAACGGTGTGAGCTTAATTCCCTTTTATTTGAAAGTTTTATAGATTGAGATAGTTCTGCAATCAATACTTACAATAAGGTTTACGAACACGACCGTTTCTGGACTCAGCTCAGGCTTGAGTGATGTTTCTGTTGTCGTCTGCAGAATTTATACCTTCGCGCCATGTAAAGCGCCCTCTGTCGGAAGTTCTGCACATAGTTCCATTACTCTCCAACAGAAAATGGTTAAGCGTATACGAGTTAAATAAGGAAATTAATCCCAGTTTAACCGATAGCTAAATGTATCCCTCTGCAGTTGTCTTCGTAATAAATCTGTCTTGAATCATATTAGCTCTTTCTTACGGTAAAAGATCGCCGTGTGCTTTATTAGAGTATAAATCAGATAACTCCAAGATGGCGGACATCGTTGGCTCGCCTATCGAAAGCTCGTGTAAAATTTGACTCTACAAGGCAATAAAGGTCTGTTCTGTTGAAAACTCATTATTCCCAGTATCTGTACATCCCTTGATATCTAAATAATTATTGTCAAACAGAATCGGTTTCGTATTTGTCGTCACTTTCGTAATTCTTAACCGCTGCTGAAGTTTCGTGTGTTAGACATAAGACTTCACTCGTTTGACATTTAAGCTAGAAGAATAACTCTGTGAACTCCAGATCTAGTCATCACATTATCCCCCTTTTAATTTTTCAATGTCCTCATTGAACGTTAAAATATATACAAGTCCCAAGAAAGTTGAATAAAAGAACATGAAACGATGCTATTTACAAGAACAAGAAAAACGATTCATAAACAGGAAATTGAAGAAAGAAAGAATGTCCAAGTGTATTTACAGCTCTGGCTTACGGACGACTCGTCGCTCAGGACTCGGACTTTTCCTTCGTTTCCCATGAAAAGGGCGACGAATCCAAGGTTGTCGGTATGTACTCCTTGGACGGAAATATGCTTCTCTTGTTATCTCAGCTCTTGACCTTTTTCTTCCCATCCCCTTGGATGGCGATCTGTGACGTTTACTGACGGGGTGGCTGCTTGCTTGAGACTGGGTGGTTGAAGACTGGGTGGCTTGAGGCTGAATGGGTTGAGGCTTGTTGACTTGAGGTTGAGACTGGTTAACTTGAGGTTGAGACTGGTTGACTTGAGGTTGAATGGGTTGAGGCTTAAATGTTTGAGGTTGGAAGGAGGTGTGTTGTTTCGAATTCTCTGTTAGTTTTCCAGTTAGTTTTATGAAGCCTTGTGTTTGAAAGTTGAGTGCAGACGTGAGGGTTGTATGTGCATCCAACTGGCCTTGATAAATGGAACGCAAGGCTCCTGACTGTTCAGTGATTGTTTGATCCAGTTTCCTTGAAATCTCTGAAAATGTGTTTACTGAACGATTTATCCTGGCAACTTCGGATGTAAGACCACTTATCGTACTTGTCAGCTGCCTCATGTTCTGGCTATATTCGGACAATTTATGCTCATGATTCTTAAAGATACCAGCTATTTGTGAAAGGTTTGAATTAGTGGCCATCAACTGATTGGTGATGGGTCTCATTTCTTGGCGAATTGAATGAGTTATCAAATGAACGGCCTGGCTGATGGTTGACTCCACTATTTCCTGAACGGCATCAACTGGTATTGATACTGGGTTTGATTGCTGTAATATAGGCTGTGTAGAAGATGGTTTAGCAGGTGATTTTACAGATGGTTTGACAGGTGATTTCACAGATGGTTTGACAGGTGATTTTGCAGATGGTTTGGGAGGTGTTGGTATGATAGGTTCTGTCGGGAATACAGACTTTATCTTTAGGCTACCAGAAGATTTCGGGGTGACTTGATTGATCTGGATATATGATGCAGTGGAAGATGAAGAGGATCTAGAACAAGATGAACTTGTTGCTGAGGAAGAACTGGATCTAGATCTACTTGGCATTTCTTCATCTTCAAGAATCTCTATTAATTCGTCTTCTTGTGGGTGTAATTGTATTTCATCTGATTCATTGGTTATAGAATCAACAGCTTGTTTAAGTTCTATCAAATGTTTAACTTCAGACATCACCTTCGGAAATTCCTCAAATACTTGCATAACTTCGCCCATATCGCAAGGATGTTTCGATTTTGTAGGGATATATATGGGGATGAGTGGAGGCATTGATTTTCCAGGAGGTGGTACATATTCTTCAACTTCTGGTTCTGGAATGGGTGTTGATTTTTCAGTTTTTCCGGGTTCTGGAATGAGTGTTGATTTTTCATTTTTTCGGGTTCTGGAATGATTGATGGGTTTTTGGAAATGATTTCACTCTCAGATGCAGATTCTGTTTTTGCTTTGGATGATTTGCCCTCAAAAAATTTTAGAGACTCTTCTTTTGGTAGCATTTCAGCGTCCTCTTCTCTTAGGGTGTATGGCGATTTTGTCCCCAGGACTGCTTCCCATTTAACTCTCTCCTGGTGCTTGGCAACCAAGTCATCACAATATAGTCTCTCGAATGTCACGTAAAAAGGTGAAAGCTATGGTTACATTTTCATCCCCCGGTTATATATAGTCTCTCGAATGTCACGTAAAAAGGTGAAAGCTATGGTTACATTTTCAACCCCCGGGTATATATAGTCTCTCGAATGTCACGTAAAAAGGAGAAAGCTATGGTTACATTTTCATCCCCCGGGTATATAAAGTCTCTCAAATGTCACGTAAAAAGGGGAAAGCTATGGTTACATGTTCATCCACCGGGTATATATAGTCTCTCGAATGTCACGTAAAAAGGGGAAAGCTATGGTTACATTTTCATCCCCCCCCCCCCGGGTATATATAGTCTCTCGAATGTCACGTAAAAAGGTGAAAGCTATGGTTACATTTTCATCCCCCGGGTATATATAGTTTCTCGAATGTCACGTAAAAAGGTGAAAGCTATGGCTATATTTCCATCCCCCGGGTATATATAGTCTCTCGAATGTCACGTAAAAAGGAGAAAGCTATGGTTACATTTTCATCCCCCGGGTATATAGTCTCTCGAATGTCACGTAAAAAGGTGAAAGCTATGGTTACATTTTCATCCGCCGGGTATATATAGTCTCTCGAATCTTACGCAAAAAGGGGAAAGCTATGGTTACATTTTCATCCCCCCCCCCGGGTATATATAGTCTCTCGAATGTCACGTAAAAATGTGAAAGCTATGGCTACATTTTCATCCCCCGGGTATATATAGTCTATTGAATGTCACGTAAAAAGGAGAAAGCTATGGTTACATTTTCATCCCCCGGGTATATATAGTCTATCGAATGTCACGTAAAAAGGTGAAAGCTATGGTTACATTTTCATCCCCGGGTATATATAGTCTCTCGAATGTCACGTAAAAAGGTGAAAGCTATGGTTACATTTTCATCCCCGACGGGTATATATAGTCTCTCGAATGTCACGTAAAAAGGTGAAAGCTATGGCTACATTTTCATCCCCCTGGTATATATAGTCTCTCGAATGTCACGTAAAAAGGTGAAAGCTATGGTTACATGTTCATCCCCCGGGTATATATAGTCTCTCGAATGTCACATAAAAAGGGGAAAGCTATGGCTACATTTTCATCCCCCTGGTATATATAGTCTCTCGAATGTTACGTAAAAAGGTGAAAGCTATGGTTACATTTTCATCCCCCGGGTATATATAGTCTCTCGAATGTCACGTAAAAGGGGAAAGCTATGGTTACATTTTCATCCCCCGGGTATATAAAGTCTCTCAAATTTCACGCAAAAAGGGGAAAGCTATGGTTACATTTTCATCCCCCGGGTATATAAAGTCTCTCGAATGTCACGTAAAAAGGTGAAAGCTATGGTTACATGTTCATCCCACGGGTATATATAGTCTCTCGAATGTCACGTAAAAAGGTGAAAGCTATGGTTACATTTTCATCCCCCGGGTATATAAAGTCTCTCAAATGTCACGTAAAAAGGGGAAAGCTATGGTTACATTTTCATCCGCCGGGTATATATAGTCTCTCGAATGTCACGTAAAAAGGGGAAAGCTATGGTTACATGTTCATCCCCCGGGTATATATATAGTCTCTCGAATGTCACGTAAAAAGGTGAAAGCTATGGTTACATGTTCATCCCCCGGGTATATATAGTCTCTCGAATGTCACGTAAAAAGGTGAAAGCTATGGTTACATGTTCATCCCCCGGGTATATATAGTCTCTCTAATGTCACGTAAAAAGGGGAAAGCTATGGTTACATTTTCATCCCCCGGGTATATATAGTCTCTCAAATGTCACGTAAAAAGGGGAAAGCTATGGTTACATTTTCATCCCCCTGGTATATAAAGTCTCTCAAATGTCACGTAAAAAGGTGAAAGCTATGGTTACATTTTCATCCCCCGGGTATATATAGTCTCTCGAATGTCACGTAAAAAGGTGAAAGCTATGGTTACATTTTCATCCCCCGGGTATATATAGTCTCTCGAATGTCACGTAAAAAGGTGAAAGCTATGGTTACATTTTTATCCCCCGGGTATATATAGTCTCTCGAATGTCACGTAAAAAGGTGAAAGCTATGGTTACATTTTCATCCCCCGGGTATATATAGTCTCTCGAATGTCACGTAAAAAGGTGAAAGCTATGGCTATATTTTCATCCCCCGGGTATATATAGTCTCTCGAATGTCACGTAAAAAGGAGAAAGCTATGGTTACATTTTCATCCCCCGGGTATATAGTCTCTCGAATGTCACGTAAAAAGGTGAAAGCTATGGTTACATTTTTATCCCCCGGGTATATATAGTCTCTCGAATGTCACGTAAAAAGGTGAAAGCTATGGTTACATTTTCATCCCCCGGGTATATATAGTCTCTCGAATGTCACGTAAAAAGGTGAAAGCTATGGCTATATTTTCATCCCCCGGGTATATATAGTCTCTCGAATGTCACGTAAAAAGGAGAAAGCTATGGTTACATTTTCATCCCCCGGGTATATAGTCTCTCGAATGTCACGTAAAAAGGTGAAAGCTATGGTTACATTTTCATCCGCCGGGTATATATAGTCTCTCGAATGTCACGTAAAAAGGGGAAAGCTATGGTTACATTTTCATCCCCGACGGGTATATATAGTCTCTCGAATGTCACGTAAAAAGGTGAAAGCTATGGCTACATTTTCATCCCCCGGGTATATATAGTCTATCGAATGTCACGTAAAAAGGAGAAAGCTATGGTTACATTTTCATCCCCCGGGTATATATAGTCTCTCGAATGTCACGTAAAAAGGTGAAAGCTATGGTTACATTTTCATCCCCGGGTATATATAGTCTCTCGAATGTCACGTAAAAAGGTGAAAGCTATGGTTACATTTTCATCCCCCGGGTATATATAGTCTCTCGAATGTCACGTAAAAAAGGGGAAAGCTATGGCTACATTCTCATCCCCCTGGTATATATAGTCTCTCGAATGTCACGTAAAAAGGGGAAAGCTATGGCTACATTTTCATCCCCCTGGTATATATAGTCTCTCGAATGTCACGTAAAAAGGTGAAAGCTATGGTTACATTTTCATCCCCCGGGTATATAACGTCTCTCGAATGTCACGTAAAAGGGGAAAGCTATGGTTACATTTTCATCCCCCTGGTATATATAGTCTCTCGAATGTTACGTAAAAAGGTGAAAGCTATGGTTACATTTTCATCCCCCGGGTATATATAGTCTCTCGAATGTCACGTAAAAGGGGAAAGCTATGGTTACATTTTCATCCCCCGGGTATATAAAGTCTCTCAAATTTCACGTAAAAAGGGGAAAGCTATGGGTACATTTTCATCCCCCGGGTATATAAAGTCTCTCGAATGTCACGTAAAAAGGTGAAAGCTATGGTTACATGTTCATCCCACGGGTATATATAGTCTCTCGAATGTCACGTAAAAAGGTGAAAGCTATGGTTACATTTTCATCCCCCGGGTATATAAAGTCTCTCAAATGTCACGTAAAAAGGGGAAAGCTATGGTTACATTTTCATCCGCCGGGTATATATAGTCTCTCGAATGTCACGTAAAAAGGGGAAAGCTATGGTTACATGTTCATCCCCCGGGTATATATATAGTCTCTCGAATGTCACGTAAAAAGGTGAAAGCTATGGTTACATGTTCATCCCCCGGGTATATATAGTCTCTCGAATGTCACGTAAAAAGGTGAAAGCTATGGTTACATGTTCATCCCCCGGGTATATATAGTCTCTCTAATGTCACGTAAAAAGGGGAAAGCTATGGTTACATTTTCATCCCCCGGGTATATATAGTCTCTCAAATGTCACGTAAAAAGGGGAAAGCTATGGTTACATTTTCACCCCCCTGGTATATAAAGTCTCTCAAATGTCACGTAAAAAGGTGAAAGCTATGGTTACATTTTCATCCCCCGGGTATATATAGTCTCTCGAATGTCACGTAAAAAGGTGAAAGCTATGGTTACATTTTCATCCCCCGGGTATATATAGTCTCTCGAATGTCACGTAAAAAGGTGAAAGCTATGGTTACATTTTTATCCCCCGGGTATATATAGTCTCTCGAATGTCACGTAAAAAGGGGAAAGCTATGGTTACATTTTCATCCCCCGGGTATATATAGTCTCTCGAATGTCACGTAAAAAGGTGAAAGCTATGGCTATATTTTCATCCCCCGGGTATATATAGTCTCTCGAATGTCACGTAAAAAGGAGAAAGCTATGGTTACATTTTCATCCCCCGGGTATATAGTCTCTCGAATGTCACGTAAAAAGGTGAAAGCTATGGTTACATTTTTATCCCCCGGGTATATATAGTCTCTCGAATGTCACGTAAAAAGGGGAAAGCTATGGTTACATTTTCATCCCCCGGGTATATATAGTCTCTCGAATGTCACGTAAAAAGGTGAAAGCTATGGCTATATTTTCATCCCCCGGGTATATATAGTCTCTCGAATGTCACGTAAAAAGGAGAAAGCTATGGTTACATTTTCATCCCCCGGGTATATAGTCTCTCGAATGTCACGTAAAAAGGTGAAAGCTATGGTTACATTTTCATCCGCCGGGTATATATAGTCTCTCGAATGTCACGTAAAAAGGGGAAAGCTATGGTTACATTTTCATCCCCGACGGGTATATATAGTCTCTCGAATGTCACGTAAAAAGGTGAAAGCTATGGCTACATTTTCATCCCCCGGGTATATATAGTCTATCGAATGTCACGTAAAAAGGAGAAAGCTATGGTTACATTTTCATCCCCCGGGTATATATAGTCTCTCGAATGTCACGTAAAAAGGTGAAAGCTATGGTTACATTTTCATCCCCGGGTATATATAGTCTCTCGAATGTCACGTAAAAAGGTGAAAGCTATGGTTACATTTTCATCCCCCGGGTATATATAGTCTCTCGAATGTCACGTAAAAAAGGGGAAAGCTATGGCTACATTCTCATCCCCCTGGTATATATAGTCTCTCGAATGTCACGTAAAAAGGGGAAAGCTATGGCTACATTTTCATCCCCCTGGTATATATAGTTTCTCGAATGTCACGTAAAAAGGTGAAAGCTATGGTTACATTTTCATCCCCCGGGTATATAAAGTCTCTCGAATGTCACGTAAAAGGGGAAAGCTATGGTTACATTTTCATCCCCCGGGTATATAAAGTCTCTCGAATGTCACGTAAAAAGGTAAAAGCTATGGTTACATGTTCATCCCCCGGGTATATATAGTCTCTCGAATGTCACGTAAAAAGGGGAAAGCTATGGTTACATTTCATCCCCCGGGTATATAAAGTCTCTCGAATGTCACGTAAAAAGGGGAAAGCTATGGTTACATGTTCATCCCCCGGGTATATATATAGTCTCTCGAATGTCACGTAAAAAGGTGAAAGCTATGGTTACATGTTCATCCCCCGGGTATATATAGTCTCTCGAATGTCACGTAAAAAGGGGAAAGCTATGGTTACATTTTCATCCCCCGGGTATATATAGTCTCTCGAATGTCACGTAAAAAGGGGAAAGCTATGGTTACATGTTCATCCCCCGGGTATATATATAGTCTCTCAAATGTCACGTAAAAAGGTGAAAGCTATGGTTACATGTTCATCCCCCGGGTATATATAGTCTCTCGAATGTCACGTAAAAAGGTGAAAGCTATGGTTACATGTTCATCCCCCGGGTATATATAGTCTCTCGAATGTCACGTATAAAGGGGAAAGCTATGGTTACATTTTCATCCCCCGGGTATATATAGTCTCTCGAATGTCACGTAAAAAGGTGAAAGCTATGGTTACATGTTCATCCCCCGGGTATATATAATCTCTCGAATGTCACGTAAAAAGGGGAAAGCTATGGTTACATGTTCATCCCCCGGGTATATATAGTCTCTCGAATGTCACGTAAAAATGTGAAAGCTATGGCTACATTTTCATCCCCCGGGTATATATAGTCTCTCGAATGTCACGTAAAAAGATGAAAGCTATGGTTACATTTTCATCCCCCGGGTATATATAGTCTCTCGAATGTCACGTAAAAAGGTGAAAGCTATGGCTACATTTTCATCCCCCGGGTATATATAGTCTCTCGAATGTCACGTAAAAAGGGGAAAGCTACATGTAGGTTTCATTCAAGAGGCGAATTAAGCACACTGGGCTTATTATATTTATCAATTATATTGACATATGGCATAATTCAGCTCGTGAAGTTTGGTTGCTATGGGAACCTACAAACATAGGTTTAATGGCGACGTAATCTTACTTACATATGTCAATCATTTGTAGATGTCATTCCCTCAACAACATTGGATGTTTAGTTCAATATATCATACGTTCTTACACTTCCAGCATTATATAGTTGGCGAGTACAGACATCTTGATTTGTTTTGTCTAATTTTTTGCTCAGAATATCTGTGGGTTGTTTCTTAAGGGAGTTAGGCCCGATGAAACTTTGCAACTTTTAACGTAATGTTGAAGGTATATTTGACCATGGCAGTTACTTAGATCAGGAATATATCTTATTCAGAAACATCGACCAGAATTTAATTCTACTTAAAGTGGCATGAGCTAGCTGCCAAAATTCACACTTTTTCATAATTGTTGATCGTCACGACGCCAAGAGGCTTTGAAGGCCATCGAAAAACTGGCGTTGGATTGAGAAATATCCATACAGTATATGGCCTGTACGAACCGAAAACGTGTTCGAAAAGTAAACAAAATTTAAATAACCGGGACGAACATTTATTCATTCTAAGACAAAGTTAGTTCAAAAGAATACTTTATCATACATTTGAGACTTGAAGCACTTAAAAGCGCTCTGGATTATAAGTCTTGAGAAAAATAGCCAAAAATTTCGAAACTATTTTAATGTCAAAATATCAACATTTTGGCAGCTCATGCCACTTAATTTAAAGGTTATGTGTTTCGTATCCTCGAAGGCTGGCACATCTCTGAAATCAGAACAGCGTATGAGGCAGCAAAAGCACATTCAATATAACCATCTTTCATTAGGTCTACTATAAACCGTTTAACAATTAAAAATTTGGACCAGCCATGTCACGTTAACAATAGATTTGTTTTATATAAAGTAGCATGATCCGCCAAAATACGTACTTTGTTTTAGTAAACTGTGATCGTGACTAAAAGTTGAAGACTTGAAGTACCTTAAAAACCAACAGATTTACCTTGAAACATGCAATAACCGCAAAGCAATCGGAAAGCTTCTCAATAAAAAGGACTAACATTCAACTATATCTGTTTTTGGAATTGTTCACTATATTTTGTGGCAGGAAAGGGGAATGAGCTGCCAAAATTCGGGCTATTTTCATAGATTCTGCTTGTCGCGACAGTAAGAGGCTTTGAAGATAATCGAAAAACTCAATGATTAGCTTTGGAATGAGGAAAATTCATACAGTATGTGGCCTATACGAACCGAAATAGTGTTCGAAAAGTAAAAAAAAATTAAATAACCGGGACGACCATTCATTCATTCTCAGCCTAAGTTAGTTGAAAACAATGCTTTATCGTACATTCTCGTGACTATAAGTACTAAAAAGCTTCTGAATTATACGTCTTGAGAAAAATAGCCGATAATTTCAACATTCTGTTTTCTGCTCATGCCACTTTAATGGCCAAATATCTCAATTTTGGCAGCTCATTCCAATTTAAACAAAAAAAGATTATGGATTTAAGTTGTGTTTAGCTATCAGGTACTCATCTTTCAACTGCGATGCATTTTACGTAGCACTAGTTGAAGTAATTTGATTATTTCACTTAAAGCTAGCCCATATTTACTGGCGGAATGTGATCTATGGCATCTTCAGCCACTAAGGAATGTTAATGGAGGAAGTGTTTAGGGTTATTGATAGAAATGACTGAGTTGGGTTGTATGCAGAGCTTCTCAATTACATACAAAATGCAATCGTATTCTTGGGAATCAGTAATGGTAGAGGCTGAAAGATCTAAGAGATTTATACGTTTGACGCAGCTTCTCCAGAAATTACGTTTTACGTTAAAGGAACACTTGCTGCGAAAATCAGGAATATTGTTTACATTAAAAAAGAAAGACCGTTTTCTGTATTTTTCCCAGACAATATAAGTTAGGAACTTTCTATTTTTACCAAAATTTAAAAATTTGGACGTCACTTTGTATTTTTAATTTGAGTTTGAAAATTTGAATTGTTAGGTGCCCGTAACGTAAACAAACCAAACTGCTCGCAGGTGCGCTTTTATGTTTCAGTCGAGTGAGTGAACTAACGGCACAGTGTAATTTTATGTAGGCCTATTTATCTGAGAAATACAGACTGATGATCGGTTAACAGCGAATGGAAAAGCCTGCTGATAATTGTTTGAGTGTAAACCATAGATAAAAAGGCCTGAAATGAGGGTAATCCAACACGAAAGTTGACCGACACTGATCGTTGCTGTTGTAATCAGGCTTCGATTCTTCGTTTGTTTTTCACCCCATTTCTTCATTCTTAAGCTAACTAGACATGTTTTATGTGTCCTATGTTTAAGTTTAGTGGTATTAGTCGTAGTAAGCTCAAGTAAATTGGTTCTCTTAGCAAATTTAAACAGGCTACGGCGGCAAGTGGGCCTTTAAGCTTTGGTACTCAACTAATTGCCCTATTGACGATTGTTTATTTTACAAGGAGTTGTTTTCAGATTTAGTAGGAGGGGATTGCCCAGAGACAACACCGATTTCACCTGACACTCATTTCACACAGGGTGGCCGAGTGAAAACCCACTTTAATGATTTGCTTTGGAATGAGGAAAATTCATACAGTATGTGGCCTGTACGAAGCGAAAACGTGTTCGAAAAGTAAACAAAATTTAAATAACCGACCATTCATTCATTCTAAACCAAAGTTAGTTCAAAATAATACTTTATCGTACATTTTCGAGACTAGAAGCACTAAAAAGCTTCTGAATTAAATACGTCTTGAGAAAAATAGCCAATAATTTCAACATTGTGTTTTAACGTCAAAATATCAACATTTGGGCAGCTCATGCCACTTTAAGCTTTGGTACTCAACTAATCGCCCTATTGACGATTATTTGTTTTACAAGGAGTTGTTTTCGGATTTAGTAGGAGGGGATTGCCCAGAGAAAACCCCAATTTCATCTGACAATCATTTCACACAGGGCGGCAGAGTGAAAGCCCACTCAGAAATATGTCAATTATTTTCTTTGGATTAGCTGGGATTCGAACTCGAACCTATCCGTTGAAGACATGTGTGTGTGTGGATGAGACTATCGCTGAACAATGATAAACGTATCATAGAAATTAATTCAGCGAACACGATGTAAACAGAATTTCCCTTCTTGTTAATCTTAAGCTAATTTGTTTACAATTTAACGTATATACTGATCGTGATTCAATGTGAATTGCTTATGATAGTATAAATCTTCTGTCAGAATAACGGGCAATCACAATCTGTCAGTGTCGGTCAGAAAATTATCATGTCAAGAAAATATCATATTTACTTACAGTCAGAAAATCATTAAAGTGGCATGAGCTGCCAAAATTCAAGCTTTTTTCATAATTTCTGATCGTCACAACAGTATGAGGCTTTGAAGGCCACCGAAAAACTAAACGATTGGTGTTGGAATGAAGAAAACACATACAGTACATGTATGTGGCCTTTACGAACCGAAAACGTGTTCGAAAAGTAAACAAAATTTAAATAACCGGGACGACCATTCATTCATTCTAAGCCAAAGTTAGTTCAAAACAATACTTTATTGTACATTTTCGAGCCTAGAAGCACTTGAAAGCTTCTGAATTATACGTCTTGAGAGAAATAGCCAATAATGTCGACATTCTGTTTCAACCTCAAAATATCAACATTTTGGCAGCTCATGCCACTTTAAATCAAGAAAAGATCATCTTTGCTTACAGTTAAATAAAGTATTATTAATTGAACAATATATTTGTATTTGTATTGGCCATCAGCATTTCAGTGAATGTTCCGATATTTCAGCATACTGAAAAAATAAGTCACCGTCTTTAGATCTATGAGATCACTCCTCTGAATGTATTGTCGACTTTTACATTAATCTCATTTTATGCCCATCCCCTCGACCCAGATATTTCTTATTTTAAAAAAAAATATTTTATTTCGAACCCACGCTGGATAGATGGAAAGTCTGTGTGGGACTGAGGAACGAACACCCGGACCCACTGGACCACCGATGCCCCTTAATGATTTAAAACACGTACATGTACTGCAATGTCGTGATAAACGCAAAAGAGATAAATCTGTCTGAGAATTTCACTTCTTGGTTAGACAGTCACCAAGGCTTTGTTTATATCTTCCCTCTGAATTCTACAGCTCCGTGATGCAACTGACCTTCTATTTGATCTGAGAAAACCCCCGGCTGTTTGGAATACCTGTAAGAATCTACGTGGGTTTGTTACATCTATACCGCTAATATCTGAAGATCTGAAGGATGTATATGTTTAGGTAGTTTTTCAAGCAACAAACCCCCCAAACTGAAATCCTACATTTTGTACATCCCGGCTTTTTGCACTGTATCCGTTATCAGCACACGGGTTCGATTCGTATGGGTTATAGGCTGTACCGATTTATTTCAACGTCACTCATTTTGTTTTAAGGGTACTTCAAACGCTGAGTCAGAATTGTGGCAGCTCATTTCACTTTAAACTGAAAACGTGTTCGAAAAGTAAACACAATTTAAATAACCGGGACGACCATTCATTCATTCTAAGCCAAAGTTAGTCTAAAACAATACTTTACCGTACATTTTCGAGACTAGAAGCACTAAAAAGCTTCTGAATTCTACGTCTCGAGAAAAATAGCCCATAATTTCAACATTCTGTTTTAACGTCAAAATATCAACATTTTGGCAGCTCATGCTACTCTAAAAGTTTTCCATCAGTTATTTCTTTTCATGCACTGAATGTTTTGTTTTTATTTTGCGTTCTCATGTAACGTTCACTAAAAAGTATTACTAGTCAGACGGTACACTGATTACTAGAAGAGTTTACAGGGGCCATAGGAAGCATAGGACTAGATAGTATGAAATGCTTTCGGAGAATTTACCTGAACCCAGAGAGAAAACAGTACTTTTGGCTATTTTTGTCTCATCTTAACTTCGCTAACATACAAATTACCCCAAATCAAATTTCAGGCAGTTTGTTAAAGAACTGTTCATTTTCCACATACGATTGGTGAGAATACAAGCTAAGGCAACCCTAATTGTCTTAATCGTGAAATCTTTTGAAGTAAATGATTTTCAAGCTTCCAATCAAGTTTCCAGTCATTCCTAGCGATTCAAGGGACACAACTCTTGACAACAAACTTCATTTGCCATGGGAGACTAATCTTGTCATCCAACTCCAGGGCCATTTACCGCTATGTGGTAGCAAATAACAAGAACAAGTTCTGACAAAGCCTTTCAGGATAGGAACATTATCTGAAACCCCCCAGGTAACCATTTCATACATGTATCTACATTTTTATTTTAATATAAAATTTAGACAAGTTTATCAAGTAAATAAACAAACATTAATTGCCTTTATCTAAGGGTTTCTGATACCCGTTCTTAATTATATCATTAAGTAACATAAAAAAACGCAATGTGCGCTGTTAAACAATTTTATAAGAAAGATTTAATCCACGTTTCGAATTGTAGTTTATTGATGGGAAAATGTTCTTGGACAAGTATACAATAGACTTTGTCTTGATATAAAGGCTCAGATATGTATAAATGGCTGACGTACATGAATGTATCAGCTGGAAATTAATTAGAATTCATTCATACGTGTCAAATAAATTGAGTTTTCCCAGATCCCTGCTTTGTAACATGACTTTAGTAGCTATCATCAAAAACCTCAAGATTATTTTACTATCTCTCTAATTGGTTTGACAATTAGAGCTCGCATAGACATCAGTGTTATACATTACAAATGAACTGTTCAGTCGAAAAATCTCGAAGTAATTAACGATGTTCAAAAACATCATTGAAGCACAGAGAAGGTTATTATAATTACAACTTCAACCAACCTTCTTATCAGCTATAATTTGTGGTTTTACTTGTATTAGGCTTGTTTAAATAGGGGTTGTAAACGAATGTAAGAAAGACAACAGCGCATTTAAGGTGTGCAGTTCAGAACGTTGGGTATAATTTAACGTCCGATACTATAGATGAACGTTTAATCTAAACGTTTTGTGCCTAATTCTCCCTCCAAGCAATATAATCAACTGAAGTAATGTCCACGTCTTTATAAAATAGATCGTGTTGAAATATATATATCATAATTCTAAAATATTTCTGAAATTACTAAAAGCCGTAGATCAAAGCTTTTAATACTGTTTAAATTGTGCCGATTGGTTGATCGATACTGCAGTTTTATAATTTTCTGAATTATATTTTTAGCTGCACTCACGATTATTTTGCCTATATGGCGACGATGCCAGGTTTATCATCAATGGATGACCTGTGTCGGACGGAATCCACGACTCATCAATGGATGACCTGTGTCGGACGGACCCCACGACTTCTCAATGGACGACCTGTGTCGGACGGACTTCACGACTCATCAATGTAAGGCCTGTGTCGGACGGAACCCACGACTCATCGATGGATGACCTGTGTCGGACGGACTTCACGACTCAGCGATGGATGACCTGTATCGGATGGAACCCACGATACATCAATGAATGACTGTGTCGGACGGAACCCAAGAATTACCAATGGATGACTGTGTCGGACGGAACCCACGACTCAGCAATGGATGACATGTCTCGGACGGAACCCACGACTCATCAATGTAAGGCCTGTGTCGGACGGAACCCACGACTCATCAATGGATGACCTGTGTCCGACGGACTTAACGACTCATCATTGGATGACCTGCTTCGGACGGAACCCACGACTCATCGATGGATGACTTGTGTCGGACGAACTTCACGACTCATCAATGTATGGCCTGTGTTGGACGGAACCCACGACTCAGCAATGGATGATCTGTTTCGGATGGACCCCACGACTCATCAAAGGATGACCTGTGTCGGACGGAACCCGCGGCTCAGCAATGGATGATCTGTTTCGGATGGACCCCACGACTCATCAAAGGATGGCCTGTGTCGGACGGAACCCACGACTCATCAATGGATGACCTGTGTCGGACGGAACCCACGACTCATCAATGGATGACCTGTACCGGTCGGAACCCACGACTCATCGATGGATGACCTGTATCGGATGGAACCCACGATACATCAATGAATGACTGTGTCGGACGGAACCCAAGAATCACCAATGGATGACTGTGTCGGACGGAACCCACGACTCAGCAATGGATGACCTGTCTCGGACGGAACCTACGACTCATCATTGGATGACCTGTGTCGGACGGAACCCACGACGCATCAATGGATGACCTGTGTCCGACGGACTTCACGACTCATCAAAGGATGACCTGTGTCGGACGGAACCCACGACTCATCGATGGATGACTTGTGTCGGACGGACTTCACGACTCATCAATGGATGACCTGTGTCGGACGGAACCCACGACTCATCAATGGATGACCTGTGTCGGACGGAACCTACGACGCATCAATGGATGACCTGTGTCCGACGGACTTCACGACTCATCAATGGTTGACCTGTTTCGGACGGAACCCACGACTCATCGATGGATGACTTGTGTCGGACGGAACCCACGACTCATCAATGGATGACCTGTACCGGTCGGAAACCACGACTCATCGATGGATGACCTGTATCGGATGGAACCCACGATACATCAATGAATGATTGTGTCGGACGGAACCCAAGAATCACCAATGGATGACTGTGTCGGACGGAACCCACGACTCAGCAATGGATGACCTGTCTCGGACGGAACCTACGACTCATCATTGGATGACCTGTGTCGGACGGAACCCACGACGCATCAATGGATGACCTGTGTCCGACGGACTTCACGACTCATCAATGGGAGACCTGTTTCGGATGGACCCCACGACTCATCAAAGGATGACATGTGTCGGACGTAACCCACGACTCATCGATGGATGACTTGTGTCGGACGGACTTCACGACTCATCAATGGATGACCTGTGTCGGACGGAACCCACGACTCATCAATGGATGACCTGTGTCGGACGGAACCCACGACGCATCAATGGATGACCTGTGTCCGACGGACTTCACGACTCATCAATGGATGACCTGTTTCGGACGGAACCCACGACTCATCGATGGATGACTTGTGTAGGACGGAACCCACGACTCATCAATGGATGACCTGTGTCGGACGGAACCCACGACTCATCAATGGATGACCTGTACCGGTCGGAAACCACGACTCATCGATGGATGACCTGTATCGGATGGAACCCACGATACATCAATGAATGACTGTGTCGGACGGAACCCAAGAATCACCAATGGATGACTGTGTTGGACGGAACCCACGACTCAGCAATGGATGACCTGTCTCGGACGGAACCTACGACTCATCAATGGATAACTTGTATCGGGCGGACCCCACGACTCATCAATGGATGACTTGTGTCGGACGGACCCCACGACTCATAAATTTATGACCTGTGTCGGACGTACTTCACGACTCATCAATGGATGACCTCTTGTCGGACGGAACCGACGACTCATCAATGTATGACCTGTGTCGGACGGAATTCACGACTCATCAATGTATGACCTGTGTCGGACGGAATTCACGACTCATCAATGTATGACCTGTGTACAACACTATAGAACACTTTACGTACATTGTGTTAAAAATAATATGGACTTTCTTCATAAACATGCTTTGCCATTTGCTGAATTCCGTGAAAGGGTTTATCATTGATTTATCCCGAAGATGAAGTCCCAAAAAAATCACAGAAGTGCAAAAGTGATTATAATTAGGTCGCCGAAATAAAGAAATATCGGCGCGGCATTTTAGTTCTGCACAGATATCTACGAAATCTTCTAACTTGACTTCTAAAAATCAGTAAAGTAATACCATGTACAAAAAATAGTCCAAACCTGTTGGTAATTATATCTATAAACGTCAGTTTACTGTATTTTGTTAAAGAGATCATTTAAATAGTCCAGGTGATTAAAATGCATACTCAACTAAAGCCGCAATGATTTAACATGGTAGTTTAAGGCAAAGGACCCAGTTTCTGTTTTCCAGCCAATGACAATTGATCTGGGTTATGTTAAGACCAGGAAGTGGCCTACTTAGCGATAGTTTCGTGTCTGGGTTATTTGGATATTGGATTGAAACTAATGCAGGTCTACTGTGCATACTTTAAGGTTTCAATCAATGCCTGATTGAAGATTTTGAAAATGCCACAGTTTGGCTTAGAGTGTCTAAGCTTCAACATTTTCAAAATGGAGGTACCCATGTTGACTTGTGAGTAGCTTGAAACCGGCATGCAATATGTCAACTTTTTATGGGTTTTCAAGGATGTCTGATGTGTTGATTTATTTGAAAATGGAAAAGAAAAGCCTTAACCAGATTAGGTAATCAAGCAAAAATTAAAACATTTATCGCAAATGGGACATGAAATTAAAGAAATATAATCTTTAGTCGGCTGTCCTCTCAGTCATTTGTATGAAGCAGTTCCAAGGAAGCTATTTCATAAAACCTTTTTAACCGAATAAGTTCAGATAACCGTCTTGGCTATAATATCAAACAGGCTTGGTAAGTTTAGATGGCTGAACTGGTTTAAGATATAGGCACATGACCTTGTAGAAGAAACGACAAGCGTCAGAATTACAACTTCAACAATATTCTCCCAAGGACATCGCAAATCCTAAATGAGCACTCATAAATAAAGCTTTCTCAGGAACAGCTACCAGTTCAAACGGACAAATCATATTACCGATACTACCTATTGAATTAATAGCTTGTTATTTTAAACCGCACTCTATTGGAACTATGTTAATAACAGGGTGGCTTTGTCTAACTTATGCTGGGCTTTACTAAAAAATAAGTGATATAAAACAGGTTATCTAATATGCTTCTGAAAACATCAAAGTAACATCCAAGGTTTTTTTTATAATTTATACGAAGTGACATTAACAAGGGTCCTGAAAATGGATACTGACACAAAATAAAGACACGTTTATATTCATCCTTCGGTTTCTGCCACAGTTCTTTTAATGAGGTTGCAAGTTGAACATTTACATGACACCGGAAAGCTGTTATTCGATATGCCTTCCATAGTTGACACATTTTCCATTTTTCTGTAATTGAATAGAGTGGTACATTTTTCTACGTTAAATCTGTACAGACAGAAGTAACAGAAAAAAACAGCTTTTGCAAAATCCCCTAACGCCATAAAAGATAATCCAGTCTAAGGAAAATGTGTCAATGCCCTTGGCTTAAAAGTCATTTATCTTTTTTCTTTCCAACAGGTGTCAAATTATCTTCGGCTTCATATCCAATCAGATATATACGGCGGACTATTGGCTCTAACCTATTGTATGATATTTTCTAGCCGAAAAATCTGGGCTCTGCCGAATTTTTTTTTCCGTATATGACGAATACGGAAAAAAATTCGGCAGAGCCCAGATTTCTCGGCTAGATATTTTCAAGAAGTCTTAAATTGGGAAACGTTTTCATACAGTATTAAGTCAGGTGTGCCAAGGGTGGAGAAAAGGTAGATTTGATGAACTTACGACGAGTTCTGTCTGAAAACACCATGGTGGATTGTTGCTCTAAACTGATCAAATGGGTATTTGAAGAACATTATGTGAAAACAGCGATTGAAAAATTCATATTTCCAGTCACCAGTTTTCATAGCAGACTTTAGGACGCTAACATCGTCGTTTAGCCAATAATAACGAGGCACGGACTCTACGACACTGTGAAAGCACACATATGTCAACTTTGACGGTCCGACCCTAAGGTAATTAGGAGCACCCGAAAAATCCTTGAGTTTCGTAGATCTTGAGCCAGACATTTTTTTAAAATAAAACCAAAATAGTTTGAAAGGGGCCGTGTGTATGGCGGAAATTAAAGAACATTCCCCATTATTTAAGGAATTCACAGCTACTATGATTTCTGACTGACATTCAATACACCATAAGCCTAGAACGCACCACACGCGCAGCCACAACAGGCCCATAGCGCTCACCTAACCACAACAAAGCGGACAAAGGAATTCTCAAATACATATTCCTATACAGCGGTCAGTAGGGACTAGGAAGTTACCAATGGCTATCTGGAAACCTCAACTTTATATAAATGACAGTCGAATAGCAAACATTTTAACGTTCTACCTGTCGCTGGTTCCAGACATGACCCTTTAAGCGAAGCCTTATGGTTTCATTCTATATTTTTCAAATACTTTAAATTAATTTAAATATATCATCAAGTAGAAGTGCTGATAGCATACTTGTTGATAGACCCTTTCATGTATAAAAGGAAGTGTTTACACGTGTTTCAGGTCATATCGAGTGGTTCAGGAAAACATTAACCTGCTTCCAGCTATAGACATCCTTAATCCCATTGCTTATGTCACTTGACCGATAACATGCAAATTGATTTCCAAGGATCCACTTGTTTGAAACAGACGACCTCGTCAAACCCATTGAAAGAATGAACTTAGAGTTTTCATTAACCTAACTGGAGTAAATTATGCCTCGTGTCAAAGATCCGTACACTTTTTGGTGCATCGAGTTGATTTCCCTCCTATAGTAATAAACAGAATAGGCAACTACAAGCTCAAATGCTTCGTTCATACCGTGTTGATCGATTGATTGGTGTTTTACAGCGCACTCAAGATTATTTTACTTATATTTTCACAATTCCTGGCAACTCTTTTACATACGACGACCGAGTGAAAAATATACTCCGAAATTGTTAAATTTGTATTTGGTCGCATCGATGGAAGGGACTCTAACCAGCTGGACCACCGCGGGCCCCTATACCATGTTGACAACTTTTTAATACACACGTGGATAGTGCGATGTACGATGTTGACGGACAAACGACAAACTTAAAACACATTAGTTTAATTAGTTAGCGTCTTTTAGAAAGTGAGTGAATACTGTTAAAACGCATTATTTGGAAGTGTTGTTGGAATCTAGCTGTACACAGGTATCCTATATCTTCAATTGGGAAACAATGCACCCAAAATAATAGGAACCAAGAGGTGCTTATTTTTAAATCTAATATCTGTTATTTATCGTATATTATGAACAACTAAAGTAAGTGGTTGCTGAACTTATTTTGCGATTGAGGTGAGCCCTGAAACAACTAGCTTGATGAAACATTTGAAACTATCGTCAGTTTTATGTATTTAGTTCCCTGACCTTGGGATTCAAAGAATGATAAAATATACCTCTAATAAATGAAGATTCTGCTGATTCTGTCAACTCATAGCAAACATATTTAAAGTTATTTCAAAATGATACTCTTCACGTTTTCTAGCTGTATGATTTATTTCTATGTACTACGGTTTCTCTCTATGTTATTACAATGGCTTGGAATGAGAAGAAATATGGTCATCGCTCAACTAAAAGACATGCAGGTCTAACTCAAAGAAACAGACAGTTAATCCAACAGGAGGCAATCATGGTATTCCCAAAGGATACACTGTCAGTATTGATGTTCTGTCTTTAACCAAAAAAAAACCCATCGAAAACTGCCTGTGTGTGATCTTTCATGTTTTTCTCCTATATTCTATAGCCAGTCTGTCAGCCACAACGAGCTGTTTCCATCGGTTGACATCGTTTGTCTTGTTCACTGTCTACGTTTGTTGACTGTAAGTGGCAAATTATCCTTACTTCCATTCCATCACTTTCACGTAGAACTAATCACGTTTCCATTGTACAATAACGTCCATCAAACGATGTGTTTTGACAAGTTAACTGTTCCACAAAGCTCATATAGCACTGGCAGTTTGCGTTTTATGTATGATCAGTCCACAAATTTCGACGAGAGGAACGTTGCTTAGCTTTGGTGGCCGGTTTTTAACGCTGACAACATGGCTTTTACTGATTTCGATTTGAAACCCTCATAACGAGCGCATAACAGTCGTTTAGGGATAAAGGCTACATCAATATAACATCATTGTATGTGTACACAAAATCCAGATGATGTATCATCGACACAATGAGAAATCAAATTGTCACATCAAATGAGAAACCAACACAAAACTATCTGTTAACCAACATAATTCGAAGAAAAGAAAACTTCCTGAAGTCTTCCACACCAGAAAAACCAAGTCCAGGATGAACAAAAACCAAGGATTTTTGATTCCCCATTTATTGACCTTTGGGTCCGCCACGACAACAATCATCGAGCCTAACTGGCCATACTTAATTCTGTCGTTACTTTTCGTTACTAACAATTTCTCCGTAATCTCTCATCAGTTATATAACGGATTTTGTTCGTTGTTTACCATGTACCTTGTCAACGACGTAAGAACTACGCCATAAGTAATTGAAACCGTTCAAGTTTTAAATACCATTGAAAGATATAACAGTAAACAAGCTATTGACATTATAGTGGAGAGATGCGTTATAACTCACTGACGATGAAGTTAATCCTTGTTGACATCGAGGACCAGATAAAATTGTATGATACATTTCATGACCAAAGAGCTATAATTTATCTAACGTGTGTGAAAACTGCTTTATGTCTGGGAGGCAAATCAAGAAAGCAAAAGAGCTAGAATTAATCTAACTTGTGTGAAAACTGCTTTATGTCTGGGAGGCAAATCAAGAAAGCAAAAGAGCTAGAATTAATCTAACTTGTGTGAAAACTGCTTTATGTCTGGGAGACAAATCAAGAAAGCAAAAGAGCTATAATTGATCTAACTTGTGTGAAAACTGCTTTATGTCTGGGAGACAAATCAAGAAAGCAAAAGAGCTATAATTGATCTAACTTGTGTGAAAACTGCTTTATGTCTGGGAGACAAACCAAGAAAGCAAAAGAGCTATAATTGATCTAACTTGTGTGAAAATTGCTTTATGTCTGGGGGACAAGTCAAGAGTTCATCTTTGATTCTTCTATACCACTTCCGATCTCTGGAGATGGTTTCCTTCCTATAATTACCAACAGGACGTGAGCAGCTAACTGTATCAAATTACTCCTTCTTCTCGTGGTGCAAATGATCTTGTCCTCTTCACATATACACGCTAAATATTCCCGGTTTTCCCGCGTAATAACCACCTTCAGTTATATCAGGAAAGAGTCTTAAGTACGGTATAAAACCTCCAAGAAACATGCATAATACAGAGTTTTTATAGGTAATATTAAAATGTATGCATCAGCGTGAAACACATCTATTGAGTATCGATTCAAGTCTTCTTCCTCATAAAGTACATGAATTAAACATGACAAATGTTATATAGTTTATATTTAATCTTAATTACTATTACTTTATATTCTCTCCAATATTTAAAGTCAGCTAAACAAGCAGAGTTTGGACTGTGTCCTCGGGTCAATTAGTGTCGGTTAATTTACTTATTCAGTGAAAATCTTCTCGTCTAATATAACAAAGGAGACAAGTTTCTAATTGTTTTAAAATGGGTTTAAACGAATATATATGAAAGGGGTAATTTGAGATGGTGCTTACTACACACATCTGTGGGGTGTTATTAACGTCTTACATTGTAGGCTTTGAACGTCAGACACGACCTCCGTTGTGTACATACCCTCACAGCGATGACGTAATAAACGACTTCAGCTGACTCAGTACGTCTTCGTGGCGGCGTTGCCAGTTTTCTTGTGGGAGGAAACCGGGCTCTATGCCCGGGGGAAACCCACGACCTTCCGTTGGTAACTGGTAACCATCCCACATAGGTCGTTCGAGTGAAAACCCAGCCAGAACATTTTCCAATTTTTTTTGGACTGAGTGGGCAGACAAAAAGGTCAGGAATGAGGGTACTCCAAGACTGAAGTTAACCAGTTTCCGATTGTTATTGCCAAAAAAGGGTTTCGATTCTTCGTATCCCCCCCCCCATTTTAATTCTATGTGCTTTGTTTAACAATGGTGGTTTTACTTGTAGTAAACTTGTTTAAATAGGGTTTATAAGCGAATGTAAGAAAGGCAACAGCGCATTTAAGGTGTGCAGTTAAGAACGTTGGGTTTAATTTAACGTCCGATACTATAGATGAACGTTTAATCTAAACGTTTTTAACCTAATTCTCCCTCCAAGCAATATAATCAACTGAAGCTATATCCACGTTTTTATAAAATAGATCGTGTTGAAATATACATATCATAATTCTAAAGCCGTATATCAAAGCTTCAAATACTGTTTAAATTGTGACGATTGGCTCAAGGTTGATTGATTGACGACGTTGCCATCGCTGTTGTGCGGCTCTGTGCATCGTGTGAGTTTTTTTTAACTCGATTTATAACTTTTAAACTCAAATTGGTAGCGTACGAAAACTGCTACAGTTTCTTACATCCCTATAAAAACCGGATTCCATATATGTTAACATACTTACTTTCTACGGTCATCAACGCTGTCATTTACAGATGTTTTTCTTTCTGAGGTTTTTTATTTCATAAGTACGAATTTGATTGATACTGCAGTTTTATAATTTGTCGGACGGAATCCACGACTCATCAATGGATGACCTGTGTCAGACGGACTTCACGACTCATCAATGTATGACCTCTGTTGGACGGATCCCACGACTCATCAATGTATGACCTGTGTATGACCCTATAGAACACTTTACGTTCATTATGTTAAAAATAATATGGACTTTCTTCATAAACATGCTTTGCCATTTGCTGAATTCCCTGAAAGGGTTTATCATTGATTAATCCCGAAGATGAAGTCCCAAAAAATCACAGAAATGCAATGATGATTATGAATAGGTTGCCCAAATAAAGACATGTCGGCGCGGCATTTTAGTTCTGCACAGATATCTGCGAAATCCTCTTGACTTCTAAACATCAGCAAATTAATAGCATGTACAAGAAATAGTCGAAGCCTGCTGGTAATTATATCTTTTAACGGCAGTTAGCTGTATTTTGTTAAAGTGATCATTTAAATAGTTCAGGTGATTAAAATGACCTACTCAACTAAAACCGCAAGGATTTAACATGGTAGTTTAAGGCGAAGGACCCAGTTTCTGTTTTTCAGCCAATGAAAATTGATCTGGGTTATGTTAGAACTAGAAAGTGGCTTACTTAGCGATAGTTTCGCATCTGGGTTATTTGGATATTGGATCGAAACTAATGCAGATCTACTGCAACCACCTTAAGGTTTCAATCAATGCCCGATTGAAGATTTTGAAAATGCCACAGTTTGGCTTAGAGTGTATAAGCTTCAACATTTTCTAAATGGCGGTACCCATGCTGACTTGTGAGTGGCTTGAAACCGGCATGCAATATGTCAACTTTTTTTGGGTTGTCAAGGATCTCTGACGTGTTGATTTATTTGAAAATGGAAAAGAAAAACCTTAACGAAATTAGGTAATCAAGCAAAAATTAAAACGTTAACATTATCGCAAATGGGAAATGAAATTAAAGAAATATAATCTTTAGTCGACTGTCTTCTCAGTCATTTGTATGAAATGGATCCAAGGAAGCTATTTCATAAAACCTTTTTAACCGAATAAGTTCAGATAACCGTCTTGGCTATAATATCAAGCAGGCTTGGTAAGTTTAAATAGATGGCTGAACTGGTTTAAGAGACAGGCACATGACCTTGTAGAAGAAAAGACGAGCGTCAGAATTACAACTTCAAAAAATTCTCCCAAGGACATCGCAGATCTTAAATGAGCACTCATAATTAAAGCTTTCTCTGGAACCGTTACCAGTCCAGACTGACAAAATCATATTACCGATACTACCTAATTAATTAATAGTTTGTTATTTTCAAACCGCACGCGATTGGAACTTTTTAATAACAGGATGGCTTTGTCTAACTTATGCTGGGCTCCTTGTTTACAGAAAAATAAGTGAAATATAACAGATTATCTAATATGCTTTTGAAAACATCAAAGTAACATCCAAGGTTTTTTTAAATTTGACATTACCAAGGATTCTGAAAATGGATACTGACACAAAATAAAGACACGTTTATATTTATCCTTCGGTTTCTGTCACAGTTCTTTTAATGAGGTTGCAAGTTAAACATTTACATGACACCGGAAAGCTGTTATTCGATATTCCTTCCATTTTTCTGTAATTGAATACAGTGGTACATTTTTCTACGCTAAATCTGCACAGACAGAAGTAACAGAAAAAAACCCCAGCATTTTGCAAAATCCCCCTAACGTCATGACAGGTAATCCAGTCTAAGGAAAATGTGTCAATGCCCTTGGCTTAAAAGTCATTTATCTTTATTCTTTCCAACAGATGTCAAATTATCTTCGGCTTCATATCCAATCAGATATAAACGGCGGACTAACTTATTCTCTAACTGTATGATATTTGCAGGAAGTCTTAAATTGGGAAACGTTTTCATACGGTATGAAGTCAGCTGTGCCAGGGGTGAAGAAAAGGCATATTTGATGAACTTACGACGAGTTCTGTCTGAAAACACCATGGTGGATTGTTGCTCTAAACTGATCAAATGGGTATTTGAAGAACATTATGTGAAAACAGCGATTGAAAAATTCATATTTCCAGTCACCAGTTTTTATAGCAGACTTTAGGACGCTACCATCGTCGTTTAGACAATCATATCGAGGCACTGACTCCACGACACTGTGAAAGCACACATATGTCAACTTTGACGGTCCGACCCTAAGGTAATTAGGAGCACCCGAAAAATCCTTGAGTTTCGTAGATTTTGAGCCAGACATTTTTTTAAAAATAAAACCAAAATAGTTTGAAAGAGGCCATGTGTATGGCGGAAATTAAAGAACGTTCCCCATTATTTAAGGAATTCCCAGCTACTGTGTTTTTTGTCTGACAGTCAATAAACCAACAGCCTAAAACGCACCACACGCGCAGCCACAGCAGGCCCAGAGCGCTCACCTAACCACAACAAAGCGGACAAAGGAATTCTCAAATAAATATTCCTATACAGCGGTCAGTGGGGACTAGGAAGTTACCAATGGCTATCTGGAAATCTCAATTTTATATAAATGACGAATAGCAAACATTTTAATGTTCTATGTGTCACTGGTTCCAGACATGTCCCTTTAAGCGAAGCCTTATGGTTTCATTTTATAGTTTTCAAATACTTTAAATTAATTTAAAAATATCATCAAGTTCAACCGCTGAAAGAATACTTGTCCATAAACCCTTTCATGTATTAATACACAACATGTAAGATATGCAAAAGGAAGTGTTTCAGGTCATATCGAGTGGTTCAGGAAAACATTAACCTGCTTCCAGCTATAGACATCCTTAATCCCATTGCTTATGTCACTTGACCGATAACATGCAAATTGATTTCCGAGGATCCACTCGTTTGAAACAGACGACCTCGTCAAACCCATTCAAAGAATGAACTTATTGAACTTACGAGTTTTTATTAACTTAACAGGAGTAAATTATGCCTGGTGTCACAGATCCGTACACTTTTTGGTGCATCGAGTTGATTTCCCTCCTATAATAATACTCGGAACAGGCAACTACCACCTCCAAATGCTTCATTCGTACCGCGTTGATCGATTGATTGGTGTTTTACGGCGCACTCAAGATTATTTCACTTATATTTTCACAATACCTGGCAACTTTTCCAAATACGACGACCGAGTGAAAAATATACTCTGAAATTGTTAAATTTGTATTTGGTCGTATCGATGGAAGGGACAGAGGGACTCTAACCCACTGGACCACCGCGGACCCTCATACCATGTTGACAAGTTACCCATGTTAGCGACGTAGACAACTGAAATAATTTCGGTTTCAGTGCCTAATTAATGTTACAACTTTTTAATACACGCGTGGACAGTGCGATGTACGATGTTGACGGACAAACAACAAACTTAAAACACATTATTTGGAAGTGTTGTTGGAATCTAGAAGGCTTATGCTCTACATAGGTATCCCATGTCTTCAATTGGTAAACAATGCACCCAAAATGATAGGAACCAATAGGTTTAGAAACATTTAACCACTTCTGCCTAACCTGCAACTCAGGCAAGTACTGTCTCAACCATTGTTTCCAGAATAAGCTAGATACATGCTGAACATGCCGCCAATGCTTCTTGTAAGTGTCAGCATTATGAAAAATACCCCACGACAAAGGACTAGATTCCCTATTAAGGAGAAGATGATTAGGTGTCAAAGGAGTGTTATCTAACGGGTCGTCACTACACTTCGTGATCGGTCTGCTATTAACAATAGCCTCTACCTCGCACAAGACTGTGTGCAATATCTCGTCTGTTAAGCGATCGGCCATTTTCTGACTTAGAGGTTTCCCGTACAACCTTCTACATACCAGACAATTACGCTTGATCCTCTTGATTAAATTTCTACCCTTGATTATCCAAAATTTATTTCTCAAGGAAGACAATGTCCACTCAGTACCTAGATGAGCAAAGGTATGAAATTCATAAACAATTAGCTCAGCTAATTTGTGACTATTAGGAAGAATAATTGGATGTTTGGCCTGATTAGAAATATCACTATGCCTAAGTCTACCACCCAAGCAAAGTAAACCGTTATGTATAAGGGGAGACAATCTACTGATATTACTGGATTTAGAAACAGACCTACCAGAATTAAGCGCAAAAATTTCTTTCTCAAAGCAACTGTTTTGGACATACTTAATCAACACCTCCTCTGCAAAATTCATTTCTTTAACATTTATGAGATCAAATTTTACCTTTTGACCCCTTAAGTGAGACTTCAATCTCAATAACCAACACACTGCCTTCTTTAAACGATAGAAACTGGAGTAATGACCTAGTAATTGTACAATGGGATGCGAAAGACTCGCTACAAAGCCTGTAACTGCAAAACAATTGTCGGTCTTCTTCACCTCAAATGGGTCGCGGGTTCGAATCCCACTCAGTCCAAAAATTGGAAAATTTTCTGACTGGGTTTTCACTCGAACGACCTATGTGGGATGGTTGCCAGTTACCAACGGAAGGTCGTGGGTTTCCTCCGGGCATAGAGCCCGGTTTCCTCCCACAATAAAACGGGCAACGCCGCCATATAAGTGAAATAATCTTGAGCGCGGCGAAAACACCAAACAATCAATCAATCTTCACCTCAACTTCATCCAACAAATCTTCACTTATCTCAAGGCTAGAGACTGGCCACTCAGACTTACATTTTGTCAAAAACGAAGGACCAACGTACCAAGACGGAGGCAACTTATCTAAGCTACAACCTCTGGAAAGAACATCAGCCGGGTTATCTAGACCATCTATATGACGCCATTGTCCTGGGCTACTGTACTCTCTAATTCTTGCAACACGATTAGCTACGAAAACCTTAAATCTACGGGACTCATTTTTAATGTAGGCTAGACAAATTGTGCTATCAGTCCAAAAAGTTGATTGTACGAAATGAATATCTAATTGATTGCGAAGTAAATGATCAAGACCAGCGGTTAGTACAGCAGATGACAATTCTAACCTAGAGGTAGTTACATTTTTAAGAGGGGCAATTCTAGATTTACTGATAAGCAGACTTGTATGAACTTGTCCGAAACGGGTTATGACCAGAACGTAACTGCACGCACCATAACCACCTTGACTGGCATCACAAAAATGATGAATTTCGGCAACACCATCTACAAACGCAGAGGGTATAACACACCTAGATAACCTTAAAGAATGTATTTCGCTTAAGGACTGAATCCAATTACGCCACTTAAATGCTAATTGTTCTGAAATAACTAAATCCCATAAAGAACTAAGACGAGAAGATTCCTGAAAAAGCATTTTCCGGACCACCAAGATTGGACTTATCAAGCCTAACGGGTCATATATAGAATTGAGCCGGGATAACATTTGACGCCTAGTGACGTCACAAGTAGACTCCTCGCAATCACTGACATAATAGAGCTCGTCATTAACCACATCCCACTTTATACCAAGAGCCTTACAACTATCTTTAGTAGCGATATCTTTGACTGTGTCGGCTTTATCAGATTCCTCTATTTCAGACAACAATTTAGAATCGTTCACCACAAATTTCGTCAGATTAAACCCACCCTTACTCAACACCCTTTTTGTATCCAAGATAACCTCTTTAGCCTCCTCTAAAGTTTTAACAGACTTTAACATATCATCGACATAAAACGCTCCCACTACGGTTTCCCTTACCAACTGGCTTGCCTGAAAATCGGCTATAGTCTTACGTAAAGCTAACGTACTGCTACTGGCACACCATACGCCACCAAATAAATTTGACGTCATCCTATATTCATCTACTTGACCATCAACCATCCAAAGAAACCTCAGAGCATCTCTATCGAAGACTGTAATCTTGACCTGAAGATACATCGACTCAACATCTGCCATAACAGCGTACTTAAATTGCCTGAAACAAAGTAGCACATTAACCAATTTATTAACCAGATCAGGACCCTGAAAGCATTGACTGTGTAGACTTTTACCCTGATATATTGCAGCACAGTCAAAAACCACTCTTAATTTAGGCTTGGCCACACTAGTCACCGCGTGATGCGGCAAGTACCATACATTTCCCCTCATTTGCGTCTGGTCACGTGGTACGGGCTCAGCGTAACCGTTAGCAATCAGTTTATTAATATCATTAGTATAATTACAAAGTTGTCCCTTTCTTTTCAGCCGACAAAGCAAAGATTTCAACCTTCCAAGGGCCGAGGCTCTATTGTTGGGCAAATCAGGGCGCTCATTGCGCCACGGGATAGGCAAGACATAATGACCATCTACCAAAGAAACCGTGTTTTCCCATAAATTTAAGACCTTCTGGTCTTCTACGGAATGAGATACTGCTTCATCGTCGAACAGCTCAGAGCCCCATGTAGAACGAGCAGAAAAACTAGTATCAACAAAATTGGAGGAAATCTCATTATTACAATTTCCTAGTATAGCACCATTTAACGACCATCCAAACAACGTCAAGGTTGCGTAAGGCTGAGATTTATCGGACATTATATCTAACATCTAGGGGTATTAAAGCAGGAGAGTTGTCCATTCCAATTAATAAGTCAGCTTGGATATCTTCTTTCACCTGATGGATAGGTAAATCTCTAAGATGAGCATACTTGCCCAAGGATATTTTATTACGAGGGTACCTTATTGGTATAGTAGGGACTACGAGGACGTTAATTAACTTAGTTGAGTTATCTCCCTCTACTGAATCCAAATTCAAAGAAACAATCTCGGAGGTGACCTCAGACTTTGAGTGAGAGAGTGATTGGGGTTTTACGTCCTGCTCAACAGTATTTCGGTTATATGAAGACGTTGTCTCCTTGTGACAGGGCGGATTTCCACCGCTCTTTTAGGTGCTGTCTCACCGAGACGACTTGCCGAAGACAACCAGCAAGCCCCCTCACCCAGTCACAGTATACTGACACCGGGCCAACCAGTCGCTGCTCTAACTCCTATTGCTGAGCGCCAAGCGAAGCAGTAACAGCTACCACTGTTAAAGTCTTTGGTCTGACTCGACCCGGGCTTGAACCCGGATCTCCCAGGCCTGAAGCGGACGCTCTACCGACTGAGCTATCGGGGCTGGTACTCAGACTTTGAAGACAAGGTGTTCATAATGAAGTTAATCTTCTTACCTCTCAACCCTAAGTCATTCACAAGACGCCTGCTAATGAAAGTGTTAGTTGAACCTGAATCGAGAAGAGCATATGAAATAAATTTATCATTTACAAGAACCGGGACCAGAGGCAAATACACCACAGAATTCAAAGAAATATTTTGGTTGACATTACTATTCACATTCACCGGCATGCGAGAGATTTCCCCATTGTAGTGGCTGTCAACCTGTTCAACATGTATGAATTTTGTATGCTTACGGCCACATCCGGGCACTGAACAAGTTGATAGCTTCCGACAATCGGGTGATCGATGCCCTGCAAGAAGACAATTAAAGCAAAGTTTATTTTTCTTAACAATTTCTAGACGAGATTTCGGATCCAGGCTTTTAAAATTGTCGCACTGGAATAGAGAATGATTATAACCACAAAGAACACATCTCAGAGTTGAATTTTGACGATTAGAAATATCGTAATTGGAGGGAGATTGCGGTGAGCTAGCAAATTGACAAACTGAATTAGAATTGAACGACGTTTTAATAGTGTCTGTGCCGTATACTGGATGAGAAGCACACAGTTTTATAAAGTCTACAAACTCTGTAAAGTTGGGGTATCTGCCGATATCAGCTTTGGTTTTAAGTGCTCTGTCCCGCCACCTATTTTGTAAAGAAAATGGACATCGTTGTAAAATTTCAATTATACTTTGTTGGGTGTTCAATTCAGAGAAAAATCCAAGGTCTTTGAGAGCTACTAAGGCGTTGGACAAGTCGTCAGCTAGTTGTTGTAAATCTTTTGTCCTCCGGATATATTTGCCACTCTTCAAATCACTAATGAAACTTTGTGTCGTGGAGCACATGTAGTAGCAAAGTATTATCAAAGCCTGCAATTGTTATGTTCAAATAGGGTTCAACATATAGTATTTCTACCATAGTTATCATCTTTCATCGCAAGACTGACAATATGTCTAAAAAGGGAAGATCCGCCAGAAACGACAAAGCTTCGGCTGCTATAGAGGAGACGACCACTGAAAACTCTGATTCGCCATTGACAACAAGCACATGTTCGGACTCCATGATTCTACTCTGCTCCGACCCAGCTCAAACAGGTGACCCAAAACTTTCTCAAAACTTTATTATCGATGCTATAAATAAAGCCACAACCCTACTTTCCACTAAATTTGAAGACAGTCTCTCAAATTTGAAAGTTGAAATCCTGGCAAATATCGGCAATTTGCGTGACGAGCTGGCTGAAAATAAAGTATTAATATGTAATTTACGTGATGAAGTCAGTGACCTTCAAACTAAATTTTCTGACGAGAGGGATGAACGTTTGACTACTGAGAAACAACTTCACGATAAACTCAACGATTTCGAACGCCGTTCGAGGTCTTACAATGCTAGGTTTGATGGAGTCCAGATAAACAAAGAGGAACCATGCGAAATGGCAATTGCTAAATGTTTATTTGATAATAAACTCGGTGGCTTTGAAAGTGTGAACGCAGTGATCAACTCTATTGAAAATGCTCATAAAATTTCCTCCAAATCCCCGTCCCCGAACAGGCCGCCGCAGCTCATAGCCAAGTTTTATAGTAGAAAGGTGCGTACTCAGATTATTATTGACTTCAAAATGCTACGACGTAAAGACCGTGTCAAAAACCCAGGTGGCCAGTTACCGTTTAATATAATGGAAGACTTGACTCAAACTGACTACATGTTGAAAAAACAAGCACTTCCCCGAATGAATGAGGCTTATAATCTCGGGAAGAAAGTTCGCTTCTCAGCTGGCAAGTTATTCATCGATGGAAAACCGATAGCCCTTACATAAATTGTCTATTCCTTCAGGCGTTATACGCCCGTGCTGTGTGTAACTATCACTGTCTATCTTCGGCTTGTTTTGGTGCGATGACTCGATGACTGCAAAATATTCCTAATCTAGGCCTAATGCTAAATGACTGGAGTTTGCTTAGTATATTTTTAGCAAGTCTTCTACAGTGTACGACCGTGCTTTTTTTTTTTTTGTCTTCACTGCTCCTTTCTTTTAATCCTATATTATCTTTGTGGAACTTTGAAGAATAACTGGTGCATGTGCCTAGTTTTGTTTGCATCAATTTTTCTGGATTTGGTTTGTAACTGTCAGATTTGACCTACTTCTTTGCCCTGGTGTACTACATAGTTAAAACTTGCAGGAACTCTAAAATAGATGCCCACGCATCAAACTATGACCGTGATAGGACTCTTACTGGTCATACATTTTTCGTTTTTTTCTTTTTGTTATATGTATAAATGCTCATATCTGTTTAACCTTCACTACTGTTTATTTCATATTTGATATTTTTGAATGCAGGTTGTATTTTCTAGTAAAACAAACTTATATATTAACTAATGAATATGAATGAGATAAATGTGGGTGACGGTTCTGACAGTCATCAACACACAGACCTTCTGTCTGAATTACCATTTTACTCGTGCACTAACCATGAAATATTTCAAATAACCCCCAATCCTAACCCAACTGGCAGACCAACACTACCTTTACTGGATGGCTTTGAAGACCTTTGCTTCAATCCATTAGAGCTTAATACTCCTATAAACCAATCAGAGTATATTACTGATGATAATATATACGAATCTTCCCACTGGAATTATATAAACCGTGGAGTTTCAAATTACTACTCAAGTGATTCCTTCTTGTCATTTTGTCATAAACATAACATTTATTCAGACAAACATCTGTCTTTTTTGCACTTGAACATTAGAAGTTTAAAACATAAGTTTACTGAATTCTTATGCTTTCTAGAAAAAATTCAACTTCATTTTTCTGTCATAGGAATATCTGAAAGCTGGTTAGATGAAGCTTCCGCAAATCTTATGTCAATTCCAAATTATACTGCATTTACTCTTAATAGAACCTGTAAAAAGGGTGGAGGCCTTATTCTCTATATAAGAAACGACATCAACGACTTTAAACTTAGAGAGGATCTCTCTATTGTAAGTCCTGACGACACCTATGAATCTCTGTTTGTAGAATTCTCTCAGCATAACATTAAATATCTGGCTGGTTTATTTTATCGCCCACCGAATACAAATGCTGATATTTTCAACACTGAACTACAAACTATATTAAACAAAGTTAAACCAGAAAAAGTGAAATGTATATTTATGGGTGATTACAACCTTGACTTACTTAAATCGAATGACCATAGGCCATCTAAAGCTTTCCTGGAGGTCATGAAAACATATTACTGTATCCCTAAAATAACGAAGCCTACACGAGTAACTAGTCATACTGCCACGTTGATTGACAACGTCTTTACTAATATCCACGGGGAAGATTCCCACTCTGGTATTTTTTTGGAGGATATTTCAGATCACTTCCCAATTTTTTATATTCTTCAAACGTCTACCAACAACACTAAAACAAAAGATATTGTCAACTTTCGTAAATATTCTGAAGAGGAAATCAATACATTTAAGCAAACAATAGAAAACAAATCTTGGGAAAATATTTTGGCAGAAGAAAATCCTAACCAAGCATTCACTAAATTTACCACAGAATTTGAAAATATATATAACTCATGCTTTCCCATAAACACTAGGTCAAGGTCAAAATCTAAAATACTAAAACCCTGGGTTACGCCGGCTCTATTGCAGTCTATAAATGAAAAGGATCGCCTGTACAAACTTTATGTTCGTCAACATAACGAGGTGATACATACCCAATATAAACGGTACAGAAACCGATTAAACCATGTCATTCGAGTGTCAAGGAAAACATATTTTGAAACCAAGTTTGCAAATTGTCAAAACAATATTAAAGAAACTTGGAAAGTCCTAAAAAATATTTTAAACAAAAATGAACCAAATAAACTCCCATCCAGTTTTGTTGATAACAACACTGATATAAGTGATCCAATTCAGATTGCTGATCATTTCAACCAGTACTTTAGCACCATAGCCAGCAAACTAGAATCCGATATTCCCAATAGTACTATTAAGTTTCATGATTATTTAACAAACAATACTCCCAACTCATTCTTTTTACAACCAACATCACCAGCCGAAATTAATTCTCTAATTTCTAACTTTAAAAATACCTCTGCTGGTTTTGATGGTATTAAGATGAGTATTTTAAAGTTAATTTCAACTAGTATAACCAAACCATTATCGCATATTGTGAACTGTTCATTTCAAAAGGGCATTTTCCCAGACCTAATGAAAGTTGCGAAAATTAGCCCAGTTTATAAATCTGGAGATAGTAAAATATTTTCCAATTATCGTCCAATTTCCGTGTTGACAAGCTTTAGCAAGATCGTGGAGAGAGTTGCATCTGACCGCATGAATGCTTTTCTGGACAAGAACAATACTATAATTCCAAACCAATACGGCTTCAGGAAAAACCATTCCTCCTTTCATGCAGTATTAGAACTATATGAACATTTAATTAAAGCCAAAGAAACCAAATTGACCAGTATAGCAACTTTTCTCGATCTTTCGAAGGCTTTCGATACGGTGAATCACCAAATTTTATTGTCGAAATTGGATCATTATGGTTTTAGAGGTGTATGTAATAATTGGTTCCGTAGTTACCTTATGGATCGAACTCAATATGTTCAATATAACAATGTTTCATCTCAACCTGCTCAAATCCAACATGGCGTGCCCCAGGGGTCCATTTTGGGGCCCACACTTTTTACAATTTATATAAATGACATTATTAAATCCTCTGATTTGGTAAATTTTATATTATTTGCTGATGATACCAGTATGGTCATGTCAAATAAAGACCCTGAAATCTTAATGTCAAATTTGGCACAGGAACTTGAACTGCTATATAATTGGTTATGTGCTAATAAGCTTTCATTAAATATAAGCAAAACAAAATATATAATTGTAAAACCAAATTGTAAAAATATCTATTTGTCGGACTCTAACCTGAAACTTAGGGATCACGTTATTGAGTCAGTTACCAGTTACAAATTCCTGGGTATCTTTATAAATAACCAGTTAAATTGGTTGACACATATAAGTGAACTTTCCAAAAAAATGTCAAGGAATATTGGCATTATTAGTCACATAAAAGACTGTCTTAACAAAAAGACTTTGTACATTCTGTATTATTCTTTGTTTTTTCCATATATAAATTACTGTAACATTGTATGGGGGAATACATATAAAAGCCATCTTGTTCCTCTTATTAATCTACAAAAAAAGTTAATCCGTATTCTAAAAGGTTCTGGAAAATATTCCTCCACCGGGCATTTATGGAAAGAACTGGGTATATCACCCCTTTCAGTTGTTAATCAAACTCATTGTCTGCTGTTTATGCATACGTTCTTTTATGATAATATACGAATGCCTCAAAATTTTCGATCTTACTTTAAATTAGTCTCTGAAATTCACCAATACCATACAAGATCGCTACCAGCCCCGATAGCTCAGTCGGTAGAGCGTCCGCTTCAGGCCTGGGAGATCCGGGTTCAAGCCCGGGTCGAGTCAGACCAAAGACTTTAACAGTGGTAGCTGTTACTGCTTCGCTTGGCGCTCAGCAATAGGAGTTAGAGCAGCGACTGGTTGGCCCGGTGTCAGTATACTGTGACTGGGTGAGGGGGCTTGCTGGTTGTCTTCGGCAAGTCGTCTCGGTGAGACAGCACCTAAAAGAGCGGTGGAAATCCGCCCTGTCACAAGGAGACAACGTCTTCATATAACCGAAATACTGTTGAGCAGGACGTAAAACCCCAATCACTCACTCACTCACTTACAAGATCGCTACATCTCAATGTATACCCCCAGCAGTACAAATCTATGTTGTCGTTCTTTTCTTGCCGAGTTAAGGCTCCAAAATTATGGAATTCGTTACCCACAGTTTTAAAATCTACTAAGGGTAATACCTGTTTTAAAAGAAACCTAAAAAAAACACCTGCTCAATATTATTACTTTTTAAACTTTAGTGAAGTACATAGACATCAAGTTTATTTCACTGTATGTTCATTTCCTACTATCCATCGTTATATATCTATATATATATACGTTAAGTAATATGCGTATCAGCTATTCTATATATTGCGGTGCACAAGTAATCTCAAATTATATGATAAGTATTCTTTATCTGTTTGTAAGAAACCTTTTCCTATATAACAGCACTGTCCTTACTCCATTTAAGCTGCCTTTGTGTTATGGGATATAGACAAGCCCCTTGGGTTTTTTTTCCCGCTGATGTAAAATTGTCTAAACAAAATGTATAAATCCATATTTGTTTCTCATCCTGTTACTATCATTTGCCATTTTTGTCTGTACACTATTCAGTGAAATAAACAAACAAACAAAACAAACAAACTTTGACACACTAAGTGGGGGTTACCAAACCTGCTACGCAAGATTTCTCTGGCTTGGGCGTAGCCAACATTTCCCCCCAGCAAAGCACAGTTCCTAATAGCGGTTTTGGCCTCTCCCACGGTATATTGTAGTAGACGTGTAAGTTTGATTTGGTTATTGTCAGTTTTCTGGTCAACCATTTCCTCGAAAATGACTATAAAGGATTGATATTTTAACGGATTACCATCAAATGGTTCCAAATCGACCTTAGGGATACATAAAGCATTAATAATGTCAGTCAATTTAGGCGAATCGCTAACAGGCTTTTGTATTTCAGAATTGTTGTCAAGAGAATTTTGAGTTTTTAACCATGCCCGAGCGGCTTTTACAGCAATGGTATAAGATTCTTCTACCCTCTTAAAATGTTCGTCGCCCAGTTCTTGTTCCTCGAAGCTTTCTAGTTGAGTGTAGTACGCTTCGTGCGACGCTTCAAAGTTCACAAACGCCCGTTTCAGTTGATCAAGCCTTTCATTCACCAGCTGAATATCCTCATCTGCCACCATACGGTCTAACGTACCGATGTGTCTGGTTATCGCCGCTTTCCATTGTCGGATCGATATCCGGAGTTGTCCGGGATTTCCCTCAGGGTGCCCAGGTTCTTCCGCCATGATGTTCCAATTTACTGTTACGTATGTGTAGGGTTTTGAAGAAAGACACGGGAAAGCACCAATTTCACACGCTGTTAGCGGTAAATCTGTATTTAAAAATCAAAATACAATAAATAGAGATATACCAAAAATATATACGAAATCAAAAAGGAAAAAAGATAAATATACGAATATCTTTATGAGTAAATGAATTATTATAAACATACATATGAACGAATTAACTTACTGGAACAAAGCACCAACCCGGCCAAAAACACATACGTAAATACAGCCAGTTTAACGAAACTAACCCAAACCGGGCGCTAACCAAGAGCACGGCGACATAGGCTAAACAGCCACTAAACGAACACTGCCGTACCGTGGGTCACTCGCTAGGTGTCTGCCTGTAAGGCTGGTTTGTCAGACTTTATAGAGAACATAAACAAAGGCGGAGAGTCAGGTCACTTCCCAGCTTAGCATAACAGAACGCACACAGCGGTCGAGGCTGTTCAGCCGCACTACTAGACGGACTATACGGGATAGGATTAGCATATCAGTCGCCTCCCAGCACCAAGGGCAAGGTTGCGATCACAGCTGGGAATGAGACGAAATATGGTCATCGCTCAACTAAAACACATGCAGGTCTAACGCAAAGAAAAATACAGTTAATCCAACAGGAGACAATCATGGTATTCGCACAGGATACACTGTCAGTATTGATGTTCTGTCTTTAACCAAAAAAACCCCCATCGAAAACTGCGTGTGTGTGATCTTTCATGTTTTTCTCCTCTATGCTATAGCCAGTCTGTCAGCCACAACGAGCTGTTTCCATCGGTTGACATCGTTTGTCTTGTTCACTGTCTACGTTTGTTGACTGTATTAAAGTGGCAAATTAACCTTACTTCCATTCCGTCATTTTCTCGACGTAGAACTAATCACGTTTCCACTGTACAATAACGTTCATCAAAAGATGTGTTTTGACAAGTTAACTGTTCCACAAAGCCCACATAGCACTGGCAATTTGCGTTATATGCATGATCAGTCCACAAATTTCGACGAGAGGAACGTTGCTTAGTTTTGGTGGCCTGTATTTCAACGCTGACAACATGGTTTTTACTGATTTCGATTGGAAAACATCATAAACGTTTAAGGAATAAATGCTACACCAATATAACATCATTGTATGTGTAGACGAAATCCAGATGATGTATCATCGACACAATGAGAAATCAAATTGTCACATCAAATGAGAAACCAATACAACACTATCTGTTAACCAACATAATTCGAAGAAAAGAAAACTTCCTGAAATCTTCCATACCAGAAAAACCAAGTCCAGGATGAACAAAAAACAAGGATTTTTGATTCCCCATTTATTGACCTTTTGGTCCGCCACGACAACAATGAGCGAACCTAACTGGCTATACTTAATTCTGTCGTTACTTTTCTTAACTAACTATTTATCAGTAATCTCTCATCGATTATATAAACGAATTGTTTTCGTTGTTTATCATGTACCTTGCCAACGACGTAAGAAGTACGCCGTAAGTAATTCTGCATCTTATTGAAACCGTTCAAGTTTTAAATACCATTGAAAGATATAATAGTAAACAAGATATTGACATTATAGCGGAGAAATGCGTTATAAATCACTGACGATGAAGTCAGTCCTTGTTGACATCAAGGACCAGATAAAATCGTATGATACATTTCACGACCAAAGAGCTATAATTTATCTAACGTGTGTGAAAACTGCTTTATGTCTGGGAGACAAATCAAGAAAGCAAAAGAGCTATAATTGATTTAATTTGTGTGAATACTGCTTTATGTCTGGAAGACAAATCAAGAAAGCAAAAGAGCCATAATTGATCTAACGTGTGTGAAAACTGCTTTATGTCTGGGAGACAAACCAAGAAAGCAAAAGAGCTATAATTGATCTAACTTGTGTGAAAACTGCTTTATGTCTCGGGGACAAGTCAAGAGTTTATCTTTGATTCTTCTATACCACTTCCGATCTCTGGAGATGGTTTCCTTCCTATAATTACCAGCACGACGTGAGCAGCCAACTGTGTCAAATTACTCCTTCTTCCCGTGGTGCAAATGACCGTGTCCTCTTCACATATACACGCTAAATATTCCCGGTTTTGTCGCGTAATAACCACCTTCAGTTATATCAGGAAACAGTCTTGAGTACGGCATAAAACCTCCAAGAAATATGCATGATAAAGAGTTTGTATAGGTAATATTAAAATGTATGCATCAGCGTGAAATACATCTATTGAGTATCGATTCAAGTCTTCTTCCTCATAAAGTTTTTTTATTTAATTTAATTTAATGCTTTATTTATTTTACGAGGATTACCAACGGCCCTAGGGCCACGAGTGGATCTCCTCGAAATATAAACTATACAGAAAATATAAAAAATACAAATTAAAATGGTACAAGTTAAAGGTACACACAGTATAACAGTATGTAATATTTTAACCCCAGGTCATAGCCAGTAACCTAATCTCCTTGTACAGGATTAAATAATGTAGTTTCAAATCTTTTGGTCTCTTTAATAAAAAGGTGTACGGCATTTAATAATTCCAAATTTGTTTCATCTCTTAATTCTTTGGAGCCAAATTTCATTAGGTGAGAAAAATATCTTGAATAAGTTGGTAAAAATATGGTCATGGATACACCAGGACATAATAATGACTTAATACTATTGAGCATGCGCTTCCTCTGAGTGCTATATGCGGGGCATTCCAGGAGATAGTGCCTACTATTTTCACATTGTGCCTGACACTGAGGACAGGACTGATTGTCAGATAAATTGTATGTGAACAAGTCATTTTGTAGAGTGCTCAGTCCCATTCTCATTCTACAAAGATAAACTGCGTGTTGGCTGCTAAACCTATTGTATATTTTGCACAGACTCATTGAGTCTGAAATTAGAGATAGGTGGCGTTTTAAGCCTTCTATCGAACCAGATCTGTTTTCGTTAGGGATCATGTTCCACTCTTTGATCGTTTTTGGAAAAAAAGAATTGAAAAATGTTTGCAGCCTACATCTAAAGTTGCATATGTTTGTATTGTTTCTTAAAACATAATGGCTTTCATGGGACACAGAGTTAACTACATTAGTCAGGTAAGATGGAGCGAGACCATTAAGGATTTTGTAAAGTAGTACTAGTCTGTGGTAATTCCTCCTGTAGTGCAGTGGTTCCCAGTTGAGTTTCACGAGCAAGGCTTTTGTTGGAGTGTTAGAGTCCACCAGAACAGATGACAGTGGCGTGTCTTTGGGCTTTTTCAATTTTTTGCGATAGTTCAAGTGAACAACTGTCAAAAAGAACATCGCCATACTCTAACGTTGAACGAACAACACTAGAATACAGGTTACATAGGCATTTTCTACTCACTGACTTTTTAGCCCTTGTAATCACAGAAAGTTTGGTATTTGCCTTTTTTATTATATGACGAATGTGTTCGTCCCACTTTCCATTATGTTGTAAGTATATTCCTAAGTGTTTATGGGACTGAACACTCTTTACATTTATTCCATTCAAAAACAAGTTTAATTGTGGAACAACAGTTTTGAGGGATATCATGAGGTTAACTGTTTTCTTAGGGTTATAAGAGACTAGCCATTGTTCTGCCCATTTAGAGAGCCAGTGTAAGTCTGCAAATATGTGTAGATCACTCTCTATATTTCTGCTTATGTCATTCATGTAGACTAGGAACAAAAGGGGCCCCAAAAAGTACATCAATTAAACATAGCAAATATAAGATAGTTTATTTTTAATCTTAATTACTATTACTTTATATTCTCTCAAATATTTAAAGGCAGACAAACAAGCAGATTTTGGACTGTGTCCTCGGGTCAATTAGTGTCGGTTAATTTACTAATTAAGAGAAAATCTTCTTGTCTAATATAACCAAGGAGACAAGTTTCTAATTGTTTTAAAATATCTTTAAACGGAGATATATAAAAGGGGTAATTTGAGATGGTGCTCACTATACACATCTGTGGGATGTTATTAACGTCTTACATTGTACACTTTGATCTCAATCGTTTTTAATTTATACCCAATAGTAAGATGTATATTTTTAACCTCGTTACATCATGAAAATCGGAATACCTAAAAAAAATATATCTTTTGTGAGCCCATATCACTTTAAATCATACCAAATTTATATCATTTTCAACAACAAGACACAAATTTATTCTACACAAAACAACCCAGGAATGATACCCTTTTAATTTGTCTCCCGGAAGGGTTTTGTAAGAGATCATGTTGAAATAAATCTCATATTGACGTGTCTGACAACGAAAATCAAAGTCAAGTCCTGTTTCTCCTCATACGTGACTTTAACAACGTCCTCTATCCGTTAACAGACTTCGCATTGTCTTGATTGGTACTAATTCTTCAGTTGGCCTTTTGCTCTTTTGTCATTTTAAAGTGGCATGAGCTGCCAAAATGTTGATATTTTGAGGTTGAAACAGAATGTTGAATTTATTGGCTATTTTTCTCTAGACGTACAATTCAGAAGCTTTTAAGTGCTTCTAGTCTCGAAAATGTACGATAAAGTATTGTTTTGAACTAACTTTGGCTTAGAATGAATGAATGGTCGTCCCGGTTATTTAAATTGTGTTTACTTTTCGAACACGTTTTCGGTTCGTACAGGCCACATGCTGTATGGATTTTCCTCATTACAACGCCAATCATTTTATTTTTCGATGGCCTCCAAAGCCTCTTACTGTCATGATGATCAGGAATTATTAAAAAAGTGTGAGTTTTGGCAGCTCATGCCACTTTCATGTAAATTAGGGTTTGAAAGAAACCGTTTAAGTTAAATGGTTAGGGTTGATCCAACACTAACTTTTCAGTTATCTTCGTGCGTAAACGGAAAACAAAATATCAACCGCTTGCCTCTTGGTATGAAGCTGTTCAAAAGTCAATTATCAAGTCTTTGACTTTCCTTGCATACCCAAGAAACAAATCAGATCATAAAACAAACTTCCGGTGGTTTCTGAAAATTTTACACTCTAAAGCTTCCAAATACAATTTCATGTAATTGGCTTTCTAAGGCTTTCGAATGTTACAAAAGATTGCGCCAAAGGGCGCCAAAAACGCGATGGAATACAACCCCGGTAAACCAACAAAAGGAGAAAACTTTAAAAGGAAAGAAAATCCAGCCAAACATGTACATTCATTAAATATAGCAGCCTAATAGCTTTTGATAGAAGTGTGCAGTTTATTCGTAGGATTCTTTGCTGATTTTTGAGAGATTTTTTTTGAATTCAACTTTACCAGTACAAACGACAATAACAGTAGATCAGCCATGTTGATTTCGGCAGGCCACCTGCTGACGGAGCTGGCCAATAAAAGTGTAAGTTTCAGCCATGTGTCTCACTTCTATGGAGGGGGATATCCGCAAAAAGTCTATGCGTGTAGCTGTGTTGGTTTCAATGTGTACAGTGTTTGTTAACTCTGCTTATTGTGTAATGTTACTACCGCGACTCTGCTATGTGGCTAGCGAGCAGGCCTGGGAGAGTGTTACTGTGTCAGTTTCAACGTGCGCAATGCTGTAGGCCTGACTAGGTCACTACCGAGGGGCGAGTACGGCTTGCAGTTCGGTCGTGTCTGACAGCTGCGCAGATGTTTGGCACTTTTCTTTGGAGATCTGAATGAATGAATGGTTTTCAGAAATCTGAAGGTGATTGTCTCTTAGATACAATTTTATGTAATCTTTTTTTTTTTGGATAATAGGATTTTAGTAACAGGAATTAACAAAAACAGTTTGCGGGATACTCTAGGTTGTGGGATACTCTAGGTTGTGGGATACTCTAGGTTGTGGGATGCTCTAGGTTGTGGGATACTCTAGGTTGTGGGATACTCTAGGTTGTGGGATACTCTAGGTTGTGGGATACTCTAGGTTGTGGGATACTCTAGGTTGTGGGATACTCTAGGTTGTGGGATACTCTAGGTTGTGTGATATTCAAACATAACAGAAATCTGCTGAGGTTGATGGTAAGGTAATTTGAACCATTCTCTTTTTTCTCCCTATTTCAAAAGAAAAATCCAAACGCCTTTTTTCAAAGATTTGTAAAGATATGTTTCCAAGAAGAGAACTTCAAAAGAAAAATCCAAACGCCTTTTTTCAAAGATTTGTAAAGATATGTTTCCAAGAAGAGAACTTCAAAAGAAAAATCCAAACGCCTTTTTTCAAAGATTTGTAAAGATATGTTTCCAAGAAGAGAACTATTTTTTTTATAAACCTCGGAATGAAAGTGCAAGATATCAAGGACAAATGCTTAAATGAAAAAGGTACTTACGCTTTACATCACCAGTACCATGGTGTTTTAGAACAGTACAACCATTATTTGCCACACAAAAACCATAGTATGCCATACAATTTACCATGGTATTTTATATGGTAAACAATGGTATTTAAAAACCACGGTAAATACCATGGTACGATGTATGATATACCATGGTATTGTTTGGTAAGCTATGGCATTTCTTTATAAGGGCACTTCTTATTTTCTCACAGAATTCGTATTCAGTTCTTTAAACGAAAGATCCACAAGGACATTGATAGCTGCTTGATGAAGCTTTTCATCACTTCAAGTTTCTTTTATTTTGCTGAGAAGTTATCAATGTTGATTATGGTTTGAAGCTCATAGACAAATTAAATGGTTGACGTGGATTGAGGAAATCCATACAGAGGAACCGATACAGTGTCCGAAAGTAAACAAAATTAAAATATACTTCACCAACTTTCATTCATTCTATGCCTAAATTAGTTCAAAACATTACACTAAAGCACATGTTTAGACTATTAGCTCTACAAAGCATATAAATTGTACTTCTTTAGACAAATAGCCGACAGTTACAAAATATTGATTTCTTTCAAAAATATTAACGTTTTTGCAGTTCATAAAACTATAGCAAATAATGAGATAGCATTGTGTAGCAATTCCAAAGTAATGATTTGATTCGTTTCTAGTATGGAACTTTTTTATTACATACCAGCTGAAATGTTTAGTTTACTTTCAAGCATTGTTATATTTATGCAATCCATAAAACTCAAACTCGACCTTTTATAACCGCTTCAATTGTGGAATTGAGGGGAGCATTGGAACGTCTAAAAACGAATACAAGACGTTAAAATATTGGAAACCTACTCTATCAGGAACCTAAAATATATACATTATAATGATGTATGCTTTTTTAATGTATAGTTTTTTGTTTACGCCAACCATGTAATCTCTACTTTCTTACATAAATCTTTACATATCTCACAGTTGATCAGAATGGATTTGACGGATCACATGTCAACGGGAAGGACCCAGTTTCATTCCTCTTCATAATAGTATTTCATTTTTGTCGAACACAAGTCATTATTTTTTTACTTCTTGTGCCTTACCGACAAAGCAGTTGGTCAAAACACGTACCTTGATGGACGCCACTATACAATAAACAGCAAGATTAATGTCCCTCGTGAAAAATTGAAGGAATCGAAAAAAGTTAATTGGCCATTCACAGTCAACAGACGTAGACAGCGAAGAAGATTAACTGCATCTAAAGTTGGAAACAGGTTATACGGTCTGAATGACTTGGGTTAAACGTATTGTGGGCATTTTAATAATTTTCCTTTGTTCAGCTTCAATTTTACACCAACATGGCAAAATATTTAGTGTTTTCAAAATGGCCATAATAAGTCCAACATTTTCAACCTCAATTATCAAGTATTCATAAGGTGTTTATTTATTAAGTTAGCGATGCCAACATTTCAAGTAAATACGTCTGGAACGTTTGAGGATATACAAAATAAAGTATAAAATATTAGCATTTATGTTCGAACAATGCTGTAAAACGAACGTCTTGACCAATTCATAGGTCTACTGTTAATGTAAATTAGTGTTTGAAAGAAACCTTTAAAGTCGTTAAATGGTTAGGGTTGATCCAACACTAACTTTTCAGTTATCTTCGTGCGTAAACGGAAAACAAAATATCAACCTCTTACCTCGTGGTATGAAGCTGTTCAAAAGTTAATTATCAAGTGTTTGACTTTCCTTGCATACCCAAAAAACAAATCAGATCATAAAACAAACTTCAGGCGGTTTCTGAAAATTTTACACTCTAAAGCTTCCAAATACAATTTCATGTAATTGGCTTTCTAAGGCTTTCAAGTGTTACAAAGCATTGCGCCAAAGGGGGCCAAAAAACGCGATGGAATACAACCCCGGTAAACCAACAAAAGGAAAAAACTTTAAAAGGGAAGAAAATCCAGCCAAACATGTACATTCATTAAATAGAGCAGCCTAATAGCTTTTGATAGAAGTGTGCAGTTTATTCGTATGATTCTTTGCTGATTTTTGAGAGATTTTTTTTTAATTCAACTTTACCAGTACAAACGACAATAACAGTAGATCAGCCATGTTGATTTCGGCAGGCCACCTGCTGACGGACCTCTTTGGAGATCTGAATGAATGAATGGCTTGTCAGAAATCTGAAGGTGATTGTCTCTTAGATACAATTTTATGTAATCTTTTTTTTATTGGATAATAGGATTTTAGTAACAGGAATTAACAAAAACAGTTTGTGTGATACTCTAGGTTGTATGCTATTCTACGTTGTGTGATATTCAAACATAACAGAAATCTGCTGAGGTTGATGGTACGGTAATTTGAACCATTCTATTTTTTCTCCCGTCTTCAAAAGAAAAATCCAAACGCTTTTTTTCAAAGATCTGTTTGAGCCTCAGGTAAAGATATGTTTCCAGGAAGAGAACTATTTGTTTTATAATACTCGGAATAAAAGTGCAAGATTTCAAGGACAAATGCTTAAATGAAAAAGGTAATTACGTTTTATATTCCCATTGAAAAAGTACCATCTTTTTTGTACAACAGCAAAACCATGGTTATTAAACCATACAAAACCATGTAATGTCATGCAATTTATCTTGATTTTTTGCAGTTCATAAAACTATGGCAAATAATAAGATAGCATTGTGTAGCAGTTTCAAAGTAATGATTTGATTCGTTTCTAGTATGGAGCTTTTTTAACAGCTGAAATGTTTAGTTTACTTTCAAGCATTGTTATATTTATGCAATCCATAAAACTCAAACTCGGCCTTTTATAACCACTTCAATTGTGGAATTGAGGGGAGCATTGGAACGTCTAAAAACGAATACAAGGCGTTAAAATATTGGAAACCTACTATATCAGGAACTTAAAATATATACATTATAATGATGTATGCTTTTTTAATGTATAATTTTTTATTTACTCCAGCCATGTAATTTTTACGTTCTTACATAAATCTTTACATATCTTACAGTTGATCAGAAATGGATTTGACAGATCATATGTCAACTGAAAGACCTAGTTTCATTCCTCTTCTCAAATAGTATTTTGTTTTTGTCGAACACAAGCCATTATCTTTTTTACTTCTTGTGCCTTACCGACAAAGCAATTGGTCAAAACACGTCCCTTGATGGACGCCACCGTACAATAAACAGCAAGATTAATGTCCCTTGTGAAAAATTGAAGGAATTGAAAAAAGTTAATTTGCCATTTACAGTCAACAGACGTAGACAGTGAAGAAGATTAACTGCATCTAAAGTAGGAAACAGGTTATACGGTCTGAATGACTTGGGTTAAATGTATTGTGGGCATTTTAATAATTTCCCTTTGTTCAGCTTCAATTTTACGCCAACATGGCCAAATATTTAGTTTTTCAAAACGGCTATTGTAAGTCCAACAATGCCAACCTGATTAATCCAGTATTCATAAGGCGTCGGTTTATTAAGTTAGCGATGATTGGCCAACATTTCAAGTACGATTAAGTATTGTTTTGAACTAACTTTGGCTTAGAATGAATGAATGGTCGTCCCGGTAATTTAAATTTTGTTTACTTTTCGAACACTATTCCAACGCCAATTATTTAGTTTTTCGATGGCCGTCAAAGCCTCATACTGTCGTGACGATCAGAAATTATATAAAAAGTGTGAATTTTGGCAGCTCATGCCACTTAAATGTAAATTAGGGTTTGAAAGAAACCTTTAAAGTCGTTAAATGGTTAGGGTTGATTAAACACTATTTTTCAGTTATCTTCGTGTGTAAACGGAAAACAAAATATCAACCTGTTTGCCTCTTGGTATGAAGCTATTCAAAAGTCAATTATCAGATGTTTCACTTTCCGTACATACCCAAGAAACAAATCAGATCATAAAACAAACTTAAGGCGGTTTCTGAAAATTATACACTCTAAAGCTTCCAAATACAATTTCATTTAATTGGCTTTCTAAGGCTTTCAAGTGTTACAAAGGATTGCGCCAAAGGGCGCCAAAACGTGATGGGATACAACCCCGGTAAACCAACAAAAGGAGAAAACTTTAAAAGGAAAGAAAATCCAGCCAAACATGACCTTTCATTAAATAGAGCAGCCTAATTGCTTTTGATAGAAGTGTGCAGTATATTCGTATGATTCTTTGCCTTATTTTTGAGAGATTTCTTTTAATTCAACTTTACCAGTACAAACGACAATAACAGTAGATCAGCCATGTTGATTTCGGCAGGCCACCTGCTGACGGAGCGGGCCAATAAAAGTGTAAGTTTCAGCCATGTGTCTCACTTCTATGGAGGGGGATATCCGCAAAAAGTCTATGCGTGTAGCTGTGTTGGTTTCAATGTGTGCAGTGTTTGTTAACTCTACATCTTGTGTAATGTTACCACCGCGACTCTGCTATGTGGCTAGCGAGCAGGCCTGGGAGAGTGTTACTGTGTCAGTTTCAACGTGCGCAATGCTGTACGCCTGACCATGTCACTACCGAGGGACGAGTACGGCTTGCAGTTCGGTCGTGTCTGACAGCTGCGCAGATATTTGGCACTTTTCTTTGGAGATCTGAATGAATTAATGACTTTTCAGAAATCTGAAGGTGGTTGTCTCTTAGATACAATTTTATGTAATCTTTTTGTTATTGGATAATAGGATTTTAGTAACAGGAATTAACAAAAACAGTTTGTGTGATACTCTAGGTTGTATGCTATTCTAGGTTGTGTGATATTTAAACATAACAGAAATCTGCTGAGGTTGATGATGAGGTAATTTGAACGATTCTCTTTTTTCTCCCGTCTTCAAAAGAAAAGTCCAAACGTTTTTTTTCAAAGATCTGTTTGAGCCTCAGATAAAGATATGTTTCCAGGAAGAGAACTATTTTTTTAGACAACTCGGAATGAAAGTGCAAGATATCAAGGACAAATGCTTAAATGGAAAAAGTACTTACGCTTTACACCACCCTTATAAAAGGTACCAGGATGTTTTAGAACAGTACAACCATGATTTGCCACACAAAAAAACAAAGTATGATATACAATTTACCATGGTAATTTATATGGTAAACCATGGTATTTAAAAATCACGGCATGATATACCATGGTATTGTTTGGTAAGCTATGGCATTTCTTTATAAGGGCACTTCTTATTTTCTCACAGGATTCGTATTCGTTTCTTTGAACGAAAGATTCATTGATAGCTGCTTGATGAAGCTTTTCATCACTTCAAGGTTCTTTTATTTTTCTAAGAAGTTATCGATGTTGATTATGGTTTGAAGCTCATAGAAAAACTAGATGGTTGACGTGGATTGAGGAAATCCATACAGTGGAACCGATACAGTGTCCGAAAAGTTAGAAAAAATTAACTATACTGAACGAACTTTGCTTTATTCTATGCCTTAATTAGTTCAAAACATTACACTAAAGCACATGTTTAGACTAGTAGCACTACAAAGCTTATAAATTGCACTTCTTGAGAAAAATAGCCAACAGTTACAAAAAATGATTTCTTTCAAAAATATTAACGTTTTGGCAGTTGATAAAAGTATAGCAAATAATAATATAGCATTGCGTAGTAGTTTCAAAGTAAAGATTTGATTCGTTTCTAGTATAGAGTTTTTTTTTATGACATACCAGCTGAAATGTTTAATTTACTTTCAAGCATTGCTATATTTATGCAATCCATAAAACTCAAACTCGGCCTTCTATAACCGCTTCAATCGTGGAATTTAGGGGAGCATTGGAATGTCTAAAAACGAATACAAGACGTTAAAATATTGGAAACCTACATGTACTATATCAGGAACCTAAAATATATACATTATAATGATGTATGCTTTTTTAATGTATAGTGTTGTGTTTACGCCAGCCATCTAATCTTTACGTTCTTACATAAATCTTTACATATATTACAGTTGATCAGAAATGGATTTGACGGATCACATGTCAACGTGAGGGACCTAGTGCCATCCCTCTTCTCAATGAGTATTTCGTTTTTGTCGAACACAAGTCATTATTTTTTTATTTCTTGTGCCTTACCGACAAAGCAATTGGTCAAAACACGTCCCTTGATGGACGCAACTATACAATAAACAGCAAGATTAATGTCCCTCGTGAAAAATTGAAGGAATCGAAAAAAGTGTATTTGCCATTTACAGTCAACAGACGTAGACAGTGAAGAAGATTAACTGCATCTAAAGTTGGAAACAGGTTATAAGGTCTGAATGACTTGGGTTAAACGTATTGTGGGCATTTTAATAATTTTCCTTTGTTCAGCTTCAATTTTACACCAACATGGCAAAATATTTAGTGTTTTCAAAATGGCCATAATAAGTCCTATATTTTCAACCTCAAGTGTAACACTTGACGAAGGCACCGGCACAGGTGAGGACGTGGTGATGTCTTTAATTTTTTATCATTAGTATGGAACCCACGTTTAAAGAGAGTTTCAAACATTTCTTATTCATAAGGTGTTTATTTATTAAGTTAGCGATGCCAACATTTCAAGTAAATACGTCTGGAACGTTTGAGGATATATATAGTTCAATAAAGTATAAAATATTAGCATTTATATACGAACAATGATGTAAAAGGAACGTCTTGACCAATTCATAGGTCTACTGTTAATGTAAATTAGTGTTTGAAAGAAACCTTTAAAGTCGTTAAATGGTTAGGGTTGATCCAACACTAACTTTTCAGTTATCTTCGTGCGAAAACGGAAAACAAAATATCAACCTCGTGCCTCTTGGTATGAAGCTGTTCAAAAGTCAATTATCAAGTGTTTGACTTTCCTTGCATACCCAAGAAACAAATCAGATCATAGAACAAACTTTAGGCGGTTTCTGAAAATGCGATAGAATACAACCCCCGTTAAACCAACAAAAGTAGAAAACTTTAAAAGGAAAAAAAATCCAGCCAAACATGTACATTCATTAAATAGAGCAGCCTAATAGCTTTTGATAGAAGTGTGCAGTTTATTCGTATGATTCTTTGCTGATTTTTGAGAGATTTTTTTTAATTCAACTTTACCAGTACAAACGACAATAACAGTAGATCAGCCATGTTGATTACGGCAGGCCACCTGCTGACGGACCTCTTTGCAGATCTGAATGAATGAATGGCTTGTCTGAAATCTGAAGGTGATTGTCTCTTAGATACAATTTTATGTAATCTTTTTTTTATGGATAATAGGATTTTAGTAACAGGAATTAACAAAAACAGTTTGTGTGATACTCTAGGTTGTATGCTATTCTAGGTTGTGTGATATTCAAACATAACAGAAATCTGCTGAGGTTGATGGTAAGGTAATTTGAACCACTCTTTTTTCTCCCGTCTTCAAGAGAAAAATCCAAACGCTTTTTTTCAAAGATCTGTTTGAGCCTCAGGTAAAGATATATTTCCAGGAAGAGAACTATTTTTTTTATAAAACTCGGAATGAAAGTGCAAGATTTCAAGGACAAATGCTTAAATGAAAAAGGTAATTACGTTTTACATCCCCATTGAAAAAGTACCATCTTTTTTGTACAACAGCAAAACCATGGTTATTAAACCATACAAAAACATGTAATGTCATACAATTTATCATGAATATTTGCAGTTCATAAAACTATGGCAAATAATAAGATAGCATTGTGTAGCAATTTCAAAAGAATGATTTGATTCGTTTCTAGTATCGAGCTTTTTTATTACATACCAGCTGAAATGCTTAGTTTACTTTCAAGCATTGTTATATTTATGCAATCCATAAAACTCAAACTCGGCCTCCTATAACTGATTCAATCGTCGAATCAATGTCAGTAGGCTATTTGTTATGTGTGACACATATTGGATTTTTGCCTGTATAAACCTGACCTCCCTACTAAAATTGTAAAAAAAAATTCCACCAAATGGTTTTTGAGATATCTTGCAGACAAGCAACAACCCATGAAAATATACGATTGTGAAGCTAACTGAAGACAAGACGGACACAACTTGATCAACTCTGAACGTCATCGCCAACAAGCTAGAGTTATAATTTAATCAAATTCGGCCAAGTGGTTCTGGGGATATCTTGCAGACAATCCTTAGTTGACAGACGACGGACGCAAGGCAACGGACAGCGCAACCACAGTATAGTAACATATGTTGGAGGGGGGGGGGGGGTATGACTAAAACTGAGGAATGCTGCTCGATCTCCAATCCCAGATATTTGCTAAAACAAATTTGATTTTTATGATTGATTGTTTTGGTATTTTACGCCACGCTCAAGATTATTTCACTTATATGGCGGCGTTGCCAGTTTTATTGTGGGAGGAAACCGGGCTCTATGCCCGGAGGAAACCCACGACCTTCCGTTGGTAACTGGCAACCATCCCATATAGGTCGTTCGAGTGAAAACCCAGTCAGAAAATTTTCCAATTTTTTGGACTGAGTGGGATTCGAACCCGCGACCCATTGGTGGAAAGCTGTTCGGATTGAGCGCTCTACCTACTGAGCTACGGAGGCCCCTAAAACAAATTTGAAGAAAGGCGAAAAAACGGCAATAACTCTAGAAACGATAGAGAAAAATGACAAGGCACCGCTGCTTAGTAGCTGGTATATACCAATTTCCTAGTAATAAGACAGGCGAGCCCGTTTTTCGGGTTATGCCGTATTAACCTTTTACATTTTTACTAGTTACAGACGAACACAGAACTGTCGACCAGCAGTTATTTAGCGCGTATTCATGTTTAATTTAAAAGTTGTAGCCTCTCTGGTTTCGTCTTCTTTTTTTCTTTTTTCAAGTCCGATTTTGCCTTTTTTAATATTCGCCTTTGACGTTTTTGACGGGGGCGCATTGGACTGCCAGTCCGTTTTGTCGTGTTTGATGAAGTACTTCATAGTAAAGTTGTGTTAATTGATTGATTGATTGGTGTTTTACGCCGCACTCAAGATTATTTCACTTATATGGTGGCGTTGCCAGATTTATTGTGGGAGGAAACCGGGCTCTATGTCCGGAGGAAACCCACGACCTAACTGGCAACCATCCCACATAGGTCGCAAAATTGTGTTGCAGTAGGCTAAACTGACCCGGCTTTTACAGTACGCCGTTGGTCAAACCAATGCCACTTTTCTTGGATGCGCCTTACTGGGTGGTGTTAGTAACAATCTTAAAGGTGAAAATCTATAATCTAAGGTCATCGGTCTCCAGCAGTTAGGAGGTCATTTGACTACTGCTCCAATGATCTAGGCAAACTGGGCTTCCTTTCTGCAATCAGAACTCAAGAGAATATTCTGGATATTATTCAAAGATACCAACCATGGAGAGAAAGCTCTCAAAACTAAATCTGACCTTAGTAGATATCCAACGTTAGGGGAATTTATACAGTTTATAAAACATTTAGCCATAGAAGCATGTGGTCCGCCAAAAACAATAGTGTAAAACTATCTAGTTGTTATACTGTTACCAAGCCATCTGAGCCCGTGCTTGCCAGTCTTACATTACCCAATGTTTATCACCCGTGTGTTTTCTGTGGACAAAGATATACAGATTTATTGCAAAACTTTCAAAAGCATGTCTGATTCACGTTTTGATATTGTTAATATCAAATATTGTACAATTAAAAATAAATTCGTAGCGCATCTCTACATTTAATTGGTATTTTGGGTTAGTGGTACATTGGCTCTATATTAACAAGTCCGGTGACTTTCTCTATCGTCAACACACTAGTGATGACACTAGGTTCAACGAATATATAAATCATTGATTCTCTAGGGTACTTTTTCGTCGCAGTAACTAAAGGTAATAACCAGATGTACAACAGACATTGTGTGTTTGTCAGCTTTTAAGTAGACATTTAGCCAGCAATTCACCACCAATTTTCAGACGTTTAAACTCATCCATTGGAACATACATCGGTCAAACTAGAATATTCTCTTTGACGTTATACATCTATGGCAAGCCGTTTCAGCCTATTTAACATATCTTGAATTCATTTCCAGATATGTACATATCAGGAATTGAATTCCACATATGTGGAATTCATTTGCACATATGTGCAATTCATTTGCATATATCTGAAAATCATTTTAAGATATCTGGAAATAATCCTGTGCTGCACATATCAAAAATTGACATTTCAGATATGTATAATTCATTTCCAAATATGTGGAAATGAATTCAACATATCTTTTGGGACAGTGCGCATGTGTATAATTACCTTCTCTACTTCCGCCCATGGAGCGGTGATTGTGATTTGATACAACGCGGCGCAATTCATGATATGTGTCGCTGAATTTCAGATATGTTTAATGTAAGGACCCTTGAAGATATGTTAAATACACGACTCACATATCAATAATTCAGTGCTATTTCAGATATGTGGAATTGAATTGCACATACAGTATGTGCAAATAAATTCCACGTATGTGGAATTCAATTCCTGATATGTACATATCGGGAAATGAATTCAAGATATGTTAAATAGGCCGAAACGGCTTGCCATATACATCTGGTAATTTGAAAGCTGTTGATTAATTCAAATATGCCGATAATCCTATGATATCACCCTGGGTAAGAAATCCAGTCATTCATGTAGCAATTAAGGCCAAATGCTTCACGAATTTAATGTCCATTCTGGATGGCAGACAAGCTGTATACAGACTAATCCAATGTGTTTCATGTTTACTAATTAAGTTTGAACAAGTATACTATTCCAAATAGACGTTATCTTCACAAATTCGCTGTCAACAGTACGTGTATCTCTTAGAACACAATTTGTATAAACATCTCTGGAAATTATTTCAAAGAATGCTATTGATAAGAGGGAAACTACTACATGTATAGCCTACGAATATGATATGACTGCCATATTAAAAAAGTGAACATCAGGCTACTCAATGCGCCACTCGTTATAACACCTTCAGTCAGAACACATACTAATTAACCGTTGGTCCAAAGTCGGCAGCTAGAAAACTATTAATTTGGTACTATTTCGTCCCTGTATTTTTCAATTCATCAATTCTAAAACAACGAAATTTCCTTTTTAATCGCTTCATTTAGAAGAAAAATAGAGCTTTGAAATTGAAACACTTCCTCCTAAAATAAGAGCTGTACGGTTTAAACTTTGAATCAACTATATATAACTTACAGTTGCCCGATATTTGGTTGAATAATTGATTAGATAGATGACCGGACTGTATGGAACAATTGTTTATTTCAAAACTTGATGCCATTTACTGGACAATCACATCCCTGGAATAAAATTGATATATTTTAAAGCCGCATTCGCTGGCAGCATGTAAGCTTTGTTGCGAATCCAAAGACACATCAATAAACAATGTCTTCTGAGCATGCTGTCTGTATCCAAGAACCCCATACTCAAACGGGAATTACATTTTGACAAAAATCGACGATATCAGGGAACGTCACAGTAAATGATAAACTACAAACCCTTGCCACTTTTTCATTGTCAAGTTATGCTGTTGTATTTGCTACCCTCAATGACCGATAGTTTCATTTAATGTTAGTTATCAGCGACCTCATCTTTATTAAAAAGACAATTTGACAGGGTTTACAAATAACCTGCATCCATCATAAAGTTAAGATAGTAAAAGTTATATAGCCACAATATTGTATTATTTCCTAGTTTTATATTGTATATATATACTCGTGGGGATCTGCTAACGGCGGAGGAGTATTTAAACAAGGTTGCGATTAGCGGAGATCTGTATCAAAAAACCGAAAACAGATCTTCGTGAATTATGGACTCGCTACATAATGATTAAATCAAGTTGATTATAAATCACAATTGTCTTCAAAACATTTACTACATAAGTATGTATGTGGACAATCTATATAAATAACTATTCGCTATTCATTATATATTAGTTCTGCAAATTAATAAAGCAGATGCGCCTTTGTCAAATTCCGCCAGAAATCACACAATCGTTTTATCTATAGGTATCTTAAATGAAGAGAAGTGGACACTTCATTTGATTGATTAATATTTTGCGTCGCAATTAATATTATTTCACTTATATGGCAGCGTTGCCAGGTTTAGTGGTGGGTGTGGGGAAGTGGCTTTGCCCCGAGGAAACCCCCGTCCTTCGGGAAATACCATGTAACCCCTCCATATAAGGCGATCGCTAAAACTAAACTCAAAATTCTGTCAATGTTATTGCATGGGTCTTATTAAGATCACTTCATTTGAATGTCTTTTCAGGAATTTGTATACTTGCACAGGTTTATTTCTATTTGATGTGTGTCGATTTCTAACCTGCGACCAATCGGTGGATGACTTTTGTCGGCCTGAAAGACTATCACTCTCCCAAGTGAGCCACTGAGGCACCAGAACACCCCACTAATAGCTTCGAGACTTTGAGAACATAACAGTAAACCCGAACACATCACCATCCATCCGTTTATTCTCACAACTTGCTCAAATGCTCCTTGGTACATTTGACGCCGATGGAGCATTATCATGCAATGCAATTGCGGCTTTTATTATCAGACTGTCCATGCATATCATCTACATTGATTGATTGGGGTATTACGCCGCACTCAAGATTAATTCACTTACATGTATATGGCCACGAAAACAGACCCGTTTACATAAAAAAATACAACCAAATAAAAAGGACGTAAATAAATTTATGAAACATGTTAAAAAAGTGTAAATAACTATTTTGGAGATTAAAACGACATACAATTATATACTGTCTAGATGACAGAATGGATAATGTCGAACTGAACATTAGCCAATTGGCAGTTTATAATGAGTTTCTTTTTTCCCTACAGTTATTTTTAGAACGTGTTTGGACGTCTGGTATCGATTGTACACATATCATCCTAAGTGAAAGCCTTTGTCTGGAAGGTTTCGATGATCGTTCATGCTTAGTCCATTAAGCTACTTAAACTGAACGGAAACAATTATGCTCTATTTGAGAAACTTGTCAATGTAGTTACACATACCGGCTACAGTAATATATCTCCCAGTTCATCGGAGGAAACCATTTTAACAAAGTAGCGGTATATAAGCCTTATAGATAATGGGCAATTTCCCACCGATGTATTGACATATAGCTGGGAATAGGACACATACGGATTTACAAAGCTTGTATTAGTGTCTTTTAGAAAGTGAGTATAACAGTATGCTCGTTAGTTTTTGAGATTGCACTTTTTTGTAAATTGACAGAAATTTTACTACCGATTTTGAGTGACGCCGGTTGGCTGGCTGAATGAATAGAACAGCTGGCATTTAGTGCTGCCGAAAGGTACCGTACTCTGGAACCCGGGTTCGATTTCCGTTTCGGACGTCACCCAAAATCGATAAAAAAATTCTGCCATTTTTCAAGAAAACTGTAATCCCAAAAAATATCGAGAGTTCAAAAACTTACATTGGTCGCCTTTTCAACATGTGCTCTCCTGTAAATGTGATATGACTCGACAGTGTTACTAACATGGAAATGCTATGCGTGTTATTTCTTGAAGAAATTCGGATATAAACAATACAACTTAAATTTAATTTTCTAATTATGACCGCAGATCAATAGCTTTATTCCTTGATTGGCGTTAATTGCAGAGCTAAAGGTTATTTCACTAATATGGCGGCGAAATTGTTTAAAGTGGCATGAGCTTAAAAAATGTTGATATTTTGACGTTAAAACAGAATGTTGAAATTATTGGCTATTTTTCTCAAGACATATAATTCAGAAGCTTGTTAGTGCTTCTAGTCTCGAGAATGTACGATCAAGTATTGTTTTGAACTAACTTTGGCTTAGAATGAATGAATGGTCGTCCCGGTTTTTTAAATTTTGTTTACGTTTCGAACACGTTTTCGGTTGGAACAGGCCACATACTGTATGGATTGTCGTCATTCCAACTCCAGTCATTTAGTTTTTCGATGGCCTTCAAAGCCTCTTACTGTCGTGACGATCAGAATTTATAAAATAAATGTGAAGTTTGGCAGCTCATGGCCCTTTAATGAAAAAATGCATTGTAACAAAATTGATAGAAACGCACAAAAGTAAAAACTGATAAAAACAAATCTTAAAAAAAACCCAGTTATTTTGAACATAAGTATGTCATAAAAATATAATTAAATATATAATTTTGTTTTCATCTTTGCAAAATTATAAATAACTAGTTTTTTGGTATGCTGGTCCAACGAAGAGAAGCATTAAGTATGCCAAATACATTAGCTTTCTTGACTTTCTGTGATCTGTGGAGCCTAATGTTCAAATAAAGATGTTTTCGGTTTCGTTGAGGTTGTCGTTTGGTACTTTTGTCGCCATTTAACCTTAGCTGTTGAATGCGACGCTAATACCCAATCTATCAATCAACATTGGTCTACATCACGCAAGCTTGCCTGTGGACTAATTGGCTTCTAATACCGATAGGTGTCCCAAGAATTCATCTCTTCTCACGATATAGCAGTTTGGAAAAGTGAGAGTCTACTCTTATCTCCTCAGAACCCAAACTTGGGATTTTAGATTTATACTAACCCAGAAAAATACAAAATGTAAAACCGATCGCAGTGCTAGAACACCCCACCAATAGCTCCGAGACTTTAACAGCATTACAGTAAACCAGAACACATCGCCATTCATCCGTTTATTCTCACAACTTGCTCTAATGCGCCTTGGTACATTTGACGCCGATGGAGCATTGTCACGCAATGCAATACCGGCCCCTATTATCAGACTGCTCATGTATACTATATCTAGATTGGTTGATAGAATGATTGGAATTTTACTCCACACTCAAGATAATTCACTTACATGTATATGGAAACTTGTCTCCATGGTTATTTTAAAAAAAGATTCTCCCTGTGCCCGTGTGTTTTAGTGATCATACATGTATGGCCACGAAAAAAACTTTACTCAAACAGACTCGTTTACATAAAAAATACAATCAAATAAATAGGACGGAAATAAATTTTTGAAACATGTTAAAAAGAGTGTAAATTACTATTTTGGAGGTTAAAACGACATACAATTATATGCTGTCTAGAAAACAGAATGCATAATGTCGAACAGAACATTAGCCAGTTGACAGTTTATAATGAGTTTCTTTTTTTTGCTACAGTTATTTTTAGCACGTGATTGAACGTCTTATATCGACCACAATGACATATCATCCTCAGTGAAAGCCTTCGTCTGGAAGGTTTCGATGATCGTTCATGCTTAGTTCATTAAGCTACTTAAACCGAACGGAAACAATTATCCTTTATTTGAGAAACTTGTCAATGTAGTTACACATACCGGCCACAGTAATATATCTCCCAGTTCATCGGAGGTAACCATTTTAACAAAGTGGTGGTATATAAGCCTTATAGATAATGGGCAATTTCCCACTGATATTGACATATAGCTGGGAATAGGACACATATGGATTTACATTTACATGATAAATCAATTGATAGCATAAAAGTTGAATTTTATCATTTGGGTCTCTTTGCTTGTCGGAATAGTCCAGTTGGGAATTTCACATTATTTCACTCAGATTTGTTGAGAAAACAGCTTTCTAGAAAGTATGGCTGCTTTTCTTTGGGGCTTTACTGATGACACTTTAATAGGCTCACATACACTGGTGTCCTCGTTTAATGGACACTCAATCGGATATAATAATTTTAATGATCTAGTGAACACTTTCTTTGATGGAAGAATAACCTTAGCGGCTCTGATTTGTTGATCTCTGCTTATTGTGAGTTCCTTAATTTTCCCTAATCTCCACAATCCTCGGGGTAACTTATCCTTTAGAATGACTATGTCACCAACATTAGGTGTTAAAGGAGATTGATTGTGGGATCCTTTAAGAAACATTTGCTTCCTTTCTCTCAAATTTTGCAAATAGTCATTCCTCCATGAAACCCAAAAGGCGTTGAGGTGATTTTGACATAATTTCCAAGATTTTACAAGACTTTCATGAGTACTTGATCTAGGAAAGTATTCTGTGAGAGCATCCATAGGAATGGGTTCAAATGGAAATTTCGAACCACCTAAAAGATCAGCTGGTGTTAGCATCGTTGAGTTAATGTCATCATCAACATATAATAGAGGCCTGTTATTAATAACCACTTCAATTTCTGTGAGAAGAGTATCAAGTTGTTCGTAGGTGAGACAAAGTTTCCCAATAGATTTTCTCAATGACCTCTTAACGAGACCTACTAATCTCTCGTAGAAGCCACCCATCCATGGAGCGAGTTGAATGATAAAGTGCCAATGGATACCTTCATTTGAACAATAGTTGTGTACATCCTCTTGGCGAATAATTCCATTCCAAGTTTTTTCGGTGATAATTTTAGCTACCTTAAAGTGAGGGGCATTATCCGAAATCATATGCTGGGGTTTACCACACCTGGAAATAAATCTACAAAGACAGAGTAAGAAACAATTTGCGGTCATATCTGTAACAAGTTCAAGGTGTACCGCACGGGTTGATAGACAAGTAAATAAACATATCCAGATTTTCAGTATATTAGAGTTATCTCGTATTAACAGAGGTCCTAGGTAGTCGACTCCCGTGAAAGTAAATGGTGTTGAACGACTTACTCTTTCAGCTGGGAAAAGGAGGCATTGGAGGTGTCCTGTATGGACCACCTTCCCAACGACGACAAATTCTACAATTGTGTATTACATTTTTAACTGTAGCTCTACCTCTTGGTATCCAAGTAGTGATAACCCGAACAACGACAGTTTCATGATGACTCAATATTTCGGCATTTATTATACCATCTTCAGGAGAGTAATGAATGAGCAACAACATGTACTGTACTTTTGCTGTATATATATGATATGTTGTTGCTCATTTATTACTCTCCTGAAGATGGTATAATAAATGCCGAAATATTAAGTCATCATGAAACTGTCGTTTTCGGGTTGTCACTACTTGTGTATTGTGTATCTACGTAACGTAAACACTGAACTTTCCTTTTTAACCGCTTCATTGAGAAGAGCTTTGAAATTGAAACACTTGCTCCTAAAATAAGAGCTGTACGTATTAAACTTTGAAACAACTATATATAACTTACAGTTGCCCGATATTTGGTTGAATAACTTATTAGATAGATGACCGGACTGTATGGAGCAATTCTTTATTTCAAAACTTGATGCCGTTAACTGGAAAATCACATCCCTGGAGTAAAATTGATATGTTGCGAATCCCAAAACACATCAATAAACAATGTCTTCTGAACATGCTGTCTATATCCAAGAACCCCATACTCAAACGGGAATTACATTTGACAAAAATCGACGATATCAGGGAACGTCCTGGTAAATGATAAACTGCCAACCCTTGCCACTTTTTCATTGTCACATTATGCTGTTGTATTTGCTACCCTCAATGACCGATAGTTTCATTTAATGTTAGTTATCAGCATCCTCATCTTTATTAAAAAGACAATTTGACAGAGTTTACAAATAACCTTCATCCATCATAAAGTTAAGATAGTAAAAGTTATATAGCCACAATATTGCATTACTCCATTGTACATGTATACTAGTGGGGTCTAAATGAATATACCTATTTTTAACACAATTAGATACTTGTCTCCATGGTTATTTTAGACAAGAAGATTTTCCCTGTGCCCGTGTGTTTTAGTGATCATAAATATACTAGTGGGGATCTGCTATCGGTGGTAGAGTTTTTATATAAGGTTGTTATTAGCGGACATCTGGATCAAAAAACGGAAAACAGATCCTCTGTGAATGTGGCTATGGACTTGCTACATAATGATTAAACCAAGTTGAAAACATGATTATAAATCTCAATTGTCTTCAAAACACCAACAATTACTACAAAAGTATGTATGTGGACAATATATATAAATAACTATTCGCTATTCATTATATGTTAGTTCTGCAAATTAATAAAGCAGATGCGCCTTTGTCAAATTCCGCCAGAAATCACACAATCGTTTTATCTATAGGTTTCTTAAATAAAGAGAAGTGGACACTTCATTTGATTGATTAATATTTTGCGTCGCAATTAATATTATTTCCCTTATATGGCAGCGTTGCCAGGTTTAGAGGCGGGTGTGGGGAAGGAGCTTTACCCAGAGGAAACCCCCGTCCTTCGGGAAACACCATGTAACCCCTCCATATAAGGCGATCGCAAAAACTAAACTAAAAATTCTGTCAATGTTAATTAGTCTTATTAGAATCACTTCATTTGAATGTTTTCCTAGGAATTTGCATAATTGCACGGGGACTTCGATCTAAAGAGGACATTTTTATCTTATTTATCTATATTAGAATACGCCATGTTTTAGTTTTGGCGATTTCCAGAGGTACCCATATATACGAGAAGCCCTTACATCGTTCAACCTGAATTGGATTGGTTGATGGTTTACTCAATAATGCATCACCTAAATTGCGTGGGGTGGAGGGTTAGTGGATTCCAAACCCGTGCTCGCAGTTCAAAAGAAACCCCGACATTCGTCATGTACCTCTTCCACATACGGCAATCGAGTGAAAGTCCACTTAGGCTTTTGTTTATTTCTATTTGATCTTTGTCGAATTCGAACCCATGACCAATCGGTGGATGACTTTTGTCTGACTGAGAGACTATCGCTCTTCCAAATGAGCCACTGAGGCCCCTGCTTTGGATTTTTATTGTATGATTGCAGTACCAGAACACCCCACCAATAGCTTCGAGACTTTATTTACAACCATCTGTTTATTCTCACAACTTGTTCTAATGCTGCTTGGTACCTTTCACACCGATGGAAGATTGTCACGCAATGCAATAACGGCCCCTATTATCAGACTGCCCCTGTATACTATCTAGATTGGTTGATAGAATGATTGGAGTTTTACGCCGCACTCAAGATAATTCACTTACATCTATATGGCTACGAAAAAAAACAACAACTTTACTCAAACAGACTCGTTTACATAAATAATACAATCAGATAAAAAGGACGGAAATAAATTTATGAAACATGTTAAAAAGAATGTTAATGACTATTTTGGAGGTTCAAAGGACCTGCAATTATATACTATCTAGAAGGCGGAATCGGTAACGTCTAACAGAGCATTAATCAATTGACAGTTTATAATGAGTTTCTTTTTTCCCAACAGTTATTTTTAGCACGTGATTGGACGTCTTGTATCGATTGTATACATATCATCCTCAGTGAAAGCCTTCGTCTGGAAGGTTTCGATGATCGTTCATGCTTAGTTCATTAAGCTACTTAAACTGAACGGAAACAATTATCCTCTATTGGGGGAACTTGTCAATGTAGATACAGATACCGGCTACAGTAATATATCTCCCAGTTCATCGGAGGTAACCATTCTAACAAAGTAGCGGTATATAAGCCTGGTAGATAATGGGCAATTTCCTACTGATGTATTGACATATAGCTGGGAATAGGACACATATGGATTTACAAAGCTTGTATTAGTGTCTTTCAGGGAAGTGAGTATAACAGTATGCTCGTTATTTTTTGAGATTGCGCTTTTTTGTAAATTGACAGAAATTTTACTACCGATTTTGAGTGACGCCGGTTGGCTGGCTGAATGAATAGGACAGCTGGCGTTTAGTGCTGCCGAAAGGTACAGTACTCTGGAACCCGGGTTCGATTTCCGTTTCGGACGTCACCCAAAATCGATAAAAAAATTCTGCCATATTTTCAAGAAAACTGTAATCCCAAAAAATATCGAGAGTTCAAAAACTTACATTGGTCGCCTTTTCAACATGTGCTCTCCTGTAAAGGTGATATGACTCGACGGTGTTACTCACATGGAAATGCTATGCCTGTTATTTCTTTAAAAAATTGGGATATAAACGATACAATAGCATGAATTCAATTGTCTATTTATGACTGCAGATTAATAGATTTATCCCTTGATTGGCGTTTAATGCAGGGCTAAAGGTTATTTCACTTATATGGCAGGGAAATTATTACATAAAATGCATTGTAACAAAATTGTTCCGGATCCTTGAGATTTTAGAATTATACTATACGGGCAAAATACAAAATGTAAAATAGAACAGGTTTACTAAATTCTAATTTTATATATACGCGATATGCATGTAGATCAGACTATAAAAGTGATAGATTATAGAAAGCTGGGATATTAAATCATAGAGCGTTGATTTATTAATCTGGCCCGAAAAGCACCCAAGAAATCTTGAAAAAGAGATAAATATTTATTTGCGAGTTTACGTGAAGTGTTATATGAATTAAAACCATTTTGTCTAAAAGGTAAAATTACACAATTACAATTATGGCTTTGTTGGTGTGGTGCCAAATCGATGCGTCAGGAAAAGCGGGCGTCTGGTTAATTTGTTTAAATATCATTTAAATTTTAGCCCGAGACTCTTGAGCTTGGGAACCTACCTTACACTAACCAACATGTCAATGTGAATACACATACGTTTTGAATTGTCTTACGTGTAGATATAAACCCAACCAGAAAACCCCGCCAAAGGATACTTAGTAAAGTTGAGTAAAATTGACTATTAAACATCGACAGACATTCGATAATAAAACCAAAGCACCTAGGACAAGTTGTACTTGGGGCCATTCTGCAAATGGTGGTATTTTAGCTACTGACATAATCAATTTGTGTGTTCTCGACTGGTCGCGTATTAAAACCTATAAATACTTATCATGCTCATATAAAGTGCCTTTTCATCCACGTGCTATACATAAAAAAGAAGAGTTGTCTCTCTTTCACTAAAGAGGACTCCTCCCTCTGCGTCGTAAGAAAGAACCAATGGATTGAAGATGTAAAACGCCATCAATATTCACAAACAGTTTTCTTTGTTATTAACTTTGCATGGTTTCCAGATGCGTCTCACAGAAGCCAAAGCAAAACGTTTATTATTCGAGATCATTGTTTCGAGTCTTTTTCTTTTGGATCATTTAATTTGTTCCAAACTTTAAAAGATTTCCAATCTTAAGCTGACATAAACAACACGTTTAAAGCTATTGTTTAAAGGCTTCGCCACCTAATTTAAAACCCGATCATATTTTCTTTTGATAGAAATACGAAAATATAATCTTAAAGGAGTAAAAATAAACATTTTTGCCTTCAGCAGAAATCCTTCGTAGCTCAAAGAAATCGTTTCAGTAGTCGTAAAACGTAGAATGAATTATAATTAAAAGAAAATTTAACTTCTTGGAAATAATGGCCTTCCTGGTTCAACAACGTGTAAATAACACCTTGATATGAATGAATTTTGGGCTTAAATGTAGGTTTTAAAGGTGCATAATTTCTTTACTGCGTTGTGATATTTCGTAAACCTCCACGCGGGTTCGGTACTGTTAAAAAGGAAGAAATACTGTGCTTTGTTTTCTGAAAATGGTAGTATCCACCAGACATCTAATGATTCCTATCGCTTATCTGCAATATCGACTGCAGTGAAACACTCACGACTAACGGCGTCATTTTCATTTCCCATTCGCGACATTGTTATGGTTTCAATTTGTAGCTAATAGCCTTCATCTAAAACAGTCAGAAATTTTCCTCTTTCTATTTTCCAATAGATCAACGCATAAGACTCCTTGATAACTAATGCTTGCCGGTTTCATGGTACACGCGATTCAACATGGATACCGCGATTTTGACAATTTGAAGCCTACATATTCTAAGCCACACTGTGGTATTTTTAAAACTGTTTAAAAAGACACACCCTCAAAAATCGTCAATCAGGCATTGATTAAAAGCTTAAAGTATGTACGGTAGAATTACATTAGTTTCAATCAAACATTCAAATACCCCAGATACAAAACTATCGCTAAGTAAGCTTTTTCCTAGCTCTAGCATAACCAGGATCAATTTTCATTCGCTGAAAAACAAAAACTGAGACCTTTAGGATACGCTTTAGGTACATGTATACGAAAACTGGAATGTTCAGATACGATTTCTGTAAAACGATGTTTTGATACATGTATGAATTCCTTTATGTAAGGACCATAGCATATCCTTTATAAACACGTAAGGTGTTCTTGGTCGTGGCTATAATGTTATCTTAGTTTACCATTGTTTTAATCCAGTGTACCATACATTTCATGTACTTCGGGGGTGTCCTTTTTCTTGAATAAAGTAAGCATATTTTTCTACTACCCAATATTATCGTATATATTTTGAACACTAAAACACACGGGTACAGGGAAAATCTTCTTGTCTAAAATACCCATGAAGACAAGTTTCTTATTCATTTAGACGTTTATACTTAACCATAAGTTGTTATAATAAACCACACCCCATGGTATTCCATAGTGACCAAGTAAGGTAACTGTGTCCATGTATGGTATACTAATGTTATTCTATTTCAAAATATAAAATTATCCCAATCAGCTGCATAATGCATTTAAAGTGGCATGAGCTGCCAAACTTCACACTTTTTTCATAATTTCTCATCGTCAGGACAGTAAGAAGCTTTGAAGGCCATCGAAAAACTAAACGATTGGCGTTGGCCTGTACGAACGGAATAGTGTTTGAAAAGTAAACAAAATTTAAATAACCGGGACGACCATTCATTCATTCTAAGCCAAAGTTGGTTTAAAAAAATGCTTTATCCTTTATTCTCTAGACTAGAAGCACTAAAAAGCTTCTGAATTATATGTTTTGAGAAAAATAGCCAATAATTTCAACATTCTGTGTTAACGTCAAAATATCAACATTTTGGCAGCTCATGCCACTTTACATTTAAAGCACTTAATTGTAGACCACTGTTTGTTTTGCATGAGTAGATCCAAACCTTTCTGAAAATACCGAGAACCAAATAGGCTTTTGCCATAAAAGTGAACTCAACTTTTAGAGGACAAGGTTTAAATTGGCCATGCGGTTTTATAGATCACGGTTAACTCAGCCACGACTCATCAATTCTTGTAAACTGCCTTTCCAGCAGCCTCTTACTGTCGTGACGATCAGAAATCTTAAAAAAGTGTGAATTTTGCAGCTCATGCTACTTTAATATGTTTGCAGTAAATAACCGGTTGGATCTCCGTAATCGCGTAAAACACGCGTCATTCGACCTTTGTTGTGCTTTGAGAATTTTAAAAGCATCTAACTTTATAGGGGGTGGTTTGAGGGCATTATATCACGTGATACCATTTTGAACTTTTCGATAATTATTAAAATGAATTATACCTGGGTGATACCAAGGACAACATTTTTCGCTTTTCAATAACACACTCAATACGTTGGATTCAGATATTCCCAATATGCAATTCGACTTGTTGCATTTTCCTGACAGCATTCACGTGGAGACCTATGGTAAATACGTTTCCTCTATGTGATGTGTAATACGTATCCAAGCTCAGAATGGTAAATACGTTTCCTCTATGTGATGTGTAATACGTATCCAAGCTCAGAATGGTAAATACGTTTCCTCTATGTGATGTGTAATACGTATCCAAGCTCAGAATGGTAAATACGTTTCCTCTATGTGATGTGTAATAAGTATCCAAGCTCAGAATGGTAAATACGTTTTCTCTATGTGATGTGTAATAAGTATCCAAGCTCAGAATGGTAAATACCTTTCCTCTATGTGATGTATAAGAAGTATCCAAGCTCAGAAGGAACATCTACTAGCGAAAACACATACATTTATTATTCTTAAAACTGTCACAACACCCATCATCAATTTGAAAAGGAAGTCATTACTTCTTTCTGTGACCTTTTTAGAAATTACCGTACTCTAGGTAACAAATTGCAAAATTACTGGAATTTTCATCTTACAATGTTGAATTGACATTACAATCCAGAAAGGATACATACCGTACAGATGGATCTGATCGGCTCAAAAGTATCATCAACCGAACTCTTATCCACAAATCAAACTTACCTCATAAAACAAATGGATAATTTTGTGGTAGTGTGTCTATAATGCAACGCCAACAAATTAGTTTTAATACAAAAAATGTCTTGTCAGTATCATCTATTTTTAGCGATCATAGACTGATGGATCGATTGGTTGTTTGGTGTTTTATGCCGCGCTCAAGATTATTTCACTTATATGGCGGCGTTGTCAGTTTTATTGTGGGAGGAAACCGGGCTCTATGCCCGGAGGAAACCAACGACCTTCCGTTGGTAACTGGCAACCATCCCACATAGGTCGTAGACTGATGGTGACTAATGGCAAAACTAACAAAAATTACAGACGATGGCTGAGGAAAAATGCTCGTTTTGGGCCATTAAATGATTTATGAACAGGATTTAGAGATAGTTTGTTTTTGTATTTGGACTAAATGTATATATGTAAAACAAAAATGTTAGAATGTATATTTGTAAAACAAAAATGTTGAAAAGAAAAAGCCTTTGCGTAATTTCCATGAAAGTAAAAAAAAAGAGTGTGGGAGAAATGCCTATTTGTCTATTTTCGTAAATACTCAGCAAAATGCATCAAAAGTGACGTCATACACGACCTTCGATATGTACAAACTGCCAAGAAGAGTTTGATGTCGTATGTCACAGTGCTCACTAACCCACGTAACCATAGCAGGGCTCTAAATGTAGCATTGAACTTTGCATGTGCTGCGTCTAAATTAAATTTCTTTTTGGTTAGACTAATAAAGTTCTACAACATACTTAACACAATACGAAAAACTTTGGCCAAGGTTATCCATAAAGCTTCAGCAACACATTTTCTTTCACTTGTTTTAGTCTGTATTCAGTTCAGCAGATCTACTTTATACTTTCACAGATGAGTAAACAGACATTCTGCTCCACAATAATTTATTAACTACATGTTTCCGCTAACTTAGCTGAAGGTTAACGGACTGGAATCAATGAACGCTCGGTAGTTTATTGTCCGTTCAATGTGTATTGTATTACACACTTGACATGTTTCAGTGTATTGTTCAATTGTCCATAAATGTACTTTATTATGTCTGGCAAATCAAATGTCTTGAAGAGCTAAGCAACAGATTTCTATCTTCCGTTTACAGGACGGAAGTTGAAATAAAAGTCTATAGAATATCAGCGTATATGGTAAATGGATTTCCTTTGCAAGAGATTTGGGTTCCATACAAGTCTTCCCAGTCACGTTCAAACTTCTTTGCTAGCATTAATGTATTTGGGCGCTGTTCCCTATCTCTTTTACATACATGCACAACAGGATGAAAGAATAGGGCATGCAATTGGTTTGTGTGTGTATAGGGTTGACAAGGAGTTTTACGTCGCACTCAAGATTATTTCAATTCACTAATATTTTGGCGAAAAAACGTTTTCTCAAACAGACTTGTTTACAAACAAAAAACACAATAAAATTTAAAGGACGGAAATTTATGAAACATTTTAAAAAGAGTGCAAATTACTATGAAAATCTGTGTCATAGAGTTTTGCCTTGAACAGACGATTTCTCGCCAAGGCAAACTCCATACACTCTTAATGAACATGTTGGGTGTCCATTTGGCTATCACAAGGGATGCACCATATGTGGGGATGTTACGTCAGTACATGTCCGTTTGAAAAAAAAGAATGTCCGGTTCAACATCCAGATAAAATAACATTTTCTTTCTTGAAAAAGATAAAGTGGATTTGAGAGATTTGTTATTTTGTCGTTTTTGTTCACTCCACAAAGTATGACAAAGCTATGCATTTGTTCATCTTCAGAATATGATACTTTGACTGAAGATATTGGTTTGGCCAAAGCCGATTTGGATGTTTGTATATGGAATAAATGTATACTTGAAAAACAGAAGTTGAATTGAAAGAACCTTAGTTCACTGGTAGTGTAATAAAGAGCCAGGAGGAATTATGCATATTTTCCGTAACTACTCGAGAAATCACGTTAGTTCACTGGTAGTGTAATAAAGAGCGAGGAGGACTTATGCATATTTTCCGTAACTACTCTGGAAATCGTGTAAAAATGACGTCAAACTCGTAATGGAATGAAGACGCACAGACACAGTAGAGATTGCGTATTTCCTCACCACTGTGAGATTACGTACACAACGGAGGTTGTGTTTGACGTCACTGAGCTGTTTAACTTTCTCAACCATCCCAGGACGGTAAATGTAGCATTAACACAATTGACACAAAATGCTAAATGCTGTTTATAAAACCTTTAAATAATAACGTTAAAGGAGATTTTAGCTTCAAGAATGGCTAATTTTTCAATATATTGCTAGACGCCATCTTGAAAAATAATCGTCATTTTTAGTTGACTAAATGCTATTTTATATTGATGTTGTATGAAGAGCTTGGTTGTCCAAATAGGTGCTTGCTTTAACAATAAAAAGATTACTAATATATGGGGTTAATCTGCCTGGCTAATGGTAAACTAAAGGCATGTCCTGTGTTAAAGGCACACTTGCCGCCGTAGCCTGTTTAAATTTGCTAAGAAAACCAATTTACATGAGCTTACTATGACTAATACCACTAAACTTAAACATGGGACACATAAAACATGTCTAGTTAGCTTTAGACTGTAAAAATGGGGTGAAAAACAAACGAAGAACCGAAGCTTGATTACAACAACAACGATCAGTGTCGGTCAACTTTCGTGTTGGATTACCCTCCTTTCAAGCCTTTGTATCTGTGGTTTACACTCAAACAATGATCAGCAGGCTTTTCCAGTCGCTGTTAACCGATCGTCAGTCTGTATTTCTCAGATAAATAGGCCTACGTAAAATTACACTGTGCCGTTAGTTCACTCACTCGACTGAAACATAAAATCGCCAATAGGGGGCAGATCGGTTTGTTTACGTTCCGGGTACGTAACAATTCAAATTTTCAAATTCAAATTAAAAATACAAAGTGACGTCCAAACTTTTAAATTTTGGTAAAAATAGAAAGTTCCTAACTTATATTGTCTGGTTAAAATACAGAATACGGTCTTTCTTTTTTAATGTAAACAATATTCCTGATTTTCGCGGCAAGTGTGCCTTTAAGTAATGTGATTTAGCAATCTGGGAAATCAAGGCTATGCTAGTGTTTCTCGGATAATAGTCTTTAGTAGTATATGTAGACGACAGTTTAACTTGTCACAATAAGACATTTATAGTGATTGTTACTTGTAGGTTGGTGTTATATTTAAATCAGTGGGAGTGGGATTTAAAAAAAAACATAAACGTACCTTTGTAAAATGATGAAGGACATTTTTGTTGATGTTTGACTGACGTTACAGTATATCCAGATACAGGTCGGGAAGAATTATATCACGTAAGTACATGTAGGTCATGTAACATTTTGAATTATATGCGAATTTTTAACGAAACAAAAGATCTGAGACCAGATGAACTGTGAACGGATGTGAGACAGACACATAGTCTCCATAAACTACAATTGGGTATGAGGAGGAAAAATACAGTGTATCGTCTCCGGTCTCAGGCTTAGGAAAGAGAAGCATGTGACATATATGTTAGATCATATGTAGGCCAGAATTTTGAATCTATTTCTCGAGCGATAGGATCAGTACGGTTGCCGTGGGTTGCCAGTTATTAAAAACGTATTCTCCAAAATCACTTATTCTCCAAAATTAAGGGCTATGTGCAGCCTTGGCCACAGATGCACACGTTTTATATATGTTTCTTACAGGATATAGTACAGGGATTTTCCCATGCCAGCTCGGGTAACAAAATATAACAATTCAGTCATCACGCCCTCCGTGAACATATTATTCCAATTTCCAACATTGGAAAACTCCGAAAACAGCATGGTCAGCATCTCGCTCAACCCCCAGGGGTGAGGATGGTGGAGATAATCCATCATCGAATAATTTAGACGCGCTAAACACGTTTTCTATTTTTTATTTGTTTTGTTGAACAATTACATCATTTCAGTGTGATTGGTCAACGCTCGGGAATTACTACTTTTGAGTAATTTGACCATTTGTGGAAATTGTTTAAGGGTTTAATACCGCCGTAGCGGTGTTTGTTGCGTAACCCGATACCGCTGAACGTTGGTTCGTACCGAGGCAAACCACGAGAATGCGCAGCATTCGATGGTATGACGAGGTGCGAACCAACGTTCAGCGGTATCGGGTTACGCAATAAACACCAAGACGAAGGTATTAAAGTCGATTCTACCCCGATAATTGAGAAAAATGAGGAAAAAGTGACCTGTTGAGGATTGCCCTGGGACAGAGTGGGAACTTTTAACCAATCAACGATAAGCTTTGGTCACGTGCAATGGTTGGCCCAGATATTTTGAAGCAGAATGACATAATGTCACTATGGCTAGGGCCTTGACAGGCTGGGTTGCTGGTGACGCTATCGTGGGAAATGTTGTGAAATCAACCCTTTGATGACTTTATACGTTCATGACAGCCCAGTTTTCAATACAAAAGGACAGAATATAACCACACTCACAACATTATCAGGTTAAATCCTTTATTTTGTATGACAAGCAAAAGATCACTTCTTCCTGGGGAGGTAAACCTACCGGCCGGTATGTTGCACTACACACTCGATGTTGTTTGAAAAGTCATCTCTACTTAACATGTATATTTGCACACGGCACGCACATACATGAGGGGTAGAATTCTAGACAGTAACCTTCACTGTGGTGTGTACTTGAGACTGGGTGGTACAAAATGGATTTGACGTACTGACTGCAATAGTATCAAACGTAACTTTGAAAACACGTTTTAAATGGCATATGCTAACATACGTAAACGGTTGGAAGTTTTAACACAAAGAAGAGAAGAATAAATGCTTTCCCAAACAAATATGCTAAGATTTTATTATAAGGGTAATATTGTTTTCTTTCAAGTACATTTTTCCTCGGAAGTAATGTCTGTAAGATCAGGCACTTCAACAGTAATACAACATATCATAGCAGGTTTTGTTATTTCAATGTTTAATAGTATTGATTGTGATTACGTAGCTTATGTCTGGTCAACTACCCAATGAAATCCCTCATTCTAAAATGGATTCACACAGTTCTTAGCGATCTGAATTTGTTTACCGTTGTTACCATGGATACTCATTATGTTCTACATGCTGATAACACCTGATATCCCAATAAAACTTTATTTCTCTTTTGCTTGGAAAACCAGTTTTAATACTCGCTTTTGAACATCACTTATGTTCATTTCCACAAATTTAACAATATCATCAAATTCGTCATCCAACCGCAGGTGGTCAGGTTAGACATCATAAACTCATGTGTTGTATTGTCCGATCTAAACATATATCTTTCTTGTAGTTTCCTTACATAACCTTGTAAATGGAACCATAAGTAACACCCAGCCTGCAAGACCAGGTGTATTGATGATTTGAAATGGTTTAGTTGTCATTCTATGTCTAGGAGTCATCGACCTCGATATAATTGAGAGCTCTTTCTCGCTTACTGATATTGCCGAATTTCATGTAACATAGATGTAGATAAACCAAACGCAAATATCACAGACAGAAACTCCGACCGCACAGTCATTGAGTAGACAATCTGATACAGATGTGATATTGTAAAATTCCACTTTACAACTTATTAAAGTATTTTCAACTACAAAAAAAGACATTTAGTTCCTTCCCCAGGGGTCAATTTGTTGGGGAAACCCATTATCGAATAGTTTAAACACGCAAATTATTTTTCATTTTATGAATTGGTATTCTGAGTAACATAACGATAAACTAATCTCAGGGTTCTGGAATCAGGTGTCTAAGTGTTTTGGAACAGTCTGGAATTCCATGTAAAATAGATAAACCAGACGAAAATAACCCAAGCAATAAATCTTTACCTGACAACATTAATCTTATATATGACATGTTAAAGTGGCATGAGCTGCCAAAATTCACACTTCTTCCATAATTTCTGATCGTCACGACAGTAAGACACTTTGAAGGCCATCGAAAAACTAAATGATTGGCGTTAGAATGAGGAAAATCCATACAGTATGTGGCCTGTACGAACCGAAAACATGTTCGAAAAGTAAACAAAATTTAAATAACCGGGACGACCATTCATTCATTCTAAGCCAAAGTTAGTTCAAAACAATACTTAATCGTACATTTTCGAGACTAAAGGCACTAAAAAGCTTCTGAAATGTACGTCTTGAGAAAAAAAGCCAATAATTTCAACATTCCGTGTCAACCTCAAAATATCAACATTTTGGCAGCTCATGCCCCTTTAAGTGTTGCGAAATTCAGAAAATGCATTATTGTTATTATATCGTATCAGTGTGTCTGGTATGTTTTCGATATCTTAACCCAGTATAGGTTATCATGGTTATTTCTATAAAAGTTTTCCTTGTAGTGGCATTACCTGCCAAAATTGTAATTTTCTAAAGGCTTGGCGTTCCTCAGTGTGGGTTATGGGGAGATAAGAATCGACCCACAGCTTCGCCAAGGTGCTTTTCAATGTGGGTTCCAGAGGATAAGAATGGGCCCACAGCTCACAGGCAAACTTGATCGCACGCGGCGACTAACTTGTGGCAACTTTTTTAATTTATGGTATAGACCAATAAGTTTTTAAAACATTCTAAGACATCTATTTATTCAAACTTGTGTTCAAATGAAAACCAATAGTAATTTAAATAGAGTTGATATTTTTATGACATAAGTGGAAAAGTTTTGCTGTTTTGGAGATATATGTGATTTTTTATACTTCAAAAATAATTTACACTAGCTCTACCAGTTTTTACTATTTTGTGTTTCTGACAATTTTTGTTTAAAAATGTATTTTGATGTTAAAAGATCTGCTTAATCTAACTTTTTGTCGCCGCCATAAAAGTGAAATATTCATCAGTGCTGCGTAAAGATCCAATCAATTAACCAAAAAGTGTAACATTAAACAAAATGACCATTAACTCTAAAGCATGAACCCACATAACCGGAAATTTAACAGAATCTGACAGAGTTAGCTGTTTTGCTATATTTACCGAAATAGTTTTCCATAAACTTACTTGAAAAAACAATAATGTGAAATAAACACTGGTTGTTTTGTTTTCAAGAAAATTGTTTAGATAAATGATTAGAATTGCTTAACCTTAAGAGGACACAAGACGGCAGGATAGAATAGTGAGTTATAATTGAAGATTTAAATGACGCTGAGGTATTTCGTGTTGTGTGGGTGATTCGGAAGAAGCTGTGGTGCATTTTAAGTCACGTTTCTGTAACAGTTATTGTCTGGAAATGAAGACTGAATTGGACACCAATGACTTTCAAAACGACGAGATTTTTTATGCGCACAAAGATGATAAAAGCGTCTGGCCAGTCTACTTAATCATTGTCGTTCGCATGATTACCGAGAAATGAATACATGCCGTCACAAAAATAGAAGTTTTTTAGATCAAGTAAATGGACGACGATGTCTAAACGAAATGTTAGGGTCACAGTGGAAGTGTATTTGATTACGCTGACGGCAACAACCTGTCTGTCTTTAAAAATACATATTTTATTCGTTCTCTATAATTCCTGGAAAACAATGTAGTTCACAATTTGATTGATAGATTGATGGATGTTTTACGTCGCACGTGCGATTATTTCAATTTTGTGCGGCGTTATCAGGTTTAGTGGAGGTGAAACAGGACTCTTTTTTCCTGAGGAAACACCCAACCTGCAGCGAGTATCTAGCAACTGTTCACAATTTGAGCTCAGGGATTGTTTAACCCAAAAAATCCAAGTATTGACGATTCCATTTGACGTAAAAAAAGAAAAAACGTTAAAGCAAACCATGAATCAAGCCATGAATAATATACAGCAGGGAATTATATGCATTTGAAATGTTAGTTCAATGATTGGAAGATTTAAGTTGTGAATCATTTAAAATTATATTTTATGACTGGCCAGGGTGAAAATCGAACCCACGTCCTGTTTGATCGCTCTACCAACGGTCCACGGGGACGATTCGTGAGTTCGATTTTCACCCTGGTACGGAAATTTTTCCGGGTCAATCAGTGTGGGTTAATTTATTAATTCAATAATTTCCCTAAGGGTGATTTCAGCTTGCCTTTAAAAACAGTGACGTCTTCGAGTTTGCTTTGCTTCCATCAAAAACAAGTGTCTTTGAGATAACACTGGTGATTTTACGTTAAGGTGTGCTTTAGAAAATAAATATAGCAGTTAGGTTGTTATTTATTAAGAAACATTTTCTCTAAGAGGACCGGCATACACGCTCATTCCAGCAGGTATAGTCCGCCACTCGATAAACAGTCTAATTACAATCATTGGATGCCAGATTTTGACAGATCATCAGGTTATAGGACCCTAACATATCTTGTCAAACGAAATATGTGTCTTTAAAGTGGCATGAACTGCAAAAATGTAGATTTTTTGGCGTTAAAACAGAATGTTGAAATTATTGGCTATTTTTCTCAAGACGTATAAGCCAGAAGCTTTTTAGTGCCCCTAGTCTCGAAAATCTACGATAAAGTATTGTTTTGAACTAACTTTGGCTTAGAATGAATGAATGGTCGTCCCGGTTATTTAAATTTTGTTTACTTTTCGAACACGTTTTCGGTTTGTACAGGTCACATACTGTATGGATTTTCCTCATTCCAACGCCAATCATTTAGTTTTTCGATGACATTCAAAGCCTCTTACTGTCGTGACGATCAGAAATTATGGAAAAAGTGTAAATTTTGGCAGCTCATGCCACTTTAATGAATACTGGTTCAGATCATCAGACACTGTCAATTGAATCTGAGAGATCAGTGAAAACATACTGTCTGGTTTAATAGTTCTTTGAATATCATTTAAAAGCTGCAAGCTAAAGAGCATCGAGGTTAAATTTGGTCGTGAACTTCCAATTTGTGGATGTGGATAAAAGGACTTTTTTAACTACCCTATCAGAGAGTTTTCCTGTTCATCCTCAAGTTTAAACAAATTCAGCTCATTTTTCGTCAGGTTTACCAAGAAGTACAAAATAGCATCTGACCGCTGACACCGATCTTGGAGATGTTCGTGAAGTTTCAAAAGTAACAGAGATCATTAAAGGAGATGAAAACAAAAAATACTTTATGGTTCAAAACAAGCGCGCTTGCTTTTCCTTTCCAACGGTACCAAACACATATTTTGCGATTTTTTCATGGGACAAGATGCAGTTTATAAAATACCGTATTATGTTACAGACACAAAACAAATTGGTCAACTTCCAAATCTCCCAAAAAACCCAGGTTAATTTCACTCTCTTCAAAGTATTCCTATGTCCAGCAAATTGCTTTCAGTTTCACGAAACTTACATTGAATTACAAAAGAAGCTTTGAGGAAAATGTGACTAGCAAAAAAGGGTCTGTGTGCCATATTGGTGAATTACGCAGGCCTTGAAGAGGATGAATTTAACCTAGGCTTAATTGGGAGATTTTGAAAGTTGACCAATTTGTTTTTCTCATTGTGGAATTTTATTAACTTCACTGTTAGGAGTAAAAAATCGCAAAAATATGTGTTTGATATCGTTGGAAAGGAAAAGTTAGTGCGCTTCTTCTGAACCCTAAAGTGATTTTTTGTTATCTCCCCCTTTAAATGTAGACATTACTTACATATTCATCCACGCTACTCGAGTTGAAGCAAAATTAGTTCATTGTTCGCCAGGTTTACCAAGACGTACAAAATAACATCTAACCGCTGACACAGATCTTGGAGATGTTCGTGAAGTTTTAAAAATAACTAAAAAGCATAAAATGTAGGTTTTACAGACACGTCCATCCAGTCTATTGAATTGTGTGCGTCACTGGCACATATATTGATTCGTGCGGGTTACTAGCATTACGGATAGTTTTTCTCTTGTTTTTCAATGAAGTTAACACGAATCAGAATTAATGACATATTGCTAGTGCTAAAAATTGCAATTTTAGATTAATTCTGACAGACGTCGCCACAATTCAAACCCCTTTAATAAATTCTGATTGTCACGACAAAAGACGGTTTCAAATTCATCGAATAACTAAATGAGTTAATATTGTAATGAAGAAAATCTATACAGTCTGCAGGCTGAACGAAACGATAAAATGGGCGGGGAAGTAAACGAAATTCAAATAACCGGGACGAACGTTTATTCAAAGCACTACTGTATCTCACTTTCTAGAGCCTAGTAACAATGTAATGGATAACTTCTAAATTCGATAGATTCAAAATTTTGTTTTAACTGAAAAATATCAACGTTGTTCGCGTAACCTTTCAATAGTTATAATTCTCCTATATTTTCTTTTTACCAACAGACAGACATTTCTCTTTTGTAATGAAACTATACCGTACTTCTCCATGAAAAAGAATAGTTGTCTCTAATTAACAAAGTATTTTCCAAGAGAATCGGAAACTAAGACTACTTTCAGTAACGTAAGAACAGCGGACGGAATGAAGACGTAAAACGTCATTAGTACTCGTAAACATTTGCTGTCTTCTTTCAGTAACCTTGAGTTGTTTTGAGATACGTCATACAGAAGCCAAAGTAAAACCGTTATTATCCCAGAACGTAGTTCATTGCCTTTTAGTTCTGTTTTTCGTTTTATTTGTTTTATCTTATTAGGAAGGTTATATAATAGTGCAGACGGTGTTTACAAAGTTTCGTTTTAACTATTGAAGGTTTCCAATCGTCTGGTTTAGGACACAGAAATAAACGGGTATTTAGGTTTGCCGAATATTATGGTACTCAAGAACACACACTTTAAACCGGATCAATTATTCTGTGAACTTAAAAGAGTAGAAAAAATACATTTACGCCCAATTGAAACGCGTTTAGTTTACCTCTTCAAAGACGTCATAAATATAATTTTACTTTTATTTTTGTTCCGAGTAGAAGTTTATGAAATATCACATAATACCGAGAGTCCCTAAGACGTTGTTCAAATTACAAATTCTTCCATTTAAACCAATGGTAAGTTCAACCCAATGCCTTCATAGCTAGACTCGCTGGAGGACATTGTTGCAAGAATAGTAACACTTACATTGAATAAAAGGTCCAAATCTGCAAATCAATCGCGAATAACGCTAAATGTCTTCATACTGAGTGTGGCAGGAAAACACAGACAAGCCACCCAAACTTTTATCTCTTATCAGTACGTATATTAATCTTGACAGTTCCAATCTTAATACGAGTGACACGAAAGCTATGAAATTAAAAACGACTCATGTTTTTCACATATGCCCAAGGCTGCTTATCAAACGCAAATAATTCTTATAATCAATGTTGACTTTTGAGATGTCCCTAAAAAGGTAAAGGCACCAATAAATCTGTTGATTGGTTGGGGTTTTACGCCGCACTCGAGAGTGTTTTACTTGTATGACAAAAGAAGTTTCATCTCGTAGATCAAATATACGTTTTTAACAAAAATTGACATAAAAAAAGGTAAAACAAACGACTATATTGTTTTTCGAGTATGAAAAAAAAAATGATATATTACAATTATATCCAAAGCAGCAACTATTGTTAACATGTAAATGGTCTTAAACATTATATATATAAATAACATAATTCAAAGTAAGTATTTCAAATAACTAATGAAATATATATATATGCCTCTTAAACAAGTTATACAAATAACTAGTTGTTTAGTGCTTTAAAGGCATATACGGTCACTGTCACAAAATATTTGTCTTACAAAATCTGCCACAGGTTTGTCGCCTGATTTGACCAACTTTGCCAGCAGCCGTTAGCAAATGTTTATCCCTCGAAATCTACACAGGAAGACAGGGATCATTCGCCTTTGACCATCGAGCAACTCGTTAAGAAAATCGAAACTCGTCTGAGACTATTGAACGAACTTACCGATTATACCAAGAGGATGTTTTCCAAACAGATGGTTCAACGTAGAATATAATATGGATGAGAGTAAACACTGGTTAATGGATAGGTTTTAGTTCTCTATGGCTCTGTTAGAAAGTAACAGCTCATGTTTCATTTCTAATAACCAGTGTGTAAGAGAAGATTTAACGTCACTCTTAACGTCATTTCGTTAATAACTGGATCAGTAGAACACTTCTCATTAAAGCGACCTGTTTATGACAGAAATTGAGTTCCGAAGATAATTCCATAGATGTGTAAAACATGACGAATTGTATCGACATTTGAGAAGGTCTAATAGTAAGCTTACCCCACTATGGAACAGTAAGCAATTCGATGAATCTATATGATTCGATGAACCAATAATATAATATTAAAGGTCTTTTCTATAGGCATAACAACCATATGGAAAAGATGTCTAGCGTTTTAAAAAGAGATTATTTTCTTTTTAGCAGGTTTAACATTCGCTCTTAATTCATATGTTAATAACCACGGATAAAATAATATTAATTTTTCAGGAAATTATGTGAATGATAAACGATAATTTCTATTTGGAAATGTCATCTGACACAGGAACCTTAAAGTGGCACGAGCTGCCAAAATTCACACTTTTTTCAAAATGTCTGATCGTCGCGACAGTAAGAGGCTTTAAAGGCCATCGAAAAACTAAATGATTGGCGGGAATGAGGAAATTCCGTACAGTATGTGGCCTATACGAACCGAAAACGTGTTCGAAAAGTAAACAAAATTTAAATAACCGGGACGACCATTCATTCATTCTAAGCCAAAGTTAGTTCAAAACAATACTTTATCGTACATTGTCGAGGCTAGAAGCACTAAGAAGCTTCTGAATTATACGTCTTGAGAAAAATAGCCAATAATTTCAACATTCTGTTTTAACGTCAAAATATCAGGAGATCGTCGTAAAAAGCCAAGTAAATAACCGACACTGGTGTATTAAAACACACAGACACCCCCAGACCATGTACTGCTCTATGTTATAAGTAGTAACAGAGACTACATGTACATGTTACACGATCTTTTTTAACTTGTCCCGCCGAAAAAAACGGCGGCACAAAATTGACAACAAATAAGCAAGGAATAAAATATATATATTTACCACTGCATTCCGATAGTATAGACCACGAAGAAGGAGTTTGTCAAACTTACGCCGCTGTGAAGTGGTAAACTTTCCCTTATGCAGTCAATATTTGTTTCGAAGTCCACTCGCTTTCAACTAGTCCGAAATATCTGCGATGATGATGTAAGACATTTTTTGGCAGATAGGCCATCATCATCGTCAGAACGCATTTGATCAATTTACTGGGAATTTCTTGCCACCCTTCAAGGTGGCAAGACCACCTCTCGTTTCTCATCAAAAATATCAAAATTCTCTTCATAACTTTTAAAAAATAAAATTGCTAACCCGTACTTCAATGAGTTCCCTTTCTTCTCGCACCAATCTTAAGTCTGTACGTCGACACAAGCCATATATCTGCCCGGTTAAATTTCAAACTGTACCAAACCTTTCCCAAATCACCCATTTGCATGATCTCTCATTGATACGTCATATGACGTAAACGGTCAACCTGTCACATGACTACCTACTAGCAGGCGATCACGTGATACTTTGGCTTAAGTATACACAGAACAACTGCTTGAGCTGAACTAATCGTGGTTTTCCTCCGGGCATAGAGCCCGGTTTGGGCATATAACCCGGTTTCCTCCCACAATAAAACTGGCAACGCCGCCATATAAGTGAAATAATCTTGAGCGCGGCGTAAAACACCAAACAATAAATCAATCAATCATATCAGTGTGCTGGCCTAAGTTTAAGCCTCCGTAGAGGACGTAAGCAAAATCCAATATCACCTTTCTTTGGCAATGAAAATTCTGTTTCACAACATAGTCAAGTTCGTTACCGTTATGGAACCACATCAACGCCACATGTTCTCAACATCTAATCGGCCTTTTGAACAAAAGAATGAAAATTAAGATCATCGTTTAAACTAAAATGGGATCCTTTCCTTTCAACCACAATAATGACTTAATTTCACTGGTCATAATTTGCTATAAGTTAAGATATCATTTCAATTAAAACGCTTCGGCAAACACCTGCGTCTGTGAGCTTGATTGCTTTCCTATTTGACACATATTTCCTACACATGTTCCCAGGGTTGAATGCACACTTTTGCTATCTATTGGCTTTTAAAATGCGTTAGAGTAAGCCCTGACTGATCAAACATTGAGGAGACGAATAAACCTGATCCATCAGTCAACGAACGATCCTTGGATAGGAAAAAACCTATAATGGCAAGACAGCCTTTCTGTACACGGTTTTCAAATACATATTTCGATTCTTCTCCAAATGAAAATAGCCATGCAATCACCTGAGCCTCCCTATATTCCAACATGACATATATTACTTCAACATGTCGACGAAAGGTGCTGTAAAATATATTGATATTAAAATAAATTATAAGTAGAAGCATTATGGGGACATTATCGTTAGACAGGCGTTATCTTTAAATTACTTATGGCTGAACGTTCGTATTGGTTCTTTCAAAATCGCAATTTATTCACTTTTTAAAAACACGCAAATTTCCTAATCGATTTATTTAATTCAAGCTCAATTTATTTCATTTCATAAATTCGCATTTTCTTCACAATCAGAGTCTTGCATTAAAATGTTTGGATTTTTCTACGTTCAAATATTTTTATTACGGATTACGCAGTTTAACACCTCCCCTTTTAGATATACACATTTTGTTAACTTAATACGGTAAAGTAGCTTTCAAATGTTGCGTAAGTAAGCCCCTTGTAAAAGTCCTTCTGTAGTTGCCATGGGAATTTGTATGAAGCTATTCTCCAGTTAAAAGCTGCAAATAGCCCATACATTTATATCTATAAAACCTGTGTCCTTGTCTGAGAAGAATAAAAGTGCTCTGTATGCTCTAAAGTAAGCCCCTTGTAAAAGTCCTTCTGTAGATGCCATGGAAATTTGTATCAAGCTATTCTCCAGCCATAAATAGGCCATACGTCTATATCTATAAAATCTGTGTCCTTGTCTGAGAAGAATAAAAGTGCTTTATACGCCTTTTTATATTTCTAAATATATAAATCGGCAATATAGTATAGGGACCGTTCAAATAGAATAGTTAATAAATCCTCTAGTTTCCAAATATAAATGACAACATAAACACCTGAACCTTTAGCCGTTGACCCATTTTGATATCAAATAAATACACAGTCCTATTCATACGAAATCTACACGCAGCCATTTATATACCAAAACGTACCCAAACCCATACATACAGTCCAATTCATAGAGATTCCCCAGACAATTGAGTGGGCTTGGACAAACAAGCGAGTTTAATTCAAGGGAACTAACAGGCTTCAAGTCTCACTTTTGCATCCACAGCCCAACATAAATGAAATGAATTCACTATCCAATAAACTTGAAATAGTTAACTGGTCATCTTGGCATAAAAAAGATTCAAAAGATCAATTTTAATTTTTGGGGCCAGGATTACGCAAATATATTGTAGAATTCTGTAGATCTTGGCATACATAGCAATTTATTATCAAACAACCAAACTGGTAACATAACTCATTTACAACCTTAAATGTCTTCAAAACGACTCAATTAAGATGAGTGTGTCTTCAGCATTACATGACAATTAAATCTGTTGGAAACGGAAAAAACTTAATTTTACTTTTTTGTCGAATTTAAAAAGCTGCTTAGTGCTTCAACCATTATCACAGAAATTAAAGCGCTCAGAGGACAGTATTGTTTGACACCGCCTTCCATTATGACCAGTAAATTAGCCAACCTACATTATATACACAGCTGTTAAAATGTCAATCCATTTACAATATTGTAACCCAACATCCATATTCTTAAAGACTAACATAAATTGTTTAGGGAATGTTTTGATATTGAGCTAAATTATTCCCAATTAGCACTTCCGTGTTAGTATAATAAATAACATCTTGTATCAATCTTAAACTTTGGAATGATCCCCTTTTTTATATTTCACCCCGGTTTATTTCACCCTTCTCTGAGAGACCGAAAGTTCACTAAATTAGGACTGTTTGTCCCTTGGCGTTTAACATTGTCCTAAAAAACTTAAAAAAACGGACCTCAGTGGTTTTTACCTGGACTAGAGTATTTTTTGCATAGTTTTTAAAAAAACTATGGCATTCCTTTATTCCAATTACCCCCTGGCATACATGTGCATCTTCCCCGAGATTAGGTAACTGTATATCTGCCCTATACTGATAATAATGTTTTACATGGGTCATGTGGTTTGTCTTAGGAACATATGGAAATAATTGATCAGATATTCCCTTAGCCGTTTTCACTTTTCTCTTTCTTGTTCTTTACAAGTAAGATATAGTATTTCTTATCGCTGTACTTTTTTATGACCCAGACTTTGTAATTATACTTGAAATATCTTCAATGGAGTCAAATGATGGAAATGAATACTCTTTGTTTCAGCTTAAATTGTTCCTTTCGCTAAAAACCTTTTATATATACTTTATATACGGTATGTATAAGGTGAAGAATTTCGTATGGATAACAACTTCTTGGTTTATTGGGTGACGACGTTTCGATATCATCGTGTATAAATTGATACATGCGGTAACATATTAGCTTACTATACGCTGATAAATATAATGGTAAAAAGGAAGTATATCATTAATAATGTTTAGTATATAGTCGCCTAGTGCATAACTATGCCCGCCGTGTGGGTTCCGGGGAGATAAGAATAGACCCTCTGCCTTCCCAAGGTGCTTGATCGTAAGAGGCGACTAATCTTTGGGTCCCCATGTGGGTTCCGGGGGATAAGAATTGGCTCACAGTTCCGAGGCAAACTTGATCGTAAAATGCGACTAACCTGGGTAAAATTTTTAATCATTATGGTATAAACCTATTTGTTAAAATTACACTCTATCAGAACATATTTAAAATTTTTTATATTATAAATAATGTTAATTATATAAATTGTTTATTGTTGCTTCATTGGAGATAATTGTGATATGTCTTGTTTTTAATCTCCGAAAATGATTTACACAGTGTTTTACCGGTTTTTATTATTTCTGTTTCTGTCATTTTTCAGTTCCAAATTATTTTTGATGTTATAAATGAATTTCTTTTCGCCGCCGTATAAGTGAAATAATCTTGAGCGCGGCGTTAAACTCTAATCAATCAATCAATCAATCATAACTATGCCCTAGTTACTTAAGTGATACATAACTTGAACGAGATTACCTGATATTTCACTGCTATTTGGAGTTTTTTTTAATTATATTCGGCCTCCGAACTTTTACCAGTATTAGTCATTTTTGTGATATGAGAATTCAGAAATCGTTTAGCAGGACTTCTCGCGTAGGCCTACAATAGAAAAGTCGTCCATCTTTGTTTTGTTCATTACCGTCATGTTTAAGTAAAAAATATTGTGCTTACTACGACTAAAACCACTAAAATTAAACATAGGACAAATAAAACATGCCCAGTTAGAATTGGGGGTGAAAAACAAACGTGGAATCAAAGCCTGATTACAACAACAGCGATCAGTGTTTGTTAACCTAGTGTTTGGACTGCCATCATTTCAAGACTTTTAATCTGTGGTTTACACTCAAACAATTATCGGCAGGCTTTTCGAGTCACTGTTCCCCGATCGTCAGTCTGTATTTCTCCGATAAAGTATGTAAAATTATAATGTGCCGTTGGATCACTCACACGACTCAAAACATTAGGGCGCTTGTGCGCATGTTCAGGTTGGGGGTTTGTTTACAATGCGGGTACTTGGTAAGTCTAATTTTCAATTTCAAATTAAAGATACTAAATGATGCCAAAATCTTCTATTTTTGGTAAAAAAAGAAAGTTCCTAACTTGATTTGTCTGGAAAAAATACAGAAAGTCGCCCACTGCTTTTTTATTTTATAAAAACAGTATTGTGGACTTTCTCAGCAGGTGTGCCTTTAAAGTTTACGTGCATACCAAAGTAAAGACGACTGAGCCACCGATGCCCCTGTTGGACCGTGATAGATTGCTTTTATATTGTACTTCTTGATAAAAAATAAGACACGAATAGGTTATTATGTTTCAACTAAATGTTCAATATTTGGCAGCCCATGTCCGTTTAAAAACTAGAATAGCTGTGCTGGATATGAACATCGACATATCAAACGGATCTGTCCACGGTTACACATTTCTTTGGACATGATAAACCAGAGGCTGTCATGTTTGAGAACTTGTTTGGTATCCACATGCGTCACAAATAGAACACGGTATCATGACCTCATTAGTTTCGGAAGCCGTAAGGTTTCCAATAAGATCTATAACTGTCAAAGCAGTTATATTTAACCTTCAAATCGGCTATCAAACTTTAAAGACAAACAATGCCTACAGGCTTCATGTCAAACTGAGCTAACTTATGGAGAAAAACTAAAAACTACAGAAGTCTGAAATTTTATGGTATCAAATAAAACTTTGGGATTGGTAAATATAAATTAAAGTAGCAGTGGTTTGATGAATCTTTTTTCGATTTTTAGAAATATTGGCGGAGCTTACTTTTTTCTCACAATGTTATTCAGACTTTCTAGCATGCACTTTATTGGCCTACTTGTTTCCTCTGTAGAATTGCAAGACTTCAAACGATGGAGTAAAACTTGTCCGGAATAAATTCATTTGATTTCCTTAACATAATTTAGGCTTTTTGTAGTTTATAAATTTAGAAATAGAGTTGCGGCCTCATTATTTCTTTAAAAATTCTGAAGTTAAAAAAAACCGTTACTAACATATTAGTTTTTGATATACCGCAATAGCCATGTTATGGCCTCCAGTCATAGAGTTGCTGCCTCATTATTTCTTTCAGAATGCTGAAGATAAACAAGAGTCATCAGAAGATGCCGTATCCCCCCGGCTCCGCATAAGATTTATTATTTATTTTAAGTTATTATAAGATATCTATGCTATACTGTCGGAAAAGGGCAGTAACTCTGAAAATAATTAGACCAGCGCCATCAAAATAGGAGGTGCACATCCTTACATGATATCCAGCATATCCACTAATTTTCCAAAAAATCTTATAAAAACTGTGGGAGGAGATGCGATGACAACCACTTATTGTATATGTTGTTTTATACTGTCGGAAAAGGGCAGTAACTCTAAAAATAATCAAACCAGCGCAGCCAAAATAGAAGGTGCACATCCTCGCATGATATGGAGCATGTCCAACAAGTTGCGAAAAAATCTGATAAAAACCGTGGGAGGAGATGCGATGACAAGCACTAACTGTATAGGTCGTCTTATACTGTCGGAAAAGGGCAGTAACTCTAAAAATAATGAAATAATGACAAGCGCTAATTGTCTATATCGTCTTATACTGTCGGAAAAAAGCAGCAACTCTAAAAATAATGAAACCAGCGGAACCAAAATAGGAGGTGCACATCCTCGAATGATATCCAGTATGTCAAGCAAGTTTTAAAAAAATCTGATAAAAACTGTGGGAGGAGATACGATGACAAGAAATGATTACGGACAGACGGACAGACAGACCGACAGACAAGCTGATCGCTATATCCCCCCGCATTATATGCCGGGGGGATAAAAAGAAACAGTTACTTTGCTTCGCTATATTATTAGTTTCGCATATACCACACTAACCGTGTTGTGGTCTCGAGTCTTTAAGGGATGTAGTCTTTAAATTAGTTTTTCCCCAGAAAGCATCTCCTGTCAAAATAGGTTCAAAGTGAACTCCATAGTTTTATCTTAAACGATGTGATCTAGTGACAGATAGAAATTTTTCTGACAACACAAATTAAAAAATATACCATGATTTATGTGCAGACGAACGATATACAGACAGAGAATATCAAATTCGATATGAAAAGGTATTTACTGACTAACAAGTTGTTAATCAAAACATATAAGTTAATACATTTCCAGTTTACATTTTTTGGTCATAGGTGGAGCTTAGGAAAAGCCCTGTTGGAGAGTATTACTGAAATCTGACAGAAAAGGTTACCAAGACGATTTAAAACAATATACAATGCATCGATAAATTTAAACGTTACATAAACGTTTTTATAAATTAGACAAGAGAACTGATTATTTACCTCTGTTCCATACGATAAGCTCAGTGCAAATAATGTCTTAGCAGTTTGTATTAACCGTAGGTCGTGTATGACGTAGCTTTTGAGGAGTATGCAGATTAGTTATAAACAATACGGAAAATATGCATATTTCTTCCTCGCTCCTGTTTTGACTTGCAGGAAACTAACGTTAAGGTTTTTTTTCGTTTCAACTTTTGTTTTCAAACATACATTTAGTCCATAAGCAAACACAAACCACCTTTACGCCCTGTTCTTCAACCCTTTAAGAGTTCAGCCAGAGAACTAATGCCGTTAAGACAGTAAGACGAACTCTGAAAGACGCTTAGACAGTTTCCTAAACGAAAATTGAATTTTTTTGAAAATTTTGCTCTAACAACAATTAATCATTAGTTCTTCCTTGGAAGACACTGACAGTATTTAAACCCTGCTATAACACCTGGATGCTGTTTTTATTCAAAATGTAAATTAATTAGAAATGCCAAAGATCAACAAAAGTACGTACCGTTAACCATGCAGCTCAGTGTATCGTTGAAAGATTTATGTTGCGTTAAAAAGACAATTGTTAGATAAATAAGACGAAAGAACTGGTTATTTACGTCTGCGCTGACAAGCTTAGTTCCTAATTTGGTCGAAACAAAAAAAAATTTACTCTAAATCATGTAATAATGCCGATTACCGTGTACAATTATCAGCAAACAGATTTATGTTGAGTTAAAAAAACAATTGCCATCTCCACAACATAAGGAATGAGACAGTTTCGTAAGTTAAGAGTTCAGACAGAGAATGAACGCCATTTTGACCGTAAGATGAGCTGTGGAAGGAGCTTAAAAAGAGTTTTCCGAAATTTCAGATTCTGCCCCCCCCCCCTCAAAAAAAAAAACTTTGGAAAAACCGGCGATTGTTAGATAAATAAGACGAACGAACTGGTTATTTACTTCTGCGCTGACAAGCTTAGTTCGTAATTTGGTTGAAACAGAAAAGGATTTACTCTAGACAGAAGACAATTTGCAGGTATTTTTCAAAGAGTTCTCTGAAACATGTGACAGAAAACCTATGATTAGATTGGTTGTGATTATTGGCCCTTATGTCCTAAGCAGTTGTCGACGTTTGATGACAGTCCTTCTAACAGCTTTCGTTACACTGTTTATTCTAAAGAAATTTTTTCTCAGAATGTTATTAAGACTATCTAGCATGCACTTTATTGACTTACTTGTTTCATCTGTATAATCGCAAGACTTCAAACGATGTAGTAAAAATTGTCTGGAATAAATTAAACATAATTTAGGCTTTTTGTAGTTTATTAATTTTAGTAATAGATTTGCGGCCTCATTATTTCTTACAAAATTCTGAAGTTGAAAAAAAACAGTTACTAACATATTAGTTTTGCATATACCGCAATAACCATGTTATGGCCTCCAGTCATAGAGTTGCTGTCTAATTATTTCTTTCAAAATGCTGAAGATAAAAAAGAAACAGTTACTTTGCTTCGCTAAAATATTAGTTTCGCATATACCACAATAACCGTGTTATGGTCTCCATTCTTTAAGGGAAGTGTTCTTTTTCCAGAAAGCATCTCCTGTCAAAATTAGTTAAAAGTGAACTCCATAGTTTTATCTTAAACGATGTGATCTAGTGACAGAGAGACATTTTTCTGAAAATACAAATTAAAAAAAGATACCATGATTTATGTGCAGACGAACGATCTACAGACAGAGAATATTAAATTCGATATGAAAAGTATTTACTGACTAAGAAGTTGTTAATCAAAACATATAAGGTAATACATATCGAGTTTACTTTTTTGGGTCATAGATGGAGCTCAGAAAAAAGCTGATTATTACTCAAGTATGACAGAAAAGGTTAACGAGACGATTTAAAACAATATACAATACACAGATAAATTTAAACGTTACATGTTACATGTTACATTAAACGTTTATATAAATGAGACAAAAGAACTGATTATTTACCTCATTTCCATACGAGAAGCTCAGTGCAAATGACGTCTTAGCAGTTCGTCTAAACCGTAGGTCGTGTATGACGTAGTTTTTGATGAGTATGCACAGTAGTTATGAACAATACAGAAAATATGCATATTTCTTCCTTACTCCTGTTTTGACATCCAGGAAACTAACGCTAAGTTTGTTCCGTTTCAACTTATGTTTTTCAAACCTACATTGAGTCCATACGCAAACACAAACCAGCTTTACGCCATGTTTTTCAACCCTTTAGGAGTTCAGTCAGAGAACGAACGCCGTTAGAACAGTACGACGAACTCTGAAAGACGCTTAGAAAGTTTCCAATCCGAAAATTGATTTTTTTAAAATAGTACTTTACACTCAAAAGGGAATTTCTATTTAGAATATTATATATTTGAAAAGTGAATCATATGCACCTCGCTCACCCTCTATCGTTATTTTACAAGCAGGTTTGGTGTACTTAGGTCGAATATGCCAACAGTGTTACTTGTTCAAATTTCTCTTACAACAATTAATCATTATTTCTTCCTTGGAAGTCACGGACAGTACTTAAACCCTGCTATAACACCTGGGTGATATTTTTATTCAAAATGTAAGTTAACTAGAAATGCCAAAGATCAACAAAAGTACATACCGTTAACCATGCAGCTCAGTGTATCGTTGAAAGATTTATGTTGCGTTAAAAACACAATTGTTAGATAAATAAGACGAAAGAACTGGTTATTTACGTCTGCGCTGGCAAGCTAAGTTCGTAATTTGGTCGAAACAAAAAAGGATTTACTCTTAATCATGTAACAATGCCGATTGCCATGTAAAAATATCAGCAAACAGATTTATGTTGCGTTAAAAAAACAAACAATTGTCATCTCCACAACATAAGGAATGAGACAGTTGCGTTAGTTAAGAGTTCAGACAGAGAATGAACGCCGTTTAGACTGTAAGATGAGCTGTGGAAGACAGTTTTCCGAAATTTGAGATTCTGTCAGCAAACTTAGAATGAATATATCTAGTTACCCCCCCCCCCCCAAAAAAAAAATCAAAACAAAAAAAAAACAACAACAAATAAAACAAAAAAAATTATTAACTTTGGAAAAAACCGGTGATTGTTAGTTACATAAGACGAAAGAACTGGTTATTTACGTCTGCGCTGACAAGATTAGTTCGTAATTTGGTCGAAACAAAAAAGGATTTACTCTAAATCATGTAATAATATCGATTACCATGTAACATTTTCAGCAAACAGCCATTAAAAACATGGGTCCTTTGTTTCATTAAAGCAAATAAAGATTAATATTCTGCAAGTGTTTTAAACCACTTTTCACAAGAAACTACTTATCCTTTTACGACATCGCCATTTATAAAATCTGATATAAATTCGTAAGGAGGAGAACAGTATATACATGTATTTATATCGACCATCTTTTCTATTATTGACTGAAACAATCTGCAAATAACTTTCTTTATTTAATACCCATTTATGCTGTTTCGGTCAGGGACAAGACCTATTTTTAGTGCCATATAATCTTCATGTTTGCCTCATTATAACCGTCAGAGTTTAAATTGAATGGAGATTATGACGAGAACGCTGAATTTTTTTATCAATTTTATTGCATTGAAACTTGCATAGCAGAAGAAATGTAGTTGCAGTAATGAAGTTGATGTTTCGTGATGTTGACGCACTCCCGTTATTTTACCCTTCAAACTCTAGAGCGAGATCGCGAGCGGAGATCGCTAGATGAGGCTGCGGGATCGTGAGGCCTCGCAGTCTCGTTATCACGAGATGGCCTCTGTCGGCTTCCATAGTCTAGATTTATACAGGTAAGCATTTTTATTTATAATGAGAACTAATCGTGAAATCGCCACGAAGTAATTGTTTTGTAAACAACACGAGCTTTCCACATCTATGTCGGTATCTTTATCAAGTGTAATGCAATGGACTCGATAAAGACGTCGACATAGACGTCGAAATGTAATGCATTTGATAAAATGCTTACTCATTCAGAATGTCTTGCCTTAAGTAAGCTAAGGACAAATCAAAACCTAGTTATTATTATCAGTTACTATGTCTAGACAGGATTATATTGAAGAGGTAGAACGGCAGCTAAACAACCCTCTTCATCACAAAAAAAAATTGATGAGGAAATTTGGTCTGAAAATGTTCGAAAGTTCAATACAATTCTTGTTTCTCTTCAAGATAAAGGGTATCTTAATGAAAAACAGCATCGCTATTTGGAATCTGATCATAACTTTAAAACAGGGTCTTCTCAATTCTTCCGAAAATTCACAAACCCACTGAAAAATGCCCCAAGCATACAATGCCCCCTGGGCGTCCTATTATCTCAGATTGTGGTAGTGAAAGTGGTACTCATACAGAGTATCAGAGCTAATTGATTACTATCCAAAATTTACAGCGAATCGGATTCCTAGCTGTATTAAAAATACGGTTGATTCGTTGGCCAACAGGGGGGTCCAGTAGATTACAGTGACTGTCCCCCAGTCTCACACAGACCTTCCGTGGACACTCAGACCAAATGTCAATAGTTGCCAGGTAGTCGCAGAAAGTCGAGAGTTACCTCCGAGCAATGAGTCCGGTTCCCACCCACTCCCCCCTCCCCTACTAAACCTCGTTGGTTCAGTGGATAAGAGTGATCGCCCCTTAGTGCCTACATACGTTCCATAGATGCGGCGTGCGTTATAATCACACTGAGATCAAATACAAATTTAAAGAGTTGCCAGGTACTAACCGAAGGTCGGGGGTTTCCTCCGGGTAATGAGCCTGGTTTCCTCCCTAATTAACATGACAACGCCGCCATATAAATGAAATAATCTTGAGTGCAGCGTAAAACACAAATCAATCAATATAGTAAGACGAGAAACGTTTTCAATCAGGTATGAAAAAAAGTTTAAACACTGTCCAGGTATTTCTAGCCAACTTAACAAACAAGAACACCCGTCTTGTAATGCATTACTTACACAACTATCTCGATGAAATCAATTTAAGATTATCTGATTAGTGTTGAATTACCTTCCATGTAAAAGAACAATTTCGTTTAAAAAAATAGATACGATATATCTTTGAAACATTGTATGTTTGCCTTATGTATATTTTGCTTAATATTTCCAGGTTGAATTATTCAGAAATGATATGTATACTTCTGCATTCTCGTCTCCTCGTCATTAATTCCTGCCGGTAGGGACTATGTATTGCTATGCAATACTCTCAGAATGCTTGTTTTCCTTACAAAAGGAACTGGGCCTAGTTTCACAAAGCGATCTTAGCTAAGTGTGATCTTAACTACCATGGCAACCAATGCTAAAGGTATACGTTGCCATTGGTAATTCAGATCACCTTAAGCTAAGATCGCTTTGTGAAACTGGGCCCTGGACTTTCCGGTCAGAAACTGTGTTAAAAAATCGCTATCTGAATGAATTCTGTGCCAACAGTCAAACTCATACTCAGATTAAAATGTAAATAAATAGGGACATCTCAAAAGTCAACATTGATTATAAGAATTATTTGCGTTTGATAAGCAGCCTTGGGCATATGTGAAAAACATGAGTCGTTTTGAATTTTATAGCTTTCGTGTCACTCTTACTAAGATTATAAATGGAACTGTCAAGATAAATATACGCACTGATGACAGATAGAAGGTTGGGTGGCTTGTCTGTGTTTTCCTGCCACACTCTGTATAAAGACATTTAGCGTTATTCGCGATTGATTTGAAGATGTGGACCTTTTTATTCAATGTAAGTGTTACTACTCTTGAAACAATGTCCTCGAGCTATGAAGGCATTGAGGTAAACTTCCAACTGGTTTAAATGGAGAGGAATTTGCAATTTGAACAACGTCTTAGGGACTCTTAGTATTGTGCAATTTTTCATAAACTTCAACTCGGGACAAAAATAATAGTAAAACTAGAGGTTGTTGAAGTCGCAACGGGGCAACGTGGCAAATCAAAGCGAGAAAATGTTACTGAATAATCAAGAACCAATCTGCTCTGTTTGTTTTCTAAAACACACAAGTACGACTTAACAGGAAATCTTCAGTGTTTTCTCACAGGCACTTGTTTTTGATGGAAGCAAAGACGTCACTGTTTTGGAAAGCAAGCTGCAATCATCACCAGGGAAATTACTTAATTAGTAAATTAATCCACACTGATTGGCCGGGAAAAAATCTGTGTCAGGGTGAGAATATAACCCACGACTCACGACGTGGTGGTACGGTAACTCTACTCTTATTCGTTTACGTGAAATCGTTAATATTTGCATTATTTAGGGTAAACAATCCCTGAGCTCAAACTGTGAACCCGTTTCCTCCTCCACTAAACATGACAACGCCGCCATATATGTGAAATAATCTAGATTGCGAAGTAAAACATCAATCATTTCATCAAGTGTTTTCCAGAGATGATACACAACAAATACAATCTTTATATTTAAAGACAAACATGTTGTTGCCATGGGCGTAAATAAATGCTCTTAATTCCTCTGTGAACCTAACATTTCGTTAAGACATTATCTTCCATTTACTTGATCTAAAAACTCCTATTTAAGTGACGGCATTTATTCATTTCTCGGTAATCATTCTAACGGCAATGATTAAGTAGACTGGCCAGACGATTTTATCATCTTTGTGCGCTAAAAAAATCTCGTCGTTTTGAAAGCCATTGGTGTCCAATTCAGTCTTCATTTCTAGACAGTAACTGTTACGGAAACGTGACTTAAAATGCACCACATCTTCTTCCGAATCACCCACACAACACCTTAGCGCCATTTCAATTATAACTCGCTAACTTATCCTGCCGTCTTGTGTGTTAATAGTCATTTGGTTTAATGTAACGCTTTTTGGTTGATTGATTGATTGGAGCTTTTACGCAGCGCTCGAGATTATTTCACTTATTTGGCGGCTAAAAAAATAGATTAAGCAGATCTTTTAACATCAAAAATACACTTTTAAACAGAAATTGTCAGAAACACAAAATAGTAAAAACTGCTTAAGCAAGTGTAAATTATTTTTGAAGTATAAAAAACATCACATTTATCTCCAAAACAACAAAACTTTTCCACATAAGTAGAGAGCTATATGAGAGAACGGCAACAGTGGCGGCACCATAAAATGTGTTGGCATGGCACTTCCGGTAAAATGGCGGCGCTTTCGGTAAAATGGCGGCACTTCAAGTAAAATGGCCGCGCTTACGGTAAAATGGCGGCACTTCCGGTAAGATGGCGGCGCTTCCGGTAAACCCCGCCAAAAAATCGATAGGATGACGAAATAAATGACAGATGTTGTGTGCCAGATGTCGAAAAAAATCAATAGCATGCTCGTACTATAGTACGAGCACAAAATGTGAACTTTGATCAGGAAAATTGAAAGAAAATGAGTAAAAATCAAATAGGTAATGACGTTAAGAAAGAGATTTTCGGTAGAAAACAATAGAATGAAGCTGTTAAGACGTTATTTTAAGACGTAATGAAATACGCTAAGAAAATATCCCTAACAGACGCCGGGCGGGCGTTAAGCGGAAACCCCAAAAATCAATAGCATTCTCGTACTATAGTACGGGCACAAAATGTGAACTTTGATCGGGAAAATTGAAAGAAAATGTGTAAAATACTTTTTTTAGTCTAGGCATAAACCATATAGTCATGCACCCTTTGCCACTTATCAAAGTATCAGCATATTTGGAAAAAATATAGTAAATGACGTTAAGAAAGTAATTTTTGGTAAAGAACAATAGAATAAAGACGCTAAGACGCTGAGCCATAGCGTTAAGACATAGAGAAAACTGTTAAGAAAGCGAGTCTAAAACCATAATTTGGAAAATAATATCCTCGATTAACGTCATGTCATTAAATCAATGGCATTCGTCGATAGGATGACGCGAGGGGCGTTAAGAAAGTGATTTTCGGTAGAGAACAATAGAATGAAGGTGTTAAGACGTTGAGCGATGGCGTTAAGACGTAAACAAAATTGTTAAGAAAGTGAGTCTAAAAACACGGTTTGGATCTAAAATAACCAACCTACAAAAACAATGAAGCATATAAACCAATAGAATTGCCACGCATCGAATATCTTACCACGACCTATAGCAAAACTAAAAATCTTAAAAAAAGAAATCTTACCTTCAGGATTTCTATTAAGCGTTGTTGTTGTTGTCCACACTGCGTTAGTACATGAATCATATCTCCACGTGTAACAACCTAGAACTGACATCTACGCGTAAAATTCGAACCAGGCACCCCACGTGACCTATTCAGCCTAAACATTAGCCTTCCAATCATTGATCGATCAGATAGTTAGTGAGTGGTGCTCGTGGTGATTGACGTGCTCGATATTTAATACAACTGACGTGTGTCCTCCATGAGTACCATCAAAGGGACCCCCTGCTCGAATAAGCTTTTAACTCGTTGAAACGCCGCTCAAAAAAAATAACGCCCCGCTGGCCAAAGCCACGAGAGTCGCTAAAAACCAATTGATCTATATTGTCACAGTTGGCTGTCAATTAATAATCTTTTAGTATACGGACTTTATAGAAATCAACTTTGAAAAACTCAATAAATATGAAATACCACAGTTGTATTAATTGATAGACCTAAATATGAAAATATAAAAAAAAACACCCATATCACTAACAGACGCCCGGCAGGCGTTAAGCGGCCAATAACTCCCTGAAACAGTACATATTTAAGAAACCCCACTAGTCGAGTTCCTGAGAGCGGTCTTACCTACAGTAAACCATCAATATCATACATCCAGGGGGTCGCAGCTGTGACACCCTCACTAACCGAAAAAAAAACCTGATATGTAGTTAGCAACGCGAGGAAATATCGATTTCCTGAAGAGTATAATTGAAATCAATTGAATATTGTGATTGGTACAATATATAATGGTAAAGTATGATGTTTAAATGCGTTTTGCTAAGATGGATAATAAAATAACGAATGTATAAAAACAGTAAAGCTATAATCCATTATGCATCAGTTAGCGACCAGATATTTACACTAATAAAATCCAAAGAAGGATATTACAGTAATTGTAACCAGCATGTTTTTCGTTCTGAATTCCTAGCAGCCTAAATTTTGGTCCTTGGTACTATTTTGTCTATATCACTTACAGACGCCCTGCGGGCATTAAGCGGCCGTGCTCGGCGTTTATTCAAGACGAAATACAGTATGTAAATGACCAAAGACATGACTCACTCGACTTGAATGAACGCCCGGGTACGGCCGCTTAACGCCCGCCGGGCGTCTGTTTTATGCGCCCGCAACGCCACCTGGGGGATTTATAGGTTAAATAGAAGTACTTCTCGATTATTTTTAGTCAGTCGAGTGATGTACATTAGACATGGGGCTGTTTACATGCACTGAGTGTGGCCAAACTTTTACTCGGGATTATGATATGCGACGTCATCAGGATAGGTCATCATACAACGTCACTTCAAAGTCACAATGGGGATTTGATTTGATTTGATTTTATTCACCAGTACAAGTAATAAAAATGCGTAAATAAAAATAACTTTTCTGGCGGGAATTTTTATCCGGTTAAATAGAATTTAACAATAGTAGTTGTACATGTAGGTGAACAGTTTTAGACTATTTTTATATCGAACAGAATATTGAGGTGAGGTAAGATAAACAAACAAACAAATAAGTGTGTGTAAGAGACGTCTAGTTGATTTGAAAAGGTTTTTATTATTTCAAAAGCAGGTCCTGCAACAATAATAAAATACAATTGAACGGGGATCCCGTGAACGTGACCTCTGCCAAAATGAACGGCGACAACAATAGTGACCAATTGAAGAAGTTATTAAAATGGTAGCAATTATAACTATCTCAATGCTAAGAAGGTTTGACCTTCAGGAGGTTCCTAGCGACTATCTCAATGCTAAAAAGGTTTGACCTTCAGGAGGTTCCTGGCGACTATCTCTATGCTAAGAAGGTTTGACCTTCAGGAGGTTCCTAGCGACTATCTCAATGCTAAGAAGGTTTGACCTTCAGGAGGTTCCTAGCGACCATCTCAGTGCTAAGAAGGTTTGACATTCAGGAGGTTTCTAGCGACTATCTCAATATGAGCTACAATCGGTACACCGAGCAAACCATCGACCTTCTAATGGTTCCTAGGGAACCATCCCGATGATACCCTTTGATTAACACACTTGTTAATCCAAGCACTACCGTAAATAGGAAACCTCCGACCATCACATATGCAACAATCATATGCTACAACTAACACTAACCTATACAAGGCCCATAACTCTATATGACCCGTTAACCACATCTCGTGGGTAGATCTGTAACCGTGTGACGACATTGGGAAGCACCAGCCATCTTTCAGGCCAACGAGTATAATGGAAAAGTAAGAGGCATGTGGTAACTCGGTATCTTGTCAATAAAAGACAGAATGTTATCAAACCCCACACGTATACTGATTCTATGAATGCCTCTTGACAAAATTACAAATGTGAAGTAAGTTTCGCTTACCTGCAACAATAATAAAATACAATTGAACGGGGATCCCGTGAACGTGACCTCTACCAAAATGAACGACGACAACAATAGTGACGTCATTCAGAGCTAGCATGTTCATTTGAGCTATTCACGGTACCCGTCAATTACTATGACTACAATGTCATATCAAGTTCGAAATCATAATTCACTAGAAAAATACCAAAATAAAGTTAAACTCGCGCCACACCAATTAATATATTAACAGACATGTTGCACATATTTAAACAATTGTTCTTTAGGAGATCCCCCATATACTCCCCTACAAAAAAGTGTGGCAAGAGTTGCATTTAGAGTTCAGAAAACAACTGATTAATGAGCGATTTTCAAGCACTGAGGAGTACATTATATTCGGAAAAGACACTATATTCGGGAAGGGCAACAAAGTCACAGGTTGGGGCTGTTCATGATGAGCATTCAAAGAATTCACAGATGGATGAAGACGTTGAACTTGAGGTCTCCCTAATTCGGGATAAGTTTACACACTCGGGGGTCTTCTTGCTCTAGCAGACAGGCGTCTAAGGGATTCCTGACACGACGAGTCGTCATCGGAAGCTTCGGAATCTGAGGCATCATTTATAGATTGGGGATCATCTGGGATAGGCACAGGTTCATCGTCATCGTAGGGGTCATTTGAAGCGATGCCAGCATCTGGCAGTCGTTCATGATTTGGGTTGAAGGGCACTGCATTGGGGTTCAATGCAGGTAAGACATACGAACAATCTTCATCTGAAGATGACTCTCTGTCAACTTTTCGTTCCCGTCTAAAGGTTCGACGATTGGAGACATTGCTATGACTTCTTGGCAGATCCATGGGGAGAGAATCACAAGGCATAAGCAGGTTCCTATGAAGTACTCTAGTTTTTCCTCTTCCACCTTTCTGGTTGATCTTCAAAAACGGGATTATCACCCATTTGCTTGATAACAACGTGAATAATGTCCTCCCAATGTGGTCTCAGCTTGCCTGGGCCACCCCTGGGAGTCAGGTTCCGTACTAAAACTCTATCACCAGGATGAAGATTGGTAGAGTATAGCTTTGTTTTACTGTGGTATCTTTTATAGTACGACTGTGTCTTGGCACTTTCTTTTCTTGCCTTTTCATATGCTTGTTGCATTCCTTTCTGCCAATTATCCGCCCAGTCATTGTGAGATTGGTAAGAAGTGGCGGGGTCCAGATTAAAAATTGAATCAATGGGGAGCCGAGGGGAGCGACCAAACAGTAAAAAGAATGGAGTAAAGCCCGTTGAGTCATGCTTCGTACAATTGTAAGCAAAAATAACCTTGTTAAGTTGTTCTTTCCAATTTGACTTGTCGCTTTCAGGGAGTGTCCTCAGCATGGATAATAACGTTCGGTTCATCCTTTCTACTTGACCATTTCCCTGAGGGTGATAAGGGGTGGTCGGAGAGTCCTTTACACCAGATAAGCGTGTAAGTTCTCCAAAAAGCTGATTCTGGAATTCTCCGCCTTGATCATGGTGCAAACGGGTAGGGAAGCCAAATTTGAGGACAAAATCATTAAAGAGTTTCTTAGCGACAGTTTTCCCAGATTTATTTGTTGTGGCATAAGCTTGAGCATACCTTGTAAAATGGTCGACGATGACAAGTATATATTCAAAACCACCTTTACTCTTTTCAAGATGGAGGAACTCGATGGAGACGTGGAAACAATAGCATTAAGAGGTGCGACAGCTTGTCTGTTGGGACGTTTCTGTTTAAGACAAGAACATGTTTGGGATATATGGCTTTCGATGTCAGATTGCATTAACGGCCAATAGAACCTATTACGGGCTAAATCCAAAACACGCTCTGCTCCCAAGTGGCCCATGTTAACATGCAATTCTCTATACACAATGTCACGGTATTTCAATGGCAAAACAAACTGAGTTCGAGTGGAAGTTTTTCGGTACAACAACCCATTGACGCCTACAACTAAATTCTTGCGTTGTCGGAAAAGAGACTTTTCCACAGGACTCAGCGTCTTTAACATTGTCTTTGGAGGCTTAGTGCCCTTGAGAATGAAAGGAAGGATTTTCTTAATCACAGCATCGTCTTCTTGTGAAGCTTTCATCTCATCGAGTGGGGAAGGCCAAACTGAAGTAAGTCTAAATGGACAGGACAGGTAATCATAAAATTGTCATCACTTTTTACTTCAGCTGATGCGATGAAAGCATTAACAACATCTAATGAACATTCTTCAACGAATTCGGTGACATTAAGAGGCATGCGTGATAATGTGTCAGCGACCTGGTTTTTCCGACCAGATCGGTATTTAATGGAGAAACGGTAGTTTGAGAGTTCTGCAACCCATCGATGACCAGTAGCATTTAGACGGGCAGACGTCAAAATATATGTCAAAGGATTATTGTCTGTGTAGACAGTAAAGTAAGGGGCATAATAGAGATAATCTCTAAATTTATCAGTTATTGCCCACTTCAACGCCAGAAACTCTAATTTCCCCGAATGAAGATGGTAATTTTTTTCAGCGGGACTAAGCGTTCTGGAACCAAAACCAATGACTCTAAATTTGTCATCTTGGTATTGGTACAACACTGCACCTAATCCTTCATTTGAAGCGTCGATACAAAGCAAGTAAGGTTTATCATACTGAGGAAATGCCATCACAGGTGTTGATGTTTCGTGATGTTGACGCACTCCCGTTATTTTACCCTTCAAACTCTAGAGCGAGATCGCGAGCGGAGATCGCTAGATGAGGCTGCGGGATCGTGAGGCCTCGCAGTCTCGTTATCACGAGATGGCCTCTGTCGGCTTCCATAGTCTAGATTTATACAGGTAAGCATTTTTATTTATAATGAGAACTAATCGTGAAATCGCCACGAAGTAATTGTTTTGTAAACAACACGAGCTTTCCACATCTATGTCGGTATCTTTATCAAGTGTAATGCAATGGACTCGATAAAGACGTCGACATAGACGTCGAAATGTAATGCATTTGATAAAATGCTTACTCATTCAGAATGTCTTGCCTTAAGTAAGCTAAGGACAAATCAAAACCTAGTTATTATTATCAGTTACTATGTCTAGACATGATTATATTGAAGAGGTAGAACGGCAGCTAAACAACCCTCTTCATCACAAAAAAAAATTGATGAGGAAATTTGGTCTGAAAATGTTCGAAAGTTCAATACAATTCTTGTTTCTCTTCAAGATAAAGGGTATCTTAATGAAAAACAGCATCGCTATTTGGAATCTGATCATAACTTTAAAACAGGGTCTTCTTAATTCTTCCGAAAATTCACAAACCCACTGAAAAATGTCCCAAGCATACAATGCCCCCTGGGCGTCCTATTATCTCAGATTGTGGTAGTGAAAGTGGTACTCATACAGAGTATCAGAGCTAATTGATTACTATCCAAAATTTACAGCGAATCGGATTCCTAGCTGTATTAAAAATACGGTTGATTCGTTGGCCAACAGGGGGGTCCAGTAGATTACAGTGACTGTCCCCCAGTCTCACACAGACCTTCCGTGGACACTCAGACCAAATGTCAATAGTTGCCAGGTAGTCGCAGAAAGTCGAGAGTTACCTCCGAGCAATGAGTCCGGTTCCCACCCACTCCCCCCTCCCCTACTAAACCTCGTTGGTTCAGTGGATAAGAGTGATCGCCCCTTAGTGCCTACATACGTTCCATAGATGCGGCGTGCGTTATAATCACACTGAGATCAAATACAAATTTAAAGAGTTGCCAGGTACTAACCGAAGGTCGGGGGTTTCCTCCGGGTAATGAGCCTGGTTTCCTCCCTAATTAACATGACAACGCCGCCATATAAATGAAATAATCTTGAGTGCAGCGTAAAACACAAATCAATCAATATAGTAAGACGAGAAACGTTTTCAATCAGGTATGAAAAAAAGTTTAAACACTGTCCAGGTATTTCTAGCCAACTTAACAAACAAGAACACCCGTCTTGTAATGCATTACTTACACAACTATCTCGATGAAATCAATTTAAGATTATCTGATTAGTGTTGAATTACCTTCCATGTAAAAGAACAATTTCGTTTAAAAAAATAGATACGATATATCTTTGAAACATTGTATGTTTGCCTTATGTATATTTTGCTTAATATTTCCAGGTTGAATTATTCAGAAATGATATGTATACTTCTGCATTCTCGTCTCCTCGTCATTAATTCCTGCCGGTAGGGACTATGTATTGCTATGCAATACTCTCAGAATGCTTGTTTTCCTTACAAAAGGAACTGGGCCTAGTTTCACAAAGCGATCTTAGCTAAGTGTGATCTTAACTACCATGGCAACCAATGCTAAAGGTATACGTTGCCATTGGTAATTCAGATCACCTTAAGCTAAGATCGCTTTGTGAAACTGGGCCCTGGACTTTCCGGTCAGAAACTGTGTTAAAAAATCGCTATCTGAATGAATTCTGTGCCAACAGTCAAACTCATACTCAGATTAAAATGTAAATAAATAGGGACATCTCAAAAGTCAACATTGATTATAAGAATTATTTGCGTTTGATAAGCAGCCTTGGGCATATGTGAAAAACATGAGTCGTTTTGAATTTTATAGCTTTCGTGTCACTCTTATTAAGATTATAAATGGAACTGTCAAGATAAATATACGCACTGATGACAGATAGAAGGTTGGGTGGCTTGTCTGTGTTTTCCTGCCACACTCTGTATAAAGACATTTAGCGTTATTCGCGATTGATTTGAAGATGTGGACCTTTTTATTCAATGTAAGTGTTACTACTCTTGAAACAATGTCCTCGAGCTATGAAGGCATTGAGGTAAACTTCCAACTGGTTTAAATGGAGAGGAATTTGCAATTTGAACAACGTCTTAGGGACTCTTAGTATTGTGCAATTTTTCATAAACTTCAACTCGGGACAAAAATAATAGTAAAACTAGAGGTTGTTGAAGTCGCAACGGGGCAACGTGGCAAATCAAAGCGAGAAAATGTTACTGAATAATCAAGAACCAATCTGCTCTGTTTGTTTTCTAAAACACACAAGTACGACTTAACAGGAAATCTTCAGTGTTTTCTCACAGGCACTTGTTTTTGATGGAAGCAAAGACGTCACTGTTTTGGAAAGCAAGCTGCAATCATCACCAGGGAAATTACTTAATTAGTAAATTAATCCACACTGATTGGCCGGGAAAAAATCTGTGTCAGGGTGAGAATATAACCCACGACTCACGACGTGGTGGTACGGTAACTCTACTCTTATTCGTTTACGTGAAATCGTTAATATTTGCATTATTTAGGGTAAACAATCCCTGAGCTCAAACTGTGAACCCGTTTCCTCCTCCACTAAACATGACAACGCCGCCATATATGTGAAATAATCTAGATTGCGAAGTAAAACATCAATCATTTCATCAAGTGTTTTCCAGAGATGATACACAACAAATACAATCTTTATATTTAAAGACAAACATGTTGTTGCCATGGGCGTAAATAAATGCTCTTAATTCCTCTGTGAACCTAACATTTCGTTAAGACATTATCTTCCATTTACTTGATCTAAAAACTCCTATTTAAGTGACGGCATTTATTCATTTCTCGGTAATCATTCTAACGGCAATGATTAAGTAGACTGGCCAGACGATTTTATCATCTTTGTGCGCTAAAAAAATCTCGTCGTTTTGAAAGCCATTGGTGTCCAATTCAGTCTTCATTTCTAGACAGTAACTGTTACGGAAACGTGACTTAAAATGCACCACATCTTCTTCCGAATCACCCACACAACACCTTAGCGCCATTTCAATTATAACTCGCTAACTTATCCTGCCGTCTTGTGTGTTAATAGTCATTTGGTTTAATGTAACGCTTTTTGGTTGATTGATTGATTGGAGCTTTTACGCAGCGCTCGAGATTATTTCACTTATTTGGCGGCTAAAAAAATAGATTAAGCAGATCTTTTAACATCAAAAATACACTTTTAAACAGAAATTGTCAGAAACACAAAATAGTAAAAACTGCTTAAGCAAGTGTAAATTATTTTTGAAGTATAAAAAACATCACATTTATCTCCAAAACAACAAAACTTTTCCACATAAGTAGAGAGCTATATGAGAGAACGGCAACAGTGGCGGCACCATAAAATGTGTTGGCATGGCACTTCCGGTAAAATGGCGGCGCTTTCGGTAAAATGGCGGCACTTCAAGTAAAATGGCCGCGCGTACGGTAAAATGGCGGCACTTCCGGTAAGATGGCGGCGCTTCCGGTAAACCCCGCCAAAAAATCGATAGGATGACGAAATAAATGACAGATGTTGTGTGCCAGATGTCGAAAAAAATCAATAGCATGCTCGTACTATAGTACGAGCACAAAATGTGAACTTTGATCAGGAAAATTGAAAGAAAATGAGTAAAAATCAAATAGGTAATGACGTTAAGAAAGAGATTTTCGGTAGAAAACAATAGAATGAAGCTGTTAAGACGTTATTTTAAGACGTAATGAAATACGCTAAGAAAATATCCCTAACAGACGCCGGGCGGGCGTTAAGCGGAAACCCCAAAAATCAATAGCATTCTCGTACTATAGTACGGGCACAAAATGTGAACTTTGATCGGGAAAATTGAAAGAAAATGTGTAAAATACTTTTTTTAGTCTAGGCATAAACCATATAGTCATGCACCCTTTGCCACTTATCAAAGTATCAGCATATTTGGAAAAAATATAGTAAATGACGTTAAGAAAGTAATTTTTGGTAAAGAACAATAGAATAAAGACGCTAAGACGCTGAGCCATAGCGTTAAGACATAGAGAAAACTGTTAAGAAAGCGAGTCTAAAACCATAATTTGGAAAATAATATCCTCGATTAACGTCATGTCATTAAATCAATGGCATTCGTCGATAGGATGACGCGAGGGGCGTTAAGAAAGTGATTTTCGGTAGAGAACAATAGAATGAAGGTGTTAAGACGTTGAGCGATGGCGTTAAGACGTAAACAAAATTGTTAAGAAAGTGAGTCTAAAAACACGGTTTGGATCTAAAATAACCAACCTACAAAAACAATGAAGCATATAAACCAATAGAATTGCCACGCATCGAATATCTTACCACGACCTATAGCAAAACTAAAAATCTTAAAAAAAGAAATCTTACCTTCAGGATTTCTATTAAGCGTTGTTGTTGTTGTCCACACTGCGTTAGTACATGAATCATATCTCCACGTGTAACAACCTAGAACTGACATCTACGCGTAAAATTCGAACCAGGCACCCCACGTGACCTATTCAGCCTAAACATTAGCCTTCCAATCATTGATCGATCAGATAGTTAGTGAGTGGTGCTCGTGGTGATTGACGTGCTCGATATTTAATACAACTGACGTGTGTCCTCCATGAGTACCATCAAAGGGACCCCCTGCTCGAATAAGCTTTTAACTCGTTGAAACGCCGCTCAAAAAAAATAACGCCCCGCTGGCCAAAGCCACGAGAGTCGCTAAAAACCAATTGATCTATATTGTCACAGTTGGCTGTCAATTAATAATCTTTTAGTATACGGACTTTATAGAAATCAACTTTGAAAAACTCAATAAATATGAAATACCACAGTTGTATTAATTGATAGACCTAAATATGAAAATATAAAAAAAAACACCCATATCACTAACAGACGCCCGGCAGGCGTTAAGCGGCCAATAACTCCCTGAAACAGTACATATTTAAGAAACCCCACTAGTCGAGTTCCTGAGAGCGGTCTTACCTACAGTAAACCATCAATATCATACATCCAGGGGGTCGCAGCTGTGACACCCTCACTAACCGAAAAAAAAACCTGATATGTAGTTAGCAACGCGAGGAAATATCGATTTCCTGAAGAGTATAATTGAAATCAATTGAATATTGTGATTGGTACAATATATAATGGTAAAGTATGATGTTTAAATGCGTTTTGCTAAGATGGATAATAAAATAACGAATGTATAAAAACAGTAAAGCTATAATCCATTATGCATCAGTTAGCGACCAGATATTTACACTAATAAAATCCAAAGAAGGATATTACAGTAATTGTAACCAGCATGTTTTTCGTTCTGAATTCCTAGCAGCCTAAATTTTGGTCCTTGGTACTATTTTGTCTATATCACTTACAGACGCCCTGCGGGCGTTAAGCGGCCGTGCTCGGCGTTTATTCAAGACGAAATACAGTATGTAAATGACCAAAGACATGACTCACTCGACTTGAATGAACGCCCGGGTACGGCCGCTTAACGCCCGCCGGGCGTCTGTTTTATGCGCCCGCAACGCCACCTGGGGGATTTATAGGTTAAATAGAAGTACTTCTCGATTATTTTTAGTCAGTCGAGTGATGTACATTAGACATGGGGCTGTTTACATGCACTGAGTGTGGCCAAACTTTTACTCGGGATTATGATATGCGACGTCATCAGGATAGGTCATCATACAACGTCACTTCAAAGTCACAATGGGGATTTGATTTGATTTGATTTTATTCACCAGTACAAGTAATAAAAATGCGTAAATAAAAATAACTTTTCTGGCGGGAATTTTTATCCGGTTAAATAGAATTTAACAATAGTAGTTGTACATGTAGGTGAACAGTTTTAGACTATTTTTATATCGAACAGAATATTGAGGTGAGGTAAGATAAACAAACAAACAAATAAGTGTGTGTAAGAGACGTCTAGTTGATTTGAAAAGGTTTTTATTATTTCAAAAGCAGGTCCTGCAACAATAATAAAATACAATTGAACGGGGATCCCGTGAACGTGACCTCTGCCAAAATGAACGGCGACAACAATAGTGACCAATTGAAGAAGTTATTAAAATGGTAGCAATTATAACTATCTCAATGCTAAGAAGGTTTGACCTTCAGGAGGTTCCTAGCGACTATCTCAATGCTAAAAAGGTTTGACCTTCAGGAGGTTCCTGGCGACTATCTCTATGCTAAGAAGGTTTGACCTTCAGGAGGTTCCTAGCGACTATCTCAATGCTAAGAAGGTTTGACCTTCAGGAGGTTCCTAGCGACCATCTCAGTGCTAAGAAGGTTTGACCTTCAGGAGGTTTCTAGCGACTATCTCAATATGAGCTACAATCGGTACACCGAGCAAACCATCGACCTTCTAATGGTTCCTAGGGAACCATCCCGATGATACCCTTTGATTAACACACTTGTTAATCCAAGCACTACCGTAAATAGGAAACCTCCGACCATCACATATGCAACAATCATATGCTACAACTAACACTAACCTATACAAGGCCCATAACTCTATATGACCCGTTAACCACATCTCGTGGGTAGATCTGTAACCGTGTGACGACATTGGGAAGCACCAGCCATCTTTCAGGCCAACGAGTATAATGGAAAAGTAAGAGGCATGTGGTAACTCGGTATCTTGTCAATAAAAGACAGAATGTTATCAAACCCCACACGTATACTGATTCTATGAATGCCTCTTGACAAAATTACAAATGTGAAGTAAGTTTCGCTTACCTGCAACAATAATAAAATACAATTGAACGGGGATCCCGTGAACGTGACCTCTACCAAAATGAACGACGACAACAATAGTGACGTCATTCAGAGCTAGCATGTTCATTTGAGCTATTCACGGTACCCGTCAATTACTATGACTACAATGTCATATCAAGTTCGAAATCATAATTCACTAGAAAAATACCAAAATAAAGTTAAACTCGCGCCACACCAATTAATATATTAACAGACATGTTGCACATATTTAAACAATTGTTCTTTAGGAGATCCCCCATATACTCCCCTACAAAAAAGTGTGGCAAGAGTTGCATTTAGAGTTCAGAAAACAACTGATTAATGAGCGATTTTCAAGCACTGAGGAGTACATTATATTCGGAAAAGACACTATATTCGGGAAGGGCAACAAAGTCACAGGTTGGGGCTGTTCATGATGAGCATTCAAAGAATTCACAGATGGATGAAGACGTTGAACTTGAGGTCTCCCTAATTCGGGATAAGTTTACACACTCGGGGGTCTTCTTGCTCTAGCAGACAGGCGTCTAAGGGATTCCTGACACGACGAGTCGTCATCGGAAGCTTCGGAATCTGAGGCATCATTTATAGATTGGGGATCATCTGGGATAGGCACAGGTTCATCGTCATCGTAGGGGTCATTTGAAGCGATGCCAGCATCTGGCAGTCGTTCATGATTTGGGTTGAAGGGCACTGCATTGGGGTTCAATGCAGGTAAGACATACGAACAATCTTCATCTGAAGATAACTCTCTGTCAACTTTTCGTTCCCGTCTAAAGGTTCGACGTTTGGAGACATTGCTATGACTTCTTGGCAGATCCATGGGGAGAGAATCACAAGGCATAAGCAGGTTCCTATGAAGTACTCTAGTTTTTCCTCTTCCACCTTTCTGGTTGATCTTCAAAAACGGGATTATCACCCATTTGCTTGATAACAACGTGAATAATGTCCTCCCAATGTGGTCTCAGCTTGCCTGGGCCACCCCTGGGAGTCAGGTTCCGTACTAAAACTCTATCACCAGGATGAAGATTGGTAGAGTATAGCTTTGTTTTACTGTGGTATCTTTTATAGTACGACTGTGTCTTGGCACTTTCTTTTCTTGCCTTTTCATATGCTTGTTGCATTCCTTTCTGCCAATTATCCGCCCAGTCATTGTGAGATTGGTAAGAAGTGGCGGGGTCCAGATTAAAAATTGAATCAATGGGGAGCCGAGGGGAGCGACCAAACAGTAAAAAGAATGGAGTAAAGCCCGTTGAGTCATGCTTCGTACAATTGTAAGCAAAAATAACCTTGTTAAGTTGTTCTTTCCAATTTGACTTGTCGCTTTCAGGGAGTGTCCTCAGCATGGATAATAACGTTCGGTTCATCCTTTCTACTTGACCATTTCCCTGAGGGTGATAAGGGGTGGTCGGAGAGTCCTTTACACCAGATAAGCGTGTAAGTTCTCCAAAAAGCTGATTCTGGAATTCTCCGCCTTGATCATGGTGCAAACGGGTAGGGAAGCCAAATTTGAGGACAAAATCATTAAAGAGTTTCTTAGCGACAGTTTTCCCAGATTTATTTGTTGTGGCATAAGCTTGAGCATACCTTGTAAAATGGTCGACGATGACAAGTATATATTCAAAACCACCTTTACTCTTTTCAAGATGGAGGAACTCGATGGAGACGTGGAAACAATAGCATTAAGAGGTGCGACAGCTTGTCTGTTGGGACGTTTCTGTTTAAGACAAGAACATGTTTGGGATATATGGCTTTCGATGTCAGATTGCATTAACGGCCAATAGAACCTATTACGGGCTAAATCCAAAACACGCTCTGCTCCCAAGTGGCCCATGTTAACATGCAATTCTCTATACACAATGTCACGGTATTTCAATGGCAAAACAAACTGAGTTCGAGTGGAAGTTTTTCGGTACAACAACCCATTGACGCCTACAACTAAATTCTTGCGTTGTCGGAAAAGAGACTTTTCCACAGGACTCAGCGTCTTTAACATTGTCTTTGGAGGCTTAGTGCCCTTGAGAATGAAAGGAAGGATTTTCTTAATCACAGCATCGTCTTCTTGTGAAGCTTTCATCTCATCGAGTGGGGAAGGCCAAACTGAAGTAAGTCTAAATGGACAGGACAGGTAATCATAAAATTGTCATCACTTTTTACTTCAGCTGATGCGATGAAAGCATTAACAACATCTAATGAACATTCTTCAACGAATTCGGTGACATTAAGAGGCATGCGTGATAATGTGTCAGCGACCTGGTTTTTCCGACCAGATCGGTATTTAATGGAGAAACGGTAGTTTGAGAGTTCTGCAACCCATCGATGACCAGTAGCATTTAGACGGGCAGACGTCAAAATATATGTCAAAGGATTATTGTCTGTGTAGACAGTGAAGTAAGGGGCATAATAGAGATAATCTCTAAATTTATCAGTTATTGCCCACTTCAACGCCAGAAACTCTAATTTCCCCGAATGAAGATGGTAATTTTTTTCAGCGGGACTAAGCGTTCTGGAACCAAAACCAATGACTCTTAATTTGTCATCTTGGTATTGGTACAACACTGCACCTAATCCTTCATTTGAAGCGTCGATACAAAGCAAGTAAGGTTTATCATACTGAGGAAATGCCATCACAGGTGGCTGGGTTAGACAATCAAGCAAAGTCTCTAACCGTTGTTGACACTCATTGGACCACTCAATTTTTAAATTTGAAGGTAACTGTCCACTCTTTTTCACCTTTCTCTTAGATTTTCTTAATTTATCAGTTTCTAGTTTTGGTGATTTGAGCAAGTCATATAGGGGTTTCACAATTTGGGAAAAGTTAGATATATATCGGCGATAGTGTCCAACTAACCCGAGGAGCTTCCGTAGTTCACCAATAGTTTTCGGCTGTTCATCTTTAAGAGTTAATACAGCTTCTATATCAGCCGGGTCCATTTTATAACCATCAGCGGAAATCACCATTCCGAGGTACCTCACTTGGGGTTTAAAGAATTCACACTTGTCGGATCGTAACTTAATACCATACGACTTAAGACGCTGTAGCACTTTACGAACGTTCTCGACTTCATCTTCAAAAGTCTTCCCGTAAACGAGAATATCGTCGAAATAGGGAAGGCATATGTCATCTCTGAGACCGACAAGGCACTCCTCCATACAACGTTGGAAAGAAGCGGGGGCATTGGTTAGTCCAAAAGGTATCCGATCCCATTCGAATAATCCCCATGGTGTTACAAAGGCAGTGAGGGGTTTACTAGCTTTGCTCATGAATCCTTGGTGATAGGCCTTTCCTTGATCAAGCAAGGTGAACCATTTGTTACCCTGCAGACAATTAATAGAGTCCTGTATCCTGGGAATTGGATAACGATCAGGAATGGTTTTTCTATTCAGTTCCCGATAGTCAACACAAAGACGCAAGCCACCACATTTTTTTCTGACACAAACGATTGGCGAAGCGTACGGTGAGTGTGATTTAGAAATCCAGCCCTTAGAAAGTAAGTCTTGAAGGTATGTCTTTACTTCATCATATAAAGGACGTGGAACAGATGAGTATGCTTTGTGTACAGGTTTATCATCAGTTAATTGTATGTCCATTTGCAAAGAGGGTATACACCCAAGATCTGATTCACCTTTAGAAAAGGCAGATGACTCTTCAATCAACATTTGCTTGACACTGTCTTGTTGCTCTGGGTCCAGATGATGGAGGTCAATGGGCGGCAACCATTTGTCATCAACATCACTTGGATCAATGGAATTGATCGAAAATGATTGGTTATGATGTGAATCAGAGTTAATTGGTATCACACTTTTAATGAGACATAGTCGACCGAGAGTCGTCTCCCCTGGCATCACAATCTCGTAGTCACTAGAGTTATAAATTGGTATGTTAACAGAATTGGATCCAGGTGGTAACCATATTAGCGTATTACTGAGTTGGATACAGTCCCTTGGCAGGAAGTTAACAGTGTCATTCGGTTCGAATAATACAGGTAAAGTTTTTGTTATATCACTAGGTTGAATAGGGCATTTCACAACCGTCGTCTTCCCCCCTGGGGGTCTTTCTTCTTGAGGGCCAATTGAAACGTGACACAAGTCTTCATGGTTTCCTGTTTGCATTAGATTTACCACCCTTTCAATAGTCTCGCCAGTGTTGCCCAAGAATGCCCGTTTTAACTCTGTGAAAAAAGAGTTATCTTCGCATGTTTGTAGACACAGTTCAGAAATGACATTAAACCCTATAACAGGTTGGTCCAGACATAGTTCAGTGACTAGCATGGGAATTTTTATCACCCCTCTTGTGAGCATTGCCAATCTGAAAGTTTATTTCCACCCACCCAATGTAAGGAATTACGTTGCCACTCGCAGACTTCAAGTAGAGATTCCCTGGCACCAGTTCAGAAATTGGCCGTATGTCTTTTCCCGGCAAATGATAATCAATCCAATGTTTGTTTATTAGGCTAACCTGAGCTCCTGTATCCCAGAGTACATTGGTCAAGGTTTTATCCAGATAACAGGAGACATGACACTTTTCCCCAACGAGCTTAGCAACTTTTACTGGTATACCAGCACTATGACAATCAACCAAAAGCACGTGGGACCCGTTTACCATAGGTTTAGGGGCTACTGTTGGTCCCGTCTCATTGTAGCCCCATTCTCGTTTTCCGACTGAGTTCTCAATCCTCTCCTACTTGGACACTGTTGTCTCCTGTGGCCTACTCCACCACAGCCCCAACAATGGTTACATCTTGTATTACCAGATTGCCTACAGTTGTAACAGGCAGATTGTCGAAACTGATATCTTTCACCATCAACACGATTTGGGCCCTGGAGGGTCTCTTTAATGTTCAATATTTCTGTTTTCAGTTCATGGAGAGATGCTATCTCTGTCTTTATAGCTTTGATTTCATCAGTGAATTCTTGATGTAAGTGGATTTTTTGTGTCATCTGAGATTTAGCTTCATTCGGTTGCCCGGGGTTACTTTCTTCTTTTATTACATGAACATTTCCGGTGGATTTGTTTTGTTTTATTTTCTCAGTTCGCTCTGTTTCCTGGCGGGCTGCATTTGTGAGACGTTCAAGAAGAACTTCATCTTGGACATGGGGGTTTTCTAGTTCAGCTTTTATTTCTGAACGAACAAAGTCACTTCTGAGTCCAGTTTTGAGAGCATGGAGGGTCATTTTTCTAATCTGATCTTCATTATATTCAATTTCTGAATCCAGTTCTTTAGAAGAGAACAAAATTTTCTGCTTTAAGTCAAGGATTCTAATCAAAAATTCTGAAGACCCTTCTCGTGAATCTTGCACTGTCGTGGTTAATTGTTGACAAAGTTCTGTTGGTGATTTCTCGTGAAAATGGGATCTGAGAATACGCCTTAACTTGGCAAGGGACAAATTATCTCTGCCTTCCAAGTAACTACGTAAGCTAAGGCTTGGCTGAATGGCTTTGACTACGGCCTCAATAATGTCTGTCTCTCTGTACCCACGTCGTAAACCATTTTCGACTTGATGTATTAGACTAGAAAATGAGTTTATCCTTTTGGGTAATTAGTCCGATTTGTCCAATGATCTTGAATATACGTGTTTAGTGCAGTCGAGCTGAGAGTACTTGAAGTGGAATTAATAATGTTTGTTTCACTAACTGTATCACTTTCTGTGTTATGGGTTGATAAAATTTTTATATAGTCTTTAACGTATTTCAGGGACGATATTTCAAAATCTTGTGCTTCACAAACATCAGAGATAAGCTTTAAAATCTGTAAATGGCTTTGTTCTGTCACATCAGGTATGGAGAGGAATGTGGCAACCTTAAGAGATCATCCTTCTTCAATGCGACTAAAGATCGACGAATTTCTAGCTGAAGAGATTCTTGAGCAGCCGCCATCTTCGAAGTCTCGTCTCTTCCAGGGTTCGAGAGGCTTTGTGTCTAGAGAGCCCCACGTTGGGCGCCAACTGTAAGAGACGTCTAGTTGATTTGAAAAGGTTTTTATTATTTCAAAAGCAGGTCCTGCAACAATAATAAAATACAATTGAACGGGGATCCCGTGAACGTGACCTCTACCAAAATGAACGGCGACAACAATAGTGACCAATTGAAGAAGTTATTAAAATGGTAGCAATTATAACTATCTCAATGCTAAGAAGGTTTGACCTTCAGGAGGTTCCTAGCGACTATCTCAATGCTAAGAAGGTTTGACCTTCAGGAGGTTCCTGGCGACTATCTCTATGCTAAGAAGGTTTGACCTTCAGGAGGTTCCTAGCAAATATCTCAATGCTAAGAAGGTTTGACCTTCAGGAGGTTCCTAGCGACTATCTCAATGTTAAGAAGGTTTGACCTTCAGGGGGTTCCTAGCGACTATCTCAATATGAGCTACAATCGGTACACCGAGCAAACCATCGACCTTCTAATGGTTCCTAGGGAACCATCCCGATGACACACTTGTTAATCCAAGCACTACCGTAAATAGGAAACCTCCGACCATCTCATATGCAACAATCATATGCTCCAACTAACACTAACCTATACAAGGCCCACAACTCTATATGACCCGTTTACCACATCTCGTGGGTAGGGAAAAGCATCTACCGGTCAGTGAACGCAATGCTCTCGAACACTGCTACATACTAATACAGAACTATGATACTACCAAAGTCAATGGTATGCCCAAAGGCAAGTAACGCCACGAGAGTCTAGACTCCCGAGGACATGTACCTTCTACAGTCGTGATCAGTTTTACCTAATCACTTAACCCATCAGCAACCATTCCTATGATAGGGTTAAACCAAGATACACTATGGCGGAGGGCTGTAGCCCAAGCCACTAACTTATTAAAACTGTTCAGAAAAACTATTAACGTACAATCATCACTAAAATAGTTATAGCATTTACTTAATATATCCTTTATGTGAGTTATGCAATAACAGAAAATTATCAACTACTAATTAATCTAAGTAGGGAATGTAAATCGTTAATTTCTAGACTGATTTGTAACCGTGTGACGACATTGGGAATCACCGGCCATCTTTCAGGCCAACGAGTGTAATGGAAAAGTAACAGGCATGTGGTAACTCGGTATCTTGTCAATAAAAGACAGAATGTTATCAAACCCCACACGTATACTGATTCTATGAATGCCTCTTGACAAAATTACAAATGTGAAGTAAGTTTCGCTTACCTGCAACAATAATAAAATACAATTGAACGGGGATCCCGTGAACGTGACCTCTACCAAAATGAACGACGACAACAATAGTGACGTCATTCAGAGCTAGCATGTTCATTTGAGCTATTCACGGTAACCGTCAATTACTATGACTACAATGTTATATCAAGTTCGAAATCATAATTCACTAGAAAAATACCAAAATAAAGTTAAACTCGCGCCACACCAATTAATATATTAACAGACATGTTGCACATATTTAAACAATTGTTCTTTAGGAGATTCCCCATATGTGCAGGTTGGGGGGGGGGGGGGGGCTCAAACAAAGGCTCTAAGCGGGTTAAACCAGTTTTTGAAGAAGAAGGTCTTTCACACTAGATTTAAAAAGAGAATGAGATTGGCACTGTTTTAAGTCAGAGGGCAGTTTGTTCCATTCAATTGGACCTTTAATAAGGCAAGTATGAAGTGACAGATTGGTTTTGTGAAATGGACGTTGTAGATTATAACAGGAAGTTCGTGTGGGTAGGCATGGCTGTTAGATTGCTTGGTAAAGTAGGTTAAAAATGTTGTTGGCAGAGTTTGTGGTTGATGGATAAACTTATGTGTGATTTGTGTAATGAGATATAAGTTGATCATAGATAGAGGGAGCAGTTTATTTCTAATAGACAAAATTGTGGATGGGTCATATTTGCTGGAGCAGTTAATGATTCGTACCACACGCTTCTGAATGCGCACTAAAGGAAGAAGATGTGTACTGTATGTGTTACCCCAGACAACATTACAATAAGTTAAAAATGGATATATTAATGAAAAGTAAAGGATGTAAAGAGTTTTTTTATTTACAACATTTCTAATATTAGTCATGATCCCCAGGTTTCTGGATATTTTTTTAGAAACGTCATTTATATGGGTTGACCAAGTAAGTGCTATTTATTGTGACGCCAAGAAATTTAAAGGTCTCAGTACGTTCTAATGCTACATTTGATATCATAAGAGGTTTCGGGAGATTCTTATGGCGGATTTTATGAGAGGGAGTTACAAATATGTATTTTGTTTTTTTAATATTCGGTGACAGTTTATTGCTGCATAACCAATTATACAATTTTTTTATTTCGCGATTAAATATTTCACACAGATTAACAGGGTTACTGTTAGATATAAATACACTGGTGTCATCTGCGAATAGGAGGACCTCTACCAAAGATGTAACATTAGTAATATCGTTGATATATATGAGGAAAAGTAGAGGTCCTAAGATGGAACCTTAAGGGACACCAATGCGTTGTGTTTTAAAGGTTGATTGGCAGTTATTATATATTAAACAATGTTTACGATTAGATAAGTAATCTGAAAACCATTTGTTACAGTTGCCGCTAATGCCATAATGATTTAATTTTTGTAGTAGAATTGTATGATCAACTGTATCAAATGCTTTTGCTAGATCCAGAAATAATGTAATGCTGTAATTGTCAGATTCTTTAGATTTTACTAACTTGTCATATAGCTCGATAATGGCGTGAACGGTTGAATGACGTTGTCGGAAGCCATATTGGTGATCAGACAATAATTTGTTTTCCTCAAAGTATAAGCTTATTTGGTCTGAAACTATTCTTTCGATAATTTTGCTAAATGCAGGCAAGACAGAGATGGGTCGATAGTTCGCAAAGTTCCCTACTGGACCATTTTTGTATACTGGTGTTAGTTTAGCTATTTTTAGTTCATCTCAGTCAGAAAACAATGATTCAGTTGCGCAAGTCAAGGGACCCTAGATGAAAACACTCTGTCGTCAGCGGAGGTAGAATCACAGGAAGGTCAAAGCTTTTCCTCGACTGAGGAAGAGTCGCAGGAAAACGGAAAGGCATTCTCAATGATGTGGGATTATCTTGTAACAAAGGCAATCGAACAGCACATCCCTGAAACAAATGACTCTATCGATGAAGAAAATGGTGACTACGAAACTTTGAGGCCAAAAATAAGAAAAACTCTGATGTCTTTACACAACTAAGAGAGTTTGCTTTTAAAGTCTATGAAAAAAGATCGAATCCATGAAAAATTATGGCCACGAAACATTCACTTCAAGACAATTTTGACTTATCACCGAGAGAGGCCCTGTGTAATGCTATAAAAATGAGGAAAGCCTTATTTAAAGGCCCACTTGCCGCCGTAGCCTGTTTAAATTTGCTAAGAAAACCCATTTACATGAGCTTAGTACGACTAATACCACTAAACTTAAACATAGGACACATACAAGAAGTCTAGTTAGCTTTAGAATGTAGAAATGGGGTGAAAAACAAACGAAGATTCGAAGCCTGATTACAACAACAACGATCAGTGTCGGTCAACTTTCGTGTTGGATTACCCTCATTTCAGGCCTTTTTATCTGTGGTTTACACTCAAACAATTATCAGCAGGCTTTTCCAGTCGCTGTTAACCGATCGTCAGTCTGTATTACTCAGATAAATAGGCCTACGTAAAATTACACTGTGCCGTTAGTTCACTCACTCGACTGAAACATAAATGCGCCCCAGCGAGCGTTTTGGTTTGTTTACGTTCCGGGTACCTAACAATTCAAATTTTCAAATTCAAATAAAAAATACAAAGTGACGTCCAAACTTTTAAATTTTTTTAAACTTATATTGTCTGGGAAAAATACTTTTTTAATGTAAACGATATTCCTGATTTTCGCGGCAAGTGTGCCTTTACCGATATTTTACCAACCACATATCCTGATACTCAAGAAAATGAGGACAGTGAGTAAATCTAACCTTAAAGTGGCATGAGCTGCCGAAATTCACACTTTTTTCATAATTTCTGATCGTCACGACAGTAAGAGGCTTTAAAGGCCATCGAAAAAGTAAATGATTGGCGTTGGAATGAAGAAAATCCATACAGTATGTGCCCTGTACGAACCGAAAACGTGTTCGAAAAGTAGCAAAATTTAAATAACCGGGACGACCATTCATTCATTCTAAGCCAAAGTTAGTTCAAAACAATACTTTATCGTACATTTTCGGGACTAGAAGCATTAAAAAGCTTCTGAATTATACGCCTTGAGAAAAAAAGCCGATAATTTTAACATTCTGTGTTTACGTCAAAATATCAACATTTTGGCAGCTCATGCCCCTTTAACATACAATATATATATATATATATATATATATTTTAAATTTGTTAACTTTACATAACCTAACTCAATAAAGATGCTGAAATAGAATGTCGAGTTAGGCATTTCTTTGGTCATTTACATACTGTATTTCGTCTTGAATAAACGCCGAGCACGGCGGCTTAACGCCCGGCGGCCGCTTAACGCCCGCCGGGCGTCTGTAGGTGATATGGGCAAAATTTAGGCTGCTAGGCAATCAGAACGAAAAATATGCTGGTTACAATTACTGTAATTTCATTCTTTGGATTTTATTAGTGTAAATATCTGGTCGCTAACTGATGCATAATGGATTACAGCTTTACTGTTTTTATACATTCGTTATTTTATTACCCATCTTAGCAAAACGCATTTAAACATTATACTTTACCATTATATATTGTGCCAATCACAATATTCAATTGATTTCAATTCTACTATTCAGGAAATCGATATTTCCTCGCGTTGCTAATTACATGTCAGTTTTTTTTCTTCCAAATATGCTGATACTTTGATAAGTGACAAAAGGTGTATGACTAGATATTTTATGCCTAGACTGAAAAACATATTTTACACATTTTCTTTCAATTTTCCCGATCAAAGTTCACATTTTGTGCCCGTACTATAGTACGAGAATGCTATTGATTTTATGATTTTCCGCTTAACGTCCGGTGACCGCTTAACGCCCGCTGGACGTCTGTTAGTGATACTTTCTTAGCGTATTTCATTACGTCTTAAAACAACGTCTTAACAGTTTCATTATATTGTTTACTACCAAATCTCTTTCTTAACGTCATTACCTATTTCATTTGACTGGCATTTCATTGACTTTGATAACGATGTAATAACTACATCGAAACGTCGTCTCCCAATAAACCAAGAAGTTGTTATCCATAAGTAATTTTTCACCTTATTATTTCATTTTTACTCATTTTCTTTCAATTTTCCTGATCAAAGTTCACATTTTGTGCTCGTACTAAAGTACGAGACTATAGTACGAGCATGCTATTGATTTTTTTCGACATCTGACACACACCATCTGTCATTTATTACGTCATCCTATCGATTTTTTGGCGGGGTTTACCGGAAGCGCGGCCATCTTACTGGAAGTGCCGCCATTTTACCGGAAGCGCCGCCATTTTACCGAAAGTGCCGCCATTTTACCGGAAGCGCTGCCATTTTACCGGAAGTGCCATGCCGCCACATTTTATGGTGCCGCCACTGTTGCCGTTCTACCATATAGCTCTCTACTCACATATGTCATGGAGATACAAATCCACACGGCGGAACGCCAGGCCTTTCGGAATACCTTTTTAGTTTTTTTAGCAGTTGGGATTCAGAACCAACTTTTTTAAGAAGTTACCATGATTACCTATACTGGGTTAACATATCGAAAACATACCAGATACAAGATCTGAATTTCGCAACACTTAACATGTCATATATAAGTTTAATGTTGTCAGGTAAAGATTTAGTGACAGTTGCTTGGGTTATTTTCGTCTGGTTTATCTATTTTACATGGAATTCTGGACTGTTCCAAAACACTAAGACACCTGGTTCCAGAACCCTGGGATTAGTTTATGGTTATGCTGCTCAGAATACCAATTCATAAAATGAAAAATAATTTGCGTGTTTAAACTATTCGATAATTAGTTTTCCCAACAAATTGACCCCTGGGGATAGAACTAAATGTCTTTTTTTTGTAGTTGAAAATACTTTAATAAGTTGTAAAGTGGAATTTTACAATGTCACATCTGTATCAGATTGTCTACTCAACAACTGTGGGGTCGGAGTTTCTGTCTGTGATATTTGCGTTTGGTTTATCTACATGTATGTTACATGAAATTCGGCGATATAAGCAAGTGAGAAAGAGCTGTCAATTAGACTCCTAGACATCTAATCACAACTAATCCATTTCAAATCATAAATACACCTGGTCTTGCAGGCTGGGTGTTACTTATGGTTCCATTTACAAGGTTATGTAAGGAAACTACAAGAGAGATATCTGTTTAGATCTGACAGTACAACACATGAGTTTACAATGTCTAACCTGAACACCTGCGAATGGATGACACATTGGATGATATCGTTAAATTTGTGGAAATGAACATGAGTAACTAAGTTTTTAGTAATTGGCAGCCAACGGCTAAATAGATTTAAAACTCAGTTGTGGCCTATATATGATGTAATATTTATGCCACATGCTTCTCTTTCCTAAGCCTGAGACCGGAGACGACACACTGTATTTTTCCTCCTCATACACAATTGTAGTTTATGGAGACTATATGTCTGTCTCACATCCGTCCACACAGTTCATCTGGTCTCAGATCTTTTGTTCCGTTATTTTGCTCGTTTTGTGCTGTTCTGGAATTGGAAGTTTACAAAAATGCGCAACTGATTCAAAATCTTCTCGACCTCCATCCGGGTATAACGTCAGCCAAACATCATTTTGAAAAAGTACGTTTAAGGCTGTTTTCCACTTCAACTGATTTAACAATAATACCAACCTACGAGAAACAATTGCTATAAGTGTCTTATTGTGTCAAGTTAACTGTCGTGGACATATACTTCTAAAGACTATTACCCGAGGAACACTAACAGAGCCTTGATGTCCCAGATTGCTAAATCACAGTGTTTAACACAGGACATACCTTTAGTTTACCATTAGTCCGCAGATTAAACCTATTTTTTCGGTCGTTGAAGCAAGCCCCTATTTGGACGACCAAGCTCTTCAAACAACATGAATATAAAATAGCTTGTATTCAACTAAAACTTTCAAAATGGCGGTTACTAGTATTTTTCAATATGGCGTGTAGCAATATATTGGAGAATTAGACGTTCTTGAGACAAACATCCCCTTTGACTTTGTTATTTAAAGGTTGTATGAACAGCATTGCACAGTTGGTGTTAATTGTGTTAATGCTACAGTTACCGTTGTGGGACAGTTGAGTAAGTTAAACAGCTCAGTGATAGATGACGTCATACAAAATCTCCATTGTGTACGTAACCTCTCAGAGTGGTGAGGAAATGCGCATCTCTGCTGTGTCTGGGCGTCTTACATTACGAGTTTGATGGCTTTTTGACGTTTTATTCATACGAATGGACACGCCAATAAGCTAAAACAACCAACTATCTTTTTAACGCAATTTTCCGAGTAGTTTCGGAAAATATGCATAATTCCTATTGGCTCTTTATTAGACTACCAGTGAACTACCGCGAAGGTTCTTTCAATTCAAATCATGTCTTTCAAGAATACTTTTATTCCAAATACAAACAGCTAAACCTGCTTTGACCAACCCATTATCTTACGTTGAAGTGCCATATTATGACTTCAGACGAAGAAAAGGAAATGACTGAGCTACAAATCGTCTGTTCAAGGCAAACTCCATGACAGAGCTTTTCACAGCAATTTGCACTCTTTTAACATGTTTCATAAATGTATTGCCGTCCTTAATAATATAGTATTGTATTCTTTTTTGTTAACGGGCCTGTTTGAGAAAACGTTTTTTCACCGGAATATTAGATAATTGTGCGGCCTAAAACTCCAATCAATCAGCGATATACAACTGTACAAACACAAACCAATTTTAGGCCTAATTCTTTCCTTCTGCTGTATGTAAAAGAGATAAGAAAGAGATAGCGCCTAAGCCTATAAATGCTAGCAAAGAAGTTTGAACGTGACTGGAAGACTTGTATGGAACCCAAATCGCTTGCAAAGGAAATCGATTTACCATATACGCTGATATTCTATAGACTTTTATTTCAACTTCCGTCCTGTAAACGGAAGATAGAAATATGTTGCTTAGCTATTTTAGGCATTTGATTTGTCAGACACAATAAAGTACATTTATGGACAATTGAACAATACACTAAAACATGTCCAGTGTGTAATACAATACACATTGAACGGACAATAAACTCCCGAGCGTTCATTGATTCCAGTCCGTTAACCTTCAGCTAAGTTAGCGGAAAGATGTAGTGGAACAGAATATCTGTTTGCTGATCTGTGAAACTATATATTAGATCTGCTGAACTGAATACAGATTAAAACAAGTGAAAGAAAATGTGTTGCTGAAACTTTATGAACAACCTTGGGCAATGTTTTTTCTATTTGTGTTAAGTCTGTTAAAGAACATGTAATTTACAAGTCTAACCAAAAAGAAAATTTAATTTTAGACGCAGCACATACAAAATTCAATGCTGCATTTACAGCCCTACGGTATAGCTGGGAGGAATATGAAAGGGATATGAAACGCCTTTGTATTGTAGTCAGAACGTTTGGCTCGCTATTGTTCGTTTCAGACACCCCGTGACGGCATTCCGATCAGCCTCGAGAATAGACGAAACCGCATTCGGAACACACTTCGGTTATCTTCGCTTGCTACTGGTCGGTTTTGACACGCACATACGTAAATCCCCGAAGTTTTAGAGTGCCGAAACCCCACTCGGAACATCCTTCGGCTATCTCGCTACCGGTCGGCTTTGACACGCCTCGGACAGTCTGCGCTTTTTATACGATAAATCACCGTATTATTGGGCTGAATAAAAATGGCGTCGAAAGTAAATATAAAATTGTTTTACTACAGACGAAAAAAGAAAATAATTCTAAATTTATTAAATGCTAATATCATTTAGACAGATATTTGATTATATACTATATTTAGTCCGGTAAAGCACATGTTCTGTAGCGCAAAGAAGAGACGCAGTTTCGGTACATTCCAGGAATCCTCCAATACTTCAATTATAAAACTGATCACGCCTGAAAGTTAACAAACATAGTATTTTGATCCCTTACATTATCACGAGGACACTTTCGATGGGCCCTGAAGAGGATATGGAAATTTTACGTTACACGGCTACCATTTTGGTCGCCGCATTTAAAATGACCTGCAGTCTATCAGAGGGTATTTCACGCACGTAAATCCCCGAAGTTATCAGAGTGGCCGAAACCCCAATCTCATTCTCGCGAGATCCCCTGCTACTACGTGAACGCGACGGACCTCTCAGGCCGTTACAAGCCATTTTACCCAAAATTTGGGTAATCAAACTTACTTCCAAAATTGATTTGTCCGTGATCTTTACCTGATTCTATATGTTGGCTTGTATTTCGTTTTTGGTACACGCCCTTAAGTTTTGAATTATCGTTGAGGAAATACAGGGACTATATTTCTACCCTCCGCGATTGTGAACAGGCCAGCGTATAACATGCTATTTTGTATGTCTACGTCACGTGATTGTAGTGAGAGTATTTCTCCGCAGCTCTGGCAAAAGGGGATTCCCCTTAGCAGACTAAGGCAAATGGCTTGTAACGGCCTGAGAGGTCCGTCGCGTTCACGTAGTAGCAGGGGATCTCGCGAGAATGAGATTGGCCGAAACCCGTGTTGTGTATTCCGATTCATTCCGAACCTTACCGATGTCGTGGATATATGGACTGCGAATGAATCGGAATGCCTTCACGGGGTGTCTGGGACAGACACTAGCGAGCCAAACTGCTGCTCGTAGACTGATTATAATACAAAGGCGTTTCATATCCCTTTCATATTCAACCCAGGGTATAGTTAGGCAAGTTATTAAGCACAGTGACATTCCTCGCCCCCTTTCACCATAGTCTGTAATTTTTGTTAATCCTGTCAGAAGTCTTTATTAGGCTACGATCTCTAACAATAGTAGATGGCGCTGTGTTAAACGATGCAATGCATTCTTTTTGATTAAACATTATTTGTTGGCGTTCCATTATAACAAGAAAAAATGATATCTGTTTTGCCAGAGCTAGTAAGAGGCCTACTTAGCGGTAGTTGTGTATCTGGGTTATTTGAATATTGGATTGAAACTAATGCAGATCTACTGTACATACTTTAAGCTTTCAATCAATGCCTGATTTCTGAGTGTGTGTTTTAACCAAGTTTTCAACAGTTTGGCTGAGAATATAGGCTAGCCATGTTATATCGTGTGTAGCGTGAAACCGGCATGTATTATATAAACTTTATTTTATGTTTTCAAGGAGTCTTATTGAGTGGCCTAATTGAAAATAGAAAGGAAAAACTTTTCTTACTATTTTAGATTAATTCTATTCATTGGCAACACATTGCAACCTCAACAATGTCGCGAATGTTATGTTGACGTAGCCAACTAAAATTCCAATGTCTTATATTTAAATCAGCTGCACGGTATTAGTCGTGAGAGTTTTCCGTGGGTGCTACCATTTTCAGAAAAAAACACATTATTTCTCCCTTTTCAACAGTACCGGGCCCGCGTGGTGGTTTACGAAAGACCACGACGCAATAAATAAATTATCAACTTTTAAAATCCCCATTTAAGCCAAAGGAGTTATTTACGCATTAGTAAACCAGGTAGACCTTTTTTTCAAGACGTCAAATTTTCCTTTAATAGATGCTTTGTAATTCATTCTAAGTTGTACGGCTATAGAGACGATTTCTGTTGAATTTCTGTTTATTTTCACTCCTTTAACATCATATTTTTTTTTTGTATTTCTATCAAGAGAAAATATAATCGGATTTTAAGTTAGATGGCGAAGCCTTTAAACAATAGCTTTAAATGTGTTGTTTATGTCAGTTTGCTTAAGATTGGAAATCTTTTAAAGTTTGCAACAAATTAAATGATCCAAAAAGAAAAGACCCTAAACAATGATCTCGAATAATAAACATTTTGCTTTGGCTTCTGTGTGACGCAGCTCGAAACCATTCAAAGTTAATTGCAAAGAAAACTGTTTGAAGATGTAAAACGCCATCAATGTTCACAATACAGTTGTTGTTTTTACTATGCAGAGTGAAAGAGAGACAACTATTCTTTTTTATGTATAGCACGGCTTAATTCCATAGAAAAATGAAAAACTCTTTTCCGATACAAAGACGTGATAATTATTTATATTTTTTAATATGCGAGAACACACAAATTGATGACGTCAGTAGCTGGGCTCATATCAAATGGCATGATGTGCAATGTAGTACAAGCTGACCTAGGTGTTTTGGTTTTATTATTTTATGCCTGTCAATGTTTTGTTGTATATTTTACTAAACTTTACTAATTATTCTTTGACGGGGTTTTCTTGTTGGGTTTATCTAAGACAGTTAAAAACGTATGTGTATTCACATTGACATGTTTGTTAGTGTAAGGTACATGTACATGTAGTTTCCCAAGCCTAATACTCAATTTAAATGGTATTTTAAAACATTAACCAGCCCCCGCTTTTCCTGACGTATCGATTTTGCATCACACCAACAACGCTCAAATTGTAATTGTGTAACTCGGCTTTTTGATAAAAGGGTTTTCTTTCATATAACACTTGACGTCAACTTTCAAATAAATATTTATCTCTTTTCCCGTTACTTCTCGGATACTTTTAAGGCCAGATTAATAAATCAATGTGTTACTTCTCTAGGATAATATTTTGTTTCTATAATCTACCACTTTTGCAGTTTACTCGCGGATACAAAGGGTTAATATTATCACTGAGATACAGGCTCTATTTTAACTGTAGAAGTAGTTCTAATTTCATGTTAATTCATTCAGCATCAAACAGCTCCGATGTATGAACACTAAAACACACGGGGAAGGGAAAAACTTCTTGTCTAAAATAACCACGAAGACAAGTTTTTTTGTTAAAAAGGGGCCTTTTAGGCCTTTATATCCTATAATTTGTTGTAATAAACTTTGTAGTAATAAACTAAATCCGTGATATTTCATTCGGTTGACGACTGACTGGAGCTCGGCTTGTCAATATAATTTTCTGGAACACTTTGATGCTTAAAGGAGGGGAAATCTCTAGAAATACATAGGGGTTATCGTCGATAACAGCCTTCAAAGTGCTTAAAACATTTCACGTCAATTACCTCCAGTGACCCACAAGCTAATAAACACAGACATAAGTTTGTCCTTTCAGTGGCTTATCTGTGTAGCCATTTTTCCGTTTCAGGATGACGTATTGTTTGTGTAGCTATTTGTAGATCAATAATGAAGTATTTTTATCGCTCTCTAATGTATAATGGTAGATTTAGGTCCAAAAAACATGGGGCAAACTTGAAGTGGGAAGATTGTCTCTGAATATATAGGTCAGTATGCAACCGCACGCCATTGCTTAGCCAGCCATTGGCTAAATTGCATCCCATGACTACTCTATAACGCACTTAATTTTTTTCAACAATAATTGGATAAAACTAATGAAAAAATGGTGGCGGTCTTGTGAATGGTCTATGGAGCTTATTCTCTATTGTAACACAACCTTCAAATTTCAATTATTCGCTTACGAGGGGAAAAACATACATTGGACAGTTGTTTTGGACTAAATGAACTCTACTCTTTCCATCTAAACTAGTCTACAGCTGAGATTTTCTTTCCCTTTAACGTATCTTCAGCCCCACGCATATTTTTATAAAGTAAGCTTGTTAAACATACACATGTGTTGTATAAACATCCAATTTTTATCAGTTTTCATTTTTGGAGAATAAACATAATCCAACATGTTATCGGCTGTAAATCAGACTCTAATCTACTTGCAGATCTCATCTCTTTAATGTTAGAATTTAGAAAACCTGTTCTATTTTATATTTTGTATATTACTGGTATAGTATAAATCTAAAATCTCAAGGATCCGGTTGCCCTCTGTAAACCCCCGTTTGGGTTCCGGGCAGATACGAGTAGACCCACAATTTCCTAAGTTGCTAGACCAAAGAAGAGATTAATGCTTGGGGTCTCTGTGGGTACCAGGCGATAAGAATTGGTCCACAGGAAAATGTCAGTGCTGTTGACCAATGTTGACTGATTGATTGGGGCTTAGCGTCAACAGCTATATACGACTCAAGAGCTATATGGCGACAAAAGTACCAACCGATCAAAAGACCACCTCCGACAAACCGAAAACATTTTTATTTGAACATTAGGCTGAACAGACAATAGAACGTCAAGTTCAATTCAATGCAATTGATTTTTTTCGCATTACTTGATTAATTCAGACATAAACTGTCACCATATGGAGTTTCATTTCTAAAATATGTTGTAAAATTGCTGAAAAAACAAGGCATCGCAGACGATACTAATACCCTCGCATCCCCATGTCGTATAAGTAATGTCGCGAGGGTATATAAGGATCACCCCTACATGTGTACGTATGTATGTAGTAAGTAAAAGACTGCTCAAAAGACTGCAATGCTAATTCGATTATCACAAAACTTCATACAACTGATAAGAATTCTGACCAATTTCTATTAATAGTAACAGTGACCTAGTTTTGGACCGCAGGAAGTTGAAACGCGAACTTGTACAAGGGGTGATGGTTATCAATGTATGTATAACGTTTCGTGACAATCGGATAAGAATTGCAGCCTGTAGAGCGATGACGTCAAGATTCTGGCCAATTTCTATTAATAGTAACAGTGACCTAGTTTTGGACCTCAGGAAGTTGAAACGCGAACTTGTACAAGGGGTGATGGTTATGAATATATGTATAAAGTTTCGTGACAATCGGATAAGAATTGCAGCCTGTAGAGCGACGACGTCAAGATTCTGGCCAATTTCTATTAATAGTAACAGTGACCTAGTTTTTGGCCGCAGGAAGTTGAAACGCGAACTTGTACAAGGGGTGATGGTTATGAATATATGTATAAAGTTTCGTGACAATCGGATAAGAATTGCAGCCTGTAGAGCAATGACATCAAGATTCTGGCTAAGTTCTATTTATAGTAACAGTGACCTAGTTTTTGACCGCAGGGAGTTGAAACGCGAAGTTGTACAAAGGGTGATGGTTATGAATATATGTTAAAAGTTTCGTGACAATCGGATAAGAATTGCAGCCTGTAGAGCGATGACGTCAAGATCCTAGCCAATTTCTATTAATAGTAACAGTGACCTAGTTTTTCACTGCAGGAAGTTGAAACGCGAACTTGTACAAGGGGTGATGGTTATAAATATATATGTATAAAGTTTCGTGACAATCGGATAAGAATTGCACCCTGTAGAGCGATGACGTCAAGATTCTGGCTAAGTTCTATTTATAGTAACAGTGACCTAGTTTTTGACCGCAGGAAGTTGAAACGCGAACTTGTACAAGGGGTGATGGTTGTGAACATATGTATGAAGTTGTGTGACAATCGGATAAGAATTGCAGCCTGTAGAGCGATGACGTCAAGATTCTGGCTAAGTTCTATTTATAGTAACACTGACCTAGTTTTGGACCGCAGGAAGTTGAAACGCGAACTTGTACAAGGGGTGATGGTTGTGAACATATGTATGAAGTTTCGTGACGATCTGATAAGAATTGTGGTCTGTAGAGCGATGGCGCCGTTTGGGATACGTACATCCGTACATACGTACGAGCAGATCCCTATATACCCTCACGACTTTTGTCACGAGGGTATAAAAACACAGGCGGATGCTTTGTACGGTGTACTTCATCTAGCCGTATTTGTGACGTCGCTAAATTACGTCCTTAAGCAATTGACAAGTCATCTATTTCCATGTGAGTAACACTGTCAATGAGTTGTCATATCACCGTTACAACGGAGCTTATGTGGAAAAGGCAGAATGTTTTATACAGAGTTAGGGTGACGTCTGAACTGGTAATCGAACCCGGTTCCCAGAGTATGATACTCTTCGCCAGAACTAAATGCCGGCTGTCTTCTCCATTCAGCCATCGAGCGTCACCCAGAATCGGTAGAAAAAATTCTGCTAATTTACAAGAAAGTGTAATCCCCCAAAATAACGAGCATACTGTTATACTCACTTTCTAATAGACACTAATACAAGCTTTGTAAACCCATATGTGTCCTATTCCTAGCTATATGTCAATACATCAGTGGGAAATTGCCCATTATCTATAAGGCTTATATATCACCAATTTGTTAAAATGGTTTCCTCCGATGAACTGGGGGATATATTACTGTAGCCGGTATCTGTAACTACATTGACAAGTTTCTCAAATAGAGGATAATTGTTGCCGTTCGGTTTAAGTAGCTTAATGGACTAAGCATGAACGATCATCGAAACCTTCCAGACGAAGGCTTTCACTGAGGATGATATGTGTACAATCGATACCAGACGTCCAATCACTGCTAAAAATAACTGTAGGGAAAAAAAAAACTCATCATAAACTGTCAATTGATTAATGCTCTGTTAGACGTTACCGATTCCGCGTTCTAGATAGTATAAAATCGCATGTCCTTTTAACCTCCAAAATAGTCATTAACTATTTTATTGTATTTTTTAAGTAAACGGCTGTGTGTGAGTAAAGTTTTTTCGCAGCAATAATCTCGAGTTTGGCGTAAAACCCCAATCAGTCAATAAATCAAGATAATATACATGGGCAGTCTGTAGCCGAGAAATCTTGGCTCTGCCGAATTTTTTTTTCCGTGTTCGTCATAGCCAAGATCACTTCCATAGTAAAAAAGGGATATATGTTAAGGAGGCCCGCCTAAAAAATCGGCGGCGCAAATTTCCCAACAAATAAGCAAAGAATAAAATATTTACCACTGCATTCCGATAGTATAGACCACGAAGAAGGAGTTTGTCAAACTTACGCCGCTGTAAAGTGGTAAACTTTCCCTTATGCAGTCAATATTTGTTTCGAAGTCCACTGGCTCTTAACCTGACGTAACCGCCATTGTAAAACATTTAAACGACCAGTTAAACTGGGCGGGGCGTCGTAGAAATACTTCAATCATATATCTTTAGTCACTTTACAGCGGCATAAGTTTGACAAACTCCTTCTTCGTGGTCTATGCTATCGGAATGCAGTGGTAAATATTTTATTCTTTGCTTCTTTGTTGTGAAATTTGCGCCGCCGATTTTTTCGGCGGGTCTCCTTAACATATATCCTTTTTTTACTATGGAAGTTATCTTGGCTATGACGAACACGGAAAAAAAAATTCGGCAGAGCCAAGATTTCTCGGCTAGGGCAGTCTGGTAATAAAAGCCGTCATTACATTGCATGACAATGCTCTATCAGCGTCATATAACAAGGCGCATTAGTTGTGAAAATAAACGGATGGATGGTGATGTGCTCTGGTTTACCGCAATGTTCTTAAAGTCTTGATGCTATTAGTGGGGTGTTCTGGTGCCTCAGTGGCTCAATCGGAAGAGTGATAGTCTCTCAGGCCGACAAAGGTCATCCACCGATTGGTCACGGGTTAGAATTCGACACAGATGAAATACAAATAAAGACAATTCTAAGTGGATTTTCACTCGATCGCCGTATGTGGAAGAGGTACATGACTAATGTCGGGGTTTCTTCTGAACGGCATGCACGGGTTCGGCCCCCAAACTAACCCCCACCCCACGCAATTTAGGTGATACAGAATTGTGTAGTAAACCATCAACCAATCCAATCAAAGTTGAACGATGTAAGGGCTTCTCTCATATACGGGTACCTCTGGAAATCGCCAAAACTAAAACAAGGCGTATTCTTACACTATTTATCATATAAATAAAGATAAAACTGCCATTTTTAGACAGAAGTCCCTGTGCATGTATACATGTTTCTGAGAAGACATTCAAATAAAGTGATTCTACTAAGACCAAATAACATTGACAACATTTTGAATTTCCGAAGGGTGGGGTTTCCTCCAAGCAAAACCGACCCCCTGCCCCCCCCCCCCCACCCCGCCCTGACACACTAAACCTGACAACGCTGCCATATTAGCGAAATAATAATAACATTCAATCAAATGAAGTGTCCACTTTTCCTCACTTGCGCCCTAGCTTGCTTGACAATTCTTAAGAAAACAATTTAAACGAGCTAACTACGACTAAATCCGCTAAAATTAAGCATACATGTAGTGCACATAACGCATGTCCAGTTAAGTTTAGAATGTATAAATGGGGGTAAAAAAACAAACGAAGAATCGAAGCACGATTTCAACAACAACAACAACAACATCAACAATCAGTATCGGTTAACTTTAGAGTTGGATTACCTTCATTTCAGGTCTTCGTGTCTGTTGTTTACATTCTAAAATTTTTCCGCAGGGTTTTCGAGTCCCTCTTCCTCGATCACAGATAAAGTACGTAACATTCTTTTGTGTCGTTACATCGCTCACACGCCTCAAAAAGTAAAGGCGCTTGTGCCCATGCTCAAGTACAGAGTTTGTTTACATTGCGGGTGCTTGATAAATATAATTTTAAATTTCAAAATGATTCACTATTATGTTCCAGAACTGATCTATAATGAATTGTGAATAGCTGTTTATATAGATTGTCCACATACATACTTATGTAGTAATAGTTGACGTTTTGAAGATAATTGTGATATATAATTATGTTTTCAACTTGATTTAATCATTATGTAGAGAGTCCATAGCCACATTCACAGAGGATCTGTTTTCGTTTTTGATACATATGTCCGTTAATCGCAACCGTGTTTAAAGCAGATCCTCACTAGTATACATGTACAATATACAACTAGGGAGTAATACAATATTGTGGCTATATAACTTTTACTATCTTAACTTCATAATGGATCGAGGTTATTTGTAATTTTTGTCTTTTTAATATACACAAAGAAAAAAGTTAAGCACCCCCCTGGAAAGTCTGCACCGACGTATTAAATCATTGGTATATGTCACTTTAAGTGTGTAGAACATATCCCTAGAGCAGGAGGCAAATAGCGCGTATAGCCTCCATTAGCTTCCAACCTGCGTCTCAACCCTCGGGTGAGACGTCCGATCTGGGGTAAAAAAAATCTACTTGACTAAAATAGCCATTGATATAGGTTTTAAATTTCTATAAAAACAGGTTTGCAATTTAAACCTTTTTACTAATCATAAGTTGTTGTAATGAACCAGAGCCCATAATAGTTCATTAGGTCGATTGATGGATGTTTTACGCCGCACTCAAGATTATTCTACTTATATGGCGGCGTTGTCAGATTGAGTGGAGGAGGTAACCAGCCAAATCCGACTGAACCACCGATGTCCCTCATTAAAGCGGCATGAGCTGTCAAAATTCACAATTTTTTCATAGTTTCTGATCCTCACGACAGTAAGAGGATTAGAAGGCCATCGAAAAACTAAATGATTGGCGTTGGAATGACGAAAATCGATACAATATGTGGCTTGTACGAACCGAAAACGTGTCCGAAAAGTAAACAAAAATTAAATAACCGGGACGACCATTCATTCATTCTAAGGCAAAGTTAGTTTAAAACAATACTTTATCGTACATTTTCGAGACTAGAAGCACTAAAAAGCTTCTGAATTATACGTCTTGAGAAAAATAGCCAATTATTTCAACGTTCTGTTTTAACGTCAAAATATCAACATTTTGGCAGCTCATGCCCCTTTAAGTTGAAGACAGACTGGAGTTCGGCTTTTATCAGCATCTGAGAAGTTTTACCTACAGTTTTCTATTTTTGTTGGTTTCCCGAGGTTGTATTCCATCGCGTTTTTGGCGCCCTTTGGGGCAATGCTTTGTAATACTTAGAAAGCCAATTAAGCGAAATTGTATTTGGAAGCTTTAGAGTGTAAAATTTTCAGAAACCACCTAAAGTATGTTTTATAAACCGATATATCCACAAACGTTCCAGATATATTTTACTGGAAATTTTGGCCAATCATCGCTAACTTAATAAACCAACGCCTTATGAATACTTGATTAATCAGGTTGGAAATGTTGGACTTACTATAGCCATTTTGAAAAAAAAACTAAATATTTGGCCATTTGGTGTAAAATTGAAGCTGAACAAAGGAACATCATTAAAATGCCCACAGTACGTCTAACCCAAGTCATTCGGGCCTTATAACCTGTTTCCTACTTCGATGCAATTAATCTTCTTCGCTGTCTACTTCTGTTGACTGTAAATGGCAAATTAACTTTTTTCGATTCCTTCAATTTTTTACGAGGGACATTATTCTTGCTGTTTATTGTACAGTGGTGTCCATCAAGTTCCGTGGTTTGACCAATTGCCTTCTCGGCAAGACACAAGAAGTAAAAAAATAATGACTTCTGTTCTTTGCAAAGAGGGATAACACTAAGTCCTTCGCGTTGACATGCGATCTGTCAGATCCATTTATGATCAACTGTGAGATATGTAAAGATTTCTGTACCAACGTAAAGATTACATGGCTGGTGTAAACATAAAACTGTACATTAAAAAAAGATACATCATTATAAAGTATATATTTGAGGTTCCTGATATAGTAGGTTTCCCCAATATTTTTGCGTGTTGTATTCGTTTTTAGACGTTCCAATGCCCCCGTTCCACAATTAAGCGGTTATAAAAGGCCTAGTTTGAGTACTATTGATTGCAGAAATATAACAATGCTTGAAAGTAAATGTAATATTTTAGCTGGTATGTAACAAAGACATTATGTACTAGAAACGAATCAGACCTTTACTCTGAAATTGCTAAACAAGGTTTGCTTATTATTTGTTATAGTTTGTAAATATTTTTGAAAGAAATAAAAACTGTAACAGTCGGCTATTTTTCTCAAAAAGTACAATTTATAATCTTTGTATACAAAGTGTACAAATGTACTTTGGTATAATGTTTTGAGCTAATTTAGGTATAGAATGAATGCAAGTTCGTTCAGTATATTTAAATTTTGTTTACTTTTCGGACACTATTTCGGTTCCATTTATACACAAGGTAAAAACTGAAGCACCCCATGCTAAGATTAATTATTATAAACCTCCATTAATGTTAACTGTAATGCCAGTTATGATAATTATGAGAATGATGTTCTATTAAACGATTGTGGCAATTCATGTGTAACAGTAACACAAAACTGCATGTAATGCGAATGAAATGTTTTTTTTCGTGCAATTAAGCAAATTCAGTATGCTTCCCCTTAAATGTTTTGTACTTAAGGCCGGTTTTGTGCAAAGTGTATCCATCTTTTGTGAACATTTCACGAAGGAGGATATCAGAGGGGCAAAAACGGCAAATTGTCGGTATGCATTCCGCAGAGATGTCGTACAAAGATATCGGGTGTCAATTAGGCTACCATTATACAGTGATAAGCAGATTGGTGAGAAAACACGGGGAAACTGGTGCTGTGAAGGACTGACCACGCTCGGGTCGACCACCTCTAACATCACAGCGTGAAGATAGGGCATTGATACGACGTCATCCATTTATATCAAGTCCATCGTTGAAGGGGCAATAGCTACCTAACCGACGTCTGTACACAAGAACCGTGAGAAACCGATTGAAAGCTGCAGGCCTGAAAGCAAGGAGAGTCATCAAACGCCTCCTTTTGTCAGATCGCCATCAACGGATAGGTTTGGCTTGGTGTTTAGAACGACGATGTTGGAATGTGATTATACACCCAAGAACATCCATTCATATGTTCCTTACGGAGGTGGCTCTGTAATGGTTTTGGGTGCATCTCTCACGACTGCAAACTGGACTTGGTCAAAATACGAGGAAACCTCACAGGTGACCAGTACATTCGGGAGTTGTCGTGCCTTATTTTGAGAACCACCCATTAGGCTCAAGACCTGTATACATGGATGACAACGCCAGACCTCATCGTTCCCGGGCAACAATAGCCTACTTCCAAAACGAAGCTGTAACAACTCTGCCTTTGCCCGCCGTGATTCCGGATTTGAATCCCATAGAGCACATTTGGGATAGGATGTTTAGAAACATTCAAGCCCTAGAGCCTCCTGTTCAAAACCTACAGGAATTAGCAGCCACATTACATCGGTAATGGTGGTAGTTTCCCCTTCAACAGATCCGACATCTCGCTGGATGGATGAGACGCAGGTTGGAAGCTGTAATTCGGACTAATGGGGGCTATACGCGCTATTGACCTTTTGCTCTAGTGACACCTTGTGAAGCCAGGCGGACTCTGAAGTTTCATACTTACAAGCATCTTTTTATTTTGTTAAAATATATTTTTGATTTGGCTAACGATATCCGGAATACATTGTATAGCTCATTGCCATTAATGGTGTTTTCTTATCACCAGCATGCTGCCCTTTGTTATCACAATCGTTTCTGCAATATCAGTTTGCGAACAATCTCCCTACACCAATGATTTTATCGGTCGGTGCAGACTTTCCAAGGGGGTGCTTCACTTTTTTTCTTTGTGTATCTTTCAAAAAGTAATTTACAATTGTTTTTACCAGTTTTAACTATTTTCTGTTTCTGTCAATATTTGTTTAGCATGTATTTTTGATGTGAAAAGATCTGCTTAATCTAACTTTTTTCGCCGTTAAAAAAGTGAAATAATCTTGAGCGCGGCGTAAAACTCTAATCAATGAATCGATCAAACTTCTCCTGGCGATCGCACGTTTAAAATAAATATGAATGGTGGCAGTTGGTGTCACTTTAAAGAAAACTGTCAGTTAATGCTGTATCAGAAGTATCATCTAACATTCTAGATTTGACAATGGTAAGAAATTACCTCGATCCATCTTAAAGTCAAGCAACTATATGGTCAATAGCTACAAATCTGATACAATCAGTTTTGACTTACGCAGAAGTTTTGTTGTGATTTGTGAACAACTAAATGAGGTACAGAAAGAGTGATTCTGGTGTCAGTTATCCAAAGACAGGAGTGCGATGATATGACTAAATGCCTATCAATCAGACTAAATTAAACTCACATCAAATCATTTGAAAGAGGTGTATGGTGGAGTGGAGTCCCTTACAATGGTCAGTATGTTTAAATGTCCATAAAGGGATGTCACACACCTTTTAACTATTAATGTTTGGTCGGATGTTATCGTATATTTAACAACGATGTGCAGAGAATAATTATGGGTTCTGTACTATTCTGTTACACAGCATTAGATTGGCTAATTAAGGGTGAGCTAGTTTTCAGGGTCTCGTTCTACTAATCTGGCAGGAAATTGTGCACGGTGGGAAGTCTGTAGGCGCAACTCTATGCTCTAAACCTATGCGTAACTTTGCGCCAGCTTAGCAGAACGAGCCGTGGGGCGTATAAAGCCAACTGGAATTGATTCTAACTATGCGGATTTAAATTAATTTCTCAGCTAGAGAAAGATACAATTCATGTTCTTTATATAACCGCCTGTCTATAAGGCCTATGCAATAAAAGTACAGATAAAACATTTCACGTTTGACTGTGGTCCACAGAATAGGTAATGGTATGATTAGTGGTAAAATTCTTCTTCTCATGGAATATGCAATGACGAGTTTAAAACGATTTTTTAATTTTCCTCTTAGCCTGACGTGTTTTTTTTAAAGTGGCATGAGCTGCCAAAATGTTGATATTTTGACGTTAAAACAGAATGTTGAGATTATTGGCTATTTTTCTCAAGACGTATAATTCAGAAACTTTTCAGTGCTTCTAGTCTCAAAAATGTAGGATAAAGTATTGTTTTGAACTAACTTTGGCTTAGAATGAATGAATGGTCGTCCCGGTTATTTAAATTGTGTTTACTTTTTGATCACGAAATATAATTCCACAGAAGAAAATTTTGCAAACACACTGGTGAACTGTTTTCCCATATAGGAGAATTTACAAATCATATAACTGGCTGTATCAGTCTAACCAAGCCGAATGGTATCATTTCATACCGCATTCAAATGCCATGACATCACTCAGCAGTTGAAAACTTACTGATCAAAATACAAAGAATTCGTCTGTAAATAGATTCTCAGCAATTCCAGAACAATCCGACTACATGCATTAACATAAATTTAAATAGCTAAAGAAAGTTGACATATTTAAGCTACCAGAAGATTCATTGACATCGGTAACAACTCAGGTGAAATCTAGGTCAACTTAAATAAACTTTAAACAGCCGTAAGGGTGAGGAAAAAAATATCACTATAGACTATAGTCTTGGAGAAATATGAAACACAAAAAAACTATCAAATAAGCCACTATGACGAGAGAAAATAAATAAACTAACTACACATACTAGTCGTCATCTGGCTTTTTTGTTGTGATTATATAATGCAGAAATAAATTCAAGAATGCTAGATATGCACAGTTTATCAGAGAGGATAATATTAGTAACAATACCCTACATTATTATATGACTTTAACTGTTATTGAGAAAATACGAAGTTGTCACACTCATACGTGGCTTACCAGGTCCAATACAAACAAAGTAGGCTAATACGAATAAACAAGGCCCACTAAGGACTGGATACGGGATCTAACATGGCAACTGTTTCATTACTATCACTTCAAAATCACAACGCCATTTTTCAATAGTCAATGTACAGTTAACAAATATCCCGTCTATGTCATTATATATAAATTAACAATTGCACTAATGATAATGTGTAAAAAATAAGAAATATGTTCCTAGGTTTTATGTACAAAAGAGAGACAATTCTTGGTACGCTACACCTAGCTCACTTAATGTCGTTATCAATTCTAAAAGAGAAGTGGGACGGTTGCCAGTTACCACCAGAAGGTCGTGGGTTTCCTCCGGGCATAGAGCCTGGTTTCCTTCCACAATAAAACTGGCAACGCCACCATATAAGTGAAATAATCTTCAGCGCGGCGTAAAACACCAAACAATCAATCAATCAATCTAAAAGAGAACAATCTTCAGTTACACAAATTTAAAAACAATAAAATAATAGTCAACTTTCCTTGAAAAATAACATTGATAGCCAATTAATTAAATTTTCATTAATCAGGATATCCCCTATTGGCATTGTCACAGGTCTTCGCATAAGTCGTATTAGATTTGGTGTTTTTATTCACCAGTGGATGCGTTGGGAACTACAGAAATACGCTAGAGTGTTTCCATGGTCAGTCCGATATTTTTTAACGCACGAGTTAACGGACGGAGAATGGAGCTTGTCCCATTTTGAACGTATCGGACGAGGGATTTCGCTAATCATATCGTCATTGAAAGTGTTTTCCGACCCCGATGACCTTTTGCTGTCAGATCGAAATCCACAGAAAACACTGAGTGAGTGTTTTTTACTCATTTTTACTGATTACGTTTGTGTTATAAATTGATTTTGTATGAAAAGGCTATGTAGATGTCCACTTATTCACATCCTTTCCCAAAACCGAAAAAAAAAATGTTGTAAGGGATATGACCAAGACTTTTGACTGTAACCTTATGACAGACCACACTCTCGATCGCATGCGTCAACGCAAGTCCGTGGAAACACTTCATCCTATCCATTAAACAATCGCATCCGTCAACGCACGCGTTAACTATTTTCCTTGCGTAACATTACAAGGGCAAGCAACGATAGGCTATCTAGGAGTTATATTTTCCTTCTTAATTGGTCGGTAATAAGTAACTGTGCCATATTACAAACATTCCTCACTGACATTAAACGTCAAATAGTTTTTAGTCGACACCTTGTTATTCCCATGAAGCAAGAATTTATCTGCTTTTGTCTAATGGTCTGTACTTCAACATCCATTTCCTGCTATTATTTTTTTTACAAGATCCTCTCTTGCACTGTGAACTGTCTCCTGTTATATGGTTTTATACTGACAGCCAGAGTTTGGTTACGTAACTGTGAAACATGTTCCTTGAAAAAAACATATTTTATCTAAGAGTACATGTGGGTTGAAAAGTGATGACAAGTTGTTTTTCTCTCTAAAATGTCAAACGTTCTTCACGATGTCCAGTCATTAAACCAGTCAATTTAATTTACTGCTGAATGCAAAAACATTTGCAATTGTTAAGGATTCAGAACAAAATAACATTACGCAAGGCTGGATGTCGAAATTATCTTAATGTAGTTTGCCATGATTTGTCTCAATATTATTTCTTAGTACATGGAATAGGAAGGTTTCTAGCGTCTTATTGTTACAAACACAATTATCCACACTATGTTTCGTTGGTAATAAAATTTGTTTTCGAATTGTGCACGATGACTTTAGGAACTCATTTTCTCCACTTTATAGGCATATGTATCCAAACCAATGGAGTAAGACGGTATATTTTTATATCTATTTTCTAATTAGACTAATAACATATATGCCTTTTGTATAGGTGTTCAAATGAAATCAAATTTCCGATAACTGTGTTTCTGTATAAGCTAAATATGGTTTCACAGCCTTAAAAGGATACACATGATCTACAAATGTTAAGGGTCGAACTACTTGGGGAAGACCTTTTATATTTTTATTTGGCGAACTATACATCGTCCCAATGATTTGGGGTTCAGGAAATTGACCATTTAGATATAATCTCGTATATTGTGCCATGGAAATAAGTTGGTGTTTTTTGTCTTAAAAATTGTGATTGACCAATATGGTCGTATTGGTCCATCACATCAAAGGATTGGGCGGGAGTATTTTTCTTGTAATATTGTATTTGAAATGCTAATAGTAGATTGTAATTTGGGGGTTGAAGCACAGAGGCTTGAGGCAACATGCCGGCGGTCACTTTAGGGCAGTTTTCGTTCGTCACTTTACGGCAGTTTTCGGTCGTCACTTTAGGGCAGTTTTCGGTCGTCACTTTAGGGCAGTTTTCGGCGGTCACTTTAGGGCAGTTTTCGGCCGTCACTTTACGACAGTATGGTAAGGTTTTTAAAAATAACAGTCTGGATAAATCTACAGATAAGACTATATCTGATGAGTGTTGTAGTGTTGAAACGGCCAAAGGGAGATAACCCGGGGCTGGAATACTTTGAGGTATTGGAAGAGTTACTTCCCTTGCGTACTGAATAACGCGGCGATTCGTCTTTAAACAGGGATTCCCCAAGTAAAATCCAGACAGGCAGGTCTTATTGCACGACCGCTATGAACTGGGGATTTCCCATGACGCCAGGAGAACAGTTTCGGTCGTCACTTTAGGACAGTTAGTAATAATGATGAAGCTTGATAGGCAATCGTTTCCTATTATTAAATCTATAAAAGTATATTTCTCACTATATATGTATTATATTATTAGTCAGTCGAGTGCCGTACATTAGACATGGGACTGTTTACATGCACCGAGTGTGGCCAAACTTTTACTCCTGATCATGATGTGCGACGTCATCATTATAGGTATAACCATCATACAACATCACTTCAAAGTCGCAATAAAGATCAAAACACTTCCTCAGAATATGAAAACCATCACTTCAACGACAATGTAGCGAAAATCACAGAGTCAGAAAACAATGATTCTGCGCATAGTCGTGCAAGTCAAGAGACCCTAGATGAAAATACTCTGTCGTCAGCGGAGGAAGAATCACAGGAAAGTGAAAGCTTTTCCTCGGCTGAGGAAGCTTTAAGAAAAAAATAAGAAATCAAAAATCAAAAATAAGAAAAACTCTGATGTCTTTATACTACGAGGAGAGTTTGCTTTTAGAGTCTATGAAAAAAGATCCAATCCATACAAAAATAATGGCCACGAAACATTCACTTCAAGACAATTTTGACTTATCACCGAGAGAGGCTATAATGCTATAAAATGAGGAAACCCTTATTTGACGATCTTTTACCAACCACATATTCTGACATTCAAGAAAATGAGGACAGTAACTAAATATAATCGTAACATAAATTTTTATATTATTTGTTTTAAATTTAGTAATATAGATTTAACTTTACATAACCTAACTTTCGTCTTGAATGAACGCCCGGGCACGGCCGCTTAACGCCCGCCGGGCGTCTGTTAGTGGTATGGGCAAAATACTATCAAGGACCAAAATTTATACACATAAATAGTAACGGTCACTAGACGACAGCGTAGTTACCGGGTTATAACATTTTTATGTACGTCTGTCAGTTTTAGTAAGGTTACATACTTTAAGAACATTTCACAGGTCATTTTCTATCCGAGCAGCGAATGGACACTGGTAATTGTCATCTAAGATGTTTCTTTTTTTTACTTTCTAAATTTGGAATAATTATTCCCCTGTTTGACTTCTACCATGTGTGTATATGTTTTTTTTTATTTGGCTAATCTGTATTTTAACCTACGCAATTGTCCCTATTGGTTGGTGACAGCATTTCTAAAAGTCCGTTCTTTTTTAAAAGTGGATATAGCTTAACCACGATGTTTAATTTTCTGTATTCTAAACAATCATGCCGGCTGTAATAACTGTAAACACCCTCCCAGACTTGTCGGGGTGCCAGGCAATCAGAACGATAAACATGCTGGTTGCAATTACTGTAATATCATTTTTTGTTTTTTATTAGCTGGTCGCTAACTAATGCATAATATATTATAGCTTTACAAAATCTCTCTATTGGCGCATGCAGAGTATACGTTTATAGATTTAATTATAAAAAACGATTGCATATCAAGCTTCATCATTATTACTAACTGTCCTAAAGTGACGACCGAAACTGTTCTCCTGACGTCATGTAAGATCACCATTTCATAGCGGCGGTGGTGCAATAAGACCTGTCTGGCTGGGTTTTACGCGGGGAATCCCTGTTTAAAGACGAATCGCCGCGTTATTCAGTACCCAAGGGAAGTAACTCTTCAAACACCTCAAAGTTTTCTAGCCCCGGATTATCTCCTTTTCACCGTTTCTACACTACAACACTCAACAGATATATTATTTCTTATCTGTATATTTATACAGACTGTTATTTTTAAAAACCTATCCATACTGTCGTAAAGTGACGGTAGAAAACTGCCCTAAAGTGACGACCGAAAACTGCCCTAAAGTGACGGCCGATAACTGCCCTAAAGTGACGACCGAAAACTGCCCTAAAGTGACGAACGAAAACTGCCCTAAAATGACCTCCGAAATGTTGCCACATGCCTCTGTGTTTCAACCCCCCAATTACTATCTACTGCTAATGCATGTGGCATGAGTTGCCAAATTGTAACATTTTTATCTATTTTTCTAAAAATGCACACATTAGAAGGTTTTTATCGAGCTATAATCTATTATTGTGTTTGAGTTCAATATCTTAGACCTTAAATGGATGAACGTTTTTCCCGGTTTTTTTTATTATGTTGATTTTATAGAAAATGTGCGAATTGCGGCAGCTCATGCGACTTTATTATGTGCAAAAATACCATATTGTAACCGTTAAACTACTATAAATGCTTGGAAGATCTTGGAAGATTTGATACGTCACCATCATGGAGATGCGGCCGTCCGAGACTAACATAATCCACCAATTGGCCAAGAAAATTATCGAAACTTAAAAGAGGTAAAATGTTTCACGAGATGCAGGAACAACATTGTTTGGTTTGGTGTTTTACGCCGCGATTATTTGATCTAAATGGCGGCGTTGCCAGTTTTATTGTGGGAGGAAACCGGACTCTATGCCCGGAGGAAACCGACGACCTTCCGTTGGTAACTGGCAACCATCCCACAAAGTCGTTCGATTGAAAACCCAGTCAGTTAATTTTCCAAATTTGTTGGCTTCTAACCCGCGACCCATTGGTGGAAGGCTATTCGGATTGAGCGTCCAACGCTCTACCTACTGAGACCATAACAGAGCAGAGGCTAATTGACCAATACAAACAAGTTTGGTTCAGTAAAATGATAGATAGCACAAACTTAGATAGTTATAGACAATTAAAAAAGGAACTTACTTTTGAAAGCTATCTATTAAACTGTAAAAATTCTAAAATCCGTTCTTCTATAACAGCCTTGCGCTGTTCTTCCCATATGTTTGCAATTGAATAGGGAAGGTTCAAAAACATTGTACGAGCCAATAGATCATGTTCATTATGCCATCTGGGAAGATCCCACACATACCTTCCATCGATGCGGCGCGGGTTCGACTCACACTCAGATCAAATAAAAATTGGACAATTTCTTAATGGACTTTCAATAGGTTACTGTATGTGGAAGAGTTGCCAGGTACTCGCTGAAGGTCGGGGGGTTTTCCCCTGGTAATGAGCCCGGTTTCCTCCCCCACTAAGCCTGACAACGCTGCCATATAAGTGAAATAATTGACGTAAAACATCAATCTATCAATGGGGTATCTACATACGTGAAATACCATCGGACAGGTCACGCCAGCCCACCCAAAGTGTCAAAGAGAAAACGTAAAACAATGAAAGGGTTTCAATTTCATTATCGACATGAAGGATTGATGTTGAAGTAAGGAAAATTCATACAAACTGTGACCTGCGCGAGTCCAAAATAGTGTTATAAAGTAAACACATTTTAAATACTCTGGGGGAACGTTCATTCATTGAGTGCCTAAACACCACTTAAAAGTATACTCTGGAAATTAAAAGCATTGATAATCTAATATGTCATTCTTTATATAAAAGATAACCATCAATTGCAGAATAAAGTGTAGGAACTGCTTTTTATTGAAATCTGGCAATACCCATATTGCAGCTTTTTTTTTGCCATTTGCCATTATTAGCGTTTGTCTTTGTTTGTGTTGCACAAGACCTACAAGCACTGTACAGGGTTAAATGACTAACAAATTACATTTATGTAAAAAAATATCGGTTTCTATTTTCGGTTGTACTTCCTCTTGCAAGGGGTATATTATTTAGACCGTATATATGCGTGGCTATCAATAATTGCTAACGTTGTGCATTATTTATTCGATTAATTAGAACGGATTGCTACCAATGATTTATTCTCTGGGCGTTATCGATTTTTAATAAGACAAGGTAAGATTTTATAAATTACACCATTTGCAATGCAAAGTAGATTTCACCGAATCATTTTTCAGTAACGGAAGATAGTTTAACCTATTCCTTTGAAAAATCCATACTTGGCGTTGACCCATGCTAGATGTCAATATATCTTATGGTATTGGTTTGGGTGGAATCTTACCTCCATAACGGAGAAACCAATTTCGACAACGAAAGTATAGGTCATTTTTAATTTACTGATAACTCGCAGAATTTGTATCTGACAATCTACGCCTCTCTGGCCGCTAGACGTTTGTTAATACAGGGAAGCAAGATAAGATCATATACGATTTATGTGTTTTTCAATAAGCCAATAAAGTTTCCGAGGAGTGATCTCAGATGCCTTGGCTCAAAATCGAAAAACTGTACATTCAGCACGCGCAAGAAAGATCGGTGGGTGAAATTTGTGGGTATTATTTTGTCGTCTATATAAATATTTTCAGACTTGAGAAAAGTAACCAGCGAAACTAAAGTCGTGTTTTAAGGCATAAGTTGTTTTCCAGTTTTATAGTTTTACGTTGTTGTTGTTAAATAACAGGCAATTACCATAGAACAAATATTGTTGCATCTGCAATACGGTAGTCTGTCTACAGCGTTGATAATTCCCGTAAGTAATGGAAACCTTTCACTTTAAAATGAACTGCGAATGGAGCGATCTGTGTTGTTTGCGGAAAAAAGTGACAACAACAGAAAGAAAAAGATGAAACATTTGAATTTTCGGCACCTGTTCCGGATTGCGAGATCGGATATAACGAAAGAAAAACTTCAGGTGGATTTCAATACCATTTATCGAGCAAGAATAAAATGATTTAGTTCATCTAAAAATCCTCTAACTGGATCAGATGTCGGCCATGCAAAAAGTTTTAGTTGATTGACTGACGTTCCATGTCGCACTCAATAATATTTCACTTACATGACATCGCCAGTTTTAGTAGGGGAGCCAAAAACCGGACTTTCGGCGATTACATTAGAACTTTTCCACATGAGGCGCGAACGTTTTTGATGGTTACTCTTCTACAATTTCTCGACAAGAGCATTGTTTTTTTACTACAATTACAGCGCTGATTGCCTTTCTGCAATTTGGAACACACAAGAAGCAGCAAGACAAGCACGAATAGCTGGCGAATAAGCGAGGTTCAGGTGGTTCAAAATGATTAAGCAATTTTTCTTGTTGGAGAAATAATTTTCCTTGGAAAGCAATTTTTATTTTACTCTTTTTAGTTTCCAAGCTTTCAACAAATTACTCTAATTATGCTTATTAAATATGGGTCTTGAGCATAGGCGCTTATGCATTTTTTTCAAAAGCTACTCTAAAGTGACAAACAAGCTAATCTTCTATGTTTGGCTCTTTCAAATTGTTGACAAAAACTACTCGGTTGGCAGCATGTGGTAAAGGCGTCGTGAAGATTTCAATTCCTTTATTGCATTCTGCGCCACTGACGTTGACAGCGGGGATAACATAAGTTACTAGAGCAGACATCTTGTATCAGCCGTTTACTGCGCTCATAAACCTTATAGCTTACTATAAAGGCGTATGTTGATATTTTCCCTGTCTATAGCCAATGAAAATGCGTTTGCCACCATATATCAACCGATATACCTCAGTCACAAGCTGATACGTGTTGTCTGTCAACCTATTTTGTCCAAGATCAAAAATACGTTTGGCAGAAACCATATATCAGACTGCGCATCTGTGCTTATTATGATGAATATATCATATAGAAGAGCTGACGCAACTAAGAGTGCTTGACTCCGAAGCCTTTAAACAATAGCTTTAAATGTGTCGTTTATGTCAAGCCGCTAAAGATTGGAAATCTTTTAAAGTTTGCAACAAATTAAATGATCCGAAAGGAAAAGACCCTAAACAATGATCTCGAATAATAAACGTTTTGCTTTGGCTTCTGTGTGACGCATCTGGAAACCATGCAAAGTTAGTAACAAAGAAAACTGTTTGTGAATATTGATGGCGTTTTACATCTTCAATCCATTGGTTCTTTTTAAGTCGCAGATTGAAGAGTCATCTTTAGTGAAAGAGAGACAACTATGCTTTTTATACGCCCGGTATCATCTCCGTCCGTCCGGCAGTCCGGCTGTCCGGTGTCCGCTTTCCTTTCCGCTCCATAACTTCTAAAGTTTTGATTCCATCTGCACAATTTTTTCTGAGTATATACCTTATGGGTAGAACGTGTGTCGCAAACTATTTTTAACATCACTGGTTACATAATATGGGAGTTATATTGGATTATGTAATATTCCCTTCCGCTCCATAACTTTTAGAGTTTTGATTCCATCTGCACAGTTTTTTCTGAGTATATACCTTATGGGTAGAAGGTGTGTCGCAGACTATTTTTAACATAACTAGTTACATAATATGGAAGTTATATTGGATTATGTAATATTCCCTTCCGCTCCAAAACTTTCAAAGTTTTTATTCCATCTGGACAATTTTTTCTGAGGATATAGCTTATGGGTAGAAGGTGTGTCAGCTTCCTTGGATAATTTAGTGATAGCTATGGTGGCCAAAACCTAAAAAGTTTAGAATTATAATTATTTCTCTGTTTTAAAGGCTCTTCAATTCAGTTTTATTACCCATATGGTAAAGCAAATATAGCTGCTTAAAGATATGTTTGACAATATTCATAAACCTGGTTGTAAGTGTAAACAGATAAGACTTGTATATTTACACACCATTGATCATCTCAGAGATTAGGCTCTGTTCAAATATACCTATATAAAATGTGGCAAACATCCTGGTCAGTGATGTCTTCAGCAAGTCATTAAACCCACTGACCCGTCAGAATTAGCTGACACAAAGAAAGAGATTTCTGGATAATAAATTTTTATCTCTTTTCCCGTTACTTCTCGGGTACTTTTCGGGCCAGATTAATAAATCAATGTGTTACTTCTCTATGATTTAACATTTTAGCTTGTTTTAGGATTTTTTTTGGTACGGCTGCAGTTACTGTGCCTTTCCGGGCGTATTTTTGGTTTCCTGAAACTATTGTTTATGTATAGCACTGCCTAATTCCATAGAAAAATTAAAGACTCTTTCCATTGATGAAAAGGCATGACAATTATTTATAGGTTTTAATATGTGAGAACACACAAATTGATGACATCAGTAGCTAGGCTCATATCAAATGGCATGATGTGTAATGTAGTACAAGCTGACCTAGGTGTTTTGGTTTTATTATTTTATGCCTGTCAATGTTTTGTTGTATATTTTACTAAACTTTACTAATTATTCTTTGACGGGGTTTTCTTGTTGGGTTTATCTAAGACAGTTAAAAACGTATGTGTATTCACATTGACATGTTTGTTAGTGTAAGGTACATGTACATGTAGTTTCCCAAGCTTAATACTCAATTTAAATGGTATTTTAAAACATTAACCAGCCCCCGCTTTTCCTGACGTATCGATTTTGCATCACACCAACAACGCTCTAATTGTAATTGTGTAACTCGCCTTTTTGATAAAAGGGTTTTCTTTCATATAACACTTGACGTCAACTCGCAAATACATATTTATCTCTTTTCCCGTTACTTCTCGGATACTTTTAAGGCCAGATTAATAAATCAATGCGTTACTTCTCTATGATTTACTATTTTGCTTTCTATAATCTACCACTTTTGCAGTTTACTCGCGGATACAAAGGGTTAATATTATCACGCAGATACAGGCTCTATTTTAACTGTACAAGTATTTCGTTCTAATTTCATGTAAATTCATTTAGCATCAAACAGCTCAGATGTATATATTTATGAACACTAAAACACAGGGGAAGGGAAAAACTTCTTGTCTAAAATAACCACGAAGACAAGTTTTTTTGTTAAAAAGTGGCCTTTTAGGTCTTTATATCCTATAATTTGTTGTAATAAACTTTGTAGTAATAAACTAAATCCGTGATATTTCATTCGGTTGACGACTGACTGGAGCTCGGCTTGTCAATATAATTTTCTGGAACACTTTGATGCTTAAAGGAGGGGAAATCTCTAGAAATACATAGGGGTTATCGTCGATAACAACCTTCAAAGTGCTTAAAACTTTTCACGTCAATTACCTCCAGTGACCCACAAGCTAATAAACACAGACAGAAGTATGTCCTTTCAGTGGCTTATCTGTGTAGCCATTTTTCCGTTTCAAGATGACGTATTGTTTGTGTAGCTATTTGTAGATCAATAATGAAGTATTTTTACCGCTCTCTAATGTATAATGGTAGATTTAGGTCCAAAAAAACATGGGGCAAACTTGAAGTGGGAAGATTGTCTCTGAATATATAGGTCAGTATACAACCGCACGCCATTGCTTAGCCAGCCATTGGCTAAATTGCATCCCATGACTACTCTATAACGCACTTAATTTTTTTTCAACAATAATTGGATAAAACTAATGAAAAAATTGTGGCGGCCTTGTGGATGGCCTATGGAGCTTATTCTCTATTGTAACACAACCTTCAAATTTCAATTATTCGCTTACGAGGGGAAAAACATACATTGGACAGTTCTTTTGGACTAAATGAACTCTACTCTTTCCATCTAAACTAGTCTACAGCTTAGATTTTCTTTCCCTTTAACGTATCTTCAGCCTATTTTACATAAAGTAAGCTTGTTAAACATACACATGTGTTGTATAAACATCCAATTTTTATCAGTTTTCATTTTTGGAGAATAAACATAATCCAACATGTTATCGGCTGTAAATTAGACTGTAAAGCAGACTCTAATCTTCTTGCAGATCTCTTTAATGTTAGAATTTAGAAAACCTGTTCTATTTTATATTTTGTATATTACTGGTATAGTATAAATCTAAAATCTCAAGGATCCGGTTGCTCTCTGTAAACCCCCGTTTGGGTTCCGGGCAGATAAGAGAGAACTTTTCCAAAGTTGCTAGATCCAAAGAAGAGAATAATTCTTGGGGCCTCTGTGGGTACCAGGCGATAATAATTGGTCCACAGAAAAATGTCAGTGGTGTTGACCAATGTTGACTGATTGATTGGGGCTTAGCGTCAACAGCTATATACGACTCAAGAGCTATATGGCGACAAAAGTACCAACTGATCAAAAGACCACCCTCAACAAACCGAAAACATTTTCATTTGAACATTAGGCTGAACAGACAATAGAACGGCAAGTTCAATTCAATCCAATTGATTTATTACAGGCACACATACCAAACACTGATGTATTTGGCATACTTAATGTTCCTCCTTGCTGGATCAGCATACTCAAACATCTAAAACTAGTTATTTATAATTCCCTAAAGATAAAAACAAATTGTTATTTATATATTTATTTATATTTCTATGATATACTTATGTTAAAAATTTTGTTTTATTAGTTTTTACATTTGCGCGTTTCTATCAATTTTGTTACAGTGCATTTTTGATGTAATAATTTCGCCGCCATATAAGTGAAATAACCTTTAGCTCTGCACTAACGCCAATCAATGAATAAATCTATTGATCTGCAGTCATAATTAGACAATTAAATTCATTATGTTGTATTGTTTACATCCGAATGTCTTAAAGTAGCATGAGCTGCCAAAATTCACACTTTTTTCCATAATTACTGATCGTCACGACAGTAAGAGGCTTTGAAGGCTGTCGGAAAACTAAATGATTGGAATGAGGAAAATCCATACATTATGTGGCGTGTACAAACCGTAGACGTGTTCAAAAAGTAAACAAAATATAAATAACCGGGACGCCATTCATTCATTCTAAGCCAAAGTTAGTTCAAAACAATACTTTATCGTACATTTTCGAGACTAGAAGCACTATATAGAGCTTCTGAATTATACGTCTTCCGAAAAATAGCGAATAATTTCAAAATTCTGTTTTAACGAGCTAAATGCCGACTGTCAGACAACGAGCGTCACCAAAAATCGGTGGAAAAAGTTCTGTCAATTTACTGTTATTCTCACTAATGCAAGCTTTGTAAATCCATATGTGTCCTATTCCCAGCTATATGTCAGTACATCAGTGGGAAATTGCCCATTATCTTTAAGGCTTATATACGGCGACTTTGTTAAAATGGTTACCTCCGATGAACTGGGAGATATATTACTGTGGCCGGTATGTGTAACTACATTGACAAGTTTCCCAAATAAAGGATAATTGTTTCCGTTCGGTTTAAGTAGCTAAATGAACTAAGCATGAACGACCATCGAAACCTTCCAGACGAAGGCTTTCACTGAGGATGATATGTGTACAATCGATGTAAGACGTCCAAACACGTGCTAAAAATAACGGTAGCAATAAAAGAAACTCATTATAAACTGCCAATTGATTAAGGCTCTGTTCGACGTTACCAATTCCGCCTTCTATATAGTATATAATTCCAGGTCCTTTTAACCTCCAAAATAGTCATCAACACTCCTTTTTATTTTATTGTATTTTTTAAGTAAACGGGTGTGTTTGAGTAGTCGCCTTTTACGACCAAGCTTGCCTGGGAACTGTGAGCCAATTCTTATCCCCCGGAACCCACACGGGGACCCAAGGATTAGTCGCCTCTTACGATCAAGCACCTTTGGAAGGCTGAGGGTCTTATCTTAACTCCCCAGAACCCACACGGGGGATTTATATAGGTTGTCCACATACATACTTATGTAGTAATAATTGACGTTTTGAAGATAATTGTGATATATAATCATGTTTTCAACTTGATTTAATCAGTATGTAGCGAGTCACATGTCCGTTAATCGCAACCGTGTTTAAATACTCCACCGCCGATAGCAGATCCCCACTAGTATACATGTACAATGTAAAACTAGGGAGTAATACAATATTGTGGCTATATAATTTTTACTATCTAAACTTTATGATGGGTCGAGGTTATTTGTAATTTTTGTCTTTTTAATATACACAAAGATAAAAGTTAAGCACCCCCCTGGAAAGTCTGCACCGACGGATAAAATCATTAGTATATGTCACTTTAAGTGTGTCAAACACATCCCGAGAGCAGGAGGCAAATAGCGCGCATAGCCTCCATTAACTTTCAACCTGCGTCTCAACCCTCGAGTGAGACGTCGGATCTGGGGTAACAAAATCTACTAGACTTAAAGACGATAACCGACAGACGATAACCGACACGTTCGTGTTGGATTACTGTGATCTAACAAACCTAAACATTTGACGTTGTACTCTTTTCTTGATACCTTTGACCACCCCTACGTTCCATTTAACGCTTTTATTAAAATTTGTCTTTCAACCCCTAAATTTTCATTGACAGTAGACCTATGTATTGGCCAATACGATCCTTTTACAGCATTGTTCGAACATAAATGCTAATATTTTATACTTTACTTTATTTTATATATCCTCAAATGTTCCAGATGTATTTTACTTGAAATGTTGGCCAATCATCGCTAATTTAATAAACCAACGCCTTATGAATACTTGATAATTGAGGTTGAAAATGTTGGACTTACTATAGCCGTTTTGAAAAACTAAATACTTGGCCATGTTGGTCTCAAATTGAAGCTGGACAAAGGAACATTATTAAAATGCCCACAATACGTCTAACCCAAGTCATTCAGACCGTATAACCTGTTTCCAACTTTAGATGCAGTTAATCTTCTTCACTGTCTACGTCTGTTGACTGTAAATGGCAAATTAACTTTTTTCGATTCCTTCAATTTTTTACGAGGGACATTAATCTTGCTTTTTATTGTACAGTGGCGTCCATCAAGGGACGTGTTTTGACCAATTGCCTTCTCGGCAAGGCACAAGAAGTAAAAAAATAATGACTTCTGTTCTTTGCAAAGAGGGATGGTACTAGGTCCTTCGCGTTGACATGCGATCTGTCAAATCCATTTCTGAACAACTGTAGGATATGTAAAGATTTCTGTGCCAACGTAAAGATAACATGGCTAGTGTAAACATAAAACTATACATTAAAAAAGGATACATCATTATAAAGTATATAATTGAGGTTTCTGATATAGTAGGTTTCCCCAATATTTTAGCGTGTTGTATTCGTTTTTAGACGTTCCAATGCCCCCGTTCCACAATTGAAGCGGTTATAAAAGGCCTAGTTTAAGTAATATCGATTGCATAAATATAACAATGCTTGAAAGTAAATGTAAATACTCCAGCTGGTATGCAACAAAGACATTCTGATGTTGGAATTTGAGGACCTGGCGAAGGCTCCATTGGTCGGACAAAAGTCGTTTCTTGCTAAACGTCACGGATGAGCGAACGAGGGTTTGGAGGCACAAAAACACAGCGTATACACCCAAGAACATCCATCCATATGTTCCTTATGGAGGTGGCTCTGTAAAGGTTTGGGGTGCATCCCACCTAACAGGTGACTTGTACTTTCGAAAGGTCCTGCAACGAGCTGTCGTGCCTTATTTTGAGAACCACCCATTAGGCTCAAGGCCTGTATTCATGGATGACAGCGCCAGACCTCATCGTTCCCGGGCAGTAATAGCCTACTTCCAAAACAAAGATGTAACAACTCTGCCTTGGCTCGCCGTGAGTCTGGATTGGAATCCTTTAGAGCACGTTTGGGATAGGATGGGCAGAAACATTCAAGCCCTAGAGCCTCCTTTACAAAATCTGCAGGAATTAGAAACCGCAATACATCGATATTGGCGGCAGTTGCCCCTTCAACAGATCCGACGTCTCACTGGGGGGTTGAGACGAAGGTTGGAAGCTGTAATTCGGACTAATGGAGGCTATACGCGCTATTGGCCTTCTGCTCTAGTGATGTGTTTTACACACTCAAAGTGACACCCTGTGAAGCCAGATGGACTCCGAAGTTTCAAACTTACAAGCATCTTTTTATTATGTTAAAATACACTTGATTTGGCTAACGATATTCGGAATACATTGTCATAAATGGTGATTTCTTATCGCCAGAATGTTGCCCTATATGATCACAATCTTTGCTGCAATATCAGTTTGCCAACAATCTCCAAACACCAATGATTTTATCGGTCGGTGCAGACTTTCCAAGAGGATGCTTAACTTTTTTCTTTGTGTATATTTTAAAAAATAATTAACAATTGTTTTTATCAGTTTTAACTATTTTCTGTTTCTGACAAAAAATTTGATAAGCGTTTGATAAGCAGCCTTGGGCATATGTGAAAAGCATGAGTCGTTTTTAATTTGATAGATTTCGTGTCACTCGTATTAAGATTGGAACTGTCAAGATAAATATAGGTACTGATAAGAGATAAAAGTTTGGGTGGCTTGTCTGTGTTTTCCTGCCACACTCAGTATGAAGATATTTAGCGTTATTCGTGATTGATTTGAAGATTTGGACCTTTTATCCAATGTAAGTGTTACTACTCTTGTAACAATGTCCTCGAGCGAGTCGAGCTATGAAGGGATTGGGGTGAACTTACCACTGGTTTAAATGGAAGAATTTGCAATTTGAACAACGTCCTAGGGACTCTCAGTATTGTGCAATTTTCATAAACGAACTCGGGACAAAAATAATAGTGAAACTAGAGGTTGTTGAAGTCGCAACGGGGCAAATCAAAGCGTCAAAATGTTACTTAAAGTGGCATGAGCTGCCAAAATGTTGATATTTTGACGTAAAACAAAATGTAGAAATTATCGGTTATTTTTCTCAAGACTTATAATTTAGAAGCTTTTTGGTGCTTCTAGTCTCGAAGATGTACGATAAAGTATTGTTTTGAACTAACTTTGGCTTAGAATGAATGAATGATCGTCCCGGTTATTTAAATTTTGTTTACTTTTCGAACACTATTCCGGTTCATATAGGCCACATAATGTATGGATTTTCCTCATTCCAACGCCAATCATTTAGTTTTCCGATGGCCTTCAAAGCCTCTAACTGTTGTGACGATCAGAAATTATGAAAAAAAGTGTAAATTTTGGCAGCTCATGCCACTTTAATAATCAAGAACCAATCTGCTCTGTTTCTTTTGTAAAGCACACAAGTACGACTTAACATAAAATCTTCAGTGTTTTCTCACAGGCACTTGTTTTTGATGGAAGCAAATAAGTCACTGTTTTGGTAAGCAAGCTACAATCATCATCAGGGAAATTATCCACACTGATTGGCCAGGAAAAAATCCGTGCCAGGGTGAGAATATGTCTCACGACTCACGACGTGGTGGTACGGTAACCCCAAGTCGTGATTGTTATTCATTTACGTGAAATCGTAAATATTTGCAGTATTTAGGTTAAACAATCCCTGAGATCAAATTGTGAACCCGTTTCCTCCTCCACTAAACATGGCAACGCCGCCATATATGTGGAATAATCTAGATTGCGACGTAAAGCATCAATCAATCCATCAAGGGATGATCCACAACAAATACAATCTTTATATTTAAAGACAAACAGATTGTTGCCATGGGCGTAATTAAATGCACTTATTTCCGCTGTGAACCTAACATTTCGTTCAGACAATATCTTCCATTTTGATCAAAACATTTTTGTGACGGCATTTATTCATTTCTCGGTAATCATGCGAACGACAATGATTAAGTAGACTGGCCAGACGCTTTTATCATCTTTGTGGGCTAAAAAAAATCGCGTCGTTTTGAAAGCCATTGGTGTCCAATACAGTCTTCATTTCTAGACAATAACTGTTACAGAAACGTGACTTAAAATGCACCACACCTTCTTCCACGACATACCTTAACGTCATTTCAATCTTCAATTATAACTCACTCATTTATCTTGCCGTATTGTGTGTTAATAGTCATTTTGTTTAATGTAACGCATTTTGGTTGATTGATTGATTGATTGGAGCTTTACGCAGCGCTCAAGATTATTTCACTTATTTGGCGGCTAAAAGAATTATATTAAGCAGATCTGTTCACATCAAAAATACATTTTTAAACAGAAATTGTCAGAAACACAAAATAGCTAAAAGCAAAGAAATTATATTTGAAGTACAAAAAAAATCACATTTATCTCAAAAACAAAACTTTCCACATATGGAGATACAAATCCACACCGCGGAACGCCAGGACCCTGTTTCACAAAGCGGCGTAAATGTATTTTTTGCGTAACTTTCTTACTAACATATCTCTACGGTATGGGTTGCTATGGCAGTTACGTGGAAACTTACGCTACGCCGCTTTGTGAAACAGGCTCCAGGCCTTTTGGAATACCATTTTAGTTTTTTTTTAACAATTGGGATTCGGAACCAAAATTTCAATAAGTAACCATGATTACCTATACTGGGTTAAGATATCGAAAACATACCAGATACACTGATACGATATAATAACAATAATGCATTTTCTGAATTTCACAACACTTAACATGTCATATATAAACTTAATGTTGTCAGGTAAAGATTTAGCGACAGTTGATTGGGTTATTTTCGTTTGGTTTATCTATTTTCATAGAATTCTAGACTGTTCTAAAACACTAAGACACCTGATTCCAGAACCCTGGGATTAGCTATGGTTATGTTGCTCAGAATACCAATTCAAAAAATGAAATATAATTTGCGTGTTAAATTATTCGATAATGGTTTTCCCAACAAATTGACTCGTGGGGATAGAACTAAATGTCCTTTATTTAGTTTAAAATACTTAAAGTTGTAAAGTGGAATTTTACAATGTCACATCTGTATCAGTGTTACAGCTACATCTATGTTACATGAAATTCGGCAATATCAGCAAGTGAGCTATCAGTTATTTTGAGGTCGATGACTCCTAGACATCTAATCACACAGGTTATGTAAGAAAACTACAAGAAAGATATATGTTTAGATCAGACAATACAACACATGAGTTTACAATGTCTAACCTGAACACCTGCGATTGGATGACAAATTGGATGATAATTTTCACTGTCTTTTCCTATGACCCTATAACGATATTCTTACCATAGCTTAAGATACGTAAGCATTGTCAATGTTACACAAAGTGTTCCAGAAAATTCTACTGACTAAGGCCAAGCTCCTGTCAGTCGTCAACCTAATGAAATATCATAGGTTTACTTTATTACAACAATTTATGATGGGGTATAAAGGTCTAAATGATATACCTCTTTTTAACACAATTAGAAACTTGTCTCCATGGTAATTTTAGACAAGAAGATTTTTCCTGTGCCCGTGTGTTTTAGTGTTCATAAATATAAATAACAAAACCTGTCATGATATGTTGTATTACTGTTGAGGTGTCTGATCTTACAGTCACTACTTCTGAGGAAAGGACGTAAATGAAAGAAAACAATAAAACCTAGTAATAAACTCTTAAGCATATTCGTTTGAGTAAGCATTTATTCTTCTCCCTTTTTTTTGTTAAACCTTCCAACCGTTTATGTATGTTAGCATAAGCCATTTAAAACGTGTTTTCAAGTTACATTTGACACTATTGCAGTCAGTCAAATCCATTTTGTACCCCCCATTCTCAAGTACACACCACAGTAAAGGTTACTTTCCACAAATGGTCAAATTACAATTCCTGAGCATATCAGGTTTCAAAAGAAAATCAAAAGAATGTCATTGTTAAAAAAAAAAAATAGAAAATGTGTTCAGAGCGTCTAAATTATTCAATCATGGTTCTCTCACCACCCTGACTCTTGGTGGTTGACCAAGATGTTGTTTTGGAGTTTTTCTATGTTGTAAATTGGAAGAATGCAACGCCACATCTATATTTTTTATATTCATGGATGGCGTGATGTCACAAGTGCTATATTTTGCTCATAGTTTTTACAAATGTTACCCAAGCTGGTATGGGATATTCCTGTGCTATCTATAGTAGTTGGTTGCTTGTTTGGGGTTTTACGCCGCGCTCAAGATTATTTCACTTATATGCCGCGTTGCCAGTTTTACTGTGGGAGGAAACCGGGCTCTATGCCCGGAGGAAACCCACGGTCTTCCGGTGGTAACTGGCAACCATCCCACATTGGTCGTTCGAGTGAAAACCCAGTCAGAAAATTTTCCAATTTTTTTTTGGACTGAGTGGGATTCGAACCCGCGACCCATTAGTGGAAAGCGCTATCTCTAGTAAAAATCATATATAAAACTTATGCATCTATGGCAGAGGCTGCACATAGCCCTTCGTTTGGAGAATACGAGTAATTGACAGCCAACGGTCTCCATACTGACCCCATCGCTCGAGAAATAGATTTAAAACTCAATTGTGGCCTATATATGATGTAATATTTATGCCACATGCTTCTCTTTCTAAGATTGAGACCGGAGACGATACACTGACTTTTTCCTCGTCATACACAATTGTAGTTTATGGAGACTACATGTCTGTCTCACATCCGTCCACACAGTTCATCTGGTCTCAAATCATTTGTTTCGTTATTTTCCTCGTTTTGTGCTGTTCTCGAATTGGATGTTTACAAAAATGCGCAACTGATTCAAAATCTTACACGACATACTTGCATGGTCTAAAATCTTTCCGGTCTCTATCTGGATATAGCGCCAAACAAACATCAAAGAAAATGTCCGGCATCATTTTGAAAAAGTATGTTTAAGACTGTTTTCCGCTCTAACTGATTTAACAATAATGCTAACCAATGAGTAACAATTGCTATAAGTGTCTTATTGTGTCAAGTTAAACTGTCGTCGACATATACATCTAAAGACTATTACCCGAGGAACACTAACAGAGCCTTGATGTCACAGATTGCTAAATCACAGTTTTTAACACAGGACATACCTTTAGTTTACCATCAGCCCACAGAGTAAACCCATTTTCGGTCGTTGAATCAAGCTCTTTAAACAACATGAATAAAAAATAGCATGTATTCTATGGAGGGGGATATCCGCCAAAAGTCTATGTGGGTAACTGTGTCAGTTTCAATGTACGCAGTGCTTACTTTTACTGTGTCGCTTGCGATACTCTTGCTTGAATGCGTGAAACGTTGTCCAATGCAGCGCCTACATTCCTTGCTTCGACTCTGGGCTACAGCCAGTGTGTTAAGTGGCCAGTGTAAAGCGAGCATGGTTCGTACTCCGGCTATGTCAAGAACTGCGCACGAGAGCGACAGCATTCCAGACAGCGAAGCTAGACGAATGGGAGCTCATACAGCCTTACCCACATATGTGGCTTTGTCCCATTATGACGACAGGGGGAGCTGCTGACAAATGTTTCGGAAATTATAGACGGCCCCTAAGTCGAGCTCGGAACTTGGTTATTTTTGAATTTAACTTATTTTATTGAAATTATATTCAATGACATTAGGCACAAGTTCTTGAAACTTACGAGTCCCTCTCCCTACATATGTGCAAAATGATGAAGTAAAAATGCAAGATAGAAAAAATAACATTTATTCTATAATTAAGTGAACCGATATATTTTACGTCATCAGGGCCATATAGGAACATACAGTGAAACAGTTAAAAATTATAACAGTTTCTGGTTAAGCACAATTTTATTTTTCCTCTGATATTAACTATAACAATGACGATACTGAGAAGAGGGAGCAAAAAAAAAAGAAAAGAAAAAACTTTTACTCAGAAAAAAAACAAACAAAAGAAATATATATGGACTAGAAATATGAACGAGAGTAGCTATAGAGTTAGCTAAAGAAGTATTTTCATTCTGTGTACATATATACATTTATGTACACGTTTGAGACAAGAAGATTTTCCCTGTGCCCGTGTGTTTTAGTGATCATAAATATATACATACATCAAATTGGAAATTCATAAATTGTTGTTGTTGCACGTGTATATATATGCCCAGATAACGAGCTAAGTTATTGAATATTCACACTACCAATATAGGCTATGATAAGGCCAGGCCGAATTATTTTAAATGTTAAAGTGGCATGAGCTGCCAAAATTCACACTTTTTGCATGATTTCTGATCGTCACGACAGTAAGGGGCTTTGAAGGCCATCGAAAAACTAATAGATTGGCTTTGGAATGAGGAAAATCCATACAGTATGTGGCCTATACGAACCGAAAACGTGTTCGAAAAGTAAACAAAATTTAAATAACCGGGACGACCATTCATTCCTTTTCAGCCAAAGTTAGTTCAAAACAATACTTTATCGTACATTTTCGAGACTAAAAGCACTAAAAAGCTTCTGAATTATACGTCTCTTGAGAAAAATAGCCAATAATTTCAACATTCTGTTTTAACGTCAAAATATCAACATTTTGGCAGATAATGCCAATTTAATTATTATAATCTTTAAATCAAGGCCTTGGCCTATTTCAACTTAACTTAGGTAGGCCTATTATTAAATAATATTATTATTTTATTAATATTATTCGTAGGCACCCCCTATTCACGCTGGAAATACTGTCATAGACGTAAAGGGATCGTCTATAATTTCCAATATTTTATTTAAAAGCGCCCCCTGTCGTCATAATCGTACTTAGCCACATATGTGGATAAGCCTGCACGCGGTTGTATTTGTCTAGCTTCGCGGAGCAAGATCTCCAAAGAAAAGGGCCAAAACTGCGCAGCTATCAGACACGACCGAACTGACATAGCCAGGCTTACAGTAAACGTAAGCATTGCGCACGTTGAAACTGACACAGTTACACTCATACAGTCCTGCTTGCTAGTCACATAGCAGGGTCTCGGTGGTGACATTACAGAAGAAGCAGAGTGAACAAACACTACACACATTGAAACCGACACAGCTACACACATAGACTTTTGGCGGATATCCCCCTCCATAGTATTCAACTAAAAATTTCAAAATGGCGGTTACTAGTATTTCTAATATGGCGTGTAGCAATATATTGAAGAATTAGACGTTCTTGAGACAAACATCCCCTTTGACTTTGTTATTCAAAGGTTGTATGAACAGCATTGCACAGTTGGTGTTAATTGTGTTAATGCTACAGTTACCGTTGTGGGACAGTTGAGTAAGTTAAACAGCTCAGTGATAGATGAAGTCATACACAATCTCCATTGTGTACGTAACCTCTCAAAGTGGTGAGGAAATGCGCATCTCTGCTGTGTCTGGACGTCTTACATTACGAGTTTGATGTCTTTTTGACGTTTTATTCATACGAATGGACACGCCAATAAGCTAAAACAACCAACTATCTTTTTGACGCAATTTTCCGAGTAGTTTCGGAAAATATGCATAATTCCTATTGGCTCTTTATTAGACTACCAGTGAACTACCGCGAAGGTTCTTTCAATTCAAATCATGTCTTTCAAGAATACTTTTATTCCAAATACAAACAGCTAAACCTGCTTTGACCAACCGAGTATCTTACGTTGAAGTGTCATATTATGACTTCAGACGAAGAAAAGAAATGACTGAGCTACAAATCGTCTGTTCAAGGCAAACTCACTCTTTTTAACATGTTTCATAAATTTATTGCCGTTCTTTATATTTTATTGTATTTTTTTTTTAGGTTAACGGGCCTGTTTGAGAAAACGTTTTTTTCACCGGAATATTAGTGGATTGTGCGGCCTAAAACTCCAATCAATCAACCATATACAAACTGTACAAACACAAACCAATTTTAGGCCTAATTCTTTCCTACTGCTGTATATAAAAGTGATAAGAAAGAGATAGCGCCTAAGCCTATGAATGCTAGCAAAGAAGTTTGAAAGTGACTGGAAGACTTGTATGGAACCCAAATCTCTTGCAAAGGAAATCGGTTTACCATATACGCTGATATTCTATAGACTTTTATTTCAACTTCGGTCCTGTAAACGGAAGATAGAAATCTGTTGCTTAGCTATTTTTGACATTTGATTTGCCAGACATAATAAAGTACATGGTCAATTGAACAATACACTAAAACATGTCAAGTGTGTAATACAATACACATTGAACGGACAATAAACTACCAAGCGTTCATTGATTCCAGTTCGTTAACCTTCATCTAAGTTAGCGGAAAGATGTAGTTAATAAATGATTGTGGAACAGAATATCTGTTTACTGTTCTGTGAAACTATATATTAGATCTGCTGAACTGAATACAGACTAAAACAAGTGAAAGAAAATGTGTTGCTAAAACTTTATGAACAACCTTGGGCAATATTTTTCTATTTGTGTTAAGTATGTTGTAGAACATGTAATTTACAACTAACCGAAACGAAAATTTAATTTTAGAGGCAGCACATACAAAATTCAATGCTGCATTTACAGCCCTACGGTATGGTTACGCAAGTTATTAAGCACTGTGACATTCCTCCCCCCAATTGACCATTTTTGTTAATCCTGTCATACGTCTTTATTAGACTACGATCTCTAACAATATATTATCAATTCCAGTAGATGGTGCCGTGTTAGAAGAGGCAATAAATTCTTTTGCATTAAAACATATTTGTATTTGTGGACATGGACAGTCAGAGCGGTTAGACGTGTGTTACACAGGCTCCGTGAGTAAGGTATTAGTCACACCCTAACTGGACAAGGCATATCACTGCATAGTTCACTTGAGGATCAGTTTCCGTCGGTCAACGGTTGTATGATATATACCTAAGATGCCGAGAACCAGTAAAACATCAGACCAGGAAGAAATCATAACCTTAGACCCCAACAGTAATCCTGATGACTTCAAAGAGTTTATGGACTTTATTAAAAAATCGGTAAGCGATATTAAAATTACTTTACACAGACAAGAAGCCCGACAAATAGTTCAACGAGAAGTTATTAAAACTGGAACAAAAACAAAAACAAAACCGTGACATTACAAAAATATCCGAAGTACAATCTAACCAAAAGAAACAATCTGACCAGCTGAAAAATAGGTGTTATGAACCTACAAAAAGAAAATAAAGCCTTAAAAGATCGCGTCTTGAATCAGGAACGATACAGTCGGCAATTTAATTTACGTTTTGGCGGAATTCTGGAAACTGACAACGAAAGTCCTATTGACATAACTGTTTAACTATTATTGAAAATCACATAAAACTGCCTAACATTTCTGTAGAAAATGCACACAGGTCCGGCCCCAAACGCGATGACAGTAAAAGACATATTATTTGTAAGTTTCTGTGCCGACCCGAAAAGAGAAGTGTTTTATTAGCAGCCAAGTCGATTCTCAAAGATAAAGGTGTTTATGTTATGGATGACTTGATCCCAGAAGATCGTCGGAAAAAACTCTATTCAGAGATTTTATGGCTAACTGTTATTCACAGTGCAAAAAAAAAAACTGTTTTTCGCGTGGAAATCTTTACGTTGACGGAAAAATGATTGAGGAATCGTCCGTCCAGTGACAGAAAAATGTACTAACTGGTCCGTTTTGTTCTCGGTATTTTTAGAAATGTTTGGATCTATTCAAGCCGAAATATATGTACAGGCCAAACATTGGTCTACAATTAATTGCTGAAATAGAATAACATTAGTATAGGCTACCAAGCGTGGATTATCAGTTACTTTACTTGGTCACTATATATAATAATATTGGGTAGTAGAAAAATACGCTTACTTTATTCAAGAAAAAGGACACTCCGGGGTACATTGAATGTATGGTACATTGCAGTAAAACCATGGTAAACTATGATAACATTAAATCTACGTCCATGAACGCCTTACTTTTTATCAATGATATGCTATGGTCTTTATATCAAGGAATTCACATATATATCAAAATATTGTTTCATTCGTTATTCCAATTTTTATATATGTAAAGCGTATCTTAAGGATTCCAGTTTTTGTTTTTCACCCAAGAAAAAATGATATCTGTTTTGCTAGAGCTAGTAAGAGGCTTACTTGGCGGTACTTGTGGACCTGGGTTATTTGAATATTGGATTGAAACTAATGCAGATCTACCGTACACACTTTAAGCTTTCAAACAATGCCTGCTTGAGGATACCTGAGTGTGTGTTTTAACCAAGTTTTGAACAGTTTGGCTGAGAATATGTAGGCTTCAAATGGTCTAAATTGCGGTAGGCCTATCCATGTTGAATCGTGTGTAGCGTGAAACCTGCATGCATAAAGGGATTTATAGCATGGGATTTGTAGCATGCGATTAAAATGGATGCTTTTAATTGGTTGATACGGTTTGTCAACCAATCAAAAACATCCATTTTTATCGCATGCGACAAGTCAGTGCGATTTATCGTACCGACTTGTCGCATGAGCGGTGTAAGCGGACTTTTAAGCTCCGTTCAGGTCGATCTAAGATCCGATCTGATCGTTGTAAGCTCCAGTGTGTAGTGAATCTGCGACCAATCAGTCGAAGAACTTTTTTCGACATGATCGGCCTTAGGACTCTTCAGATGGGTCTCAGACTGACCAGTCTTACGATCGTAAGGATAGAAACATGTTCTATTTTCTCCCGATCAAGCTTCAGGTCACAGCCAATCAGCGACCTTTACTTCATCACGTGATCAATTTTTTTCTGGGCGTTTCGAAGATGTTGTATTGTTACGTCATTCCTTAATGGCGTGCCAGTCTGCAGAATATAGTGACGAAATTCCTTTCCCATCAATTGATCGCGTCGACCTGGGCGGGCTTAAAGACTGATCAGTCGGTAATCGTAGGCTGAACGATAAACCATTTTCAGTCGACATGAACGCTCTTAAGATTCAATCGCAGACAATCGGATCGGATCTTAACTCGACCTGAGCCAGGCTTAATTTTATGTTGTCAAGGAGTCTTATTAAGTGGTCTAATTGAAATTGTGTCATGGTTGCGGCGTTTTTCGTTTGACAAATCTGATACCCAGTGGACAGAGAGTGGGCGGGGCTTAAGCGTTGAATAACTTCCCGAATTTGGAAGTTGTTGTATGGCTCCCTTGATTGGGTATCAGAGAGTAAACACCAGCCCTGATAGCTCAGTCGGTAGAGCGTCCGCTTCAGGCCTGGGAGATCCGGGTTCAAGCCCGGGTCGAGTCAGACCAAAGACTTTAACAGTGGTAGCTGTTACTGCTTCGCTTGGCGCTCAGCAATAGGAGTTAGAGCAGCGACTGGTTGGCCCGGTGTCAGTATACTGTGACTGGGTGAGGGGGCTTGCTGGTTGTCTTCGGCAAGTCGTCTCGGTGAGACAGCACCTAAAAGAGCGGTGGAAATCCGCCCTCTCACAAGGAGACAACGTTTTCATATAACCGAAATACTGTTGAGCAGGACGCAAAACCCCAATCACTCACTCACACGTGCTAGTTGATTGACAACTACAAGAAATACAAGTAATAATGATGGAAGAAATTCTGAGAAGTTTGGCCTCGTGCTTCGCACTCGGCCACACCTCTCAGAATATCTTCCATACCCTCGGGAAGCCATTCAATAACTCTAACATAGAAAGGAAAAACTGTTCTTACTGATTTAGATTAATTCTATTGGCAACACAGTAAAACCTTAACAATTTCGCGAATGTTTTTATGACGTAACCAACTAAAATCCCAATGCCTTATATTTAAATCAGCTACACGTTGTTAGTCGTGGGAGTTTTCCGTGGGTGCTATCATTTTCAGAAAAAAAACCCACATTATTTCTACCTTTTCAACAGTACCGGGCCCGCGTGGTGGTTTACGGAAGACCACGACGCAATAAATAAATTATCAACTTTTAAAACCCACATTTAAGCCAAAGGAGTTACTTACGCATTAGTAAACCAGGTAGACCTTTTTTTCAAGAAGTCAAATTTTCTTTTAATATATGCTTTGTAATTCATTCTAAGTTGTGAGACTATAGAGACGATTTGCTTAAACTACGAAGGATTTCTGTTGAATTTCTGTTTATTTTCCCTCCTTTAACATCATATTTTTTTGTATTTCTATCACGAGAAAATATAATCGGATTTTAAAATAGATGGCGAAGCTTTAAATGTGTTGTTTATGTCAAGCCGCTAAATATTGGAAATCTTTTAAAGTTTGCAACAAATTAAATGATCCGAAAGGAAAAGACCCTAAACAATTATCTCGAATAATAAACGTTTTGCTTTGGCTTCTGTGTGACGCATCTGGAAACCATGCAAAGTTGATAACAAAGAAAACTGTTTGTGAATATTGATGGCGTTTTACATCTTCAATCCATTGGTTCTTTTTAAGTCGCAGATTGAAGAGTCATCTTTAGTGAAAGAGAGACAACTATGCTTTTTATACGCCCGGCTTGAAAAGCGGGCTGTATTATGGTATCATCTCCGTCCGTCCAGCAGTCCGGCTGTCCGGTGTCCGCTTTCCCTTCCGCTCCATAACTTCTGAAGTTTTGATTCCATCTGCACAATTTTTTCTGAGTATATACCTTATGGATAGAACGTGTGTCGCAAACTATTTTTAACATCACTGGTTACATAATATGGGAGTTATATTGGATTATGTAATATTCCCTTCCGCTCCATAACTTTTAGAGTTTTGATTCCATCTGCACAGTTTTTTCTGAGTATATACCTTATGGGTAGAAGGTGTGTCGCAGATTATTTTTAACATAACTAGTTACATAATATGGAAGTTATATTGGATTATGTAATATTCCCTTCCGCTCCATAACTTTCAAAGTTTTTATTCCATCTGGACAATTTTTTCTGAGGATATAGCTTATGGGTAGAAGGTGTGTCAACTTCCTTGGATAAGTTAGTGATAGCTATGGTGGCCAAAACCTAAAAAGTTTAGAATTATAATTATTTCTCTGTTTTAAAGGCTCTTCAATTCAGTTTTATTACCCATATGGTAAAGCAAATATAGCTGCTTAAAGATATGTTTGACAATATTCATAAACCTGGTTGTAAGTGTAAACAGATAAGACTTGTATATTTACACACCATTGATCATCTCAGAGATTAGGCTCTGTTCAAATATACCTATATAAAATGTGGCAAACATCCTGGTCAGTGATGTCTTCAGCAAGTGATTGAACCCACTGACCCGTCAGAATTAGCTGACACAAAGAAAGAGATTTCTGGATAATAAATATTTATCTCTTTTCCCGTTACTTCTCGGGTACTTTTCGGGCCAGATTAATAAATCAATGTGTTACTTCTCTATGATTTAACATTTTAGCTGGACTCCAAGCCCAAGACCTGGACATTTAACACCAGATGAGATTTTTTATTTGAAGGACCCATTGCATATATTCAAAAATATATATATGGAAGGATTTGTTTTGGTATGGCTGCAGTTACTGTGCCTTTCCGGGCGTATTTTTGGTTTCCTGAAACTCTTGCACTGCCTAATTCCATAGAAAAATTAAAGACTCTTTCCATTGATGAAAAGGCATGACAATTATTTATAGGTTTTAATATGTGAGAACACACAAATTGATGACGTCAGTAGCTAGGCTCATATCAAATGGCATGATGTGTAATGTAGTACAAGCTGACCTAGGTGTTTTGGTTTTATTATTTTATGCCTGTCAATGTTTTGTTGTATATTTTACTAAACTTTACTAATTATTCTTTGACGAGGTTTTCTTGTTGGGTTTATCTAAGACAGTTAAAAACGTATGTGTATTCACATTGACATGTTTGTTAGTGTAAGGTACATGTACATGTAGTTTCCCAAGCTCAAGGCTCTTTTCCTGACGTATAGATTTTGCATCACACCAACAACGGTCAAATTGTAATTGTCTAACTCGCCTTTTCGACAAAAGGGTTTTCTTTCATATAACATTTAACGTCAACTCGCAAATAAATATTTATCTCTTTTCTCGTTACTTCTCGGATACTTTTAAGGCCAGATTAATAAATCAATGTGTTACTTCTCTATGATTTAATATTTTGCTTTCTATAATCTATCACTTTTACAGTTTACTCGCGGATACAAAGGGTTAATATTCTCACTGAGATACAGGCTCTATTTTAACTGTACAAGTATTTGGTTCTAATTTCATGTAAATTCATTTAACATCAAATAGCTCCGATATATATATATTTATGAACACTAAAACACAGGGGAAGGGGAAAAACTTCTTGTCTAAAATAACCACGAAAACAAGTTTTTGTGTTAAAAAGGGGCCTTTTAGGCCTTTATATCCTATAATTTGTTGTAATAAACTTTGTAGTAATAAACTAAATCCGTGATATTTCATTCGGTTGACGACTGACTGGAGCTCGGCTTGTCAATATAATTTTCTGGAACCCTTTGATGCTTAAAGGAGGGGAAATCTCTAGAAATACATAGGGGTTATCGTCGATAACAACCTTCAAAGTGCTTAAAACATTTCACGTCAATTACCTCCAGTGACCCTCAAGCTAATAAAAACAGACTGAAGTATGTCCTTTCAGTGGCTTATCTGTGTAGCCATTTTTCCGTTTTAGGATGACGTGATGTTTGTGTAGCTATTTGTAGATCAATAATGACGTATTTTGCCGCTCTCTAATGTATAATGGTAGATTTAGGTCCAAAAAAACATGGGGACAAACTTGAAGTGGGAAGATTGTCTCTGAATATATAGGTCAGTATACAACCGCACACCATTGCTTAGCCAGCCATTGGCTAAATTGCATCCCAGGCTACTCTATAAGGAACTTAATTTTTTTTCAACAATAATTGGATAAAACTAATGAAAAAATGGTGGCGGCCTTGTGAATGGCCTATGGGGCTTATTCTCTATTGTAACACTACCTTCAAATTTCAATTATTCGCTTACGAGGGGAAAAACATACATTGGACAGTTGTTTTGGACTAAATGAACTCTACTCTTTCCATCTAAACTAGTCTACAGCTTAGATTTTCTTTCCCTTTAACGTATCTTCAGCCTATTTTACATAAAGTAAGCTTGTTAAACATACACATGTGTTGTATAAACATCCAATTTTTATCAGTTTTCATTTTTGGAGAATAAACATAATCCAACATGTTATCGGCTGTAAATCAGACTCTAATCTACTTGCAGATCTCATCCCTTTAATGTAAAAATTTAAAAAACCTGTTCTATTTTACATTTTGTCTATTGCTGGTATAGTATAAATCTAAAATCTCAAGGATCCAGTTGCTCTCTGTAAACCCCCGTTTGGGTTCCGGGCAGATACGAGTAGACCCACAATTTCCTAAGTTGCTAGACCAAAGAAGAGATTAATGCTTGGGGCCTCTGTGGGTACCAGGCGATAAGAATTGGTCCACACGAAAATTTCAGTGGTGCAGACCAATATTGACTGATTGATTGGGGCTTAGCGTCAACAGCTATATACGACTCAACAGCTATATGGCGACAAAAGTACCAACCGATCAAAAGACCACCTCCGACAAACCGAAAACATTTTTATTTGAACATTAGGCTGAACAGACAATAGAACGTCAAGTTCAATTCAATGCAATTTTTTTCGCATTACTTGATTAATTCAGACATAAACTGTCACCATATGGAGTTTCATTTCTAAAATATGTTGTAAAATTGCTGAAAAAACAAGGCATCGCAGACGATACGTATACCCTCGCGTCCCCATGTCGTATAAGTAATGTCGCGAGGGTATATAAGGATCCCCCCTACATATGTACGTATGTATGCATGTAAGTAAAAGACTGCTCAAAAGACTGCAATGCTAATTCGATTATCACAAAACTTCATACAACTGATAAGAATTCTGACCAATTTCTATTAATAGTAACAGTGACCTAGTTTCGGACCGCAGGAAGTTGAAACGCGAACTTGTAAGGGGTGATGGTTATCAATGTATGTATAACGTTTCGTGACAATCGGATAAGAATTGCAGCCTGTAGAGCGATGACGTCAAGATTCTGGCCAATTTCTTTTAATAGTAACAGTGACCTAGTTTTTGACCGCAGGAGGTTGAAACGCGAACTTGTACAAGGGGTGATGGTTATGAATATATGTATAAAGTTTCGTGACAATCGGATAAGAATTGCAGCCTGTAGAGCGACGACGTCAAGATTTTGGCCAATTTCTATTAATAGTAACAGTGACCTAGTTTTTGGCCGCAGAAAGTTGAAACGCGAACTTGTACAAGGGGTGATGGTTATGAATATATGTATAAAGTTTCGTGACAATCGGATAAGAATTGCAGCCTGTAGAGCAATGACATCAAGATTCTGGCTAAGTTCTATTTATAGTAACAGTGACCTAGTTTTTGACCGCAGGGAGTTGAAACGCGAAGTTGTACAAGGGGTGATGGTTATGAATATATGTTAAAAGTGTCGTGACAATCGGATAAGAATTGCAGCCTGTAGAGCGATGACGTCAAGATCCTGGCCAATTTCTATTAATAGTAACAGTGACCTAGTTTTTCACTGCAGGAAGTTGAAAAGCGAACTTGTACAAGGGGTGATGGTTATAAATATATATGTATAAAGTTTCGTGACAATCGGATAAGAATTGCACCCTGTAGAGCGATGACGTCAAGATTCTGGCTAAGTTCTATTTATAGTAACAGTGACCTAGTTTTTGACCGCGAACTTGTACAAGGGGTGATGGTTGTGAACATATGTATGAAGTTTCGTGACGATCTGATAAGAATTGTGGTCTGTAGAGCGATGGCGCCGTTTGGGATACGTACATCCGTACATACGTACGACTTTTGTCGCGAGGGTATAAAAACACAGGCGGATGCTTTGTACGGTGTACTTCATCTAGCCGTATTTGTGACGTCGCTAAATTACGTCGTTAGGCAATTGGCAAGTCACCTATTTTCATGTGAGGAACACTGTCGATGAGTTGTCATATCACCTTTACAGCGGAGCTTATGTGGAAAAGGCAGAATGTTTTATACAGAGATAGGGTGACGTCTGAACTGGTAATCGAACCTGGTTCCCAGAGTATGATACCTTTCGCCAGAACTAAATGTCGGCTGTCTTCTCCATTCAGCCAACGAGCGTCAACCAAAATCGGTAGAAAAACATTTCTGCTAATTTACAAGAAAGTGTAATCCCCCAAAATAACGAGCATACTGTTATACTCACTTTCTAATAGACACTAATACAAGCTTTGTAAATTCATACGTGTCATATTCCCAGCTATATGTCATTACATCAGTGGGAAATTGCCCATTATCTATAAGGCTTATATATCACCAATTTGTTAAAATGGTTACCTCCGATGAACTGGGAGATATATTACTGTAGCTGGTATCTGTAACTACAGTGACAAGTTTCGCAAATAAAGGATAATTGTTTCCGTTCGGTTTAAGTAGCTTAATGAACTAAGCATGAACGATCATCGAAACCTTCCAGACGAAGGCTTTCACTGAGGATGATATGTGTACAATCGATGTAAGACGTTCAATCACGTGCTAAAAATGGTATCCAGACATTTCGGCCTGGGACATTTCGGTACAGTACATTTCGGCCTGGGACAGTTCGGCCTGGGACATTTCGGTCCAAAGTGAAAAAGGGACATTTCGGCCTACCTTGGTTTTAATTTTATTTGATTAAAGATGTTCTCATTTCGGTGCAAATATAGAATATGTCCGTCGTTTGTAACTTCTCTTCAAATTCGTCTTTTAGATGTTATTTCTTTTAGCTTTTAGTAGGGATAGTTTAGTTTTAAGCTTGTAATATTAAGCTAGTCATAAGTTCTCGAAGAAATGAATAAAACGGGGGGTTGCAGGGGGGCTTGCCCCCCTGACGATTATAGCGGTTTGAGACTGACGGACCAATTCTATAGTCTGCCCCTCATTTCTTTCTCTTATTTTATATGAATATATATATGCTCATTAAGTTGAGTTCAAGTTGATAAATTTATCTAACCACAATTGTCTGCAGTACATGACAAGGCTTTGCGCATAAACTAAAGGTTGAAAGCTTTGAAATTCATACCCTTTTGTAATTACCTGTAGTAAAAAAAATCAGAAAACATGATAATAGAGCATTGTACAAGAAACAATGGAAACAATTCAGCAAATTCACACATCAATTTAAATTATTAAAACAATTTTCATTTATCTGAGTAAAAAGATATACCTCGTCAAGTTGGACAGTCTGGTATTTGTTTAAAACCTAAATTTCAGTGGGGCTGACATCAAAATGGTTAACATAAAGTTCTGAAATCGACTACTTGGTGTATAAATAACTAACATCAGGTGTTTACAGAGAGAACCCATAACTTAAACGCTTAACAATTTTAGAACTTAAGTTTCTGATAGACTGTCTAATTAGTTGAGGTAATACAGTATATAAAAATGTATTCATTAGGTTTATTTCAAATTTTCACAGAAAGCCTTTAGTGTCTACAGCAGACAAAATTTCAATTTTTCTCTGATTGATACCTGTAACATAGGTATCATGAAAGTTGAAAACATTGTCCATAAGCCCACTAGTATCACTGTTATAGTGGAAAAATTGCTGAATGGAGAAAGAAATGAGAAAATATACAATTAAATAGAATAAAAACCAAGGTCGGCCGAAATGTCCCCTTTATCACTTTAGGCCGAAATGTCCCAAGCCGAAATGTCCCAGGTCGAAATGTACCGTACCGAAATGTCTCAGGCCAAAATGTCCCAGACCGAAATGTCCCGGATCCGCTAAAAAAAACGGGTCTGTTTGAGTAAAGTTTCTTTTCGCCGCCATATAAGTGAAATAACCTCGAGTTTGGCGTAAAACTCCAATCAATCAATCGATCAAGATTATATACATGGGCAGTCTAATAATAAAAGCGTCATTACATTGCGTGACAATGCTCTATCAGCGTCATATAACAAGGCGCATTAGTTGTGAGAATAAACGGATGGATGGTGATGTGTTCTGGTTTACTGAAATGTTCTTAAAATATCGGAGCTATTGGTGGGGTGTTCTGGTGCCTCAGTGGCTCAATCGGAAGAGTGATAGTCTCTCAGTCCGACAAAGGTCATCCACCGATTGGTCGCGGGTTAGAATTCGACACAGATCAAATAAAAAAAAGACAATTCTAAGTGGATAAGTGGATTTTCACTCGATCGCCGTATGTGGAATAGGTACATGACGAATGTCGGGGTTTCTTCGGAACGGTATGCACGGGTTCGCCCCCCCCCCCCCCCACTAACCCCCACCCCACGCAATTTAGATGATGCATAATTGAGTAAACCATCAACCAATCCAATCCACGTTGAACGATGTAAGTAATTCTCATATATACGGGTACCTCTGGAAATCGCCAAAACTAAATCATGACGTATTTTTACACAGCTAGATAAGATACAAATGTCATCTTTAGACGCAAGTCCCTGTGCATATATACATATTCCTGAAAAGACGTTCAAATGAAGTGATTCTACTAAGACCAAATAACATTGACACAATTTTGAATTTCCGATCGCTTTATGTGGACGGGTTACAAGCTATTGCTAGAAAGGCGGGGTTTTCTCCAAGCAATGCCGACCCCCACACCCCGCCCTGACACACTAAACCTGACAACGCTGACATATAAGCGAAAAAATAATACGAGTGCGGCGTAAAACATAAATCAATAAAATGAAGTGTCCACTTTTCTTCATTTAAAGGCCCACTTGCGCCGTAGCTTGTTTGAAAATTCTTAAGAAAACAATTTAAACGAGCTAACTACGACTAAAACCACTAAAATTAAACATACATGTAGTACACATAAAGCATGTCCAGTTAAGTTTAGAATGTATAAATGGGGGTGAAAAAACAAACGAAGAATGGAAGCCCGATTTCAACAACAACAACAACAATCAATATCGGTTAACTTTAGAGTTGGATTACCTTGATTTCAGGTCTTCGTGTCTGTTGTTTACATTGTAAAATTTTTCGGCAGGCTTTTCGAGTCCCTCTTACTCGATCACAGATTAAGTACGTAACATTCTTGTGTGTCGTTACATCGCTTAGACGACTCAAAAAGTAAAGGCGCTTGTGCACATGCTCAAGTACAGAGTTTGTTTACATTGCGGGTACCTGATAAATCTAATTTATAGTTTCAAAATGATTCACTATTATGTTCCAGAACTAATCTATAATGAATTGTGAATAGTTATTTCTATAGATTGTCCACATACATACTTATGTAGTAATAGTTGACGTTTTGAAGATAATTGTGATATATAATCGTGTTTTCAACTTGATTTAATCATTATGTAGCGAGTCCATAGCCACATTCAGAGAGGATCTGTTTTCCGTTTTTGATACATATGTCGCAACCGTGTTTAAATACTCCACCGCCGATAGCAGATCCCCACTAAATGGGCTTTCACAATTGAGATACGGCGGGTTTACGGCTCTTGCACTCATGAATTTTGGCCTTCCGTACGATGGACCGCAGCCTTCCTTGCGGGCAACCGCACCTTACCGCGCGGAATTTTTGTGCCGCAAGAGCCGCAGAAAAGTTTGGTGTGCACATGGAATCCAATTTTCGGCCGTGCGAAATTTTTTATTACCTCTGATCCGTGCGGGCGCTAGTACGTTCACCGTAAACCGTTGTATATTGATGCGAGGTTGTTGTACGATGAAATTTCTTGTTCCGCCAACCTTGCGGCAGTCGTAAACCGTTGAACGATTCGCCGTTTCGGTCTTGCACCGCCTTGCGTTCACCGTGCGAAAAATACCCTCAGGTGTGCTACAGGTATATATTTTTCTAACGGTTTTTTTTATCTCTGCGCCTTTTTATACTGCAATCACGTCAGCGGAGCCCAAAATCGCCGTAAGGCGCCCGGTCATTGGCGCGCGGCGAAAAACAATGACGCACGATGTAACTTGCGGCACGCCGCACGTTCCAACCAATCACGTAGCACCTCCGTGCAACTGTCTTACTGATCACGCGCGCTAGACGTGCGTTGCTTGCGTCACTCCGCGCGGTTGGCCGCAAGAGATTCGTGGATTAAACGCGTGGGAACCTTGCCACACCCTTACGATGCCCCGGCCAATCGTAAAATGAACTATTTTCTTGCGGTAATTTTTCCGATTCTACTGCGGCCTGAAAAATTTTATCTCCACCGTGCGATCGATTTCAGCATTTTGGCCGTGCGGCGAAAGTCTCAATTGTGAAAGCCCCTTTATATACCAATACAAAACTAGGGAGTTTTGTGGCTATATAACTATTACTATCTTAACTTTATGATGGATCGAGGTCATTTGTAATTTTTGTCTTTTTAATATACACCAAGAAAAAACCCAGCCAAATCCGACTGAACCACCAATGCCCCTCATTGGGTTGAAGACAGACTGGAGTTCGTCTTTTGTCAGTATCTGATCAGTTTTATCTAAAGTTTTCTGTTTTTGTTGGTTTCCCGGGGTTGTATTCCGTCGCGTTTTGCGCAATGCGTTGTAATACTTGAAAGCCTTAGAACTTCAATTAAATGAAATTGTATTTGGAAGCTTTAGAGTGTAAAATTATCAGAAACCGCCTAAAGTATGTTTTATAAACCGATTTCTTTACTGGGTATGTAAGGAAAGTCAAACATCTGATAATTGACAATTGAACAGTTTCATACCAAGAGGCAACACATTGATATTCTATTGTCCGATGACGCACAACGATAACCGGCCAATCATCGTTACGGCATGAACGGCATGCACGCGTTCGGCCCCCACTAACCCCCTCCCCACGCATTCTTGATACAGTTTTGTGTAGTAAACCATCAACCAATCCAATCCAAGTTGAACGATGTAATGGCTTCTCTTATATACGGGTACCTCTGGAAATCGCCAAAGCTAAAACAAGGCGTATTCTTACACTCTTTATCATATAAAAAGATAAAACCTGCCATCTTTAGACAGAAGTCCCTGTGCATGTATACATGCATCCTCTGATACCCAGGGTTAAATTCTCAACAAGCTCACCTTTTACCCCTGGGCCAACTGCGATTCAAAACCTCGTTTTCTGGGAACGCCCATTTCCTGTCGGACCAATCAAATTAAAGTTTACATGCATATTAATTTAGAAATGACGGATTTGGTTCCACTTGTTCCACGGGTAAAATGAGCGTGAGCGTAAGTTTTAATCATGGGTTCCGACGATGATATACATGTTCCTGAGAAGACAAAATTTTGAATTTCCGATCGCTTTATGTGGAAGGGTTACAAGATATTGCTCGAAGGGCGGGGATTTCTCCAAGGAAAGCCGACCCCCCCCCCCCCCCCCCCCAATCCGCCCTGACAAACTAAACCTGACAACGCTGCCATATAAGCGAAAAAATAATACGAGTGCGGCGTAAAACATAAATCAATCAAATGTCCACTTTTCCTCATTTAAAGGCTCATTTGCGCCGTAGCTTGTTTGACAATTCTTAAGAAAACAATTTAAACGAGCTAACTACGATTAAAATCACTAAAACTAAACATACATATAGTACACATAAAGCACGTCCAGTTAAGTTTAGAATGTATAAATGGGGGTAAAAAAGACAAACGAAGAATCGAAGCCTGATTTCAACAACAATAACAACAACAATCAGTATCGGTTAACTTTAGAGTTGGATTACCTTCATTTCAGGTCTTCTTGTCTGTTGTTTACATTCTAAAATTTTTCTGAAGATTTTTCGAGTCCCTCTTTCTCGATCACAGATAAAGTACGTAACATTCTTGTGTGTCGTTACATCGCTCACACGACTCAAAAAGTACAGGCGCTTGTGCCCATGCTCAAGTACAGAGTTTGTTTACATTGCGGGTGCCTGATAAATATAATTTTAAATTTCAAAATGATTCACTATTATGTTCCAGAACTGATCTATAATGAATTGTGAATAGCTGTTTATATAGATTGTCCTCATACATACTTATGTAGTAATAGTTGACGTTTTGAAGATAATTGTGATATATAATTATGTTTTCAACTTGATTTAATCATTATGTAGAGAGTCCATAGCCACATTCACAGAGGATCTGTTTTCCGTTTTTGATACATATGTCCGTTAATCGCAACCGTGTTTAAAGCAGATCCCCACTAGTATACATGTACAATATACAACTAGGGAGTAATACAATATTGTGGCTATATAACCTTTACTATCTTAACTTCATAATGGATCGAGGTTATTTGTAATTTTTGTCTTTTTAATATACACAAAGAAAAAAGTTAAGCACCCCCCTGGAAAGTCTGCACCGACGTATTAAATCATTGGTATATGTCACTTTAAGTGTGTAGAACACATCCCTAGAGCAGGGGGCAAATAGCGCGTATAGCCTCCATTAGCTTCCAACCTGCGTCTCAACCCTCGGGTGAGACGTCCGATCTGGGGTAAAAAAATCTACTTGACTAAAATAGCCATTGATATAGGTTTTAAATTTCTATAAAAACAGGTTTGCAATTTAAACCTTTTTACTAATCATAAGTTGTTGTAATGAACCAGAGCCCATAATAGTTCATTAGGTCGATTGATGGATGTTTTACGCCGCACTCAAGATTATTCTATTTATATGGCGGCGTTGTCAGATTGAGTGGAGGAGGTAACCAGCCAAATCCGACTGAACCACCGATGTCCCTCATTAAGTTGAAGACAGACTGGAGTTCGGCTTTTAACAGCATCTGAGAAGCTTTACCTACAGTTTTCTATTTTTGTTGGTTTCCGAGGTTGTATTCCATCGCGTTTTTGGCGCCCTTTGGGGCAATGCTTTGTAATACTTAGAAAGCCAATTAAGCGAAATTGTATTTGGAAGCTTTAGAGTGTAAAATTTTCAGAAACCACCTAAAGTATGTTTTATAAACCGATATATCCACAAACGTTCCAGATGTATTTTACTGGAAATTTTGGCCAATCATCGCTAACTTAATAAACCAACGCCTTATGAATACTTGATTAATCAGGTTGGAAATGTTGGACTTACTATAGCCATTTTGAAAAAAAAAACTAAATATTTGGCCATTTGGTGTAAAATTGAAGCTGAACAAAGGAACATCATTAAAATGCCCACAGTACGTCTAACCCAAGTCATTCGGGCCTTATAACCTGTTTCCAACTTCAGATGCAGTTAATCTTCTTCGCTGTCTACTTCTGTTGACTGTAAATGGCAAATTAACTTTTTTCGATTCCTTCAATTTTTTACGAGGGACATTATTCTTGCTGTTTATTGTACAGTGGCGTCCATCAAGTTCCGTGGTTTGACCAATTGCCTTCTCGGCAAGACACAAGAAGTAAAAAAATAATGACTTCTGTTCTTTGCAAAGAGGGATAACACTAAGTCCTTCGCGTTGACATGCGATCTGTCAGATCCATTTCTGATCAACTGTGAGATATGTAAAGATTTCTGTACCAACGTAAAGATTACATGGCTGGTGTAAACATAAAACTGTACATTAAAAAAAGATACATCATTATAAAGTATATATTTGAGGTTCCTGATATAGTAGGTTTCCCCAATATTTTTGCGTGTTGTATTCGTTTTTAGACGTTCCAATGCCCCCGTTCCACAATTAAGCGGTTATAAAAGGCCTAGTTTGAGTACTATTGATTGCAGAAATATAACAATGCTTGAAAGTAAATGTAATAGTTTAGCTGGCATGTAACAAAGACATTATGTACTAGAAACGAATCAGACCTTTACTCTGAATTTGCTAAACAAGGTTTGCTTATTATTTGTTATAGTTTGTAAATATTTTTGAAAGAAATAAAAACTGTAACAGTCGGCTATTTTTCTCAAAAAGTACAATTTATAATCTTTGTATACAAAGTGTACAAATGTACTTTGGTATAATGTTTTGAGCTAATTTAGGTATAGAATGAATGCAAGTTCGTTCAGTATATTTAAATTTTGTTTACTTTTCGGACACTATTTCGGTTCCATTTATACACAAGGTAAAAACTAAAGCACCCCATGCTAAGATTAATTATTATAAACCTCCATTAATGTTAACTGTAATGCCAGTTATGATAATTATGAGAATGATGTTCTATTAAACGATTGTGGCAATTCATGTGTAACAGTAACACAAAACTGCATGTAATGCGAATGAAATGTTTTTTTTCGTGCAATTAAGCAAATTCAGTATGCTTCCCCTTAAATGTTTTGTACTTAAGGCCGGTTTTGTGCAAAGTGTATCCATCTTTTGTGAACATTTCACGAAGGAGGATATCAGAGGGGCAAAAACGGCAAATTGTCGGTATGCATTCCGCAGAGATGTCGTACAAAGATATCGGGTGTCAATTAGGCTACCATTATACAGTGATAAGCAGATTGGTGAGAAAACACGGGGAAACTGGTGCTGTGAAGGACTGACCACGCTCGGGTCGACCACCTCTAACATCACAGCGTGAAGATAGGGCATTGATACGACGTCATCCATTTATATCAAGTCCATCTTTGAAGGGGCAATAGCTACCTAACCGACGTCTGTACACAAGAACCGTGAGAAACCGATTGAAAGCTGCAGGCCTGAAAGCAAGGAGAGTCATCAAACGCCTCCTTTTGTCAGATCGCCATTAACGGATAGGTTTGGCTTGGTGTTTAGAACGACGATGTTGGAATGTGATTATACACCCAAGAACATCCATTCATATGTTCCTTACGGAGGTGGCTCTGTAATGGTTTTGGGTGCATCTCTCACGACTGCAAACTGGACTTGGTCAAAATACGAGGAAACCTCACAGGTGACCAGTACATTCGGGAGTTGTCGTGCCTCATTTTGAGAACCACCCATTAGGCTCAAGACCTGTATACATGGATGACAACGCCAGACCTCATCGTTCCCGGGCAGCAATAGCCTACTTCCAAAACGAAGCTGTAACAACTCTGCCTTTGCCCGCCGTGATTCCGGATTTGAATCCCATAGAGCACATTTGGGATAGGATGTTTAGAAACATTCAAGCCCTAGAGCCTCCTGTTCAAAACCTACAAGAATTAGCAGCCACATTACATCGGTAATGGTGGTAGTTTCCCCTTCAACAGATCCGACGTCTCGCTGGATGGATGAGACGCAGGTTGGAAGCTGTAATTCGGACTAATGGGGGCTATACGCGCTATTGACATTTTGCTCTAGTGACACCTTGTGAAGCCAGACGGACTCTGAAGTTTCATACTTACAAGCATCTTTTTATTTTGTTAAAATATATTTTTGATTTGGCTAACGATATCCGGAATACATTGTATAGCTCATTGCCATTAATGGTGTTTTCTTATCACCAGCATGCTGCCCTTTGTTATCACAATCGTTTCTGCAATATCAGTTTGCGAACAATCTCCCTACACCAATGATTTTATCGGTCGGTGCAGACTTTCCAAGGGGGTGCTTCACTTTTTTTCTTTGTGTATCTTTCAAAAAGTAATTTACAATTGTTTTTACCAGTTTTAACTATTTTCTGTTTCTGTCAATATTTGTTTAGCATGTATTTTTGATGTGAAAAGATCTGCTTAATCTAACTTCTTTTCGCCGTTAAAAAAGTGAAATAATCTTGAGCGCGGCGTAAAACTCTAATCAATGAATCGATCAAACTTCTCCTGGCGATCGCACGTTTAAAATAAATATGAATTTTGGCAGCTGGTGTCACTTTAAAGAAAACTGTCAGTTAATGCTGTATCAGAAGTATCATCTAACATTCTAGATTTGACAATGGTAAGAAATTACCTCGATCCATCTTAAAGTCAAGCAACTATATGGTCAATAGCTACAAATCTGATACAATCAATTTTGACTTACGCAGAAGTTTTGTTGTGATTGGTGAACAACTAAATGAGGTACAGAAAGAGTGATTCTGGTGTCAGTTATCCAAAGACAGGAGTACGATGGCATGACTAAATGCCCATCAATCAGACTAAATTAAACTCAAATCAAATGAAAGAGGTGTATGGTGGAGTGGAGTCCCTTACAATGGTCAGTATGTTTAAATGTCCATAAAGGGATGTCACACACCTTTTAACTATTAATGTTTGGTCGGATGTTATCGTATATTTAACAACGATGTGCAGAGAATAATTATGGGTTCTGTACTATTCTGTTACACAGCATTAGATTGGCTAATTAAGGGTGAGCTAGTTTTCAGGGTCTCGTTCTACTAATCTGGCAGGAAATTGTGCACGGTGGGAAGTCTGTAGGCGCAACTCTATGCTCTAAACCTATGCGTAACTTTGCGCCAGCTTAGCAGAACGAGCCGTGGGGCGTATAAAGCCAACTAAAATTGATTCTAACTATGCGGATTTAAATTAATTTCTCAGCTAGAGAAAGATAAAATTCATGTTCTTTATATAACCGCCTGTCTATAAGGCCTATGCAGTAATACTACAGATAAAACATTTCACGTTTGACTGTGGTCCACAGAATAGGTAATGGTATGATTAGTGGTAAAATTCTTCTTCTCATGGAATATGCAATGACGAGTTTAAAACGATTTTTTAATTTTCCTCTTAGCCTGACGTGTTTTTTTTAAAGTGGCATGAGCTGCCAAAATGTTGATATTTTGACGTTAAAACAGAATGTTGAGATTATTGGCTATTTTTCTCAAGACGTATAATTCAGAAACTTTTCAGTGCTTCTAGTCTCAAAAATGTAGGATAAAGTATTGTTTTGAACTAACTTTGGCTTAGAATGAATGAATGGTCGTCCCGGTTATTTAAATTGTGTTTACTTTTTGATCACGAAATATAATTCCACAGAAGAAAATTTTGCAAACACACTGGTGAACTGTTTTCCCATATAGGAGAATTTACAAATCATATAACTGGCTGTATCAGTCTAACCAAGCCGAATGGTATCATTTCATACCGCATTCAAATGCCATGACATCACTCAGCAGTTGAAAACTTACTGATCAAAATACAAAGAATTCGTCTGTAAATAGATTCTCAGCAATTCCAGAACAATCCGACTACATGCATTAACATAAATTTAAAAAGCTAAAGAAAGTTGACATATTTAAGCTACCAGAAGATTCATTGACATCGGTAACAACTCAGGTGAAATCTAGGTCAACTTAAATAAACTTTAAACAGCCGTACGGGTGAGGAAAAAAATATCACTATAGACTATAGTCTTGGAGAAATATGAAACACAAAAAAACTATCAAATAAGCCACTATGACGAGAGAAAATAAATAAACTAACTACACATACTAGTCGTCATCTGGCTTTTTTGTTGTGATTATATAATGCAGAAATAAATTCAAGAATGCTAGATATGCACAGTTTATCAGAGAGGATAATATTAGTAACAATACCCTACATTATTATATGACTTTAACTGTTATTGAGAAAATACGAAGTTGTCACACTCATACGTGGCTTACCAGGTCCAATACAAACAAAGTAGGCTAACACGAATAAACAAGGCCCACTAAGGACTGGATACGGGATCTAACATGGCAACTGTTTCATTACTATCACTTCAAAATCACAACGCCATTTTTCAATAGTCAATGTACAGTTAACAAATATCCCGTCTATGTCATTATATATAAATTAACAATTGCACTAATGATAATGTGTAAAAAATAAGAAATATGTTCCTAGGTTTTATGTACAAAAGAGAGACAATTCTTGGTACGCTACACCTAGCTCACTTAATGTCGTTATCAATTCTAAAAGAGAAGTGGGACGGTTGCCAGTTACCACCAGAAGGTCGTGGGTTTCCTCCGGGCATAGAGCCTGGTTTCCTTCCACAATAAAACTGGCAACGCCACCATATAAGTGAAATAATCTTCAGCGCGGCGTAAAACACCAAACAATCAATCAATCAATCTAAAAGAGAACAATCTTCAGTTACACAAATTTAAAAACAATAAAATAATAGTCAACTTTCCTTGAAAAATAACATTGATAGCCAATTAATTAAATTTTCATTAATCAGGATATCCCCTATTGGCATTGTCACAGGTCTTCGCATAAGTCGTATTAGATTTGGTGTTTTTATTCACCAGTGGATGCGTTGGGAACTACAGAAATACGCTAGAGTGTTTCCATGGTCAGTCCGATATTTTTTAACGCACGAGTTAACGGACGGAGAATGGAGCTTGTCCCATTTTGAACGTATCGGACGAGGGATTTCGCTAATCATATCGTCATTGAAAGTGTTTTCCGACCCCGATGACCTTTTGCTGTCAGATCGAAATCCACAGAAAACACTGAGTGAGTGTTTTTTACTCATTTTTACTGATTACGTTTGTGTTATAAATTGATTTTGTATGAAAAGGCTATGTAGATGTCCACTTATTCACATCCTTTCCCAAAACCGAAAAAAAAAATGTTGTAAGGGATATGACCAAGACTTTTGACTGTAACCTTATGACAGACCACACTCTCGATCGCATGCGTCAACGCAAGTCCGTGGAAACACTTCATCCTATCCATTAAACAATCGCATCCGTCAACGCACGCGTTAACTATTTTCCTTGCGTAACATTACAAGGGCAAGCAACGATAGGCTATCTAGGAGTTATATTTTCCTTCTTAATTGGTCGGTAATAAGTAACTGTGCCGTATTACAAACATTCCTCACTGACATTAAACGTCAAATAGTTTTTAGTCGACACCTTGTTATTCCCATGAAGCAAGAATTTATCTGCTTTTGTCTAATGGTCTGTACTTCAACATCCATTTCCTGCTATTATTTTTTTTACAAGATCCTCTCTTGCACTGTGAACTGTCTCCTGTTATATGGTTTTATACTGACAGCCAGAGTTTGGTTACGTAACTGTGAAACATGTTCCTTGAAAAAACATATTTTATCTAAGAGTACATGTGGGTTGAAAAGTGATGACAAGTTGTTTTTCTCTCTAAAATGTCAAACGTTCTTCACGATGTCCAGTCATTAAACCAGTCAATTTAATTTACTGCTGAATGCAAAAACATTTGCAATTGTTAAGGATTCAGAACAAAATAACATTACGCAAAGCTGGATGTCGAAATTATCTTAATGTAGTTTGCCATGATTTGTCTCAATATTATTTCTTAGTACATGGAATAGGAAGGTTTCTAGCGTCTTATGGTTACAAACACAATTATCCACACTATGTTTCGTTGGTAATAAAATTTGTTTTCGAATTGTGCACGATGACTTTAGGAACTCATTTTCTCCACTTTATAGGCATATGTATCCAAACCAATGGAGTAAGACGGTATATTTTTATATCTATTTTCTAATTAGACTAATAACATATATGCCTTTTGTATAGGTGTTCAAATGAAATCAAATTTCCGATAACTGTGTTTCTGTATAAGCTAAATATGGTTTCACAGCCTTAAAAGGATACACACGATCTACAAATGTTAAGGGTCGAACTACTTGGGGAAGACCTTTTATATTTTTATTTGGCGAACTATACATCAAGTCCCAATGATTTGGGGTTCAGGAAATTGACCATTTAGATATAATCTCGTATATTGTGCCATGGAAATAAGTTGGTGTTTTTGTCTTAAAAATTGTGATTGACCAACATGGTCGTATTGGTCCATCACATCAAAGGATTGGGCGGGAGTATTTTTCTTGTAATATTGTATTTGAAATGCTAATAGTAGATTGTAATTTGGGGGTTGAAGCACAGGGGCTTGAGGCAACATGCCGGCGGTCACTTTAGGGCAGTTTTCGTTCGTCACTTTACGGCAGTTTTCGGTCGTCACTTTAAGGCAGTTTTCGGTCGTCACTTTAGGGCAGTTTTCGGCGTTCACTTTAGGGCAGTTTTCGGCCGTCACTTTACGACAGTATGGTAAGGTTTTTAAAAATAACAGTCTGGATAAATCTACAGATAAGACTATATCTGATGAGTGTTGTAGTGTTGAAACGGCCAAAGGGAGATAACCCGGGGCTGGAATAATTTGAGGTATTGGAAGAGTTACTTCCCTTGCGTACTGAATAACGCGGCGATTCGTCTTTAAACAGGGATTCCCCAAGTAAAATCCAGACAGGCAGGTCTTATTGCACGGCCGCTATGAACTGGGGATTTCCCATGACGCCAGGAGAACAGTTTCTGTCGTCACTTTAGGACAGTTAGTAATAATGATGAAGCTTGATAGGCAATCGTTTCCTATTATTAAATCTATAAAAGTATATTTCTCACTATATATGTATTATATTATTAGCCAGTCGAGTGCCGTACATTAGACATGGGACTGTTTACATGCACCGAGTGTGGCCAAACTTTTACTCCTGATCATGATGTGCGACGTCATCATTATAGGTATAACCATCATACAACATCACTTCAAAGTCGCAATAAAGATCAAAACACTTCCTCAGAATATGAAAACCATCACTTCAACGACAATGTAGCGAAAATCACAGAGTCAGAAAACAATGATTCTGCGCATAGTTGTGCAAGTCAAGAGACCCTAGATGAAAATAATATGTCGTCAGCGGAGGAAGAATCACAGGAAAGTGAAAGCTTTTCCTCGGCTGAGGAAGCTTTAAGAAAAAAAGAAGAAATCAAAAATCAAAAATAAGAAAAACTCTGATGTCTTTATACTACGAGGAGAGTTTGCTTTTAGAGTCTATGAAAAAAGATCCAATCCATACAAAAATAATGGCCACGAAACATTCACTTCAAGACAATTTTGACTTATCACCGAGAGAGGCTATATTGCTATAAAATGAGGAAACCCTTATTTGACGATCTTTTACCAACCACATATTCTGACATTCAAGAAAATGAGGACAGTAACTAAATATAATCGTAACATGAATTTTTATATTATTTGTTTTAAATTTAGTAATATAGATTTAACTTTACATAACCTAACTTTCGTCTTGAATGAACGCCCGGGCACGGCCGCTTAACGCCCGCCGGGCGTCTGTTAGTGGTATGGGCAAAATACTATCAAGGACCAAAATTTATACACATAAATAGTCACTAGACGACAGCGTAGTTACCGGGTTATAACATTTTTATGTACGTCTGTCAGTTTTAGTAAGGTTACATACTTTAAGAACATTTCACAGGTCATTTTCTATCCGAGCAGCGAATCGACACTGGTAATTGTCATCTTAGATGTTTCTTTTTTTTACTTTCTAAATTTGGAATAATTATTCCCCTGTTTGACTTCTACCATGTGTGTATATGTTTTTTTTTTATTTGGCTAATCTGTATTTGAACCTACGCAATTGTCCCTATTGGCTGGTGACAGCATTTCTAAAAGTCCGTTCTTTTTTAAAAGTGGATATAGCTTAACCACGATGTTTAATTTTCTGTATTCTAAACAATCATGCCGGCTGTAATAACTGTAAACACCCTCCCAGACTTGTCGGGGTGCCAGGCAATCAGAACGATAAACATGCTGGTTGCAATTACTGTAATATCATTTTTTGTATTTTATTAGCTGGTCGCTTACTAATGCATAATATATTATAGCTTTACAAAATCTCTCTATTGGCGCATGCAGAGTATACGTTTATAGATTTAATTATAAAAAACGATTGCCTATCAAGCTTCATCATTATTACTAACTGTCCTAAAGTGACGACCGAAACTGTTCTCCTGACGTCATGTAAGATCACCATTTCATAGCGGCGGTGGTGCAATAAGACCTGTCTGTCTGGGTTTTACGCGGGGAATCCCTGTTTAAAGACGAATCGCCGCGTTATTCAGTACCCAAGGGAAGTAACTCTTCAAACACCTCAAAGTTTTCTAGCCCCGGATTATCTCCCTTTGACCGTTTCTACACTATATATTATTTCTTATCTGTAGATTTATCCAGACGGTTATTTTTAAAAACCTATCCATACTGTCGTAAAGTGACGGTAGAAAACTGCCCTAAAGTGACGACCGAAAACTGCCCTAAAGTGACGGCCGATAACTGCCCTAAAGTGACGACCGAAAACTGCCCTAAAGTGACGAACGAAAACTGCCCTAAAATGACCTCCGAAATGTTGCCACATGCCTCTGTGTTTCAACCCCCCAATTACTATCTACTGCTAATGCATGTGGCATGAGTTGCCAAATTGTAACATTTTTATCTATTTTTCTAAAAATGCACACATTAGAAGGTTTTTATCGAGCTATAATCTATTATTGTGTTTGAGTTCAATATCTTAGACCTTAAATGGATGAACGTTTTTCCCGGTTTTTTTATTATGTTGATTTTATAGAAAATGTGCGAATTGCGGCAGCTCATGCGACTTTATTATGTGCAAAAATACCATATTGTAACCGTTAAACTACTATAAATGCTTGGAAGATCTTGGAAGATTTGATACGTCACCATCATGGAGATGCGGCCGTCCGAGACTAACATAATCCACCAATTGGCCAAGAAAATTATCGAAACTTAAAAGAGGTAAAATGTTTCACGAGATGCAGGAACAACATTGTTTGGTTTGGTGTTTTACGCCGCGCTCAAGATTATTTGACCTAAATGGCGGCGTTGCCAGTTTTATTGTGGGAGGAAACCGGACTCTATGCCCGGAGGAAACCGACGACCTTCCGTTGGTAACTGGCAACCATCCCACAAAGTCGTTCGATTGAAAACCCAGTCAGTAAATTTTCCAAATTTGTTGGCTTCTAACCCGCGACCCATTGGTGGAAGGCTATTCGGATTGAGCGTCCAACGCTCTACCTACTGAGACCATAACAGAGCAGAGGCTAATTGACCAATACAAACAAGTTTGGTTCAGTAAAATGATAGATAGCACAAACTTAGATAGTTATAGACAATTAAAAAAGGAACTTACTTTTGAAAGCTATCTATTAAACCGTAAAAATTCTAAAATCCGTTCTTCTATAACAGCCTTGCGCTGTTCTTCCCATATGCTTGCAATTGAACAGGGAAGGTTCACAAACATTGTACGAGCCAATAGATCATGTTCATTATGCCATCTGGGAAGATCCCACACATACCTTCCATCGATGCGGCGCGGGTTCGACTCACACTCAGATCAAATAAAAATTGGACAATTTCTTAATGGATTTTCACTAGGTTACTGTATGTGGAAGAGTTGCCAGGTACTCGCTGAAGGTCGGGGGGTTTTCCCCTGGTAATGAGCCCGGTTTCCTCCCCCACGAAGCCTGACAACGCTGCCATATAAGTGAAATAATTGACGTAAAACATCAATCTATCAATGGGGTATCTACATACGTGAAATACCATCGGACAGGTCACGCCAGCCCACCCAAAGTGTCAAAGAGAAAACGTAAAACAATGAAAGGGTTTCAATTTCATTATCGACATGAAGGATTGATGTTGAAGTAAGGAAAATTCATACAAACTGTGACCTGCGCGAGTCCAAAATAGTGTTATAAAGTAAACACATTTTAAATACTCTGCGGGAACGTTCATTCATTGAGTGCCTAAACACCACTTAAAAGTATACTCTGGAAATTAAAAGCATTGATAATCTAATATGTCATTCTTTATATAAAAGATAACCATCAATTGCAGAATAAAGTGTAGGAAATGCTTTTTATTGAAATCTGGCAATACCCATATGGCAGCTTTTATTTGCCATTTTGCCATTATTAGCGTCTATCTTTGTTTGTGTTGCACAAGACCTACAAGCACTGTACAGGGTTAAATGACTAACAAATTACATTTATGTAAAAAAAATATCGGTTTCTAATTTCGGTTGTACTTCCTCTGGCAAGGGGTATATTATTTAGACCGTATATATGCGTGGCTATCAATAATTGCTAACGTTGTGCATTATTTATTCGATTAATTAGAACGGATTGCTACCAATGATTTATTTTCTGGGCGTTATCGATTTTTAATAAGACAAGGTAAGATTTTATAAATTACACCACTCACAATACAAAGTAGATTTCACCGAATCATTTTTCAGTCACAGATGATAGTTAAAGCTATTCCTTTGAAAAATCCATACTTGGCGTTGACCCATGCTAGATGTCAATATATCTTATGGTATTGGTTTGGGTGGAATCGTACCTCCTTAACGGAGAAACCAATTTCGATAACGAAACTATAGGTCATTTTTAATTTACTGATAACTCGCAGAATTTGTATCTGACAATCTACGCCTCTCTGGCCGCTAGACGTTTGTTAATACAGGGAAGCAAGATAAGATCATATACGATTTATGTGTTTTTCAATAAGCCAATAAAGTTTCCGAGGAGTGATCTCAGATGCCTTGGCTCAAAATCGAAAAACTGTACATTCAGCACGCGCAAGAAAGATCGGTGGGTGAAAAGTTGTGGGTATTATTTTGTCGTCTATATAAATATTTTCAGACTTGAGAAAAGTAAACAGCGAAACTAAAGTCGTGTTTTAAGGCATAAGTTGTTTTCCAGTTTTATAGTTTTACGTTGTTGTTGTTAAATAACAGGCAATTACCATAGAACAAATATTGTTGCATCTGCAATGTGGTAGTCTGTCTACAGCGTTGATTATTCCACTAAGTAAGGGAAACCTTGAATTTTAAGATGAACTGCGAATGGAGCGATCCGTGTTGTTTGCGAAAAAAACGTGACAACAACAGAAAGAAAAAGATGAAACATTTGAACTGTTGGCACCTTTTCCCGATTGCGAGATCGGATATAAAGAAAGAAAAGGTTCAGGGCCCAGTTTCACAAAGCGATCTTAGCTTAAGGTGATCGTAATTACCAATGGAAACGTATACCATTAGCATTGGTTGCCATTGTAGTTAAGATCACACTTAGCTAAGATCGCTTTGTGAAACTAGGCCCATGTGGATATCTATACCATTTATCGTGCAAGAATAAACTGATTTAATTCAGCTAAAAATCCTCTAACTGGATCAGATGTCGGCCATGCAAAAAGTTTTAGTTGATTGATTGATGTTCCATGTCGCACTCAATAATATTTCACTTACATGACATCGCCAGTTTTAGTAGGGGAGCCAAAAAAGGGACTTTCGGCGATTACCTTAGAACTCTTCCACATGAGGCGCGAACGTTTTTGATGGTTACTCTTCTACAATTTTTCTCGACAAGAGCATTGTTTTTTTACTACAATTACAGCGCTGATTGCCTTTCTGCAATTTGAAACACACAAGAAGCAGCAAGACAAGCACAAATAGCTGGCGAGTAAGTGAGGTTCAGGTGGTTCAAAACGATTTAACAATTTTTCTTGTTGGAGAAATAATATGCCTTGGAACGCAATTTTTATTTTACACTTTTTAGTTGTCAAGCTTTCAACAAATTACTCTAATTATACTTATTAAATATGGGCCTTGAGCATAGGCGCTTAGCTACTCCAAAGTGACAAACAAGCTAATCTTCTATGTTTGGTTCTTTAAAATTGTTGACAAAAACTATGCGGCTAGCAGCAAGTGGTAAAGACATCGTGAAGATTGCAATTCCTTTATTGGATTCTGTGCCACTGACGTTCACAGCGGGGATAACATAAGTTACTAGAGCAGACATCTTGTATCAAACATTTACTGCGCTCATAAACGTTATAGCTTACTATAAAGGCGTCTGTGGATATTTTCCCTATAGATAGCCAATAAAATGCGTTTGCCACCACATATCAACCGATATACCTCAGTCATAAGCTGATACGTGTTGTCTGTCAACTTATTTTGTCCAAGAGCAAAAATACGTTTGGCAGAAACCATATATCAGACTGTTCATCTGTGCTTATTATGATGAATATATCATATAGAAGAGTTGACGTAACTAAGAATGCTTGACTCCGAGGAGCCAATCTTTGTGACAAGACTGTATTTTTGTATGGTTTTAAGCTATACAAGCACATGCTCATTTGTCTCCGAGGAAACATGGTCTGTCATTTGACTAAACAATTAGATTTATTCATAGAAATTATGATAAAAAGTTGCGACATTTAAATACGAACAGTTGAATATGAAAACACCCTTCAGATATTTGTATAACTGAAACGTTGTTTTAGTACATTTTATTTTAAAAAGTGGATATATTTTATATGCACTTTGTCTTAACGTGTAACTTACTGGCAGCCATTGGCTCCTAAAGACCAATAATTAGCCTTGGGCAAACTCTGGCAAAGTCATATCCAAGTTCTACAAGCTATGCAATTATGTCAAAGACTATCTGTTCTTTCTCGTTTTATTCATCTGCCGCCCCAATTGTGAATCTGTGCGTACTTATTTAAAATTTTGCAATTAACTTCGATATTCCATATCAGAATTTAGATTTAATTTCAAACTACGTTTAAGATTGTATTTGTAACTGTCTTTGAAGAAGTGGCGATTCATGTTTCCCGGGAGCTTGTATTATATTTATGAACACGTAAAAGACACGGGCACAGGGAAAGTCTTCCTGACTAAAATAACCAAAACGGTGTGATGCAATTAGGACCCATACGCCCGAACAAATGATAATTCATCTATAAGTTCAAGACAGACAGAAGTTTGGCTGTAGTCAGCAGAATTTGCTGGAAGACTTTGAATTCAAATATGATCATTGGTAAAAGCAGTAAATATATTAAATTTGGTTCAATCCGAATTGCCTAGGTATATTGATGGATGTTTTACGTCGCACTCAAGATTATTTCACTTATATGGCAGCGTTGTCAGGTTTATTGAGGGGGGGGGGAGGGGGGGGGGGGCTGGGCTTATTTCCCCCAGGAAACCCCAGACATCCAGCAAGCATCTGGCAACTTTTCAACATACAGCGACCGAGTGAAAAATCAACTCAGAAAGTTTTCAATTTTTATTTGGTCTGATTGTGCACGATTCGAACCTGCACCGCATCGATGAGAGGTCGGTGTGGGACTGAGGGACGATCACTCTAACCCACTGGACCCCCGAGGCCTTGACTAGGTAGAAAAGAGACAAGGGAGTTTATAACAATAATCATACTCATGTTGGCCTCATTCTACTGAAACTGAATTGGTGCAACACGTTTTTCACGACACCCGTCCTGGTCCAAGTTGAAAGCCAAAAGACAAAGAGCCTGTACTCCAAAAGTGTTTCCTTTCCAAAACGCTCGTGCCCGGCATCTGACGCAATGGGCATGACTTTAAATTGGTAAATAATCAGAGTGTTGACGGCTATGTTATGGTCCACTAAGAGATAAATGACTGGCGGTTCCTTTTCGTAGAAACGTTCTTTACGCATTGCCTGCGACACTCCCCGCACTCGACAGCATTTGAGGGAAATCGCAATTAAACTCCTTTGCAATTTGATATTTGTTGCCAGACAGTTCTGCGGGAAGGATTCAGCGATTTCTTTGATGTACCGAAGAGCAGGCCCGGCACGCAATTACTCGTGGGGACGATGATATAACCCAACATGTGGCAGGTCGGAGGAATACTTTGTAATCAAGATATCCATATAGACAGCTTGATCCAAATAAATTTACAGGAGTGTGGTCAATAGTAGGTTGCAGTTTAATGCTGAGGTTATGAGAATCAAGAGTGTCAAGGAAATTCGTCTGCTTTTATACGACAAAAAGATAACACCAATGGCAAACGAAAGGTCTTTTTTGGTACATGTGAAGCACTCTCCCACTTCATACTTAATTCCTTCATCGTCACACAGGACTCCGCTAGACAATAGCAATTGGAATGGAGAAAAGGTCCGGACTGAAGGGTTCTCCTTCTTAGCTATATATTAGACTAATCAAGGACTAATACTTGGACCCACGTGTGTGTACCGGGTCATGCGATTTTGGTTGACCAGGATAATAACAAATGTATTAATTTGAATAAAGCCAAATGCTATATTACCATGACTTCACTGAGCAGCGAAACGGTTCATTTTTTCAATTGGTCTTCGGAAACTAACTTTTATTCCATCAAGTACTGTTGTAACATCTAAAACGTTCACCATCTTTTTTTTTTTCTTATCCATCCCATAATAGTTCATAGAGAAGAAAAGCCACAATTTCTAACCGAGAGAGAGTGCTGTTTATGGTGACCTCTGGGTCAAAAGGCGTATATGCCCTAATTAGGATGTAATGGTACGGTTCTTAGACTTCTGGTAATACAATTCCGTGTACAGATTAAGGATGCCAAATATTTCCTTCACAGATTTCAGTATGGTATTACATTTGTGGTCCGCACTGAGCGTTTGTCATCAAAATCAAAAATAGTATATGCTAGCGATCTTTTGATACGCTCTGTTTTCACAAACGAAGAAGGAATGAGATGCTTATTCCGAAGCCTTTCCAACAATGGTTTAATAGATACATGTATTTTTTTCGTCGTAGATGTTTTCATTTAACACATTCGGTACCGCTGTCGCCGTATGGCGTTAGACTTGAGTGCTAGCCTGCTTCAATACCGAATACATCGTATGGCGACAGCAGAAAAGTCGGCTAAAACCCCACTGACGCCGTATGGTTATTTTTTTTCTTACAACTTCTTACAATCACATGTTGTATCTGTTGGATGCTTTGTGTTCTGTTTTTTCGATTTCGAATACGGTAAAGAGGTTTAATTTACTTTAACGTACGCTTTATTCACTGATAACTTCCAACTTAGTCCAAGTTAGAACGGACACTTCAAGCATATAACAAGAAAATGTTTAATTTGTCAATAAAAGCTTGTGGAATTCCTTTTATTTACAGCTTCAGATCTTAAAATATATTTTCCTTGTCTTCAGTATACTGACCGTGAGTGCGATATTTAAATATACTCTCCCAAAAAAAAAACCGCAACATCCAATTTTTTTTTTTCAAACATGAATTTTTCCAAAAATGTGCGTGATTGACACATGACAACAGGATCATGTTATAATGTAAATGTCCGATAATTGAATTTAAGCCCCTGATAGTGGCTGTTGATCACACGTGACTTTCGGGTCAGCCTTTGTGTAACGCTACACGAAGAAGGCGTAGGGAAAAACGTAGGGCAGTTGCACGTGCGAATCCCGTCTTATCTTTAAGCGGATTTAATGGGTATAAAAGACACACAACCGTTCAATTGAATTCAGTCGTTAAATTGTTTCACGAAGTTGCTACAATATGCCAAGACTATGCGCAGCTACCCGGAACGTCGTCATTGGTCGTCTCCTGGCCGGCGAATCACAGAATGCGGTCGCTAGACTTTCTAATGTTCACCGGAGCAGCAATCCGGTTCAGCAGCTGGTCGTCAACGTTCTGGCCGACCTAGGATCCCATCAGCAGCCCAAGATCGCTACATTCGGTTACTTCACCTGCGAAACCGGACCAAAACAGCAACAGAAAAAGCATCAAATATCCCAGGTCCCCGTCGAATATCGACACAGGCAGTCAGAAACCGTCTCCGTCAAAACGGCTTACGCACCAGAAGTCCTTATTTTGGCGTAGTACTGAGACACCAGTATCGATTTGCAGGGGTCCGATGGTGCAACAGGTTAAGGGACTGGAATCTGCGAAACTGCAGGCGAGTCTGGTTCAGCGATGAATCAAGATTTCAGCTGCAGAGAAGAGATGGTCGTACACGAGTTTACAGACGCCGGAATGAGAGGTTCGCAAGGAACTGCGTCCTTGAAGGCCCGGTCACACAGCCCTCCGCGTCCTGATCGCGTGTAAAATTTGACCATATTTTGCCATTTTTTGCTACACGCGGTGGCTAGTGGTCGAAAGTGTGCAAAATTGGGTTACCAGCGCTACACAAGTGATTAGAACGCGGATCAAACGTGCGCGTTTGGTCCGCGTTCCAATCACTTGTGTAGCACTTGTCCAGCACTTTGATCGGATTGATCGGAAAATGGGGTCAATCGTCCGCGTGTGACCTCGTGTCGATCACTACTGATCTGCGTGTGATGCGTGTGCTCCGCGTTTGTAGCACTACTGACCCGCGTGCCAAGCGTGTGTGAATCACGTGACCTTCACTAGTCATCCGCGTGTATAAAAGCCGCGACGTCCGATTATAGGAATCATAACCGCGACGTCTGGATCACAACTGATGAATTCTCGGCAAAACGCGGCGTTTATATAGCCGAAATCACAAGTGATACAATAGTGATTGGGTAGTGGACTAAATTCTCTTGGGTCGTGCTTCAGTCGCGATTGAACGCGAAAAAACGCGATTCAGACGCGATTCAGTAGTGCTGTAATAGCGGAGAAATATGTTAGACACTGCCCACACGCTATTACAAGTGCTGGGGACGGGGTACAAATGCTAAACACACGTGCTTGGATTGCACGCGAATCTTTCGCATGTTAACGCGATTGACCACTTGTTATCCACTACCGTAGCACTTGTGATCGCGTTTGCTCTGCGTCTGAACCGCGTCTGTACCACTTGTACCACTCGCGGTGACCCGTGCACCAAATTTTTGAACAGTTCAAAACTTTTTCCGCGACCCCATCGCGTGCAAAATTGTCCCCGCGTGTGCGCACTTGTAATTCGCGACTGCTACGCGTTTTACTCACTTGCTATTAGCGTTTTACAGCGTTTACTTGGCGTTTGCCATTTTTCCCCGCGATTCAGTCGCGATCAACTCGCGGAGGGCTGTGTGACCGGGCCTTGAGGTCGACAATTTCAGCGGAGGAAGTGTGACGGTGTGGGGTGCCATATTCTGTGCCCGAAAAACTCAACTGGTGCACATTCCCGGCAACCTTAACGCCGTTCGATACACAGATGAGGTTTTGACACCACATATGTTGCCGTAATGAACCTCTGTAGGGACATTTTTCAGCACGATAACGCTCGGCCGCACACAGCTCGTACTACTGTTGAATTTCTAGCCAACCAGAACGTAACAATCACCAGATTTGAACCCAATAGAACATTTGTGGGATGATTTGGATAGACGCGTGCGCAGTCGTCATCTAGCGCCGCAAACTCTGCAAGAACGGCAGCAGGCTCTTGAGCAAGAATGGAGGAGAATTTCGCAAAACCGTATTCGTCGATTGATTGTGTCTATGCCGAGAAGGGCCTGTGCTGTGTTACAAGTTAATGGTGGGCACAACAGATATTGACGTTGCAGTGACGTCATCTGAGCGCTATCTGTATCAAAAATGATGTTGAAAATTCATATTATCTATGATTAAAAAGTGCTAAAATCGGGTGGTGAAATTAGTTCGTGAGAGCGAGTTCCCGCTGTCAATCATGCGGCCCCTGCAAATGCATTTTAAAAGACTTCTCAGGCAAAGGATAGTTTTCCCTAAGACACTTAAGAAAATCCATATTGTCTTTTTCCGAGTTTCAAAGGAAGGAATATTTCAAAATGAAATACACGGCAACGTATAATCACTATTTTGCTGATCCAATTTGCGTTCAGGCAACTATGTACAGCAACTGACTTCGCAATTGTAAATGCTATTTACCTATAAAGTAAACTAATATGTTTTTATTTAATAATATATTTATATCAAATCGTCCATAAAGATTTTTCTTTAAGACTTCACTAATTTCTGAACGAATCTGGAATTTTTTGGCCTTTAATTTTTAAACTGACTTTCGTCATGTTTAAATTTTTACTCATCAGACGAGTGATACGTCGCCCATTCTTCACTTTTCACGGGCTATTTTTGACAGATATACATCATCTTTTGATTTGTAAACAAACACTAAATGCATCTTAGTAACATGTGTACAATCGTTTTGGATTTTATAAATTTTAAAAACATCACTGACTGGCCTGTGTGTAAGTACACATGTAGCTCCGTTAAGTAGCCTTAATGTGAGACCTCATTTAGGAAAGTTGGTTTGGAGTTTTCAGATAACAGCCACTTTCTACCAAAGAAACTTTGTTCTTGTCATCCCAGCCACCAACTGAAGAAATGGATTTCACATATCAAGTTTGCGATCCGTTTACAAGCAGCCTCACTTTCTGATAGTGTTTTTATGGTGGTCGCCAAGATCAGTTCACTCATCTCTTGAATTTTTATTTGGCGAAATATACACCAAGTCCCCATGATTTGAGTTTGAGGAAATTGACCATTTGGATATAATCTCGTATGTAGTGCCATGGAAATAAGTTGGTGTTTTTTGTCTTAAAATTGTGATTGAACAATATGGTCGAGTAATCCATCACATCAAAGGATGGCGCGGGGTGTTTTTTCGTGTAATGTTGTATTTGAAATGCTAGTGTATGTGGCATGAGCTGCCAAACTGTAATACAAATTAGAAGGTTTTTAGCGATCTATAATATATTATTGTGTTTGAGTTCAATATCTTAGACCTTAAATGGATGAACGTTTTTGCCGGTTTTTATATTATGTTGACTTTATAGAAAATGTACGAATTTCGGCAGCTCATGCGACTTTAATATGTGTAAAATACCATATTATAACTGTTAAACTGCTATAAATGCTTGGAAGATCTTGAAAGATTGGATACGTCACCATCATGGAGAATCCACCAATTGGCCAAATAATTTAACGAAACTTAAAAGAGGTAAAATTGGTCTTGAGATACAGGAACAACAAGATCATAACAAAACAGACTACAGACATAGTCAGTCAACGAAATATTTAGAGAAGCTAGTTACCACTTTCTTAAAGTGGCATGAGCTGCCAAAATTCACACTTTTTTCATAATTACAGATCGTCACGACATAAAGAGACTTTGAAGGTCATCGAAAAACTAAATGATTGGCGTTGAAATGAGGAAAATCCATACAGTGTGAGGCCTATACGAACCGAAATAGTGTTCGAAAAGTCTGGGATGAATATGAAAGGGATATGAAACGCCTTTGTTTTTGCAGTCAGTCGACTGGCAGTTGTTTGACTCTCTATTGTTCTCGTCCGACGCCCCGTGACGGCATTCCGATCCGCTCCGAGAATAGCCGAAAGCCGTGTTGTGTATTCCGATTCATTCCGAACCATACCGATGTCGTTGATATATGGGCTGCGCATGCCCGTTTGTAAGCTAGCAACAGAAAACAATCGCCGTTTTGAATATTCTGACAGTGTTGCTAGCTTATAAATAGGCATGCGCAACCCATATATCAACGACACCGGTATGGTTCGGAATGAATCGGAATACACAACACGGCTTTCGGCTATTCTCTAAGCGGATCAGAATGCCGTCACGGGGAGTCTGAGAAGAACAATAGAGAGTCAAACAACTGCCAGTCGACTGACTGCAAAAACAAAGGCGTTTCATATCCCTTTCATATTCATCCCAGGAAAAGTAAATAAAATTTAAATAACCGGGACGACCATTCATTCATTCTAAGCCAAAGTGGGTTCAAAACAATACTTTATCGTCCATCCTCGAGACTAGAAGCACAACAAAGCTTCTGAATTATACGTCTTGAGAAAAATAGCAATTTATTTCAACATTCTGTTTTTACGTCAAAATATCAACATTTTGACAGCTCATGCCGCTTTAAAGAACGTCTCAATCAGCATAGAAGGATCAAACATCACCTTCCCCAAGAATTGTAGAACAAGCTAAAACAAACTCTCCAGTCACCACTGTTTAAAAACATAGGTCAAACTCAGGTAAAAGTCAATGATACAATGTAATGCAGCAATTCTCAATGAAATGAAAACTAACGGAGAATTTAAACAAAGCTAATACAAATACCTAAACATCAAACACCCAAGAAATTGCCTTACACTCGGGGATTTACATGTGTTTCGGTGGTCCAGTGGGTTACAGTGATCGTCTCTAAGTCCCACACATACCTTCTCCGGGCAATGAGCCCGGTTTCCTTCCCCACTAAGCCTGGCAACACTGCCATATAATTGAAATAATCTGAGGTGTAAAACATCAATCTATCGATCGGGGATTTGCATACGTGAAATACCATCGGACAGGTCACGACAGCCCAACCAAAGTGTCAAAGAGAAAACGTAAAACAGCGAGAGGGTTTCATTTTCATTATCGACATGAAGGATTGATGTTGAAGTAAGGACAATCCAAACATACTCTAGAGGAACGTCCATTCATTGGTTGCCTAAACACTACTTAAAAGTATATTCTGGAAATTAAAAGCATTGATAATCTAATATGTCATTCGAGGAGGGATCTCAGATGCCTTGGCTCAAAATCGAAAAATTGTACATTCAGCACGCGCAAGAAAGATCGGTGGGTGAAATTTGTGGGTATTATTTTGTCGTCTATTTAAATATTTTCAGACTTGAGAAAAGTGAACGGCGTGTTTTAAGTCATAAGATGTTTTCCAGTTTCAAAGTTTTACGTTGTTGTTTTTAAGAAACAGGCAATTACCATAGAACAAATATTGTGGTATCTACAGTGTGGTAGTACGTCTACAGCATTGATTATTCCACTAAGTAAGATAAACCTTTCACTTTGAAATGAACTGCGAATGGAGCGATCTGTGTTGTTTGCGGGAAAAAGTGACAAAATAAATAAAAAGATGAAACATTGGCACCTTTTCCCGATTGCGAGATCGGATATAAAGAAAGAAAAGGTTCGGGTGGATATCTATACCATTTATCGTGCAAGAATAAACTGATTTAATTCAGCCAAAATCCTCTAACTGGATCAGATGTCTGTCATGCAAAAAGTTTTAGTTGATTGATTGATGTTCCATGTCGCACTCAATACTATTTCACTTACACGACATCGCCAGTTTTAGTAGGGGAGCCAAAAAAGGGACTTTCGACGATTACTTTAGAACTCTTCCACATGAGGCGCGAATGTTTTTGATGGTTACTCTTCTACAATTTCTCGACAAGAACATTCTTTTTAATACAATCACTGCGCTGATTGCCTTCCTGCAATCACAAGAAGCGACAAGACAAGCCTAAATAGCTGGCGAGTATAAAGCGAGGTTCAGGTGGTTCAAAACGATTTAGCAATTTTCTGGTTGGAGAAATAATTTTCCTTGGAAAGCAATTTTTATTTAATAATTTTTAGTTACCAAGCTTTCAACAAATTACTCTAATTATACTTATTAAATATGGGTCTTGAGCATAGGCGCTTATGCATTTTTTTCAAAAGCTACTCCAAAGTGACAAATAAGCTAATCTTCTATGTTTGGCTCTTCAAATATGTTGACAAAAACTACGCAGCTAGCAGCATGTGGTAAAGGCGTCGTGAAGATTTCAATTCCTGTGACGCAGACGTTGACAGCGGGGCTAAGTATAGGAGAAACAACGAGTGACCGTTGATTCTTGAAAAATAATCAACGAGCGCCGCATCTTTGTTTTCTATCTTTGTTTGTGTTGCACAAGACGTACAAGTACTGTACAGGGTTAAATTACTAACATATTACATTTAAAGTTGACTTCATTCGATTAATTATATAAAAAAAATATAAGTTTCTATTTTCGGTTGTACTTCCTCTGGCAAGTGGTATATCATTTAGACCGTATATATGCGTGGATGTCAATAATTGCTAACGTTGTGCATTATTTATTCGTTTAATTAGAACGAATTGCTACCACCGATTTATTCTCTGGGCGTTATCGATTTTTAATAAGAACCAAGGTAAGATTTTATAAATTACACCATTTACAATACAAAGTAGATTTCACCGAATCATTTTTCAGTCACGGAAGATAGTTTAAGCTATTTTTTTAAAAGTCCATACTTGGCGTTGACCTATGTTAGATATCAATACATTTTATGATATTGGTTTTGGTGGAAACGTACCTCCTTAACGGAGAAACCAATTTCGATAACGAAAGTATAGGTCATTTATAATTTACTGATAACTCGCAGAATTTGTATCCGAGAATCTAGGTCTCTCTGGCCGCGAGACGTTTGTTAATACAGGGTAGTAAGATAGGATCATATACGATTTATGTGTTTTTCAATATGCTAATAAATTGTCCAAAGAAGGAGCTCAGATCTCTTGGCTAAAAATCGAAAAATTGTACATTCAGAACGCGCAAGAACTATCGGTGGGTGAAAAGTTGTTGGTAATATTTTGTTGACGTCTATATAAATATTTTCAGACTTGAGAGATGTGAACGACGAAACTAAGGTCGTGTTTTAAGTCATAAGATGTTTTCCAGTTTCATAGTTTTCCGTTCTTGCTTTTTAAGAAACAGGCAATTACAATAGAACAAATATCGTGGTATCTGCAGAGTGGTAGTACGTCTACAGCATTGATTATTCCACTAAGTAAGGGAAACCTTTCATTTTAAGATGAACTGCGAATGGAGCGATCCGTGTTGTTTGCGAAAAAACGTGACAACAACAGAAAGAAAAAGATGAAACATTTGAATTTTTGGCACCTTTTCCCGATTGCGAGATCGGATATAAAGAAAGAAAATGTTCAGGGCCCAGTTTCACAAAGCGATCTTAGCTTAAGGTGATCGTAATTACCAATGGAAACGTATACCATTAGCATTGGTTGCCATTGTAGTTAAGATCACACTTAGCTAAGATCGCTTTGTGAAACTAGGCCCAGGTGGATATCTATACCATTTATCGTGCAAGAATAAACTGATTTAATTCAGTTAAAAATCCTCTAACTGGATCAGATGTCGGCAATGCAAAAAAGTTTTAGTTGATTGACTGACGTTCCATGTCGCACTCAATAATATTTCACTTACATGACATCGCCAGTTTTAGTAGGGGAGCCCAAAAACGGACTTTCGGCGATTACCTAAGAACTCATGAGGCGCGAACGTTTTTGATGGCTACTCTTCTACAATTGCTCGACAAGAGCATTGTTTTTTTACTACAATTACAGCGCTGATTGCCTTTCTGCAATTTAGAACACACAAGAAGCAGCAAGACAAGCACAAATAGCTGGCGAGTAAGCGAGGTTCAGGTGGCTCAAAACGATTTAGCAATTTTTCTTGTTGGAGAAATAATTTTCCTTGGAACGCAATTTTTATTTTACACTTTTTAGTTGCCAAGCTTTCAACAAATTACTCCAATTATACTTATTAAATATGGACCTTGAGCATAGGCGCTTAGCTACTCCAAAGTGACAAACAAGCTAATCTTCTATGTTTGGCTCTTTAAAAGTGTTGACAAAAACTACGCGGCTAGCAGCTTGTGGTAAAGGCGTCGTGAAGACTTCAATTCCTTTATTGCATTCTGTGCCACTGACGTTGACAGCGGGGATAACATAAGTTACTAGAGCAGACATCTTGTATCTGCCGTTTACTGCGCTCATAAAAGTTATAACTTATTATAAAGGCGTCTGTTGATATTTTCCCTGTAGATAGCCAATGAAAATGCGTTTGCCACCATATATCAACCGATATACCTCAGTCACAAGCGGATACATGTTGTCTGTCAACCTATTTTGTCCAAGAGCAAAACTACGTTTGGCAGAAACCATATTCCAGACTGCGCATCTGTGATTATTATGATTGAATATATCATATAGAAAAAAATGCGTAAAAAAATGTACTTTTGTATGGTTTTAAGGTATAGAAACACATGCTCATTTGTCTCCGAGGAACATGGTCTGTCATTTGACTAAACAATTAAATTTATTCATATAAGATATGATAAAAAGTTGTACCTATAGCGCGACATTTAAATATGAACAGTTAAATATTGATACACCTTTTCACACTTCCCGATTCTAAGACTTCTGGTAATACAATTCCGTTTACAGATCAAGGATGTCAAATATTTCCTTGACATATTTCAGTGTGGTGATACATTTGTGGCCCGCACTGAGCGTTTGTCGTCAAAATCAAAAATAGTATATGATAGCGATGTTTTGATACGATCTGTTTTCACAAACGAATGAGATGCTTATTTCGAAGCCTTTCCAACAATAGTTTAATAGATACAGGAAGGCTATATCAAATATTTTATTACCAACATTTGCTATTCCGCCCATTGACTTTTAATGGCTATTCTGATCTGTAAGAAAAAAAGGAAATGTTCTCGGAGGTCCTTCAGCCATGTTTTGACCGAGACTCAAACAAATCTTTGGTATAAAAGTGTTTGAACTTTTCTTTGAACAAAAAAAAAGTAAGAGAATCCTTAAAATGTTAAGTAAAATTGATAGATTTCGTTGAATAAAACTTCGAAGCATGGATATCAAACAAACCTATTATTAAAGACCACAGGCCCAATACCAAAGGAAAGAAAGGAATAACCTGTTTATGTTATCATTTTATTTAGGTTATTTAGGTTACTGCTTACGATATAACATATCATATTAATTTCTCCCGATAATATCTCTGTCATTTCAAACCAGGCTTTGGTAAATTTTGTATAAGTTAAACAAAGTATATCATTTATTTTAAGGAGGGAGGTATGGGCAATGCAGACTTAAAGTGGCATGAGCTGCCAAAATTCCCACTTCTTTTTATAATTTCTGATCGTCACGACAGTAAGAGGCTTTGAAGTCCATCGAAAAACTAAATGATTGGCATTGGAATGAGGAAAATCCATACAGTGTGTGGCCTGTACGAACCGAAAACAAGTTTATGAAGTAAACAAAATTTAAATAACCGGGACGACCAGTCATTCATTTTAAGCCATAGTTAGTTCAAAACAATACTTTTTCGAGACTAGAAGCACTGAAAAGCTTCTGAATTTTACGTTTTGAGAAAAATATTCAATAATTTCAACATTTTGTTTTAACGTCAAAATATCAACATTTTGGCAGCTCATGTCACTTTAACTTAAATGCATTCTGTTTCGATTAAAAACAGGATTCTAGTTTAGAAGAATGTCTTGTTTAACTATTAACACCCGAAAGTCTCATTGCCAATAAATAAATACATGTACTTGATATTTTCTTAGCAGAAAAAACAATATATCATACATGGAATAGGATTTTGGACCAGAGCACTATCATTCTTAAAATGCTGTACCACATGCTATACACAGGGTATTTACTTTTTATCTTTCAATATATTGAAGGTTAATTTGTACCAGCTGGTTTCCTGGCGCTCTTGTATATCACATGAGCTGCCAAAATGTTGATATTGTGACATTAAAAGGGAATCTTGAAATTATTGGCCATTTTTCTCAAGACGTACAATTCAGCAGCTTTTTAGTGTTTCTAGTCTCGAGAATGAACGATGAAGTATGATTTTGAACTAACTTTGGCTTAGAATGAATGAATGGTTTTGGCCCCGGTTATTTAAATTTTGTTTAGTTTTCGAACACTATTTCGGTTTGTATAGGCCACAGACTATATATATTTTCATCATTCCAACGCCAATCATTTAGTTTTTCGATGACCTTCAAAGCCTCTTACTGTCGTGCCGATCAGAAATACATTTGTTTATAGGATATTGCATGGAAAACCAACCAACTAATAATTGATTTTAACTAAAGTCAAAGCTGAGAATTCCATCTTAAATCACTAAGGTGTAACACACTGATCCATTCGGCACTGTGTACACTTAATTCACATTGTTGCTAATTTTAATTTGGGAGAAAAAAACCCAGCATGCAATTGTATCGGAGGGCTCCCATAGGCCATCCTATTCATGTGTGTGAGTCTTGCACGGGGCAGCTGTCACAGTATAATTCAGAGTTTGGTTTACATAAAGGCGTGGGGATTCTCGTAAAATACAATGTGTATTGATAATTTACTTACCATTTTGCTAAGACGAGATTGTACTTTAAACAAATGAGTCGATTGGTGTGGGGGTTGTTTGACGGCGAGTGTTCTTTGAGTTAAAACATGTTTTTTCTTATATAAGACAACAGTAAATATCCAATTTAAAAAAAAACAAATGACAAAATGTGTAAGTATATAATTTCCAACCACACAACTTGCATCAAATTTCCAGAAAAAAAGTATAATAAATTTAGGGTTTAGTTGAAAAATGTTTCCTAATATAAGACGAACCAATAAAATACGGAAATTAGAGAAACTAGTTATTGGCCTATCATGCATTATAGATTGACATCATCTGAGTAACACTTCTTAGGAATCAGACACTCTAACACATAAACAGCACACACAAAACGTAACTTCTGTAATACCATTAACATTGATTAATTTAAAGTGGCATGAGCTGCCAAAATTCTAACTTTTTTCATATTTTCTGATTGTCACGACAGTAAGAGGCTTTGAAGGCCATCGAAAAACTAAATGATTGGCGTAGGAATGAGGAAAATCCATACAGTATGTGGCCTGTATGAACCGGAATAGTGTTCAAAAAGTAAACAAATTTAAATAACCGGGACGACCATTCATTCATTCTAAGCCAAAGTTAGTTCAAAACAATACTTTATCGTACATTTTCGAGACTAGAAGCACCAAATATCTTCTGAATTATACTTCTTGGGAAAAATAGACAATAATTTCGACATTCTTTTTTTAACGTCAAAATATCAACATTTTGGCAGCTCATGCCACTTTAAATGTCTCAATTTAAAAGTAGAAATTGAGTCGTGCTTCACGATTATTCCCTAACGGATTCGTTCCACCAGACTACAACCTTGGGATCGACTTGACCAAATGTTATATTAATACTTTGAAGGACGAATGCTGTAAATTATAGAGTAAAGTCACATTTAAACTTTACCATAAGGTTGATATTTCACCCTCTATGAGATCTAATCGTCTGAACTAGTTTGCTTGTCTACAACCTCTATTAACGTACAATTAAGATACACACAATACAATTAACACCCAGACACAGGGAACACATTCATCAATTAAGAAACTTTAGGTTCAAAAAAGGGACAAACATCATCTTCACCTAAATAAGTCATATTTGAACATGAAATAATATTATATTATGTTCATGTTCTTTTCAGTCTCAAATTGCTACTAAGAGATTAACTGTCGACAATCTGTATTTGTATTGATCGTTTTTTTACAAACGTATATTAGCACTTTCGGGGTAAACCATTCATCTGTCAATCAATGAGACAATTTCTTCAATGGATCTTATGACTCGGGTTCATTTCCTACATACAAGAAATAAGTTCAAGTAGTTAGTGTCTTTTAGAAAGTGACTATATCAGTATTCTCGTTATTTTGGGATTACACTTCCAGCCAACCGGATAACGCAGCCGGCATTTAGTGCTGGCGATAGGTGCCATACTCTGGGACGCGGATTCGATTCCCGTTTCGGGCGTCACCCAAAAATCGGTAGAAGAATTTCTACCATATTTTCAAGAAAGTGTAATCCCAAAATAACGAGAATACTGATACAAGAAATAATAAACCCAAGCGTTGTGATGTACAGTTAACTTTTATCTGTGAAAGAATGTATGGATGCCGCAGTATAACAATTTTTTTTATCTTTATTGTATTTTACAACGGTGAGTCGTTGGAAGTTACTCCAGGTCTCTATAGTACAATCTTTGGAATGTTATGGTAGTTTTATTTAGAGTTATCTAAACTATAAAAACAATAAACAAAATTAGCTGAAACTCAAAATTAGCTGATTATTATATCGGTATGTGTGGACGTTTGGATTTGAACGAGATGAAACAGGAAACCTACAAATGTTTTAACCTGTAATAGCTCCCCATTTTAACTATCGTTCAAAACTACTTTACGTACAACTCGTGTATTGTCACTGAAACCAAACACATATTTTAAATAACTGAAATAAAGTTAAACAGCGACTCATACAAAATTAAAATACTTTCACCATGCTGTTTAAGTGTTTCTTTTATTTCAGCGGAGGACGAATATGGTCTGTCCAAAAGAAACCCGTGGGCCTGTAAAATATTCACAAAAATAAATTATTGTACAAAACGTTTGTACATTTGAAAATAGTATATGTTCGTAGGAGCGAATGGTAGAATATAGCTTTCGAATTTAACGAAAACTTGTTAACATGTATCGGCGAAGGACAGTGTTTCCGACATGAGGACACTGCCTCTAAAACAGATGACGCATGATCATAACTGAAGTGTTGTCAGGTACTTATTTAAGGGTTTAATACCGCCGTAGCGGTGTTTGTTGCGTATCCCGATACCGCTGAACGTTGGTTCGCACCGAGTCAAACCCCGTGAATTCGAGGGGTTTGACGAGGTGCAAACCAACGTTCAGCGGTATCGGGTTATGCAATAAACACCAAGACGAAGGTTTTTAAGTCGATTCTACCATGAAAATTTAGAAAAATGAGGAAAAAGTGACCTGTTGCGGATTGCCGTTCCTTTTCCCTCCCTCGGGACAGAGTCGGAACTTTTAACCAATCAACGATAAGCTTTCGCCACGTGCGACGGTTGACCCAGATATTTTGAAGCAGAATGACAGAAGTCACTATGGCTACCGCCTTGACAGACTGGGTTGCTGGCGACGCTATCGTGGGAAATGTTGTGAAATCAACCCCTTGATGACTGTATACGTTCATGACAGAATATAACCACACTCACAATATTATCAGGTTAAATCCTTTATTTTGTATGACAACAAGCAAAAGATCACTTCTTCCGGGGGAGGTAAACCTACCGGCCGGTATGTTGCACTACACACTCGATGTTGTTTGAAAAGTCATCTCTACTTAACATGTATATTTGCACACGACACGCACATACAGGAGGGGTAGAATGTAGAACCTTGATTCCCATTCCAGGAGATGAGTGTATATTATTGTTGTTTGATAGAATTGTCTTCTTTATCGAGGTTTGCAAAAGGTATTGAAAATCCTATGTCTAAAGTTTATCAAATAGGCCTTGGTGTCAACAGCTGTAGATGGGCACATTAAAAATAACTATAATTATTCTCGATTCTCTGTTTTACAGTATTTTTTTGTTTCTTCTCTGGGTTCTTATCTTTATGTAATATTCTTAAATAAATATCAACTGAAACTATTCAGTGGACAAAATACAACAAAAGGGTGTTCACGACCTTTTATCGACCGTGTTTACTGTAGTCATGTGGTTCTCAGTTGTGTTTGTTGGAGTGTGGCACCGGAGTCATCCCCCTGGCGCTATTTGGGGCCATTTTGCTGTTTAGCTGAACCCGGTGGAAGACTGGGGCGAACAAGGTTGGTGCAGCATACCATCGACACATGAGACGCAAGACCGTCTAAAATACCACTTCTGCGTATACCTATGAAGCAGTGAGTTATAGTCGAAAAGGAATTGGAGTTTATGTTTGAAAAGGATGTAATTGAGCCCTGGTTCTCGCCACTGCTTCTGGTCGCAAAACGGGATGGATCAACTAGGTTTTGTGTTGACTATCGTCGTCTGAATTCCTTAATGAAAAAAGACGCATATCCTCGTCCTAGGATTGACGATGCGTTGGAGGCTCTTGCAGGTGCTAGCTGCTTTAGCACCCTTGACCTTATATCAGGGTATTGGCAGTGTGAAGTTGAACCTGAGAGCAGGGAGAACACGGCTTTTTCGACCCATAAGGGTTTATTCAAATTTAAGGTTATGCCTTTCGGTCTGTGCAACGCTCCTGCCAGTTTTGAGCGCCTGATGGATCTGGTCCTCCGTGGTTTTCTCTGGGATAGGTGTCTGTGCTACCTGGACGACATTATTGTTTTCGGAAAAACATTTGAAGGAGCAGCTCAAAATGCACGGTCAGTTTTTCTAAGGCTTAGAAGTGCAAATGTAAAACTAAAACCTTCAAAATGCACCCTTTTTCAAACAGAGGTTCCTTATTTGGGCCATGTAGTGACGGGGAACGGCGTCAAATGCGACCCCGGAAAAGAAAAGAGACTGGCTGGTACCATCAAACCTTGGGGAGGAAAGAAGTTTTCTCGGACTGGTGGGATAGACGATTTGTACCGGGTTTTTCCTTAGTAGCTGAACCTCTAACGCGCCTGACTAGAAAGGTCGTAAAGTTTCAGTGGGATGATTCCTGTAAAGTCTCTTTTGAGTCATTAAAAGCTTTAATGGTTGAAGCTCCTATCCTAGCGTACCCACTCCCTGAGGGAAGGTTTGCTGTAGACACAGATGCTAGCCCAATTGGTCTCGGGGCCGTACGGTCTCAAATACAAATAGGTGAGGAGAAGGCTATAGCATATGCAGCCAAATCGTTGAACAGACAGCAACCTCGTTACTGCACAACAATACGGGAGCTTTTGGCAGTTGTTTCATTTATCAAGCATTTGCGGCATTATTTGTGGAGAAAACCATTTACAATCAGGACTGATCATGCCTCGCTTACTTGGCTTAGGAATTTTAAAGACCCACAGGGCATGCTTGGAAGGTGGATGTCAGTCCTGGATACATATGATTTTGATATTGAGTACCGCAAGAGGAAAAGCCGTGCCAAGATAGACAGCTTGTAACGACGGCCCACCAGAAAGTACCCTAGATCTGATTGTGAAGAACGTGGAATCGGAATAATTGGAGTAGTCAACCTTGAAACACATCAGACTAACCCGCTGCAAAACGAGCGGTCGGAGACTTCGGATCATGCATCATACAACACTTCAGATTGGTTTGAGGGATGGTCGGAACAGAGGATGACAATATAAAAACTACAATCGAGCTGAAAAAGCTTTTCGGTTGTAATCGGCCACCGCCTGAGAGCATTAACAATTCGTCCCAGGAAGTTCGGAAGTGGTGCAGTGTATGGGAGGTTTTAGAGGTCCGGCTGGGGATTCTGTACTATAGATGGTTTCAGAAATGTCGGGATTTATTTCGTTTACTCCTAATAGCGCCAAGTGAGATGCTTCATAATATCTTTCAAGATCTTCATCGCAGTCGGACCGCCTCGCATTTAGGTATTCGACGTACGTTCAGATCAATGCGACGTCCGGTTTTCTGGCTAGGGATGACGTCAGCCGTTGCACGCTGGTTACCAGCATGTAATATTTGTGCCCGTCGGAAGCCAGGTCCAGGCCCGGGTAGGGCTCCGTTGCAGCAATCCAGTGTTGGGGCGCCTTTAGACCGTGTCGGGATGGATATTTTAGAATACCATATTACCGAAAGTGGAAACCGGTACATTCTAATAGCAGCCGACTAGTTACAACGTGGGTTGAGGTGTATGCTATTCCTGACCACACCGCTCAAACAGTTACCGATAAGTTTGTCACAGAATTTGCCGTTATGGAGTCCTTCGGCAAATTCATACAGATCGAGGGCGGGAATTAGAATCCAATTTTATTAGCAGAAACTTGCCAACTTCTTGGAGAAGAGAAAACTAGAACCACACCTTACAGACCACAGTCGGACGGGCTAGTGGAGAGATTCAATCGAACGCTTTTGCAAATGTTGGCTACATATACGGCGGAACATTCCTCTACCTGGGATCATAGTTTACCATTTGTCCTAATGGCATATCGAGCTACGGAGCATGATAGTACTGGCTGCTCCCCCAACCTATTGATGTTTGGCCAGCAAATTTCATGTCAAGTCGATCGAATGCTAGGACTTAATTGCCCCACAGAGCCTTGTGCTGTGCAGTACGTTGCAAAGAGCAAAAGAGCAGTCATTTGCAGCAGTGCGAAAGAATCTTGAGAAATCTGCAAAATACCAAAAGAAAATTTATGAACCACGATTGTATCGGGAGGGGGATTTTGTCTGGAGATGGTATAAACTAGGCTTGGGATGGACGGGCCCATATCGTGTTGTAAAGAGGTTGACGTCAGTGAATTATCTTGTAAAAGGGCCTCGTGGCTCTGGCATTGGGGTGTTCCATGTAGACCATCTGAAACAGTATGAGGCCCCCCCCCCCCCGCCCTCAGGTTGGGATGGAATGGTCAATGCAGAGGCCCAGAAGGATAAAGAGGTAGGGCCCAGAGGGATATGCGCATCAAGCCCCCGACTAAATAACACCCTAACCGCACTTCTCTGTAGTGTTAAGAGTAATAGATGGGAGGGGAAAAATGACATTGTATATTTGTAAATATCTGGTTTATGGTTTCAGATGATTGAAGACACAGTACAATTCGGAGTGACAGAATATGAACTCCAGAGTTTGGACGCAGACCTCAGACCTGAGTGGTAAGAGGGTGGCATGGCCTGTCCTGTCTTTTCGTGTGGGTCCCATGCGTTTGTATCATGGAATTCTTTTTGGGCACACTGGAAGAAACGACACCGGCATGAGGTCCGACTGTTCTACTGTAGTTACAAGAACATCCGCAGGAACCAGGTCAGGAGGTATGTCAAGAAAAAGCAGGTAAGTGATGGCGATGTGAGACTATGTGTGTCCCAGGAAAGTAACACCTGAAGTGAAAACCGGAGAGAAAGTGGATAATAGTTGCTTCGTTCCTACATAGGGTCAGCTTTGTTTTAAACGAAGCAAGATGGATCATTACCGCGAGAAAGAAAAAGCACAGCAGAGGCGAAGTCAAATTTCCGAAGCAGCCAACAAAACGGATTGGAACCTGGACCCGAACCGCTATGTGTGCAGGGATGAGGAGGTTAAAGTGGTTAGGAGTGATGGCGATGTGAGACTATGTGTGTCCCAGAAAGCCCACTGGTAGCCGGAATTTGTTCCACCAAAAACAAGAGGACCACGCAGCAACAATAGACAATGATGTGACATTTACAAATGTTAAAAATTAAATAAAAATAATCTTAAGGAGGGAGGAGTGTGACACCGGAGTCATCTCCCATGGCACTATTTATTTTTTATATTATTCATATGTATTTCATCTTTGACTTTTTGTATATTAAAAAAGTTTTATTAAGGCATTAATTATTTTGCATTAAGTTTTATTAAGGTTCTAGGCGTTGGTTTTAGTATTTGGGGTCATTTTGCTGTTTAGGATCCTTAGAGCTCCGGATTGAAACAGCATTCGGATTGGGTTAAGTCAGGCAGGGGGTTGCTGTAAGGGCATTGTCTTAGGCTAAGGGCACTTGCAAGGTAAATAACCCGAGTGACCTCAGAGCCTATGCAGAGGAGATTGCTGACCGGCAGCAAATATTTCTCTCTGCCCCTATACGTTGCATCGGCTCTGTTGGGTCGGTAGACGCAAGATGATAGCTTTGGGAAATCATCAGTTAAGAGAGGTGGGGATTATAAATTACCTTTGAACATTCGAGGTTAGACAGGTTAGGGGGCTACTATATACCTAAAGCCTAGCGCACACGAGAGTCGCCGGCTGAGCTGCCGGTCACTCGTGGCTGGGAGCTAAGCTGTTTCCCCCGTGTGCGCGTACATTTTGGTGAGATTTTCGCCTCTTGAGGCGGTGTGGAAAGTATATCAAAGCATGTTTGATATTTTCTGCCTCTCGTGGCAAGAATCTCACTGTGTGCGCACAATGTGAGCTGCCAGCTGAGCTGAGAGGAGGGATAGTCCAATCGCGTGTGCCTATTAAATCATGTGACCACTTAGAATATTACGTAGCATGGTTAGTGACACTTGTGTAGGTCAGTGAACTTGGGTGACAAGGAACTGGCCTTTCTGTTAAGTTTACCAAATAAACTGTTGAACTTCCTTTATTGTTTGTGTCGCTTTGTTCGAGAGGGAGCTGGAAGTCAAAATGGTGGAGCCAGCCTGAGTCAACTAGGATCCTAACTTACGAACCTGGGGTGGCTGCGGAACCACAAGTAATTCGTTACAGTTTGGTGCGGTGACCAGGATCCTAGTTATGGCAAATAGGCAGAACCCAGACCATTGGTTTGTCGGTGACATCAGTTTTGAGAGCCCTTCTCGAACAGAGCAACCGGCAGGCCAAGCAGCAGAAGAAGTAACTCCCGTAGTGTTCCCATTAGCCCGGGACCACATAATCGTAAGAGGAGGTATAAATCTTTTAAGGGAGAATTGGATGTAGAAGAACGTCGGCTAGAGTTTGAAATAACCAACCTTGAAAAAGAACTTGACACACTAATAAGCTTGCGTAGGGGGAAGGGCCTGTTCAACAACTAGTTTCTTGTAAGCCCACAATAACCAGTACTCTCAAGGTAGTAGGGCCCATTGGAATAAATTCAGGAAAGTTACGAAAGGGAAGGTTGCGCGAGAAGAAGCCGGACAAATTTGATGGCAAAGGTGTCGAATGGCAAGATTACCTAGTGCATTTTGAGCAAGTTTCACTCTGGAATGAATGGGATAGCACCGAAAAGACACAGCAATTAGCAATGAGCCTGTGGGATGACGCCCAGAAACTCCTAGGAGACCTGCCTACCAGTCAGTAGCAAGATTATGTTCTACTGAAATCCGCCTTGACTAAACGATTCAACCCACAAGAGAGAGAAATAGCATACCGGTGTGAATTTCGAGCACGGAGAAGGTTAGCAGAATAAACTCTGAGTATGGTTATCCTTCACGAAGACTTGGATGTCTGGCTTTTCCTGAAATGCCGGTGAAATACCCTGAAGTCAATGTCCTGGGCTAAGCAGATATTAGAGAACATGTGATGTTCAAGCGACCTCCGTCGTTGGAATCAGCTATAGCATACGCAGTGGAGTTTGAGACCATTAAGGGGTGGAGAACCTGTTCCCAAAGCAAACCTAAGGCGACCTGGGACATGACGGAAGCCGGTGTCAGTACCATTCGACCATTGAATGGAGAGATCAAACACAATCCTTCGAAAAGCGCTTGTCTGTGATGGAGGAGCAGCTGGGAAGTATTTTGAACCAAATGAATGATCTGAGAATCAGAGAATTGAATCCAGTTTCAGGCGAAACCCGAACTGCTACGTGTGTCATGAGGAGGGTTATCTTTCCTACGATTGCTTTAATGATAGTCGTCCGTTAAACTAAACAGGGCTGTGTCTGAGGTCGATGACACAGTCCAACCTATGAATAGGCCATGTGACAATGTGGAGTCATGCTACTTTGTGCCAGTAAACATAGGAGTCACCTCATTTGATATGCTTTTAGATACGGGGTCTGTTGTAAGTCTTTTGTCATTTGACATGTTCCAGTGCACACATACACATGCACAGGGTCTGGAGGCCTCAAACATACAATTGAACAACGCTGATGGCAGTAATCTAAAAATCCTTGGTAAGGTGGCAATTTTGGGTAGAAGATTTGGTATTTCAGCATAGTTTGGTAGTGGCTAAGTTGGGGTTTAAGGGTTTAATACCGCCGTAGCGGTGTTTGTTGCGTAACCCGATACCGCTGAACGTTGGTTCGTACCGAGTCAAACCACGAGAATGCGCAGCATTCGAGGGGTATGACGAGGTGCGAACCAACGTTCAGCGGTATCGGGTTACGCAATAAACACCAAGACGAAGGTATTAAAGTCGATTCTACCCCGATAATTGAGAAAAATGAGGAAAAATTGACCTGTTGTTGATTGCCGTTCCTTTTCCCTCCCTCCGGACAGAGTGGGCACTTTTAACCAATCAACGATAAGTTTTGGTCACGTGCAACGGTTGACCTAGATATTTTGAAGCAGAATGACATAATGTCACTATGGCTACCGCTTTGACAGGCTGGGTTGCTGACGACGCTATCGGGGGAAATTTTGTGAAATCAACCCTTTGATGACTGTATACGTTCATGACAGCCCAGTTTTCAATATAAAAGGACAGAATATAACCACACTCACAACATTATCAGGTTAAATCCTTCATTTTGTATAACAAGCAAAATGTCACTTCTTCCGGGGGAGGTAAACCTGCCAGCCCATGTTGCACTACAGACTCGATGTTGTTTGAAAAGTCATCTCTACTTAACATGTATATTTGCACACGGCACGCACATGCAGGAGGGGTAGAATACCGGGCATATTAGGGATCGACTTCCTGAAACAATATCAGACTTAAGTGTGTCAAAGGAAAACTTAATCATTAGCAAACGATCTGTTCAACTACGACATAATGCCTCTCTCAATTGTACATCTGTAAAGTTGATTTCTAAAGTTCTTATCCCTCCGACATCAGAAACGCTGGCAGAATGCCACGTTGGAGGAGAGTTTGATAGAGGGGGTATTAGGATGGCTGAAGGACTCCATTCTATTTCCCGGAAAGGTCTATTGGTATCAAGGGCAGTTGTGGATCCTTAAGCTACAGTGTTAACAGGTATTAATATGACGAATCAGCCAGTATATCTCCGAGTGACACCGTTATTGCCAGTCTTCACGCTGTGTCTAAGGTTCCTAGTAAGGAAACCCACCCTGTGGAAACTACTGAAACAGACTGTCTCCCTAACCATCTCGAGGAGCTGTTTACGGACACCGCGTCTAATTTGAATGCAAACCAAGGGAATGCTCTTCGCAATCTGCTTTGTAAATATGCTGACATATTTGTTGAACCCGGTGGAAGACTGGGAAGAACCACGTTGGTGCAGCATACTATCGCCACAAGAGACGCAAGACCGTCTAAAATACCACCTCGGCGTATACCTATGAAGCAGTGAGTTATAGTCGAAAAGGAATTGGAGAATATGTTTGAAAAGGATGTAATTGAGCCCAGTTCTAGCCCCTGGCCCTCCCCACTGCTTCTGGTCCCAAAACGGGATGGATCAACTAGATTTTGTGTTGACTATCGTCGTCTGAATTTTAAAATGAAAAAAGACGCATATCCTCTTCCTAGGATTGACGATGCGTTAAAGGCTCTTGCATGTGCTAGCTGGTTTAGCACCCTTGACCTTATATCAGGGTATTGGCAGTGTGAAATTGAACCTGACAGCAGGGAGAAGACGGCTTTTTCGACTCATAAGGGTATATTCCAATTTAAGGTTATGCCTTTCGGTTTGTGCAACGCTCCTGCCAATTTTGAGCGCCTGATGGATCTGGTCCTCCGTGGTTTACTCTGGGATAGGTGTCTGTGCTACCTGGACGACATTATTGTTTTCGGAAAAACATTTGAAGGAGCAACTCAAAATTTACGGTCAGTTTTTCTAAGGCTTAGAGGTGCAAATTTAAAACTACAACCTTCAAAATGCACCTTTTTCGGGTTGATGGGATACTATAGAAGATTTGTACCGGGTTTTTCCTCAGTAGCTGAACCTCTAACGCGCCTGACTAGAAAGGTCGTAAAGTTTCAGTGGGATGATTCCTATAAAGTCTATTTTGAGTCATTAAGCTCCTATCCTAACGTGCGCACTTCTTGAGGAAAGGTTTGTTTTTTATACAGATGCTAGCGCAATTGGTCTCGGGGCAGTGCTGTCTCAAATACAAAGAAGAAATTTATAACATATGCAGCCAAATCCTTGAACAGACTGCAACGTCGTTACTGCACGTCGGGGGCTTTTGGCAGTTGTTTCATTTATCAAGCATTGTCGGCATTATTTGTGGGGAAGACCATTTACAATCAGGACTGATCATGCCTCGCTTACTTGGCTTAGGAATTTTAAAGACCCACAGGGTATGCTTGGAATGTGGAATGCTAGGCATGCTTCGAATGCTAGGCCTTAATTGTCCCACACAGCCTTGTGCTGTGCAGTACGTTGGGTGGTTGCAAAGAGCAAAATAGCAGTCATTTCCAGCCGTGCGAAAGAATCTTGAGAAATCTGCACAATACCAAAAGAAAATTTATGACCGAGGGGTAAAACCACGATTGTACGGGAGGGGGATTTTATCTGGAGATGGTACCAGCCGGCTGTAAAAGATAAACTAGGCTTGGGATGGACGGGCTAATATCGTGTTGTAAAGAGGTTGACGTCAGTGACTTATCTTGTAAATGGGCCTCGTAGCTCTGGCAACAGGGTGTACCATGTAGACCATCTGAAACAGTATGAGGGCCCCCGCCCTCAGGTTGGGATGGAATGGTCAACGAAGAGGCCCAGTACAATTAGGAGTGTCAGAACATGAACTCCAGAGTTTGAACTCAGACCTCAGACCTGAGTGGAAAGAGGGTGGCATGGCCTGTCCTGTCTCTTCGTGTGGGTCCCATGTGTTTGTATCCAGGAATTCCAGGAATTACAAGAACATCCGAAGGAACCAGGTCACGAGGCATGTCAAGGAAAAGTATCAAGCGGGGAAAGTAGCACCTGAAGTGAAAACAGGAGAGAAAGTGGATAATAGTTGCTTCATTCCTACAGAGGGTCAGCTTTGTTTTAAGCGAAGCAAGATGGATCATTCCAGCGAGAAGGAAAAAGCACAGTAGAGACGAAGTCAAATATTCGAAGCAGCCAACAAATTGCATTAAGTTTTATTAAGGTTCTAGGCGTTTGTTTTAGCATTTGGGGCCATTTTGCTGTTTAGGATCCTTAAGGCCGTGTCAGGTCACCACGATTCGACGACTCGACTCGACTCAACAAGTTTTTCGAGTGCATAGGTCGGTTAACGGGGCTAATCGTTCGATTCGGAAAGATTTGCCGCCTCTGGATAGAAACGATCGCTCAAGCAGCATATGTCACTGAGATTACTCGTCGGTAGACACATAACACATGGCTGATAAAAATGGCGGTTACACATGTATTCCTTTTAATCATTTTTGGTTCATTGTGCAGTGTAAAGCCGACGTACGGATATTTATAGATAATATATACCTCAAATCTGCTAAAGTAATTCCTATATTTAAATCTGGCAACGAGCACGACATTGCAAACTACCGTCCTATCTCTATACTTCCTAGCTTGAACTTGAAATTTCCTTGAACACCACCAAATTATCTCCCCTAATCAATATGGGTTCCGTCCAAATCATTCAACCTGGCATGCCGCTCTTTCTCTCTATGATTTTCTCGTTTCCGCTAGAGATAGAAAATTGTTCAGTTTAACGACTTTCCTGGACTTATCTAAGGCGTTCGACACCGTAAACCATTCCATCCTCCTCGCCAAACTAGAACATTACGGTATTCGTCATAACGCCTTAGATTGGCTAACAAGCTATTTGTCAGATCGCACCCAATCTGTTCACTTCTCAATGTTTTCTTCTCCGTCCAAGTCTATTAATTGTGGTGTCCCCCAGGGGTCGATCTTAGGTCCTATTCTTTTTCTTCTTTACATTAACGACATTACAAATTGCTCTAACCTTCTCAATTTTATTTTATTCGCCGACGACACCAGCGTCTGTTACTCTTCAAATAATCCATCTGAACTATCTATCACTATGTCATCTGAACTCAATAAAATACGATCCTGGCTTTGTTCAAATCGTCTTTCTTTAAATGTTTATAAAACAAAATGTCTGATCATCCCTCCAAAATCTCATGCTGCCGCAAATTACGTTCATCCCCCTGTCATCCACGAAACCATAATCGAAGCTGTTCCTGAATTCAAATTTCTCGGTATCCACTTTAACTATAGCCTTTCTTGGACAACCTATATTTCGTTCATTAGAAAAAAAATATCTAGAAACCTTGGCATCCTTCACCACATTAAATCTTCTGTTAACCGAAAAACTCTTCTTATCCTATATTATTCTTTAATTCATCCTTATCTTTCATATGCTAATATTCTTTGGGGTTCCACATACTCGACTCATCTCTCTTGTTTATTTATCTTAAAGAAACGTGCCATACGTTTAATCACACTATCATCTAGATTGGAGCATACCGGACCTCTTTTCTCTTCTTTAAATATCATTCCTCTACCTCATTTAAACAAATATGTCTCTCTTCTTCACGCGCACAAGTTTATGTACAATCCGACACAAATCCCCACCTCCATACGACAGCTCTTAAAAACTCAGTCATCAGTGCATCAATACTCAACCAGAACCCAAAACCTTAATCTCTACAGACCACCTTATCACTCTAATCTGTCTTTTTATTTACTTCGAGTTGCTGGACCTAGGGAGTGGAACAAACTTCCTCATAATCTAAAAATTATAACTAGTTTTTCGTTATTCAAATCCAAGTTACGTGACATCCTGGTGAGACAATAGTGGAGCGACATGGTAAGGCAGTATTTTGTGGTTTATCCTTCTATATGGCAAACAAAAACATCCTTTTCTTTTTTCTTTTTAACATAAAAAATATTTCCTTTCAATTCGTCATATCACTCTCTTCTAGATTTCAAGCTTAAATTATATTATTTTGAGGGATAGAACAAGTCCATCCGGATTTGAGTCCCGCCGTTTTCTATTCAATAAATATGTTATACTTTGTTATTATTTTCTTATGGTGAATAAACAATACAATACAATACAATACAATATATTTTAAAGTTAAAACACACAGGCACAGGGAATATCTTCTTGACTATGATGACCAAGGCTGCTATATGAATCTTGTTAAGGAGCTAGAGTCGCAAGACACAGCATCATTCTGTAACTTCTTTCGCATGAGTCCAGAAAACTTCCATGAGGTCGTAGAAAGAGTTACACCAATCATTCAAAAAGAAGACACCAATTTCCATATGGCCATTACACCAGCGGAGAGAGTAGCAGTCACCTTACGGTTTATAGCAACTGGTAATTAGAGTCATTTTCAATTTTAGACTATTTTTAGAAATATGATTGATTGATTGATTGGTGTTTTGCGCCGCACTCAAGACTATTTCACTTATATGGCAGCGAATAGAAATATGAAATCAGTACTGATAAACAAACAGCCCTATATAATAAATTTAAAGAAATTAAAGGCACGTTCGCCGCCAAACTGTCGAAAACTGGTTACATTTAGCCCAAAACATCCATGGGTTTCTCTGTTGTTTTCTTCAGAAACAAGAAGTTATGAACCTTCGATTTTCATATTTTTTTCATATTTCAGTTTTGAAAAGTACAAAAAGACGTGTTTTGCTTTGGTATATGTAAACAGTTTTCAACATTTTGGCGGTGAGTGTGCCTTTTAGTTAAAGTGGCATGAGCTGCCAAAATGTTGATATTTTGACGATCAAACAGAATGTTGAAATTGTTGACTATTTTTCTCAAAACGTATAATTCAGAAGCTTTGATTTATTTGATTGATTGATGATTTGATGTGATTGATTGATGTTTTGTGGCGCGCACGAGAATACTTCACTTGCCTGCGTTGTCAAGTTTTTTTGGAAGGCAACCGGGTTCATTGCGCGGAAGAAATCCCAGAGTTTCGTTGAGCATCCATGTTTGTTTGTATTTGATGCTTTGATTAATTTGACTACATATAACCAATGAACCGTGTATTTGACGATTATGTCACTCCGAAGACCGTCACCGTATTTGCTTCGGTCAGTGATTTGGGAAGAATCCATGGGTAATTCGGATCAAAACAAGTCTAACATCCGCAATATGTATGTAATTTAGAGCCGGTAACTTACAATTGAGTAGTTTTGATTGAGTGTGAGAAGTTTTATTAAGCGCCCAAGATTATTTTGCCTATATCGATAGCTTTGACAGAAATATTGATTGACGAACTTAACTCTATGCCAGGAGGAAATCCTGACCTCCTGTTGATTGGATAAAAACAGTCAGAAAATTTCTACAATGTATGTTTGGTGCATCTAGAAAAGAGTTCCAAAGTTAACTAAAAATGATTACAATACGTGGCGGTTCTTTTCACTCTAACTATTTTTTTGTTGCTTAGTGTATTGATTATCCCAGCATTGAAATAAAAACCATTACCATTTAAACCATTAATAACGCAGTCCCATAGATTAGAAAACACAGCCCCGTTGTTCAAGAAAACAAAAATACTGCCACTTAAATCTATGAATGATTACCAATCATTCTTATATGCTCACAAAACATTTTATCACCCTTATTTAATTCCCGATAAACTTCGTTATATACTTAGGAAAACAACAGAAGTCCATCATTACGTAACTCGACACTGTTCATGTAATTTTTATAGACCGTATTATAAAACTGACTTATCCCTCCACACTGTATCCATCAATGGTCCTAGGTTATGGAATCGTCTTCCCCTGAATATCAAAAATGTGATTTCGATTTCCCTCTTTAAAAGAAAGATACAGGAATATATCTTAGACAATGTCCTATTGTAATGGGTGACTGATGCGGACTGGATGGCTAATGTGTTTTGTTCACAACGACCCTATTAGATAATTATTATGTGTTAAAAAAATGTAATATTTGTTTAAATTTTTTTTTGAAAGTTCTATGGGATAGAACAAGCACTACGGGGTTTTATTCCCACCATTTCTTCTGTTTAATCACCATCTTACACTACTGTATATATAATATGGTCAATAAATGAAATGAAATGAAATTACTAGTTTGTAGCAAATAACCTTTATCGACTGAGTAATTCCCATTAGTCTACCCCGATACGGTGATCGTAAATCGTTGGCAATATAGAAAACCCTTTTGGGAACATAGAGCTCGGTAATATATTTAAGGGACAGTAATACCTGTTTCATACAGACAAATTCGAGACCTTATGTACAAACTATTTTGACAAAGAGTTTGAAAAATAACAGCGTCGATGAACAAGCGGGTGCTATCTAGTTGCATGATTAAACCGAAATGGGAATAAAAAATGAGATTAGGTTTTTAGACAATATACATAATAATCTTTATTCATGTAGATCAGTTGCCTGAGGGGAAAAGTTTACATAACACATCACATAACTTCGTCTACATTTGGCATTGCGCCATAGACGAAATGAACACGATTCCGACGTCAGATTGATTCAAAAACTCAATTTAGCATCATTTTGCAATAAAGCGTCGCTTCTACGCAAGCGTAAGTCCTTAAGCCGAAAAGGCCTATTGTATTCATACATAATTCGAAAGTAGCAACAAAGGGGTGTACTGATTAAAAAAAAAAAAGACACGGAGGAAAAATATAAAATAAATATATTCAATTTTCAGTTTTCTGCTAAATGATACCTGAATGCAGCGTTGGAATAGGGTAGGCACTAATGCTAGGTAAACATATTTTTTAAAAATATACTGAGCCGCAAAAAATACGTCACTCCATTTTGGATGTTGATAATCAGCGATTTCAAATAAATGTAAACAACACACTTATCAACGCAATGATTCCAACATGATTGATCATCATCATTGGCAGACAAATGTTAGAGAATCTCAAGTGAAAGTGACAACAGGTGGCGCCACAGTGCGATCTGGAAGTCAATAATGTATATGGCCACCATGGGTGTTGATTACAGCGTTGCATCGTCTGAACATTGAGTGGATGAGACGGTTGATAAAGATAATAGGAACTTGGGCCCAATCTCATTGATACGCCTGAGTGAGTTCCGCTGCAGTTGTTGGCTTTGGTCGCACGAGATTGAATCTGAATCTCGTCCCACAAATGTTCTATCGGATTTAAGTCTGGACCGAGAGCAGGCCATGGAAGAGTCTGTATGATGTTTTAATGGAGGAAGTCTCTCGTTGCTCTGACAGTATGGGCTTCTGCGTGATTTCCATGACCAGCAAAATGGGGCACGATGAAAGGTCTCAGCGCCTGATCGATGTAGCGGGCAGCTGTTACACACCGTCTTGAGAAATATAGTCAATAATTTCAACATTCTGTTTTATCGTCAAAATATCAACATTTTGGCAGCTCATGCCAATTAAACTAAAAAGCACACTCACCGCCAAAATGTCAAAAACTGTTTACATATACCAAAGCAAAACACGTGTTTTGTACTTTTTAAAACTTAAATATGTCTCATACTTGGGGAAAATCGAAGGTTCGTAACTTCTTGTTTCTGAAGAAAACAACACAGAAACCCATGGATGTTTTGGGCTAAATGTAACCAGTTTTCGACAGTTTGGCGACGAACGTGCCTTTCATTTCTTTAAATGAATTATATAGGGCTGTTTGCTTACCAGTACTGATTTCATATTTCTATTCGCTGCCATATAAGTGAAATAGTCTTGAGCGCGGCGCAAAACACCAATCAATCAATCAATCATATTTCTAAAAGTATTCTAAAATTCAAAATGACTCTAATTACCAGTTGCTAAAAACCGTAAGGTGACTGCTACTCTCTCCGCTGGTGTAATGGCCATATGGAAATTGGTGTCTTTTTTTGGAATGATTGGTGTAACTCTTTGTACGACCTCATGGAAGTTTTCTGGACTCATGCGAAAGAAGTTACAGAATGATGCTGTGTCCTGCGACTCTAGCTCCTTAACAAGATTCATATAACAGCCTTGGTCATCATGCTGGTATAACCATGTTTTTTTCCCATTCTTTTCTGTACTTTCTTTTATTCCTTTCGTTCATTATATGAGCTACAGCGGCTGCTGCTAACCTTTTCCTCCACATGGCGGTTCGATATAATCCGAATTGTTGGTGACTTTTCATCTGTGTCAAATTGAAGAATAAATTTATAGCATTGAATTGGCGTATTGTGTCTTCTGAGTGAAAGATCGTTTAAGTAAACATTGATTTGATTGAATCGACCGATATACTAGATGCTTGTGAGATGCAAGAAAGTGTGGGTTAACTAGAAAATATGCAAACCTACACTGGCGCCAAAATCTGATCAAACGTTATGTATATTTATATTATTTATATTATTTAGAAAGTTCATTTATATACTTGTCTCCATAGTTATTTTAGTCAAGAAGATATTCCCTGTGCCAGTGTGTTTTAACTTTAAAATATATTATCTATAAATATCCGTACGTCGGCTTTATACGGCACAATGAACCAAAAATGATTCAAAGGAATACATGTGTTACCGTGTATCAGGGCGACGCCATTTTTCATCAGCCACGTGTTATGTGTCTGCCGACGAGTAATCTCAGTGACATATGCTGCTTGAGCGATCGGTTCTATCCAGAGGCGGCAAATCTTTCCGAGACGAACGATTGGCCCCGGTAACCGGCCTATGCACTCAAAAAACTAGTTGAGTCGAGTCGGGTCGTCGAATCGCGGCGACCTAACACGGCCTTTGGAGCCCATGCAGAGGTGATTGCTAAGCTACAAAGGTGCCATGCTCGCCTGACTACCAGCAAATCTCTCTATCTGCCCCTATACGTTGCATCGGCGCTGTTGGGTCGGTAGACGCAACATGATACCTTTGGGAAATCATCAGTCAAGAGAGGTGGGGATTATAAATTACCTTTGGACATTCGAGGTTAGACAGGTTAGGGGGCTACTATATACTTAATGGGGCTCCAGAGTGGGGTGATCGCCCGCACAAGGGAAGTCAACGTTGTTATTGTTTATGTTTTCATTATTCTCTGTTAAGTTTACCAAATAAACTGTTGAACTTCCTTTATTGTTTGTGTCGCTTTGTTCGAGAGGGGGCTGGTAGTCAAAATGGTGGGGCTAGACTGAGTCAACTAGGATCCTAACTTACGAACCTGGGGTGGCTGCGGAGCCACAAGTAATTCGTTACAGGAGTATAGAGCGCAACACAAACTGTTGATCCTCTATTATGTACAATAATGCTTAGCAAATAAATAGTAGCTGTTAAACAACTAGGCCCAAGATCCAGGAGGTTCTTCGGACTAGTGAACCCCGTGATAAGTAGTTCTTATCTCAATTTTAAAAAATGATGAGGCCTTCTGGGTGTGCATGCAATAATCCACACTATTTGATACGGGTTACTCATAATCAAAAGATGGCCAACGGTCATCTATCTATGCCCGTGTGTTTTAGTGTTCAAAAATATATATGACGATGTGTTCACTGTGAACATATATGCCCAATGACCCCCGTATCAGACGTTCTGATCACTGTGAACAGATATGACCAACGGTCACGGGATTTGATTGATTGATGTTTCGTGACGCGCACGAGAATATTTCACTTGCCTGCGTTGCCAGATTTATTTGGAAGGCAACCGGCTTCATTGCGTGGAAGAAATCCCAGACTTTCGTTGAGCATCCATGTTTTACTGTATTTGATGCTTTGGTTAATGTGACTACAATGAACCGTGTATTTGGCGATTAGGTCACTCCGAATACAAGATCGTCACCGTATTTGAGGCCTCGGTCAGTGAGAGGAAGCTATGGGTAATTCGGATCAAAACAAGTCTAAGCGCCCAAAATTATTTTGCCTATATCGATAGCTTTGGCAGAAATATTGATTAATGTACTTAACTCTATGCCAGGAGGAAACCCTGACCTCCTGTTGATTGGATAAAAACACTCAGAAAATTTCTACAATATGTGTTTGGTGCATCTAGAAAAGAGTAACAAAGTTAACTTAAAATGATTACAATACGTGGCGGTTCTTTTCAATCTAGCTAATTTTTGTTGCTTAGTGTATTGATTATCCTAGACTTGAAATAAAAACCATTATCATTTAAACCATTACTAGTTTGTAGCAAATAACCTTTATCGACTGAGTAATTCCCACTAGTCTACCCCGATACGGGGGTCGTGAATCGTTGGCAATATAGAAAACCCTTGTGGGAATATAGAGCTCGGCAATATATTTAAGGGACAATGATATCTGTTTCATACAGACAAATTCGAGACCTTATGTACAAACAATTTTGACAAAGAGTTTGAAAAATAACAGCGTCAATCTCTTTATCACAATAGTAGGAACAAACTGGTGCTATCTAGTTGCATTAGTAAACCGAAATGGGAATACAGAATGAGATTAGGTTTTTAGACAATATACATAATAATCTTTATTCATGTAGATCAGTTGCCGGAGGGGAAAAGTTTACATAACACATCACATAACTTCGTCTACATTTGCCATAGCGCCATAGATGAAATGAACACGATTCCGACGTCAGATTGATTCAAAAACTCAATTTAGCGTCATTTTTCCATACAGCTTCGCTTCTGCTTCCTTAAGCCGAAAAGGTCTATTGATTTCATATATAATTCGAAATTAGCCGCAAGGGGCGTACTGATTAAAAAAAAGAACACAGAGGAAGAATATAAAATAAATATATTCAATTTTGATTTTCTGGTAAATGATTACTGATTGCAGCGTTGGAATAGGGTAGGCACTAATGCTAGGTAAATATGATTTTTTAAAAATATACTGACCGCAAAAAAAAAACGTCACTCCTTTTTGGATATTGATAATCAGTGATTTCACATATATGTAAACAACACACTTATCAACGGAATGATTCCAAATTTGACATGATTGATCATCATCATTGGCAGACAAATGTTAGATAATCTCAAGTGAAAGTGACGTTAGGTGGCGCCACAGTGCGATTTGGAAGTCAATAATGTGTATGGCCACCAAGGGTGTTGATTACAGCGTTGCATCGTCTGAACATTGAGTGGATGAGACGGTTGATAAAGATGATAGGAACTTGGGCCCAAACTCTTTGATACGCCTCAGGAGTGAGATCCGCTGCAGTCACACGAGATTGAATCTGAATCTCGTCTCACAAATGTTCTTTCGGATTTAAGTCTGGACCGAGAGCAGGCCATGGAAGAGTCTGTATGATGTTTTGATGGAGGAAGTGTTCGTTGCTCTGACAGTATGGGCTCGTGCGTGATAGCAAAATGGGGCACGATGAAGGGTCTCAGCGCATGATCGATGTAGCGGGCAGCTGTTCCATCATTTCCTCTACCAGGATCAACATTCTGGAACACCATAGGGCCTAGTTTTTTATTCAGTGCTATAGCACCCCATACCATAATGCTGGGACCTCCCCACGCGTCTCTTTCCACAACCCACTCATCTGTAAAAAGCTCCCCTCGTCTACGCCACATTCTCATTCGCCCATCAACCGTCGAGATGCTATACCGGCTTTCATCGGGGAAGACTACAGTTCTCCACTCCCAGTGACGCCAACTCCGATGCTGTCTGGCCCATTGCAGACGAACGCGGTGATGTCGATCAGTGAGGATCGGACCCCTGTAAGACCTGTGACATCTGGAATTTGCCCGCTTCAAACGGCTGGGCACGGTGTCGTCGCTGATTGGTCTCCGGTGATTGCCAATGGTTGTCCTTGCAGTTTCCGCACCTGTAGCGAAGCGGTTTTGCAGGTGTTGACGGACAATCTGTCGATCTTGTCTCAACGTTGTTACAGGACGGTCTGCTGTGCTTCCAGTGGCTTGAACGCGTTGCTGCAGGCGGTATATTGTTCGGACATGAATATTGAGGTGGTTTGCCTCAGGTCTTGCAGTTTGGTCAGCATGAAGTTTTCCCAAGGCTTGATCTCTCTGATCCATTGACAGTCGTGGCATGTCACTACTGTCAAACTGTGAATGATTCTGTGCATGCTCGGTGGCTTTATTTATAAGGATGGCACCTCGCAACACACGTGCATTGTTACCTTCAGGAAAAACGAACCGAAAAAGCACCCCATCATTACTGTAGTAACTGTGCTTTGACGACGTGTTTTGCATATTAGTAACATGATCAGAAATCAAACTTCCCTGACCACTGGCTTCCAACTGGGTCTAGCAGGGATATCAAAAGAGAAAAATTATTGAAAATTATGATAATATATGCATTTAGCAACATTTGAATAGGGTGGCGCAGGCACATCAACGGACTCCCTTAAAAATCCTTAAATAATCTATGAGATCCTTCGCCATGTTTAGTCTGCGTCGGTTCGTAAAAATTGTCCAGACAACATAGGATGCATGCGTGGCTTTTTTGGCAGATTGATAGTCTATCAATCGAAACAGGCCTTCCATCGATGAGTCGCGGTTCAAATTCTACGTAATTCAAAATGATGTTTTTTTGCTCCATCGCTTTATGTGAAAGGTTTGGCAGGCACTTGCCTATGGCCGCGTTGTTTTTCCCCGGCCTTCTTTTCTCACTAAACCCGCCAACGCCGCCATATAAGTGAAATATTCTTGAGTGTAGTGAAAAACATCAGTCATTCAGATTATATATAGTAAAATAGTCGATGATTTCAACATTTTGCGTAAACAAGAAGATATCAATATGTTGGAGCTCATGCCACTTCCATTATATTGGTTTAAATGTACACAGATAATATAGCTTGTCCATTCAGTCTTGGAGTTCCATGCTTGTAGTACTGGGAGTCATTTCTAAGAAGACCAAACAAATTAATTGAACCCGAATAATTTTGAAACAAGTCGGCCCCAAAAAATAACTGCTTTGCTTTGGCTTCTGCATGACGTATCTCAAAACCAGACAAATGTTTGTGGATACTGATGGCATTGTACGTCTTCATTCTATGGATTGTGCTTTAAAAAAAATTCATTCTATGGGTTGTTCTTACATCGCCAAAAGAGTCTTTAGTTTTTCGATTCTCTCTTAGAAAAGGCTTTTTTAAACGATTTACAGTTATTCTTTTTCATGGAAAAGGCAGAGTTTAAACACAGTACTAAAGGGAAGGTTTCTAGACTGTCAATGGAATGATATGCCAGTCGATGATTATGACGGTAGAGATATTCTACGCAGTGATGTTCTTCCTTGCGTAAATACAGAGGTTCTTTGTCAAGATCCCTTGATTGTGTAAAGACCAAAATAAAAGTATCCATACGAAAGTATTCAGAACATTATAATCATGTAGCTTTTCATCGACGATTCAAATTCTAAACCCATGTGGTGTCAAATGATTTTGGCCAGCATGATGGTTGGCCTTCTTTAGAAAATGTATTTCATAATTAAGGACAACACTATCATACTCGCTTCAAAAAAACACAAAATTAAACATAGAAAAATCTCCCAGCCAATAGTTCTTTCAAGATAAAGTACAACATCGACAAAGGAGACGTGATTGTGTTTTTTCGACTGTTTGCAAATACCCAAACCTCAATCCGTTGATGTATTATTGGGAATCATTAGGAATAGGTCACTGACCGATCAATGTAGTTGATAATATGGTGTAACTCAGTTTAACATAAGGAAGCAAATTAATTGATGTCTCATAATTATTGCCCAACAGAGCCAACCGAAACTTAGACAATTTACAAAAGATTCTGCTGATTCTACAGGTCCAGTGGGTTAGAGTGATCGTCCCACACAGACCTTCCATCGATGCGGAGTTCGAATCACACTCAGACTTAATGGAAATCGAAAAGTTTCTCAGTGGATTTTTCACTCGGTCGCCGTATGTTGATGAGTTGCCAGGTACTCGCGGAAGGTCGGGGTTTCCCCTCACTAAACCTCGCAACGCCGCCATATAGGTAAAATAATGTTGATTGATTGATTGATTGGAGTTTAAGCCACGCTCAAGATTATTTCACTTATATGGATGCAAAACGAACTTGGCTCACATCAAATATACATTTTTAAACAAAAATTGACAAAAACACAAAATAGTAAAAACTGGTAAAACAAGTGTACATTATTTTTTGAAGTATAAAAAAAAAATCACATTTATCTCCAAAATGGCAAAACTTTTTTACATATGTCATATAAATATAAACTCTATATAAATAACTAATTTTCATCTTACTACAATTTCAATTACTAGATCTTAGAGGTTTTAAAACATACAATTCATGGACTCACTTGTGCGACGGTTACAGATATTTGTACAGTGTAACTCATACAGGACCTCTTTTGTGTATCACGTCGCCACTCTGAGCGTGTCAGTTCGTCTTAGCCATAGATTGGAGTGAGCTGGGGGGTATTTCATAAACCACATATAGCCGACTACGGTCCTATAGTCGACTAAGCAGTAATGTTAAAGCAGTGCTCTTCTAGTCGGCTAGGTCAGTTTAGCCTTCTAAACCTGTTTATGAAATACCCCCCAGGGCACATCGACCGTCGTGTACGCAATCTAGAACTAGAAGTCACCCCATTACAAAATTCGAGATAGTGCCCTCTAGCGCCAAATGTGGGAATTTTCATCCATGGGCCATGGGTTGGAGAGTTCCACATCATGAAATTCAGTCTGACATTTACCCGCTTTTTATTCCTATTCATATTAGACATTGGCAACAATGGGGTGGTCGCCATCTTGTCTGATTTCGTCAAAAGGGGACTCTGTTTTCGTTACTTGCTTAACGTTTTTTTACTTCCAAGTGAATATTCAGGTATAGCGTGAAGTGCGGATTATTATGTTATTTACATACCCTTTAGAAATGTTACCAAAGCGAACATGTGGAAGTTCCTGTGTCTAAAGAAGACCTGGAGAGACTACGATGGGTCGTGTATTATGCCCTTTTAATCGGGAGCTCTGTTCTGTGACTACCAGAGAGCTAACACGGAGGTTGTTTTGATTTAACATTTTTTTTAAATATAAATTTAGTCCATATATATGCAAAGTCAAAGAGATCCGTTTCCTCCCACGCTAAAATTGGCACCGCCGCCATATAAGTGAAATTATCTTGAGTGCGACGTATAACCTCAATCAATCAATCAATCTAAAGTCCTAAAGCAATCACAGATTACGCCAATACAGGCAGCGTAAATTACTCATACATTAGTCTCTCAACATGCGATATGGATAGAATATATCCACATGTTATGCAATTTTATGTGACGGCAAATGATCAATCGTATTCTCCTATATCTCGTTTAAACATGGCTAAGATAGACCTCGTAAGCCTTCAGCGGACATAGCGTAGAGATCTCCACATGGGTTGGAATTAAAGAAAATGTATAATCAACAGGTTGGGGAAAGTCGCCGATCGACGGTGTGTCCATCGATCGACGGATAAACCGTCGAACGACGGAGAATATGGTACAGTTTGGACAAAATTTACAATTTCCTCTCTATCTGCCCTCATTCGCGTTTTCGCCGAACTATCGAGTTTTACGACAACAGTGCATGCCCCAAGCTTGTTGTTAATGGCTTTATTTCTTAAAAGTCTAAAACAAATTGCCACATTTTAAGCATGTGTTTTAGAATCAACCGATATATCTACTCACATGCTTCACCTATTCCACGTGAAGTACACGCTCTGTAGTTTCCAAAATGACCACGAGGCGTAAATCCATGCCCAAGTAAGGCGGAAATTGTTGGAAGAACTGGGAACGACATCTGCCAAAAATGGTACAGCAAAGGTCAACTGAGGTCAATCAGAAGAGTGACAGGAAGTTCCATGCTAGCGCTGCACTCCTCCAGTTGTTCAACAATTTCCGCCTTACTTGGGCATAGATTTACGCCTCGTTGTCATTTTTTTTGTAGAGGAGGTGTTTAGTTTTAATAATTGGAATTTTTTTATTAGGTGAACAAGCCTTCCATCAATGAGTCGCGGGTTCGAATCCCCCTCAGTCCAAAAAAAAAAATGGAAAATTTTCTGACTGGGTTTTCACCGGAACGACCTATGTGGGATGGTTGCCAGTTACCAACGGAAGATCGTGGGGTTCCTCCGGGCATAGAGCCCGGTTTCCTCCCATAATAAACCTGGCAACGCCGCCATATAAGTGAAATAATCTTGAGGGCGGCGTTAAACACTAAACAATCAATCAATCAACCAATGTAAAAAAGGAAGAACCCGGTATTGCGCACACATGAGAGCCTTCAATGGCTCAAATTGTAATTTTAAACCAGTTTGCAGTTGACCCAAGTTTCGGAATTGATCTGAAAAAGACAGAAAAGCCTTCCAATAAATTTGAGATCTTAAATTAAAAAGTAAACACCATGTTGACGTTCAGCTTTCAGTTTAGTGTACGCCTTAACATCACCATTAGAACATTTTGAAGATAACTAGACATATTGTATTTTAATTCTCGTATAAATTCGATTTTGTCACAAATTTCAGAAAGGCTACAGCGGCGAATTCAGTAAAACGTTATGATCATAATATCTTATTAAACTATGACTAGACTTATTCTACAATCATAAGGGGAGGTAATGTTAATCTTTTTTAATCTTCTTTGATAAACACTTCATTTATTTTTGCGCCTAATATAATGGAAACATTATTGAAATCAAGAAATCAATAGTGTGATTTGAGGATTAAAAACTAGCAAGCCAACAAACTGTTTATGTTTTTGCGTTATGAAATCATCGTTTTCATTTCTATAAAGTGCAAATTAAAAGCTTACTTTTAATGTCCGCCAAAATCTCTTAAAGACAGTGGACATATTGCAAATAAGCCTTGGATATTGAAACCTGAGTTGGTATGTAGAAAAAATGTTTGAAGTAGTTCACTAAAAAATATCAAGATGGCGGAAAATAAGAAAAGATCTAGACATTCAGATACTTTAATTTTAATCTACATAGTCGTTGCTCTTGAGGGTATCACTTCGGCTTGATTCTTTCGTATGGTCATTCGATTGTCTGGTTTTAATACACGTGCAATCAATAGCACAACAAATTTTCCCTATAACCCTAAACGTTACGCGGCAAAGGAAGTTAAATTTCCACAATTGTTTATTAGAGGGTGTAAAACCCTTAAAAACCGCCGTTTTACCGTAACAGATTTGTTGTTCAAGATCCCGATTCAAAAGCAGAAAACGGGTTGGACTTGGCCACTAATCAACGGCGGCATTCTGCTTGGGATTAGCTTAAATCTTAGTTGGCGGAGGAATATAGTCAATTAAAGCAATACTATGTCAAATTTAGACTTCATCATCAGGTCGGTTATTCACTGACCCTAACATTTAATTCTATGGAAGAGAAAACGCATATATGTTATTCCGGATGTTACAAGGCTGCTAGAATATGTGTAACACGAGCCCGGTAGCATGTGCAAAGTTTCAGCAAAACATCCTCTCTTGACAAAAATACGCTAGAGTCCTTGTTCTTATACAATTGAGTCATCAACCTAATGAAATACCATAGGTTTACTTTATTACAACAATTTATGATGGGGTATAAAGGTCAAAATGATATACATTTTTTTAGCACAATTAGAAACTTGTCTTCGTGGTTATTTTAGACAAGAAGAGTTTCCCTGTGTGTGTGTGTTTTAGTGTTCATAAATATAAAGGCAACAATAAAAAACCACGGTGTCCCAGATTGCTAATTCAGTAAAGACGTTAGTAGTAAGCATGTCACTTTAGCACAGTTTCGGGAGTCACTTTAGGACAGTTTCGGTAGTCACTTTGGGACAGTTTCGGGAGTCACTTTAGGACAGTTTCGATAGTCACTGTAGGACAGTTTCGATAGTCACTGTAGGACAGTTTCGATAGTCACTGTAGGACAGTTTCGGCCGTCACGTTAGGACAGTTTCGGTCGTCACTTTAGGGCAGTTTAGTCGCTTTAGATCAGTTTGCTTATAAAAGTTATCAGCCAGCATAAAATTCTATCTTAAGGATGTATGGATAGGTTTTCTAAAAAAAATAACAGTCTGTATATATCTGCAAAATAGTGTCGAGGGTTATGGTGTAGAAAAAGTCAAAGGGAGATAATCCAGGGCTAGAATACTTTGAGGTATCGGAAGAGTTACCTCCCTTGGGTATTGATTAACGCGGCGATTCGTCTTTAAACGGGGATTCCCCGCACCACCGCTATGAAATGGGGATTTCCCATGACGTCAGAAGAACAGTTTCGGTCGTCACTTTAGGACAGTGAGTAAGCATATTTATCGTTTTGATTGCCTGGCGCCCCGACACGTCTGGGAGGTTGATTACAGCTATTTCAGCCGGCATGATTGTTTAGCATACACAAAATTAAACATCGCGATTAAGCTATATCCACTATTAACAAAGAACGGACTTTTAGAAATGCTCTCACCGACCAATAGGGACAATTGTGTAGGTTAAAATACACATTGGCCAAACCGAAAAACATATAGAAACATGGTAGAAGTCACACAGGAGAATAAATATTCCATATTTAGAAAGTAAGGAAATTAAACATCTGGGATGACAACTGTCAGTGTCCATTCGCTGCTAGGATAGAAAATGACCTGTGAAATGTTCTTAAAGTATGTAACTTTACTACCACTAACAGACGACCGGCGGGCGTTCAGCGTGCGCCGGGTGTTAAGCAACGGGCCCCGGCGTTCATTCAAGACGAAAGGCAGTATGTAAATGACCAAAGACATGACTAACTTGACATTCTATTTATAGTTCAACATTTTTATTGAGTTAGGGTATGTAAAGTCAAAACTATATTAACAAATTTAAAACACATATATATATATAAAAATTGTATGTTACGGTTAGATTTAGTGACTTTCCTCATTTTCTTGAGTATCGGAGTATGTGGTTGGTAAAAGATCGTTAAATAAGAGTTTCCTCATTTTTATAGCATTATACAGGGCCCCTCTTGGTGATAAATCAAAATTGTCTTGAAGTGAATGTTTCGTTGCCATAATTTTTGTATGGATTGGATCTTTTTTCATAGACTCTAAAAGCAAACTCTCTTCGTTGTATAAAGACATCAGAGTATTTCTTATTTTTGGCCTCCAAGTTTCGTAGTCACCATTTTCTTTATCGATAGAGTCCTATGCTTCAGGGATGTGCTGTTCGATAGCCTTTGTTACAAGATTATCCCACATCGTTGAGGATTCCTGTGATTCTTCCTCCGTTGACGACAGAGTGTTTTCATCTAGGGTCTCTTGACTTGCACAACTATCCGCAAAATTATTGTTTTCTGACTGTGTGATTTTCGCTACATTGTCGTTGAAGTGATGGTTCCCATATTCTGAGGAAGTGTTTTGATCTTTATTGTGACTTTGAAGTGATGTATGATGGTTATACATCCTGATGACGTCGCATATCATGATCCCGAGTAAAAGTTTGACCACACTCGGTGCATGTAAACAGTCCCATGTCTAATGTACGGAACAGGACTGACTAATAATAGTGGTTTAGTGAGATGTACTTCTATATAGCATAACAATCCCCCCAGGTGGCGTTGTGGGCGCATAAAACAGACGTTTCGACATTTTGCCCGTGAGTGTGCCTTGTTAAAGACGGCTTCTGTTCTGCAGGATTACGATGAAGAAGTTGGTCTTTATTATAGTTATATATACCTAGCTCCATTAGAAACGCACGACCCAGAAAATGTAAAATATTTGAGAAATGTCAAGTGTAAAATATTGTAAGTACTCTTAAATTGAAGAACAAGGCATTGGTCACAATGAGACAAAGAATTGACAATATGTGAAACCCTGGTGACTTTTATTCCTTGCAAACAAATCGTTGATACAGAAATTGAAGGTGCCATCATTCAATAATGGGTATGTCCACCTCGGGCATCAACGCAATCAGTACATCTGCGACGCAAGGACCTGATGAGTGTGGCTTTTCTGTGCTGTGTGATCCGGTCCCACTCTTCCTGCATTACCTGGATCAATTCACGTCGGTTGCGTGGCCTGGGTTGACGTTGTGCAACGGCATTCTTAAACTGATGCCACAAGTGCTCTATGGGCGATATATCTGGGGAGTAAGCTGGCCATTCCATGATGTTCACATTATTCTGTTGCAAGAAGTCTTGTGTCAACCTTGCAGAGTGTGCGCTCTGATGATTTCGAGCCCATCGTAAACGGTTTTGGCGTACGGCGGGTGTCAATATGGCCCCTCGGTAGGGGATGCGTGCATGCATCTGTATCTGTTGGAGACGGCGTCGGATGGTGCTGAGGCTTACCTAGGGCCTTCCAATTCCCACTGTCTCACGAGCAGTCAGTGTCGCGATGCGAAATCGGTCACGTGTGTGCAACAAACTGATGTATCAACCCTGGCGGGCTGTAGTGACTCTTGGCTGACCGGGGCTTGGTCGGACGGCAACATTGCTAGTTTAATGTTCCCTGATTCTGAGGCCACTAATTGTGGAGGGGTGAGGCTGCATGTGACGTCCTGCGGTGGCACAACTGACACCCGCCTGTAATATGCCAATGGCACGTTCCCTTTCTTGTGTCGTAAGTCGGGGCATGGTAAGGTTTTCTTGTTGAACCCACGACAAATGAGCCATGAAAGCTGTTCTAAGTGACGGTGAAACACTCAATGGACGTTATTAGGAAATGTTGTAAGTAAGAATATCAGGTAATTCGTAATAATACTTCCACGTTTCGCTAAATTCTATTTCCATCCCAATCCTTACACAAATTGTCTGATACTGATATATATTAGCGCACGTGTTGGGGAATTATTGAGTTTGTTTTTTTTGGAAGAGGCTGGGGTGGGATAGGGGAGTCCGAGAAAATATTTGCTTATTTGCTTACATGTTATGAGATACGAACTATACACAAAGAAAACAAGTTAAGCACCAACCGATAAAATCATTGGTGTAGGGAGATTGTTGGCAAACTGATGTTGCAGAAACTATTGTGATCATAAACGGCAAAATCACCATTAACGGCAATAAGTTATACAATTTATTCAGGATATCGTTACCCAAATCAAAAGTGTATTTTAACAAAATAAAAAGAAGTTTGTAAGTATGAGTCCATCTGGCTTCACAGGGCGAACATATTGAAGTAAAAATGTCACTTTGAGTGTGTAGAACACAACCCTGGAGCAGAAGGTCAATAGTGCGTATAGCCTCCGTTAGCTTCCAACCTGCGTCTCATCCCTCCAGTTTCAATAAAGTAGGGGACTGGTTGGGCAATCTAGATGAGCACACGATGACTGGTGTGATGTTAATGGCATCTATTTTTAAAAAGCACACATACAGTAGTTTTAAATAAAGAAAGAGAAAAATAAACGAGGAACGCGAAAAAGCCGAAATTCAAAAAAAAAAAAAAAGAGTTAGGATAGAGAAAAGGAAGCGTTTGTTGCAAAGGAAAGAAATTGTTATACAAGGTTTCAAAACGTGAACAAAATAAAGAAAAATGTCTTACGATAGTAAACAAAGATTTCTTTCTGTAGGGAAAAAACACAATTAACTGTAGAACAGCTGGCGAACAAGTTAAAGCAATTGCTGAAAGAGGCGGGAAACATCATCTGGAGTTCCTACAATGGTTTAACATTGTATACACCATTGGGCCGGTGACTGTATATACTTTCACCCATGAGGACGCTCGGGCTGAGGGAGATATCAAATTTATAGCATTAAAGCTACTGTTCGGTCGATAGGCTTAGGACTTTAGATAGGCAAACATAACATTGACATGAGTGCTTACAACAATCCCTTTCAACAAATGCTGGGGATCATGTGTAGATAAAGCAAACTTGCAGGACTGACGACTTAGCGTTAAACAATTGTAGAATTCAACTGTTGAGAAATCTAGCTAACTTAATGTTGCTTTTGTTTCTCTTTATTCACAAGTTGACTTTTTGCTCACGACGAATTTAGCCATTTTAGCCAATACAAAGATACGCCCTTTGACTGATATCTTCCAGTCCCGACGAATTTTTGGCAATTGTTTGTATTATGTCAAAATAAGCGGTTTTCTTTGATCACCTCAGATACCATTAGGACAGTTTTGATGCATGTGCGTTGGATACGATTTTTCTGAATTAAATAATTTGAAACGCAACATATGTTTGTAAATTACACGAAGCCACTCTATACCACATGGAATAGAGTAAATTTACGTCTGTTTACCCTCTATTACGATATACTGGATACGAATTCTAACTTTCAGTTTCTGGAGACATGTTAAGTACCGGTAATATTAACCGGCTATGATCAGTAGACATAAAGGAATTTATGTAACTGTCAAATAATACGTACGAATTTGTACCCACGGTATTGTCTAAATTTCGTCTATACGACAAAGTAGGAATATGAGAAAATTCGTGTTTAGCCATCCTGGTAACCTTCTTGTTTTCTATAGTTATAAGTTTGAACTTTTAAATCAACTATATTAACTCTCTATATTTACAGAACTTAATTCATGAATCACTTCAACTGGTGGGGTAGATCTGCTTAGTATATTGAAGGAATACACCTGTCTGTAATTATCCTGATATGTAGGTACTTTACAATGTACCAACGAAGAGCAGTGATCCCCTATCGGCGCAACCCTCTTTAAATTGTTTCCGCTTCTGTTACTCAACTATGTCTCACAGATATATCCGTTCACTAGGTGAGGTAGGTTACAAGCACAAATACTAGGCCTCTTGCTTGTATACAAAGTCACTTGGGTCAGCTTGAAAACTAATGTATTGTCTAAGCAAATTACATTTTGTATGTTTGTCTTTTTATTTTCGGCCTTCATTCCCGCTATATGAATATGGAGAGATGTGCAGCATAGAATTTAAATACACTTTTTTGAAAAAAAAAAGAAATGTTGGAAATGAACATGTAGATGCCAAAATACCAAAACATGACAAACAAACTATAGAGGAGCTCAACAAAATGTCCTACCTAAAGTCTTAGATAGGTAATATAGACCTGGTTAAACGCACAAGAGTTTGAATCATGCCCATAAGATATTCCTGGACTAAAAAACTATATGTAGGAGAGCACAAAGAAAGTACGAGGGTACAAATACAGGAAAACATTTACTGCTCAGGAAAGCCTTATCACAATTCAAATTTATCAACTCATTTTAACCCTCTCATGAGCCAGAATGTTGTGCTTTAACATGGAATAACTATAAAAAAAACACAAGTAAAGGTCGCCAAATAAATCAGTCATTAGACATTTTGTTGTTTTTGGTGGTATCAGTTTTGTTCTTGTGGCTTAGATTGACACTTTCACCTTGAAAATAAATTTCATCTCCAAATTCTAAATGTTTATTCTGTTGTTGTCGGTAGATTTCATGTATACAAGGGGTGTTAACAAACCCTAACAGTCCCCAATGCAATCAAGAAAAAAAGTTAGTTGAAGGCTATTTTTGCATGTAAATGAGCCCATTTGCGCTTGGCAGCTTAGTATCAACTATTAGCTGACAGGAACATCCAGGTAAGCATTCCTAGAAAAAGGAGATTTCTAATTTTGGGCTGATGTATAGCGGGATTCTGATGCTTTGATATTCCAGAAAATAATGTCCGAGTGAATATTATTTTCTATGGAATACCCAACGCCGAAGTGTAACCCTTATGCAAATAGGATTTCCCTTTGGAGCTATTTATCCGATACACCTACATAGCTTAACGCAAACAATACAAATACAGATGCAGGCATACGTGTTTTTATCATCGGACTTTAAGCTGAAACAGACAGGAAAAGTAAGATGTATGCAACTAGAGCTGATGTTCAGATTGTCAATTTGTTGTGTATAGGCTCAATGTACTTCACAAAAAATGTCAATAGTGTGACCTCACAACTTTGGTTTACGCCTTGAGAGAGAACCATTTAAAGTGAAATAATCTGACAAGTTTTGGGAAAATTCCGTTGAAACATAATTATTTAATCGATGGTTAGTCTAAAGTGGCATAAGCTGCCAAAATTCACACTTTAAATTTTTTCATGATTCCTGATCGTCACAACAGTAAGAGGCTTTGAAGGCCATCGACAAACTAAACGATTTGCGTTGGAATGAGGAAAATCCATACAGTATGTGGCTTGTACGAACCGAAAACGTGTTCGAAAAGTAAACAAAATTTAAATAAGCGGGACGACCATTTATTCATTCTAAGCCAAAGTTAGTTCAAAGCAATACTTTATCGTGCATGTTCGAGACTAGAAGTACTAAAAAGCTTCTGAATTACAGGTCTTGAGAAAAATAGCCAGTAATTTCAACATTCTGTTTCAACCTCAAAATATAAATATTTTGGCAGCTCATGCCACTTTAATCAGGGAGCAATCTCGATTCACGAAATCGAGTGCTCCTCGGACAATGTCCATTAAGGTATAAAACACAATGTACTGTTAGTTGTTAATAAATAATATACAGTTAATAGTGTTTTATCTGGTATTAAAACTAAATTATTATTTCAGCCTATAACCAAGTATCTGTAAAGCAATTCTCGTATGGATTAAGAAACGTGTGCAAGTAACGCACAAATTCAAATAACCGGGTTTCATTCGGTCGTCGTTTTGTGAAAGAGTTACCAGGTAGGCCTATTCGCCGAAGGTTTCCTTCGGCAATGACCCCGGTTTCCACTCGCCGCCGCCATGTAAGTGAAAACACTGCGGCTTAAAACATCCAGCAATTAATGGTAGCAATGTTGCTTACGGAAAGTGACAGAACCTGCAAAATTGCGAACTTCTTTTTCAGAGGTTCTTAATTCCACGACAGTATTGAGGTTTTGAAAGTCGGTTAAAAACTTAACACTAGTTAACCGATATGTTCGATACTGATAGTACTTAAAGGCTTCTGTATTGCCCTTCTTGGGGAAAAATAGCCAATAATGTAAATACCCAATGTTAGTATAGGTGCATAACAATAAGCTACTTTCGTTTCCACGGAATTTCCCCGATATTTGGTAGCTCTTAAGCAACTTAAACGACATCTAAAAGTACAAAATAAAAGCTTTCCACTGAAATGAATCTTGAACGTGTACGTTCCGCTATTCTGCGGCTACGGACTTGACAAATATTCTTTTTTTATTTGAATGGCAATCCTTTAGTTTTTCACTGTACTCCAAAGGCTCAACTTCAATCAGAATATATGAAAAAAATCTTCTCGACGTGTTTCTTTTCCTTTGTTGTTTTCTGACAAATTATGTATATTGAAGCCCCTGAACGGTAGTAATCCCATAAAACTCTGCTGATAGCGTCTTCCCAGTCATATTCTTATCAGCGCAAAGCGTGTATAAATGTAGTTATCTGGGATAATCGGTTATTTTTTTAGTCTTCTCTAACATCTTGAAGTGGTCCCTTTTGACATTAGTAGGCTATCAATTTGTAATTGAAAACCGGGCTTGATATGTATTAATCAAAATATTCGAATTGATTTTTTGTCGGAATTGCATTTTGACATGTTACTCTAGTACATGTATAGACTGCGTTTATATTTGATCAAAATGATTCCAATGCAGAAGTAAAAAAGCAAGATCTTTGAAATAACTAAGATCTTTGGAACAACTTTTTTTGACTTTCAATAAACTATATAATCCAAGATTAGACGTGACTCTTCTGTATTCTAACCATGGTTTTGGGCTACCTTTATTAACTTTTGGAAAAAAGGCATTTAAAAGCATCATATTTTTACATATTTCGTCCTTCTTTCTGCTGTTGGGTATTGTTCTATGTCGCATGTATAAGCATCTTCAGAGTATCACCCTAATACATGTGTGCCAAAATGCATTCATATAACTAATATACTTTTTAGTTAGGATTCATACGGAAGTAATATATGTAATGCATTCAAATCATACGTTTTTTATGATCATAATACCTTAGATTTACATAAGGTGAAAACTATCACTTCAACAAATTAGTATATTTGGGTGAGTAACCTAGTATGAAACATCTTTTAAGTAACATGGGCTGCCAAAAGTCGAACTTTTTGCGATTTTATTCCGATTGTTCAGATGTTGCAGAGTTATTAACAGATGATTTTAGTACAAGTGTAAATTTAAGAATACGCCTCAATCGCCTTAACTCTAAAGGCCATTCGTTGCACATGATTTGAAGCACATTCAAAGTCCCAGTGCATATCCGAAGACCAGTACACTGCATAGAGTCAAGTTTTTCCTTATTTGATGGTGATGTTGACGAGTAAGATTCCGAAAAATAGTCAAGTTTATATGTTTCTAGAGCTCTATATAACAGTAATAAACAGGATTTGTCAGCGCCCCATTTTCCACCTGACACAATTTAATGAGATCTAAGTATTTTCTTGACACTTGATAATGGCAATATCTACGTGTTTTTACCATGTTAAATATTTATGAAACCCAACAGATATTTGAACTCATTACATGTTTCAATGTTTGAACAATCTAAACATAGAGGTTTTTGTAACTGTACATGTCGTCTGGTAAAAATACAGCTTCGGATTTAGTAGAGGAAAATGTAAAGCCACACCGTCTGCTTGCCGGATATGCATTTTGACCATATGAACATTTATTCCACTGTACCATGTTGCGGCATCATCTGCATAAGGGAGCAGTTTACCATTAGATTGAGAACTGATGGCAAATCGTTTATTGCAATATTAAATAATGTGGGAGAAATAACCGACCCCTGGGGCGACAAAGTCATGCCTATAGGTACTTGTATTTTGCGATTGGATAGAAAGTCCCTAACCCATGCAAGCATCCGGCCCATAAGACCAATATTTCTCATTTTGATTAGCAGTCCACCTCTTCAAAGCATATCATAGGCCTTCTCAATGTCAAGGAATACCGCTGAATTACATTCTTTACGAGACAGATCTTTTAATTGACATTTCTAGAGTAACAACATGGTCACTGGTACTCCTGTTTTTTTGCTAAACCCACTCTGTACATTCGATTGATTGATTGATTGTTTGGTGTTTTACGCCGCTCTCGAGATTATTTCACTTATATGACGGCGTTGCCAGTTTTATTGTGGGAGGAAACCGGGCTCTGTGCCCGGAGGAAACCCACGACCTTCCGCTGGTAACTGGCAACCATCCCACATAGGTCGTTCGAGTGAAAACCCAGTCAGAAAATTTTCCATTTTTTGGACTGAGTGGGATTCGAACCCGCGACCCATTGGTGGAAGGTTGTTCGGATTGAGCGTCCAACGCTCTACCTACTGAGCCACGGAGGCCCCCTGTACATTCGAGAATATGTTTCTATTAAGGTACCAAATGAGTATGGAATTACCCATTCGTTCCATGGGCTTACAAAGAACAGACGCCAAAGCTATCGGTCTATAAGACATTGCGAGGATTGCATCCTTTTGAGGTTTAGCGACTGAAACGACAATTGCCTTTTTCCAAGACGCAGGCATAACTATTTTCGACCTAATACTGCTGTAAAGAGATAGAATTATATTTAAACATTGTGTAGGCAGAGCCCTAATCATATATACAAAGAAAATAGTTAAGCACACCATGCTGAAATTAATTATTATAAATCTGCATAAATGTTAACTGTAATGCCAGTTATGATAATGATAAGAATGGTGTTCTATTGAACGATTATGGCAATTCATGTGTAACAGTAACGCAAAAACTGCATGTAATGCGACGTGAAATGTTTTTTTTCGTGCAATTACGCAAATTCAGTAGGCTTCCCCTTGAATGTTTTGTACTTAAGACCGTTTTTGTGCAACGTGGACTAATATTGTGAAGGACTGGCCACGCTGGTCATCCAGTCCATCTTTGAAGCGGCAATGGCTACCCAACCGACGTCTGTGCACAACCACCGTGAGAAACAGATTGAAAGCTGCAGGCATGAGGACAAGGAGAGTCGCCATCAACGGATACGTTTGTCTTGGTGTTTAGCACGACGAGGTTGGCGAAGAATCCATTGGTCGGACGAAAATCGATTCTTGCTCAACGTCACGGATGGGCGAACGAGGGTTTGGATGCACAAAAACACAGGATGCACAAAAACACAGCGTTCCTTATGGTTTGGGGGTGCATCTCGACTGCAAACAGGACTTGGTCACTATACGGAGAAACCTCACAGGTGGCCGGTACATACGGGAAGTCCTGCAACCAGTTGTCGTGTCTCTTTTTGAGTGAGTTATTTGGGTTTTACGTCCTGCTTAACAGTATTTCAGTCATATGAAGACGTTGTCTCCTTGTGACAGGGCAGATTTCCACTGCTCTTTTATTTGGTGCTGCCTCACCGAAACGAGTTGTCGAAGATACCCAGCAAGCCCCACTCACCCAGTCACATTATACTGACACCGGGCTAACCAGTCACTGTTCTAACTCATTTTGCTGAGCGCCAAGCGAAGCAGCAGCAACTCCCACTGTTTAAGTCTTTCTTTTGACTCGACCAAGGCTTGAACCTGGATCTCCCAGCTATGAAGCGGACGCTCTTCCAAATGTGCTCATTTTGAGGATCACTCATTATGCTCGAGACATGTGTTTATGGATGACAACGCCTGACCTCATCGTTCCCGGCAGTAAAAGCCTACTTCCAAAACGAAGCTGTAACATTTCTGCCTTGATCCGCCGGATTTGAATGCTTTAGAGCACATTTGGAATAGAATGGGCAGAAACATTCAATCCCTAAGCCTCCTGTACAAAATCTGCGTTGCATCGGTATTGGCGGCAGTTGCCCCTTCAACAGATCCGACATCTCACTGGAGAGATGAGACGCAGCTTGGAGGCATGGTATTTCATCCCCAGGTATATACAAGTTAAAGCTTGGCCAAACTGCTTAATTTACCTGCTTGAACGCCATCTGCTGATGACATCACAACATTGAGACTTTTTGTGTGCCTGTCTTGGGAGTTGCTATTTGACTTTCCCTTGCTGATGGCGGACTAGCTAGATGTGTGTGAAGAGCGCTCCACAATATTTGGCCTACACTGCAATTATTTTTACTAAGTATGCCTCCCAAAACCACCAAAAAGCCAACCGGTAACAAACTGGACGATGGCCACAACAAATCTAAATCTAAAGGGAAGGATTTAACAACTGAATTGGAAGCGGATAGTACAGGTAGCGACGATATGGGGGACTCCGACGAGGAAGATTCAGTCATGTCTACCCCCCGCTCTCGTTCTAAGTCATCGGACGGTGTTACAAATGAAGACAGAAGCTCATAATAATTATGAAAACTGAACTTACTGAGCAACTATCGGCCATCCGGACTGAAGTCTCTCGGGTGAGAACTCGAGTAGATAACATTGAATCCAAGATCCCCGAACTTGAACGGTCGATTGAATTTAATGCTAGTCGTTGCTCCGATATTGAAAATAAAGCTCCCTCCGGGATGGAAGCCAAATTATCTAATTATATTGCAGAACTAGAGAAAAAAAAAATATTGAGGGCGGAAATTTATGATAGGAAAAATAATTTATTGATTTATGGACTCCCCCAAGAAAATACCCAAACTGAAAACACTGAAATTATCGTGCGTAATTTTATTCATTCTGAGCTTGGGTTGATGGATTGATTATAGCTAATGTTCACCGCCTGCCACGAATGTCCCTTCAGCACCAAACTACACAACCCGAAGAACCTGTTCCTATCATTTTGAAGCTGATCAGAAACCAGGACAAAGAAAAAATCTTAGCTGCCTCCCCCGCTCTACGCGGATCACGTAAAAGTGTACGCACTGACCTCCCACCTGAGCTCAAACGACAGCAGGGCAGACTCGCCACCATAGCATATGAACAACGTACGAAGTTCAACAAGAAAACCCGCATTCGAGTTGTTGACACATTGGTGATCCTTGAAACACGATCAGATGTCGGCCCTTGGCAAGTATTCAAGGAATAACAATTATAGGCCTACTAATGTGTATCCATGGTCCCCAGAGTGAATTTATATTCTCGTTCTTTTTCACTTTAGACGCCTTGCCCTTGTGTCTTGTTTACCTGTTTTATGTGCTTCGGTCATCCGATCCGATTTTGTGCGTGTGGTGTATGTATACTGCATAGTTCTTTTCAAGCTAATTTAATATCATTCCTCAAGGATTGTTGGTGTTACGAAGGTGTCGTTCCCGTGTATGTTTTGACTTTCTTTAATCCGTGGGTCGCCAGTGGTAATGCCTGCATAAGAACATGAGTTATTTATTCATATATATCAACGGTCAACCGAATGAAAAATCGGAAGTTTTCTTTTCGTAGATTGTCAAATAGCAAACTCCTAAAATTGGCGAGTGTTTTTTTTCGTGTAGGGAAAGAAAATAAAATTCTGGTGGATTCTAGAAAGGAAATAAAATTCTGGTGGATTCTGGAATGTAAATAAAATTCTGGTGGATTCTGGAAAGTAAATAAAATTCTGGTGGATTCTGGAAAGTAAATAAAATTCTGGTGGATTCTGGAATGTAAATGAAATTCTGGTGGATTCTGGAATAAGTAATTAAAATCTCTGTAGCAAAACCATGTCCAGTCTTAAACAGTTTATCGAGTTGGGAAAGGAGTTAGGTCTTTCTGGTAAAGAGTTGCGTGAGTTTGCAGAAGGGCGTGAGGAGAAAGAGTTGAAGCTTGAAAATGCGCGTGAAGAGAGAGAGCAGGTAGAGTGCATGAGCGAGAACTGAGACGATTAGAGTTAGAACTTGTTGAGAAAACCAACGATTCTGTTCTCCAACAGACCCAGTTGGATGGGAATATAAATAGTGGGTACAAAGGTCCCAAGCTACTTTGTGTCGAATACGCTAAAGATCAAATCGACTCCTACGTGAAGCGTTTTGAACGATACGCTGTCGCTCAAAAATGGCCGAGATCCGAATGGGCTACTTATCTCTGTGCACTTTTACGCGGCAAAGCGTTGGATGTCTACACGAGGTTATCGATAGAAGAAGCTAATAATTATGATTCCGTAAAATCCGCCCTGTTTAAAATATATCAGTTCACGGAAGAAGGATATCGCAGAAAATTCTTTTCCGAAAAACCAGAACACAATGAAACGCCGGCGCAGTACTCTTTTAGATTGGAAAATTTCCTCGATCAATGGATAGAATTGTCGAAGACTAATCGGACCTTTTGCGGGGTTAAGGCAGTTGATTTTAAAGGTGCAGTTTATGACGCACTCTCCAAAAGACTTGGTTGTGTTTTTGAGAGAGCGTAGTCCGTCCGACTTAATGGAGTTAGTTAAGTTGGCCGAGACGTTTATGGAAGCGAGAGGGTGGCAGAACTTAGGTCACTCGAACAAAAAAGGTGGTAAATTTTGCGACGATAAATCGGAATACGCCAGTCCTGGCGGCAGTGGGCCGCCCGGAGCGGGTTTAAATGGTCAGCGCGACGATATAATATGTTACCGATGTTCAAAACCTGGACATGTAGCTAAAGATTGTGGTGCACGGAAGTCCGAGACCAACGAACACGGTAAATATGGGTCTGCTTCTTGTTTAACATCCGCTAAGCGGAATTACGTCAGTTGAGAGGGCGAATTGCCCATAGTCGATATTGGTTGCGATAATGCAATCACCTGTTTACAAAATTTACATATTGTTCAAGGCTGGTTGGGTTCAAGGGCCGTGTAAGTCATGAGGGATACTGGCTGCAATAGCGTTATCGTGAGAGGGTCATTGATTCCGGGTGAATTGGTTACAAGTAAACGACGTACATACGTGATGGTCGACGGAACAAGCCGCACGGCACCTATTGCCAGAGTATGTATCAATTGTCCATTTTTTAACGGTGAAATCGAGGCTTTATGTTTAACAGATCCGGTTTGCGACGTTGTTATCGGTAACGTTTGTGGGGCTTCTATGCGTGGACTTGAGATGGCTTTTTAGATCTTGGGTTACTTTATGAAGATGAGTGGAATCGTAAGTCTGAGAGAGGCTGTAAATGCTGTCGAAACTCGAAGCAAATCGTCCGCTCCTTACTGCCGCTCGCGCCGCTAAAGGTATCTGAATTAATCAATTTGGTATCATCAAAATCGTTCCAAGAGCAACAGGAACTAGATCCGTCATTGGCACATGCTCCAAAGTTAGGGAATTCTGGAACAAGGAAAAGTACGAAGGCTGGTACGGAATATTATGGTTACAAAGCGCGGTTGTTATACAGGTATTTGCAACCGAATGAGAAAACCGAGATCAAACAATTAGTAGTCCCGACGAGTTAACGGCAGGTCATAATTAAACAAGGACACGAAGGTTTAATGTCTGGTCATCTAGCTACTAAGAAAACCGTAGATCGCATTCTTGCTAATTTTTATTGGCCCGGAATAACTGCAGACGTAAATAGGTTTTGCCAATCGTGTGATATATGCCAGAAGGCAATTTCAAAGGGTAAAGTTTACAAAGCTTCAGTACAAAAGATGCCGTTAATAGACATTCCGTTTCAACGCGTCGCAGTAGACATAGTTGGACCGATTGTTCCCCGTACTCAAGCTGGTAATAGCTACGTCTTGGTTATGGTGGATTACGCTACGCGTTACCCGGAAGCCGTGGCTTTACCGTCGATTGAAACAGAACGCGTTGCCGAAGCATTGGTACACATGTTTTCACGAGTGGGAATTCCGGCGGAAATGCTTTCCGATAATGGTTCACAATTTACTTCTCAGATGATGACGGAGGTTTCTAGGCTATTGTCTATCGACAGACTTTTCACAACGCCTTATCATGCAATGTGTAACGGTCTCGTAGAGAAATTTAACGGTATGTTGAAGAAAATGTTGAAAAAGATGTCCGCTGAGAAACCGCAAAGAATTGAGGTCTTTCTTAGGTTTTGCCGGTTATTACCAGAGGTATGTACCTAATTGTTCCACTATTGCGGCTCCCTAAACGGATCTCGCTAAAAAGGGTAATCCCAATGTATTGGTTTGGAATGAAAGCCACGAAAGGGCGTTTGTCACGTTGAAAGAAAGATTGTGTCGATCCCCAGTCCTAAGACTTCCAAACTTTGACAAACAGTTTACCCTGCGGACTGATGCGTCAGACGTTGGAATTGGGGCAGTTTAGTTGCAGGACTTTGACCATGAACTTCATCCAATCTGCTATGTGAGTAGAAAACTGTTAGATCGGGAAAAGGCTTACTCGACCATTGAAAAGGAGTGCTTGGCTATAGTTTGGGCCATAGACAAATTCAGTATGTATCTGTTCAGCTCTGCTTTCGTACTTCATACCGACCACCAACCCCTATCGTACCTTAACCGGACAAATTTGAATAATTCTAGGTTAATGAGATGGGCGTTGTACTTACAGAATCATAGTTTTAAGATAGAAACCATAAAGGGCACGTCGAACGTTGGTGCAGATTATCTGAGTAGGGCTGTTTTATAATTTGTTGGTTCATGAATGTGGTTGCTCTTAGGCCAGACCGCTAATTGGTTTTGTGGTCCGGCAATATTATTGACCTGTTAAATGGCTTTCTTTTGTCCTATTGGAATGCAAATGCCCGCCTTAACCAGGGCGCATCTTATTTGAATAAACTAGTACAAGTTACTGTATATAGGGCCGGGTTTAGTAACCCACGGCCTCTCACATTCAATCTGTCTGGGTTGACGGCAGCGTGCTTGTCAGAACGCTCTTGACTCGCCTTGTTTTGTACATATCGCGCAGAGTACATGGAAATTGCTGACCATCGCCGTTTCTATCCCAGGTATGGTTATATTTAACCTACAATTGTCTCTTTCGATTATATAGTACAACAAGCTGTAAACCTGTTTGTAAATATTGCAATATGCTATTTAACTGAGTAATGCGTCGCTCTTATACCCTCGTATTTCCCAGTTCTGTTTCCAGTTTCGTTCCCAGTACTTTCCTAGGAAATCCAACCATGTGGTCGTCGATGAACTGTCTGCCCAGGTCTTAGCCAGCTGAGTCCCGACGTGGAACCTACAGCCTTGGAACAAGTTGGACACGGAGACCACTCATCGCAACTGAAGCCCACATTTGTGTTAACTGGCTACTTTGGAATTGTCCCTGGATGAACTCTCTAAACTCGACTAACTTTTGTAATCTTATATACTTAGACGTAACGCCTAAGTTGTTTTAATTTCATTTACCGATTTCGGCGCCCCAACTTTTGTGAAAGTAAATAGTTGCAACTCCTTTTTTGTCGAGTTTACTATCGACAGCACCGTGCAATGTTATTATCTCTCAAAGTGTGCCTTTATTATGTGGCCGATTGATGACAATAATCCCTTTTTTATCACTTGGATTTGACTGTACTGCCTGTGATTCAAATGTATACGAGCTGCAAATTTAAGGCGTTGTTTTTTATGCCCGTTGACTAATATTACTCGATTTTTGCTTAACATGTTTGCTCCCATTTTGCTCCTTACTGTGAATTCAAATAACTTGAACTGTCCACTGTTGGCTGCGTCTTATCTGCCCACTATTTTCGAAACTGTCCCTTATATCTATTTTCCTAATGACAGACTATATCAAATGAACATTTATAGGAATCATTTAAATGTTAAAACTATGTGGGATGGTTGCCAGTTGCAAGAGGAAGGTCGTGGGTTTCCTGCTGTCAGAGCCCGGTTTCCTCCCACAATAAAACTGGCAACGCCGCCATATAAGTGAAATAATCTTGAGTGCGGCATAAAATATCAAACAATCAATCAATGTTTATGTCTGAACAATATACCGCCTGCAGCAACGGGTTCAAGTCACTGGAAGCACACCAGATCGTCCTCGTAGTGGAAGACCGCCTGTAATAACGCTAAGGCAAGCTCAACAGATCCGTCAACACCTGCAAAACCGCTTCGTTACAACTGCGGAAAATTGCAAGGACAACCATTGCCAATCACCAGAGACAAATCAGCGACGACACGTTGCGTAGGCATTTGAGGCAGGCGAATGTCATAGGCCGATCCTCACTGCTCGACATTGCAGCGCTCATCTGCAATGGGCCACACAACATCGGAATCGGCGTCACCGGGAGTGGAGAACTGTGGTCTTCTCCGATGAAAGCTGGTATTACATCTCGGCAGTTGATGGGCGAATGAGAGTGTGGCGTAGACGAGGGGAGCGTTTTGCAGATGAGTGTGTTCTAGAAAGAGACGCGTGGGTAGGTCCCAACATTATAGTATGGAGTGATATAGCACTGAATCAAAAACTAGGCCCTATGCTGTTCCAGAATGTTGGTCCTGGAAGAGGAAATGGTGTAACAGATGGCTCAGTAGGTAGAGCGTTGGACGCTCAATCCGAACAGCCTTCCACCAATGGGTCGCGGGTTCGAATCTCCCACTCAGTCCAAAAATTGGAAAATCTTCTGACTGGGTTTTCACTCGAACGCCGCCGTATAAGTGAAATAATCCTGAGCGCGGCGTAAAACACCAAACAATCAATCAATCGGTCCAGACTTAAATCCGATAGAACACTTGTGGGGCGAGATTCAGATTCAATCTCTGCTCAACAACTGCAGCTTGAACTGACTCAGGCGTATCACAGAGTTTGGGCCCAAGCTCCTATCACCTTTCTCAACCGCCTGGTCCACTAAATGTTCAGACGATGCAACGCTGTAATCAACGTCCATGGTGGCCATACACATTATTGACTTCCAGATCGCACTGTGGCGCCACCTGTTCTCACTTTCACTTGAAATTCTCTTACATTCGTCTGCTAATGATGAAGATCAATCATGTCAAATTTTGAATCATTCTGTTGATAAGTGTTGTTTACATGGACTTGAAATAAACTGATTTTCAATATCCAAAAAGGAGTGACGTTTTTTTTTGCGGTTTAGTATAGAATGACTTCGTCCATAAAGTTATGACGACGGGAAAGAACTAATTGGCTCTCTACAACTGTGTAGAAAGAGTACATTAAAACCAATATTTAATAAAACATAGGGACAGTGCATCAAGTATGAATTTGTTCTTAAAATGAGTTAAATTTGAAGATACTGTTCACAGGATATGCATTTATTACAAACATATTAATACATGTTTCGGTCGATAACCCATTTTACAAAATATATAATTCAACGACTTGGAGTGTCCTCTCAAATACGCCAGTATGCTTTCAATTTGAAATTATCACTCGTGTGTGAAAAACCATATTAAACACTTTGTTTTACGAACTCATCATTTTTATGCAAGTTATTTTTTCAAGTCATTTACGCTTGCATATAATAGACGATATATAAACATAATCCAAAGCATCAGACATAATCTAAATTTTAAAGAAAAAAAACCTTCGCCATCCTAGCCTTTCAGACATTTAAAAAAAATGAACTTACACAAGCTTGTCATGAGTGAAAACACTCAAATTAAACACGCGACACAGTGGGTGACTTTAAAGTTTGAGTTTGGGTTGGTGTTGGTGTTAGTGTTGGTGTCCACCTGCAGCTCCAAACACCATGCATCGAGTCAACACTCAGTACAGACACCAGTGTTAACACTAGTGTTCAATTAGCAAATAGTGTGTAAGAAAAGTGTTCACCTGAAGCCGAAACACCGACTTGCGGTTAACACTGGTGTTCGTCCAGTTTTGACACGGCTACAATCACTCTACTGTTCAATTTGTACAGTAATATCCGACCTGACATCTTTCGCTAATTAGCATACAGTAGCAGGTTGTCTGTTAACTTTCCATCCAAACTTTTGACACGGTGTAAACGGTCTCCACTACTTTCGTGTGTGTATACTTGACGGACAGTCCAAAGGCAATCCATGGGGGCAACAGGGATAATCCTGGTGATTTTTTTCCTCCAGCAACCGCCTCGTTAGCTGCAACAAACAACATGGCTGCTAATACCGTTGACTTTAAACTCAGTCTGGTGTTAACTCTTAGGGGTTAGTTTTGTCTCCAATAGTAAAGCAATTGGAAGAATTCCGAAAAGAAACACCAACTGCGGTTCAACTCAACACCCCATGCTCCAACCGGTGCTAACCTAACACCAAACTCCGACTGTAAAATTAGGTTACACCAACACGAGGTGTCAACACCAACACTCTTATAGCAACTTATAATTGGTGTCATTTTAGGTGTTGGGTGTTGTGTTAGCTTCAGTGTCAAAACAAACACCGACTACAATCGCGGGTAACACCGAAAGCAAGTGTCAACACCAACACCATGGCTCGAGCTTATAGATGGTGTGAACCAGGCTTTAAGTGTTGGTGTTAGTGTTGGTGTTAACACCCAACTTTAAAGTCACCCATTGTACAAGGCAGCACCTCTCGGATTAATCCTCTAACACTCTTCATGCGTGCTAATGTACGTTTTAACGGTTAATTACAATGTACATGCATTTATGTACCAATGCTGTACATGTAGGTATGCGTGGTTAACTTCAAACACTTTGTAGCTTTTGTTTCCCTTTAAAAGAAATAGACAGTGATAGAATTTCTGCATGTGATACAACTGTCTAATATTAAAACTTGGCAGCGAATTATCAACGTTGGTGGAGGTGTGATTGATCATCTGAAATGCTATCCTCGGTATCTTATTAAATGAAAAATAATGAGGCTGTTAAAGAAATGGTGTATTTAGAAATGTCCGCGGAATTCCAATCAATGTTCGATCGCCTCTGTTAGAGATTGGAGAGAGGCTCAATCACCGATAAGTGTGTTTGAACCGGGAAGGAAGTGTGTGTGTGTGTGGGGGGGGGGGGGGGGGGCTACGTCTCATATGAGTAAATGTATTTCCATGTATAATAAATTGTCAATTGTATTCGCACAGGCTTAGTGTTGATGTAATGTTAATCTTTCGCAGCACTAATATTTCAGCCGTGCAGAAAAATGAATATATTTATTGTAAAGGTTTTAGCATGTATCTAATTATACGTCCGCAACGAGGTTAGGGGGGGGGGGGGTATACTGAAATCGGCTTGTCTGTCTGTTCGTCTGTCTGTCTGCAGACACAATTTTGTCCGGACTACTCCTAAGATTTTTCTTCTATTTCAATGAAATTACACAAATATGTTACCATTGGTATATTGATGTGCATATCCAACTAACAAGATATTTCAATGAAGTATGTGCATGGTGACCCCTGTCAGTTAGGGGTTTGACAATTGTTTGGAATCGGTACCTTATTGGTGTGATTAGATTGTACTTAAGAAGATCCCCGAATGACTGCTAAAAGGTCTCCATCGAATGATTTAGTTCATCGAGAAAAAGGTATGATATGACGAGACATAAGTTTAGCATTGTCGCAAATATTAACTTCAATTCTTGGCGCTGATGGAAACTTTCACGACAATGGGACTTTTCATAAACTTCAGTTTGGCATTTTAAGACTGTCTCAGAAGAGTAAATATAAAGCTGGTTCGTCTAGCAGAACATTAACCTTTCAACACCGAACAAAGCGTTTATCTTGTGCCTCAGTTGTTTCTATCACATGATTGAAAGTCTTCAATCGATTGTACACCTGTCGCTTTTAATGAAAGTCTTCACTTAGAAAGCTTAGATGATTTGTCTGGTCTAATGCGTTTAGCTACTTAAGCCGACCGGAAACAGCTATGCTATTTGAAGAGCTGGTCAATGAATATCGGATGCACGAATACGCCTCAAAGGATGGCTAAGATGAATTTTCCGAAATACTCGGGAACAAATTAGCGCTATCTATACACGTAGGTCTCTGGAAAATGGGTCATTTTTCTGGTGCAGGTAAACTTAACATATTGCTGTGAATTATGACACAGATCATCAATAAGGTTGGTGTTTTACGCCACACTGAAAGTTATTTCACTTACACAACCGCCTTGCACGGTTTAGTGAGGATTTTTGGCCCAGAGGAAACTGCCGGCCTGGAAAAACTCTTCCCCATACGGCGATCGAGTGAAAAATCCACTGGGAGATTTTTTTTTAATTTTAATTTAGTCTGAATGAGATTCTATCTCGCGTTGCGTCGATGGAAGGCCTGTGTCGGACTGATGTGCTATCAACTCTGCCGACTAAGCCCCCTCACCCTCTCTTATTCAATAAGAAGACGGATCCGTAAAGCTGAAATGGAAGATAGCGTGCGAACTCCTCGAAAGAGTCGTTTAAAGAGTGTATTGGTAGACGTATACTTCATGAAATATACCCGAATACATGAATAACATTAGCTCCGAAAACAAAATACAATTCGTTTATATAATCGTGAAACCCTAGATTATGCTGCGTGAAATGGAAATCATAACTTATTAAATTATCAGGGATGATATGCATGCAGATTAGTATCGGATTCATTTTTACAACATTTTGCACAAACATAAACACATAATATGTTGTTTGTAAGAGAGAACGGTAATATTGTGCACTTGTATGATGGGAGTCGGCGGGTGTAGTGAAGGAGTAACGATCTTTGCGTCCTAAAGCAAATTCTGTACTCGTTAGGTATTTTAATGTGTATTCGTTTGGCTTTTTAGGTGAATTTGCTACGATGATAACACAAACGTTGCAACCAAAGAATCTATTACATCTTATAACAGATCAAAATACAACCTGAGGCTAAGTGGTAAATTTATTGGTATTTTAACGAAAATTGATATATGCAATATTAAATTATGGAGAATACATGCATTTGTTCCACCCGAAAAATAACACCAGTGCAACACAAAATGAGACAAAGGTGTTTTGGCGTGGTTACACCATGTAAGTGTACTGTATGGTACATATAGCTGGCATTTTTGTATCTGTTTTCCTTTGGTGTTAAGTACGACATGTATATGTTTACCTGATAGATTTTTTTGTTGCCTGATTAAGCTTACATACCTTTTTTGTTGAAACAGCCGGGAGTTATAGAGATTCTAAATTATTTTTGTTTCCGGTTGCAGAAAAGGATCTTACTAAATTTCATTCATATTCAAACAAAGGCTCTTTTTCATTTCGGTTTGTTAATACCTAGCGCTGTATGACATTCCAATATAAAGCGTGTTGTCTTAAAGCCGGATGTAATTATCCCCTAAAGAAATCATGCTATCTATTGAAACATAAAGTCAATTAAAGAGGATTGTCAGGAAAATACATTATGGGATTGTCGAATTAGGGCTCTTTCAACCCAAAACTAGCCAAAGGAAAGATTTTGTTGTGGACATTATCTGTCATTTTTAAAACAAAAGCCCTAAGGAGCTTTATCTCGAGTACTGAATTTGTTGTTTACTCGTTTATCAGTTAATTCAATTTTACAAGATTGAAGATCAAAGCGACACATACAATATTCAGCGATATTTGAGTGTGTATTGTTGAGCCGTAGACTATGTATGATTGATTAAAGCAAGTATAATAAACCGACAAATGTTTGTCAATGGCTACATTTGAAATAAAAGAATGGCGTTATGGGGCGTTGGTCATCCCCCAGTTTTACCATGGTTATGCTACAGATACGTCGCCCTCTCGAATACTTATATTATGAATAAATAGTTTATTAACACAATTTCACTTTAAGACGACTGGATACATACAACTATAATAAAACCTTAGACACTTTAATAGGGCACTTTGCAAACCTTAAATACTATTGTCATTTTCAGATAGCCCGTATATAATATCTTGTTTCAGGAATAGGGAAATATATTCCATATAGAGACAATGGATACCACTGGGATTAACCAATCAAAAACTTTACTACAAAATGATCTCTATCGTGCCATTTTTAATGAAAGATTTTGTCTGGATGGCTTCCTTTATTTTTCCGATTCAATACTTTTAGGAGCTTAACCCGAGCGGAAATAATTATCCTCCATTTGGGGAACTTGTCAAAGGAGTTACACATAAAGGACACTTCAATTCAAGCCATTGTTAACCTTATGTGTGCCATTCAAGCAGACATAAAACAACGAAGCATTTCCTGGTATGTGTTTATATGCCTGAATATCACGGCACAAAAGTATATTTAAAAAAAAGGGATGCAGAACAGAGACTTTCCGTCGATGTGCCGAGTGTTCGAATCTCACAAAATCCAAATACAATTTGAGTATTTCTAAGCGTATTTTTTACTCTCTCGCCGAGTGTTGCCTTCCTATCGGGCAAACATCCCGCCGTCGTCCTTTACCAACACCTGGCAAAGCCGCCACATAAAATAACCAAATGCGTCCTATCAATTCAGTACAGGTTTTCTAGCTTCCGTGATTTGTTCAGGTCTAATGGATTTAGTAACTTTATAAACCGAACGGAAACAATTATACTTTATTTTGGGAGCCTGTCAAAACACACCGGGTACATTAGTACACCTCCTTGTTAAGCCCAGATCTAGTATTCGTAGGGAGATGGAATCAAATAGCGCTAAAAGTCTCCGATATAATGGGCCATTTCCTGATATACTTGTATATTGCTGAGAATCACGACACAAAGTACATTGTGGTTAGGAAATAGTTTACAAAGCAGAGATTTTAGTTTTTTGCTATTTTAACTCTGGAAAACTTACTTTAGATGGATCAGCTGGGATGGATAATATAAACGTTACAAACAATCCACGCGATTCCAGTATACTACACATAAATTACATACCTAAAATCAATCTTTTAAGTCATATTAATCCGCGTAAAAACTGCATAACAAGAGAATATAGACTAATTGTATTGATGTTTTAATACGCCACACTCAAGATTATTTCATTTAAAGGATAGGGAATCTCTTCGAGATAGAGACAATTGGTACCACCACAACATGAAACAATCAAAAACTTTACTACAAAACGTTATGTGTTTGTCTCCTCTATCGTGCCATTTGTGATGAACGATTTTGTCTGGATGGCTTCCTTTATTTATCAGATCTAATACATTTAGGAGCTTAAACCGAGCGGAAACAATTATCCTCCCTTTGGGGAATTTGTCAATGGAGTTACACATAAAGGGTACATCAATTCAGCTCCTTGTTAATCATTATTATTCAAGCAGCTTTTCAAGCAGACATGAAAGAAACAACCATTGAACCCGTAAAGATAATGGGTCATTTCCTGGTATGTGTTTATATGGCTGGTATCATGACACAAAGTATATTTTAACTAAGGGAAGCAAAATAGAGATTGGTTGGATTTTACAAACGTGCTCCAGTGTAGCTCAGACGAAATAGTCATAGTCTCAGTTCGGCACAGGCCTTCCGTCGATGTGCAGAGTGTTCGAATCTCATAAAATCCAAATACAATTTGAGTATTTCTAAGCGTATTTTTTACTCAGCCGAGTGTGCGGTTTCTTACTGGATAATATCCCGCATTCCTCCCCTACTAACACTTGACAACGCTGCCATATAAGTGAATCAAGCGCGACGTAAAACATGAACCAATCAATCAGAAATATTTGTAGCACATAATCGAAATTCCTATCAATTCTGTACACGGTATTTGAACGAGAAATGGCGTTTTACTTCCAAAATTTGTTCAAGTCTAATGGAGTTAGTAACTTAAACCGAACGGAAACAATTATACTTTATTTTGGGAGCCTGTCAAAACATACCGGATACATTAGTACACCTCCTTGTTAAGCCCAAACCTAGCATTCGTAGGGAGATGGAATCAAATAGCACTAAAAGTCTTCGATATAATGGGCCATTTCCTAGTATACTGGAATCATGACACAAAGTATATTGTGGTTAGGAAATAGTTTACAAAGCAGAGATTCTAGGTTTTAGATATTTTTAACTCTGTTAAATGTTAGCTACGGACCAGAAGTCTGTTTCACAAAGCGGCGTAGATGTATTTTTTGACATATAAAAATACGCGCGATTTCGTTATACTATACAAAAATTACAACCGGAAGATCAAAGATACGGTCATATTTGAATCCGCGTATAATATGCATAACAGTTTAGAATATAGATTGACTTTATTGATGTTGCAAGTCGCTCAAAAGATTATTTCATTAATTTGGCCGCATTGTCAGATTTAGTGGAGTGGCGACCATGTTCTTTGGTTGATTGATTAATTGATTAGAGTTTAACGCCGCGCTCAAGATTATTTCACTTATACGGCGGCGAATAGAAATTAAATCATCATCACATTTTTTACATCAAAAATACATTGGAACTGAAAAATGACAGAAACAGAAACTGGTAAAACACTGTAAATCATTTTCGGAGATTAAAAACAAGAAATATCACAATTATCTCCAATGGAGCAACAATAAACAATTTATATAAATAACTATTTTTATAATATAGAGATTGATAAATATGTGTTTTTGTTCTGATAGAGTGTAATGTTAACATATAGGTTTATACCATAATAATTAAAAATTTGCCCCAGGTTAGTCGCCTTTTACGATCAAGCACCTTGGGAAGGCTGAGGGTCTATTCTTATCTCCCCGGAACCCACACGGGGGCATGTTCTTTGGAAGTAATGATTCAACAAGTAACTGGAAACTCAAGGACGCCCAAGCGAAAAACTCACTTAGCTTATTTTTGTGATTTTTTTTTGTAGTGAATGGCGTACTTAAACCAAGAGTTGTATGATATATAAAATATAGCCTTGTTATCATTTGATTGGTGTGAAACACAAATCGATTCATTGTAAATCGATAAAAATAGATTAATAACTTATTACTTATAATTTTTACTTATTTTCTGTTTCCGTAATTTTTCAATTCAATTTATGTTTATCGGCGTATATGTGAAATAATCGTGAACGCGCGTTAAACTCTAATCGACGAATCTTTGGAGATCGTTCTATTAAAACTGCAATTAAGATATCGGTTATTGAATAGTTTTGGTCCCTATATAGAAAGGTCATAACACATTCTGTCCATAATCAAAGAAAAGGTGCTATTGAATTTCGTTGCATAAGCTCATCACCCACATACTCTAGCGGTGACTGAAACATCCTGGCACAATGCCTGTTCTATAGAAACCAGATACAATTTTCTACAAAGAAATAAAGAAAGGTTTTTCCATCTATTGAAATATGGATATCAATCACCACAGATAACAATCACGTTATGCGTTGTAGGAGCCACTATCTTCTTCACACCGCGCTTCAAAACAAGTTAAAAGTGGCACAAGCTGCCAAATATATGGGAAATTTCATGTAAACAAAATTAGCCTATTGTCTGTCGTTTTTATCAAGAAGCACACCTTATGACCTTTTGATATGTCGGTTTAGGTTGTTTTAAAAGTAACAACAACCCAAAAATAGACTCCAGCATCCTAGTTCTTTGAATTGGTCTTCGGTTCGTAGACGTTATTGGCTATTTTCATTATATATTTTTTATTTCAACGTCAATGCTTAAGTTTTAGAAGGAATTTTAAATACTGACTTTCTCTTAAATTTAAATTCCGAATTTTGACACCTTGTGCCACTTCAAGATGAAAGTTTAAATTCCCGTTAACATCAGGCCACTTTTTTAAAGCAAGATTTAGAAGAAACTTCTCTAAGTATCAACTTTTATGCATGTACCCATTTTCGTTTTGTACAGATCAACGTCAGGACAGTTTCGGTAGTCACTTTTGGAGAGTTTCTGTTGTCACTTTAGGGCAGTTTCGGCGCTTTAGATCAGTTTGCTTATAAAAGTTATCAGCCAGCGTGAAAACTATATTAAGGAGGTATGGATAGGTTTTTAGAAAAAAAAATAACAGTCTGTATATATCTGCAAAATAGTGTCGAGGCTTCGTTTAATTGGAGACTTCAACGCTCCGGGACTTCGACGAACTCGACCTGAACATCGTGGAACTGTGTCATATAGATGATAGTGAATTGGATCAAATGAACATTGAACAGGGAATTTTAGAACTTGGCCTTCCTCTGGTCCGAGGCAGTAAGGACAAAGGACGAGTTAATAATTATGGGAAATTATTTATTGAAATGTGTAAAATATAATGGACTATTTATCTTAAACGGAAGAGTTGGTAAAGATTGCAATATCGGGGATGTAACCACAACAGGTTCAACTATTGTTGATTATGCTGTTGGATCTGTTGGTTTTTTTAAGGAATGTTCGGATTTTGAAATTGTAGAATTCAACCCGTTATTTTCTGATATCCACAAACCCATAATATTAACACTAGTAGTAAACTTGGAAAAAGCAAAACAACCGAAAAATATCCATAAAAGGGAAAAGATTAAAACATGGGACCCAGTTAAATCCGATAACTACCTTAAAAATATAAATCTAGCAGATATCGAAAATATTTTGAATGATTTAAAAGCCATACAGAATTCTAATGAGATTTGTCAAATAGAAGTTGATGAAATAGTAAATAACATACAACAGGTGTTCTCAACTGGATGTGTTAAGACATTTGGATACCAAAAGAAAAGACGAGTGTCTGGCTCAAAAATAAAACGACGATGGTTCGGTCCCGAATGTAAACTTAAAAGGAAGGAATATCATGTAGCTAAATTCAGATATAGAAAAGAAAAAAATGAAGCAAATCATGAAAATCTTATTGTTAAGAGCACAGAATATAAGAAGTGCTTACTTAAGGCAGAAAGTGCATTCCAATTTAACAAATGCATGGAAATCAGAAAACTAAAAAACACAAACTCGAAAAGCTTCTGGAAATTATTAAAGGAAAAGAAACCAGAAAAATGTCAAATCGACTCAGAAATATATCTGAAGTTTCTCCAAGCACAAAACGCGGAGCTGGCATCTGAGAGTTTAGATAGCACGGACGAGGCACTAACATATAACAATTATAACGTAGAGCTTGATTTCCATATTACAGAAATTGAAATACGGCATGTTATAGCTAAACTTAAATCAGGGAAATCGGCTGGATTAGATGATATTTTAAACGAGCACATTAAGTGTACTGTTAACATGTTCATGCCTATATATGTTATATTATTCAATGTAGTATTGAATTCTGGGAAAATTCCCTCAAGCTGGGTTGTTGGTAAAATCAAGCCCATTTATAAAGGAAAGGGAGATAAATGTGACCCAATTAACTACAGGGGAATTACTCTTGTCAGTTGCTTTGGGAAGCTATTTACAGGCATCTTAAATGCTAGGCTAAATAACTTCTCTGAAAAAGTTAATGTTATCAAACAAAATCAGACGGGTTTCAGAAGTGGTTATTCCACACTTGATAATATTTTTGTTCTTAAATCATTGTTGGATATTATTGACTCGTCAAGGAAAAGGCTATATTGTTTATTTGTTGATTTTCGCAGGGCGTTCGATTCAGTGTGGCGCTGTGCCCTCTGGAGAAAAATGATAAGTAATGGGTTAAATGGAAAACTAATGAAAGTTATAGTCAATTTGTATAAAGATGTTAAATGCTGTGTTTCGTGTCAAAATGGTTTTACAACAGATTTTATAGGAATTGATATTGGTCTAAAACAAGGGGAAAATTTGTCGCCATTTTTATTTTCAATATACTTGAATGACCTTGAAGATTACCTAGAATTGCGATGTAGAGGAGTAGAATTCTACCAAAATGATGCTCTTGTCTATCTAAAAATACTGTTACTTTTGTATGCGGATGACACAGTTCTGTTGGCAGAATCAGACAAAGAAATGAAACTAATATTCAAATCATTTTTAAATTACTGTCAGACATGGAGACTGAAAGTTAATATAAGAAAAACAAAATTGATTGCCTTCGGAAAGGGAAGAAGCCCCAAATCAAAGTTCATGTTTGGAAATGAAGAGATAGAAGTTGTAAATAGATATACTTACCTCGGAATCGTGTTTACAAAAAATGGAAGGTTTTTACAAGGCAATAAGGCAATGTTTTCCCTTATGCAAAAAGCTAACAGACTGAATCTGCCAATAGATTGTGTCACTCATCTTTTTGACGTCCTAGTCAAACTAATTATTTTGTACGGGTGTCAAATCTGGGGCCACGAAAAATTGTTACTTTTGGAAAGATTTCATTTAAACTGGTGTAAAAAAATGTTAAAAATAAGAAAAAAAAAACCGTCTCTGTTTGTGTACGGCGAACTCGGTAGGACTCCTTTACATATTGATGTTTATGTAAATATGGTTATGCTTTGGTGCCGAATTCTTAAAAACGACACCGAAAAAATATCATACCAGTCTTATTACTATTTATCCAAAATGGACCCAGTATGTTCCCCATGGATAAATAAGGTTAAAGACATTCTAAACCAATATGGCCTCACTTATATATGGGAGGATCAAACAATGTCAGTTCATCCTAAGTGGCTAAAATTAACTGTAAGACAAAAATTAACAGACCAAGCTTACCAGAGCTTATCCTATGAGGCTCTAACTTCATCTAAATGTAGTTTTTATCTAAGCATTAAAGATAATTTTTTCCTAGAGGAATACCTGATCAAGTTACGACCTTTTCTAAGCCACTCCTTATTACGACTACGCACATCCAACCATAGATTACCGGTTGAAACTGGTCGGTGGAACGCTACTCCCAGGGAACAACGTTACTGTACACTTTGTAATACAAACTTGATCGGGGATGAATATCACATGCTGTTTATATGTCATAGATTAAATGAGTTAAGAGAAAAATATATACCTAAATATTACCGAAACTATCCAAACATATTAAAAATGTATAACTTATTCAACAATCCTTCTGTATATACTGTCAAAAAGCTAGCCCTATTTGGTTTCAAAGCTCTTAAATTGTATGATACTTAACCTGCCATGTTATGCTTATATATTTGTAATATTTTTTTACCCCGATACCAGAATTACTGGTCTGGGAGAAATAAAGAATTGAATGGAATTGGGTTATGGTGTAGAAAAGGTCAAAAGGAGATAATCCAGGGCTAGAATACTTTTAGGTATAGTTACCTCCCTTGGGTATTGATTAACGCGGCGATTCGTCCTTAAACGGGGATTCCCCGCGTGGAACCCAGGCAGCTCTTATTGCACCACCGCTATGAAATGGGGATTTCCCATGACGTCAGAAGAACAGTTTCGGTCGTCACTTTAGGACAGTGAGTAATAATTATGAGGCTTGGTAGTGTTTTTATTAGTAAATCTATAAACGTATACTCTACATGCGCCAATAGAGAGATTGTGTTGAAATAAAGGTATATTATACATCAGTTAGCTATTTACACTAATAAAATACAAAGAATGATATTTATACAGAAATTGTAACCAGCATGTTTATCGTTTTGATTGCCTGGCACCCCGACAACTCTGGGAGGTTTATTACAGCTATTACAGCCGGCATGATTGTTTAGAATACAGAAAATTAAACAACGCGATGAAACTATATCCACTATTAACAAAGAACGGACTTTTAGAAATGCTCTAAAAGAGGTGTAGGTTAAAATACACATTAGCCAAACCGAAACAAAACATATAGAAACATGGTAGAAGTCACACAGGGGAATAATTATTCCATATTTAGAAAGTAAGGAAATGAAACATCTGAGACGACAACTGCCAGTGTCCATTCGCTGCTAGGATAGAAAATGACCTGTGAAATGTTCTTAAAGTATGTAACCTTGTGCTCGCAATATGTACAGGCCATTCTATCATAGCAACCTTTCTCTATATACAATGACAATCAAATGCCCTCGAGAGTGGAACAACCTTCAAGCACAATTAAAAGAAATAAAATCTACATCAATGTTTAAATCAAAACTTAAAAGCTATCTACTCTCTACCTAGCGACATTGTAATTAAAACCCCCTTATCATGCAGTTTAGATACGCATTGTAGATATGTTATTTAAAAAAATCGTTATATTTCTTTAGAATCACGCCATTTTTTACTTAGCAATTTACTTTTATTTTACTTAGGGATAGAACAAGTTCTTTCGAACTTTATTCCCGCCAATTTATTTTCCAAAATATACATATGTCCATGTTATGTTTCTATGGTGAATAAATGCAATAAATAAATAAAATAAACCTTACTACCACTAACAGACGCCCGGCGGGCTTTAAGCGGGCGCCGGGCGTTAAGCGGCCGTGCCCGGGCGTTCATTCAAGACGAAAGGCAGTATGTAAATGACCAAATACATGACTAACTTGACATTCTATTTATAGTTCAACATCTTTATTGAGTTAGGTTATGTAAAGTCAAAACTATATTAACAAAGTTAAAACATATATATAAAAATTGTATGTTAAGGTTAGATTTAGTGACTTTCCTCATTTTCTTGAGTGTCAGAGTATGTGGTTGAGAAAAAGATCGTTAAATAAGGGCTTCCTCATTTTTATAGCTTTATACAGGGCCTCTCTCGCTGACAAGTCAAAATTGTCTTGAAGTGAATGTTTCGTGGCCATAATTTTTGTATTGATTGGATCTTTTTTCATAGACACTAAAAACTCTCTTCGTTGTATAAAGACATCAGAGTATTTCTTATTTTTGGCCTCAAAGTTTCGTAGTCACCATTTTCTTCATCGATAGAGTCAGTTATTTAAGGGATGTGCTGTTCGATCGCCTTTGTTACAAAATTTAGGAAATATATTAAATACTATTCTTTACAGATTACTCATGGATTTTTTTAATTTTTTTGTCTGTTCTGCTTAATTCACAGAGCACAGTTACTGTGAACGTGCTGGTATTTCCCTCGACTTGCTAAGATTGGTAATAATGGTCAACCATTGGAAATATCAGCTGTAAACCTAACCAAAGGAAGTATCGTTGCGAGGCCCATCTCCATCCAACGTGGCCGCTTATGACAACTTGGCTTGGGTCTCGATGGGACAACGATGGCATGAAGAAACTACACCAGTAAGAGTGCGTTACTATTTAACAAAACTTCTCCAACAGAGAACAAAATTAACAAGAAATGTAAATATTAATATACAAGAATAACTGTCTGCTCTACTCTCCCAGCATTTTACACCCCCCCCCCCACACACACACACACCTGTTCCAAGAGGACGGAAATTAATCCAAGTCAGAGGACACCCTCCCCCACCACCACTACCACCACCAACTAGCACAGCGGATGCCATGCTTTTATAAACTTTTAATAATTTACAACCAGTCCCCCACTTCGTATCAATAATTTCTCAAACCTCGGCCACAAACACCATAACCTCATCAAATTCCACTGTTCCATTGCAAATATCATCACCAGCTTTAATACCATGCAGCCATGCTTTATCCTCTACAAGTATTTTATCTCCGCAAGTCCCATCTTTTAACACACGCTCATCTGTTTTACCAACCACAAAGTCATCAGTTTTATCCTCTACAAGTATTTTATCTCCGCAAGTCTCATCTTTCATTACAACCTCACCTTTTTTACCAACCACAAAGACGCCAGTTTTAATACCATCAAGCCATGTTTTTTCCTCTGCAAGTATTTTATCTCCGCAAGTCTCATATTTGAATACAAGCACCACAGTGAAATATGTCACCACAGTGAAATATGTCTTAATTGTAAAGCCTCGTTCTTCCTCCTCCACATTTTGTTTCTCACGGCCGATGTATTCATCATCAGTGAATAAAGAAGCATGATGGTGCTTGTCAGTCAACTGTTTAATTCAAAGGAAAAAATTACGCAATACTCGAACGAGAGAACTGCGAGGTCAGATTGTAAGAAATTAGAAATTTGAATATAACAAATTAAAAAGAATACGAGACAGACAACTGGAACAGAGGGAAGCAATACTAAAAAGCTACGGGTTATAACAGATAATCTAGGTCCACGGACTAGCCTCGAGTGTAATCAGTGTGAACAAAGTGAAACAGAAATGGAAGAAATTAGGGACGTCTTATCTGATTTTAACAATACCAGAATTGTTGATTTTATGGAGCAGCACACATATCCAGACAGTTTTATCAAATGTGTTTTAACTCTTTTAGATCACAATGTAGGCACCAGCCATGTCACACCAGTCATCGCTGCTGTTTTAAAAGTTTTAAATATAACTGCTGCTCAATTGTCGTGCCGAAGTACAATAGATGAGATCGCAAAATTACGTATGCTTTTATCCTATATTAACATTGTTGATACAATTTCAGATGAGTCAAATACTACACTGTATTCGGATGAAACTAAAAAATATGGCAAACAATACGAGGCTTATTTAATCACTACTTACCAAAAACTGTCGAGGCTTTGATGTGAGCTAAGCATCTACTATCCAGACCATATACAATTAGGCATCTTGCCTCTGTTATCCAGACCGTTTACAAGTAGGCCTAGTGGTTATATCATATTTAGAGCAGCAAGCGAGGATTGATTTGTAAAATTTATACACACGTTCAGATATATTGTTTTTATACTAATAAAACAACAGCTTCCATCAAAAGTTTTTAGCATTTGACATTGCAGTTGTTTTTTCAAATGATTTAAAATTGTTGTTGTGAACCAACTCAATCGCATTTTTGAATTAACTCCAGCGGAACTACTGGAAGCCGCAGACCTGTACCGAGTATTATTATTTTTCTTTCCCGCCACAAACTTAAAAACACTGAAAGAAGTTATAAGAGATTTAGACAAAGCTACAGAAAACGAAGAGCAGACCGCCGGAAAAAAGATAACAAATATGTCAGACAGAGCCGGCACTGAAACCTCCTTTCACCAAATGCTTTCGACATATCGCAAATCCCTAATTCTTGAAATTATACCAAACTATTCATTTTAAAATGAAAACACAAAAGCAAACCGTCCACCAAACATAATTTCTTCTGTGGACTTCTTGTACATGCAGCAGATAAAATGGTTTCAACCCTTACAGAATGCGAAAAGAAACACACCCGTGACGAAACTATTACAGAATGTTCCACAATAACGTTCATTCGGCTGGCTTATAAAGCAATTTCTAAAGGAGGGGTGTTTTTATGCAGTCATCAACTTTTCTTAAAGGCCGAGGTGTGGAGGAAAGATCAACAAATTTTAGAGGCAACTGTTTTAATATCATTTTCCACATCCACATCTACGTGACTTTTTACAGGATTGCTGGGGCACCCCAAATAACCTTTAAACTACTCTTTTAAATGGATTTACAGATTTTAACATTGCGGGGTGTCGGGCATTGGGTCGTATCAACAAAAGTTTAACTACACCACTGCGGAACATTGTAGAGAATGAGGACAATATTTTAAATTAGATGATATTTATCGCAAACTTTTAAAGAATCTTAGAGCAGTCAAATCTGTGGATCTTATTAAAGGCCGAGGTATTCTTGTTCCAGGGGCAACCAATCCTCTCTTTCAAATCCCTTATGAAAACATTTGAAAATTTTGTTTTAACAATTAAAATTTTTGAGGTTTTATTGGCCGACCTCGCCGATCTGTGGGAGCATCTTATTAAAGACCAATGGCCTGCAGGCACGAATGCTCATTTAAATGTGGCGGCAAACCCCGGAATGCAGTTCCACATTAAAACATAATAAATGACCAGAAACTGTATTCGGGCGTCTGGACTATGAGCAGAACAGAAAGCCGTCAACATCGCAATTGTATGTAAAGAGAGAGTTACATTAATCAGTTTCAGTAAAGTGGGGGACTAGTTGGCAATCTAGATGAGAAAACGATGACTGGTGTGGTGTTAAAGGCATCTATTGTTGTAACAGCAACTAATACGTATGTTGCCGATGTCGCACTCGCAGAAAATTAAAGGAACGAAAACTCCCAGGGGTTCATAACACAGAAGCTTATATTCATAGAGCTCCGTAAAACTACAATAAACAAAACGTACGCTTAGAAATACAATCTTTTTGAAAGGTTTACACAAACAATTATGGAACAATATCAAGATCCTTTAACGCTAACATAAAGTACACAAAATAACAATTACACAGTTAGACAAAATAAGTATCATACGAACCACCTTGGGGTCCTTCTAGGGCTTACGATGTTACCAAATATATCTCAACAGGTTCGCAACACACCTGCCTCCCCGCGCACCATTGACGTACAGTGACTGCGAGGTAGTCTGGTGTTATCTCCTCCTGAACGGCTAAGCTGACAGTATTTACAAATGTAAAAAAGGCACACGTACAGTAGTGTTAAGAAAACAATCCCAAACACAAAAAAAATATTACACATTGTCTTTGGCAGACGACAGTGACGGTGGACGAGAAATTGGTGACATATTCCAGCATCAGAAAAAATGTCCTACAACAGAAAGCGACAAAGAAAGAATTAATTTTTCTTTTCAAGGAAAAAACACAATTAACTGTAGAACAGTTGACCAACAATTGCTGAAAGAGGCTATCATAAACGAGTGCACGAAGGCCCAAACTATATCACAGCAAATGCAACACATGCATTTAAACTATATCCTTTCATTTGTGTTGGGACAGAATTATTTTTTTTTTTCAAAAAAAAAATTAAAAACAGTTCTGGTAAAAGGTGTCTCAATTAAGTTTCAAGTTCAATTCTTCATAAATCTAGCTAGATCTCATGCCTATATTTAAAGTGGCATGAGCTGCCAAAATGTTAATATTCTTACGTAAAAGCAGAATGTTGAAATTATCGGCTGTTTTTCTCAAGACGTATAATTCAGAAACATTTCAGTGCTTCTAGTCTGGAGAAGGTACGATACAGTATTGTTTTGAACTAACTTTGACTTAGAATGAATGACTGTACTGGAATCATAGAGGAATTTGTTGTTATTGGTTGCGTTCCACTTCTATTGCCATATAGTTCATTGAATTAGTCAAGAAATTCACATGTGCTGCACCCATCTGATGGTCGTGGTCAACTGTTTTTCGGTATTGCTGTTTTAATGCTTTCCATTTAATTTTACAGTTCTCATTGCTCGCTGTAAATCCACTTTCTCCCAATGTTTGGGAAATTCTATTCCATAGTGTGGAATGTGTCTTGTGGAATGTGAATTTTGGAATTCAACCTCTATTGAGGAACTTATATTCAACAAAACCTTGGTTTCATTGTCTGTCCAAATTTTGTAATCTGAAATGAAATGACCAAACTAAGTTACTCAATGATTGTTTTAACATTGAACACATGTCACTGAAAATATAGATTGGTAGGGGCTTAACTTGGCACTCAACATATAATGTAATATGGCAACGAAGTGAAAGAGCATACCCATATACATTTGAAAATCACGCTCCTATGTCGCAAGTGTAGAAAACTCAGGGATAAACCATAAAAGTTCCAAATAAGCCAGGAACATGTATTTGAAGTTAAAGGGTCAATAAATCATACATCGTCGGTAAACATAAATTTTAAACTTATTCTCCCAAAACATTTTCTTCTATCCTCCTTTAACTGGAAAGCGACAAGAAGTAATAAAGATCTTCTATAGCATGGTGAAGTGAAGACGTCTGATTCGACGAGTTTTAACAGTTATGTAAAAGTCTTACAGATTTGTAGGATGCGATTAAATTGATTATGGGTGCTTTAATTGGTCAAATCGTATTGACCAATTAATCAAAAGCATCCATTTTAATCTCATCCTACACGTCGGTACAACAAATTGCACAGTGAGAACGGGCGTTACGTTCGATATTTTGTAATCCTACATATGGGAAGGCATTTTAAAATAAACCCTACACATTGATCAACGGACTAAAAGATTGGCGGTCGTGGAGTCTCCGTCAGCACCAACTTGAGCTAGGCGTTGAAGCTTAAGCATTGTCATTGGTGCCAAGCGACATCAAGTTAAGCTTAGAGCTGACGCGTTGTCACTGGTGTCAAGGGACACAAATTTTTCACTCGGGTGTTTTCATTGTGTATAGGTAATCGACTGTGTCGGCTTGTCACTTGATATACACCCCTTATTTCTTACCCTTTTTTACAAAGAAAACACAGACTTTTGCAATCAACATTCAGAATTTGCCGGATTACAGTTTATTTTCCGTGTTAATTTATTTGCTTTCTGGGAACTAGTCTGCAACAAGACGCGTTTAGACAGATTTCCATTTTCATTTATTGATGTTTAAAGAAACTGTATTCGGGCGTCTGGACTATGAGCAGAACAGAAAGCCGTCAACATCGCATTTTTCTGTAAAGAGAGTGCTACATTATTCAGTTTCATTAAAGTGGGGGACTGGTTGGACAATCTAGATGAGCAAACGATGACTGGTGTGATGTTAAAGGCATATGTTGTAAAAAAGCACACGTACAGTAGTTTTAAAGAAAGACAGAGAAAAATAAATGAGGAACTCCAGAAAGCCCTGCTTCAAAAGAAAGAGGAACGAGAGAAAAAGAGGACACGTTTGTTACAAAGAAAATAATCTCAAACACAAAAAAATATTATACATTGTCTTTGGCAGACGGTGGACGAGAAACTGTGGACATATTCTAGCAAAACATCAAAACTGAAAGTTTTAAGACATCAAATAAATTTCAGAAAAAAAAATGTTCTACATCAGAAAGCAACAAAAAAAGAATTGTTTTTTCTTTGCAAGGAAAAAAAACACAAATAACTGTAGAACAGTTGACCAACAATTTCAAACAATTGCTGAAAGAGGCTGAAAACATCTCATCTGGGGGAAATGGGATGTTCTGAGCTGGTGGGGGAGAACATAAAGCACACCTTTGAAGTAGGAGAAAGAAAGAAGAGGGCTACATTTGTAGGCCGTGTGATTTCAAAGGTACCCGGGTCCCCACAATGGTTCAACATTGTGCACACCATACGTTCATCCTTGAAAACTATCAGGCTGAGGGAGATCTAACAATTATAGGTAAATCTCTGCTTTATACAACTTTTCACCATATCTAGTGTTTGATCAATGTCTTACAGCCGGACTTCTGTGAAGAGGCCCTTTGCCGAGAGGAAACCCATTCTGTAAGTACTTGGCAACTCTGCCACATAGTCCGATCGAAAGAAAATCCGATGAGAACATAATTTCAGAAGCAATGGAGCAGAGGGGAAAAGCAGATGTTGGACATCCAAACAGACAATGACGATAACATAATACAACAGGCATTTTGAGCTTGGTGTATAAACTAATACACAGATGGAAAACTCGCTTTGTTAAAACAAATGACAAAAATATCAACCTTTGGCTTAAATAATTATAACAGAAATCTAAATTAACGTATTAATGTCTACTTAAAGCTTTTAAAAACTTATTCATCATTTCCATCTTCGTGGTCCTTTTTCTGTCTAGCAGCTTGTTTACGACACTCGGAGGTCTCTTGTTGGTACATTTGGAGCCACTGTATGGTCGGGGACTTAACGGGGCTTCTGGTTTTGTGTTTTTACCAGATTTTAGATGAACCTCTGTTGTTTCTATCGCAGACTGAAATCATAGAGGAATTTGTTGTCATTGGTTGCGTTTCACTTCTATTGCCATATAGTTCATTGAATTAGTGAATTTCTTGACATGTTGTGGGTTCTGCGCCCATCTGAGGGTTGTGGTCAACTGGTCTTCAGTATTGCTGTTTTAATGCTTTCCATTTACTTTTACAGTTCTCTTTGCTAGCCGTAAAGCCACTTTCTCCCAATGTTTGGGAAATTCTATTCCATAATGTGGAATGTGTCTTGTGGAATGTGGTTTTTGAATTGAATCTCTGTTGAGGAACTTATATTGAACAAAACCTTGGTTTCATTGTCTGTCCAAATTTTGTAATCTGAAATGAAATGACCAAACTAAGTTACTCAATTATTGTTTTAACATTGAACTCATATCACTGAAGAGATTGATTGATAGGGGCTTAACTTGGCACTCAACATATAATGTCATATGGCAACGAAGTAAAAGAGCATACCCATATACATTTGAAAATCACGCTCCTATGTCGCAAGTGTAGCAAACTCATGGATAAACCATAAAAGTTCCAAATAAGCCTGGAACATGTATTTGAAGTTAAACGGTCAATAAATCATACATCGTCGGTAAACATAAATTTTAAACTTATTCTCCCAAAACATTTTCTTCTATCCTCCTTTAACTGGAAAGCGACAAAACGTTATAGAGATCTTCTGTAGCATGGTGAAGTGAAGAAGTGTTGTCAGTATTTCCGTCTGATTCGACAAGTTTGAACAGTTATGCCCTTTCTCACTGTGCGATTTATCTTACTGACTTGTAGGATGCGGTTAAATGGATCATGGGTGCTTTCGATTGGTCAATAAGATTTGTCAACCAATCAAAAGCATCCATTTTAATCTCATCCTACACGTCGGCACAACAAACTGCACAGTGAGAACGTAATGTAATCCTATATATGGGAAGGCCTTTAAAATAACCCCTACACATTGATCAACGGACTGAAAGATTGGCGGTCGTGCAGTCTCCACCAGCGTGAGCTAGGCCTTGGAGCTTAAGCATTGTCATTGGTGCCAAGCGACATCAAGTTAAGCTTGAAGCTGACGCATTGTCACTGGTGTCAAGCGACACAAATTTTTCACTCGGGTGTTTTCATTGTGTACAGGTAATCGACTCTATCGGCTTGTCGCTTGATTTAGACAGCCGAGCTATCCCTTATTTCTTACCCTTTTTATCCCCCGGCATATAATGCGGGGGGATATAGCGATCAGCTTGTCTGTCTGTCCGTAATCATTTCTTGTCATCGCATCTCCTCCCACAGTTTCTATCGGATTTTTTTAAAACTTGGTTGACTTGCTGGATATCATTCGAGGATGTGCACCTCCTATTTTGTTTGCGCTTGTTTCATCATTTTTAGAGTTACTGCCCTTTTCTGACCGTATAAGACGACATAGACAATTAGTGCTTGTCATCGCATCTCCTCTCATGATTTTTATCAGATTTTTTCGAAACTTGGTGGACTTGCTGGATATAATTCGAGAATGTGCACCTTCTATTTTGGCTGTGCTGGTTTTATTATTTTAGAGTTACTGTCCTTTTCCGACAGAATAAGAAGACATAGATAATTAGTGGTTGTCATCGCATCTTCTCCCACAGTTTTTATTAAATTTTTTTGAAACTTAGTTGACATGCTCAATATCATTCGAGGATGTACACCTCCTATTTTGGTTGCGCTGGTTTCATTATTTTTAGAGTTACTGCCCATTTCCGACAGACAATTAGTGGTTGTCATCGCATCTCCTCCCACAGTTTTTATAAGACTTTTTGGGAAAATTGGTGGATATGCTGGGTATCATGAAAGGATGTGCACCTCCTTTTTTGATGGCGCTGGTCTAATTATTTTCAGAGTTACTGCCATTTTCCGACAGTATAGCCTGGATATCTTATAACTTAAAATAAATAATAAATCTTATGCGGGGCCGGGGGGATACGGCATCTTCTGATGACTTTTGCAATCAACATTCAGAATTTGTCGGATTGCAGTTTATTTTTCGTGTTAATTTATTTGCTTTCTGGGAAATAGTCTGCAACAATACGCGTTCAGACAAATTTCCATTTTTATTTATTGATGTTTAAAGATTTAGGGCGATTTTGTACCCACTACAATTCTCTTTGAGCAGTGTGCTGTTTTCACGTTCACTGTCTATTTGCACTTAGGTCAGGTCTAGTAGTCAATCATGGATAATGAGGATGAAGATCTTATCGAACTATAACAGATAGTGAGTGGCGGAAGCGGGGTAAGGCTCGATCTGAAAGTAGAGATAGACAACCGGGAAAAACAAAAGTCAAATAGCAACTCCCAAGAGAGACAAATAAACAGCTTAATGTTGTGATGTCATCAGTACATTGATGGCGTTCAAGTGGGTAAATTAAGCCAGTTTGACCAAGCTCTATTCTCTGCTGTAAGTGGTCAAAAAACTTAAATCACAAGAGTCGGTCTTAATATGTAACGGTCAAGTAAAGCAAATGACTCCGGGTTACATGTTACATGGACTCCCCCATAATAATGTTAAGTTGAAACAAAATCTAAGAGCAGAGGAGTTATTTATGGAAGTGGGAAGGAGGTTATCGAACAGGACTCTCTTAAGATCGTCTAAAACTTAAAGTGTGTCATAGTGGAGTGATTAAAAATAGGTAAAGATAAAACACCTACTACGTGTATGCTTTTATATTTTGATTATGAAAAATTCCTGATGAAGTGACGCTGTGATTTGAATTATTCAAGGTAAAGCCTTACATACCTCAAACGGTACCCTGTTATCGATGCCAGCGATTCAATCGCATATCTTCAAAGTGTCGCAATAAATTCCGGTGCCCTCGCTGATAATCACAAATATAAACATATACTCAATTAAATGCGGGAACCGTCAAATTTTCACTCGTCTTCATATCATGGTTGCCCAAAATTAAAGAAAGCCAGTAGGGTTCAGTTTATCAAAGTCATTGAAAAAGTGTCCTTTGTCGAAGTCTTAAAGTATGTACGAATTTCGGAAGCTAAGCCTTTGAACTGTTCCCAAAATCCTGACTTTGACGAATCTATTTGGTACTTGACCCTTACAGAACCGCCAGTTCAGAAATTAAGACAACCGCCAATAATCAGCTGCACAAAATCCTACCCTAAAACCTACAGGGGTATCCATAAATATACAGACATGAAATGACGACTGTGCTCAAACTTAAGTTATTTCCCCTATTTCATTAATCAGTGTAATATGTTCGCACGGAAATATAAGATAAAGGCACCATCTTCAATCCTATCGAGAATTCATTTCATGATATCTTAAATTAACAAAATACCCAAAATAAGTCCAGTATTAAAAATGTTCACTTTAAAAATTGTATACAAATACAATGTAACAGTTTTCCGGACTCCTTCAAATTTTAACAAAATAAAAAGATGCTTCTAAGTATGAAACCTCAGGATCCATCTGGCTTCACAGTGTTGGAAGTAAAAGTGTCACTGAGTGTGTAGAACACATCCCTAGAGCTGACGGTCAATAGCGCACATAGCCTCCATTAGTCCGAATTACAGCTTACAACCTGTGTCTTATCCCTCCAGTGAGACGCCGGATCTGTTGAAGGGCTAACTGCCGCCAATACTGATATAACGCGGCTTCCAAGTCCTGCAGATTTTGTACAGGAGGCTCTAGGGCTTGAATGTTTCTGTCCATCTTATCCCAAATGTGCTCTACAGGATTCAAATCCGGAATCACGGCGGATCAAGGCAGAGTTGTTACAGCTTCGTTTTGGAAGTAGGCTATTACTGCCCGGGAACGATGAGATCTGGCGTTGTCATCCATGTATACAGGTCTTGAGCCTAATGGGTGGTTCTCAAAATGAGTCACAACAACTGGTTGAATGTACCTGTCACCTGTGATGTTTTCTCGTATAGTGACCAAGTCCAGTTTGCAGTCGTGATAGATGCAGTACCCCCCCCCCCCCCCCCCAATAAGGAACATGGATTAATGTTACTGTGTGTATACGCTGTGTTTTGTGCCTCCAAACCCTTGTTCGCCCATCCCGGACGTTGAACAAGAAACGACTTTCGTCCGACCAATGAATTCTTCGCCAGGGCCTCAAATTCCAACCTCATTGTGCTAAGCACCCAGCCAAGCGTATCTGTTGATGGCGATCTGACAACAGGGGGCGTTTGAAGACTTTTAAAAGCCCTCAGGCCTGCGGCTTTCAGTCGGTTTCTCACGGTTCTTGTGCACAGCTGTCGGTTGGGTGGCCATTGTCGCTTCAAAGATGTACTTGATGCAAATGGATGACGTCGGATCAGTGCCACATATTCACGATGTGATGTTACAGGTGGCCCATTTGCACCGTGTTTTACCACCAATCTGATTATCACTGTATAATGGGAGCCTACTTGACGCCCGCTGGCTTTGTACGACATGCCTGTGGAGTGCATACCAACAAGTTGCCTACTTTGTCCCCTCTGATATCTTCTGTGAACATGGCACGAAGGGGTATCCACGTTGCACAAAACCGGCCTTAAGTACAAAACATTTAAGGGGAAGCATACTGAATGGCCTACATGCATTTTTGCGTTACTGTCACACATGAATTGCCACAATCGTTCAATAGAACATCATTCTTATCATCATCATAACTGGCGTCATAGTTAACATTAATGCAGATTTATAATAATTAATTTCAGCATAGTGTGCTTGAACAATATTTCTTTAATAATAAATATACACAAGAAAAAAAAGTTATTTTGGGCACCATTTAAAACATTCATTGAATTTCATACTCATTGATAACCATCCGGTAGGGGACTACTTTTGCTATGCAATACTCTCCGAATGACACACAGTGATAAAAGGGGAAGCAAATAGTACTGGTAGTATTGAAGAATCATTTGATATAAGATGTTTCTTTACTATACATATTAGCAGAAGTAAATGAATGACATTTACTTCTGATATTAGTAATATATTTAATTACCAGGTGTTCATGAAAACAAACATATAAAGACAGTTTGTCTACGTTGATAAACACTGTCATGAAGGATCACCTTACTTGTAATCCACATGGCTAAGTAGAAATACAACGGCTTTGTTGATTTTCAGTTTTACAAGCATAAACACAGCAATATTCTCAAATAATTCAACATACAACTGTTTATAATAAATGTATTAATTTTGATAGTTTTAATAAATGTATTCCACGCATACCATTTGTTGACAAAGCCTGTAGACTGTGGAGTAATTCTTTTCTGTCGAGTTTCATCGATGCAGCCCGGGCTCGAATCGCACACAGAGCAAATCAAAATTGAACAATCAAAATTGAACAATCAAAATTGAACAAAATTCTAAAGGATTTTTCACTCGATGATCGTATTTGGGAGAGTTGTCAGGTACTCCCGTGACAATAGTGAATTACGGAGAATCAGATATGAAAGGATTATACAGGCATGTTCTTCTCTCTAAGTGTGGGATTCTGCAAGTTAGAATAGGCCCACAGCTTCCTTTTGTAAAAGGCGACTAAACCTTGGGCTGTCTGTTGGCCTTTAGTACTTTACCTGTGTCGAGAAAAGACGGGATCCTGGTGGCTAAGGGATGGAGGTTGGCAATTATTACTCGAAAAACCCAACACCCCACCATGACCCTGATTTGACCTTAATATGAGGTCAGATTGGCCCGATCCGATCAATTCGCAAGTCATGCCGAGCCAAACAATGGTTCAATAAGACAAAAATTCCATGGTACTCCAAACTTGGATGTACATAATATGTACCGTCACACATACTAATTCTCCTGTTTGAGATTCCCATAGAAAATCCAATATAATTAAAGATTATTGAAAAAGGTAGTGGCTAATGGGTCTATCGAGTAGATTGTATTTACTGTTGCTATCTGTTGGAGTATGATTTTTTGGTGCCTCTCTCTGCAGGTTCATTGGCATGTATAGGGTTAAAGTAAAGCTATTTATTTCAAACCCTATACCGTGTTTCAACTGCAAGATATTACGTCACGGAAGCGTTAAATGCCGAAGAAGTTCTGGGCATATCATGATGGCATTGATCGTAAATTAACACCTAAATGCCCTAACTTCGGTATAGCTCACATGTCTTTTTTGAAAGACTGCTCTCTGTTCCTGCGAAATAGAGAGATACTGAGGATCAAGCCGGAGATTGATTGATTGATTGATTAGAGTTTAACGCCGCACTCAAGATTATTTCACTTGTACGGCGGCGAAAAATAATTAAATCATCATACATTGTTTACATCAAAATGACAGAAACAGAAATAATAAAAACTGGTAAAACACTGTAAATCATTTTTGGAGATTAAAAACAAGAAATATCACAATTATCTCCAATGGAGCAACAAGAAACAATTTATATAAATAACCATTCTTATAATATACAAATTTGTAATTATGCATTTATGTTCTGATAGAGTGTAATTTTAACAATAAGTAGGTTTATACCATAATAATTAAAAATTTGCCGCAGGTTAGTCGCCTTTTACGATCAAGCTTTCCTGGGAGCTGTGGGCCAATTCTTATCCTCCGAAACCCACACAGAGGCCCAAGGATTAGTCGCCTCTTACGATCAAGCACCTTCGGAAGGCTGAGGGTCTATTCTTATCTCCCCGGAACCCACACGGGGGTCAAGCCGGAGAGGACTGTGAGCTATTCGGAAGCCTGCAAGTTGGCAATTCTTACGCCAAGTTCACCTGATCTGCCTTATGCCACTGTGGCAAAGGAAGGTTGCGTCAGCCTCGGTGCAAACCCCAGTTATGTCTACAGCTTTTGATGACCCACAAATGCAGCACGAACTTCAACATCTTGTCAAACATCAACTCAAACCTCCAATCTGCAAAACCAGCTGAAGCATCAAAAGTGCAAAGACCTTCTCGGCAATCAAAGTCAACCGTGGATGCCATAAAGGTCTTCCACCTTGGCTTTGCAGAACGTCCCTCCAGAACCACGATATCAAACATACAAACCTCTAGGAGGTCTGACTCTCACAAACCCAACCCTGACTATGAGCAGAGTATCTGAGAACTCTTGATTCACACCACCAATAGGTTTGAGTTGTTGGGGTAGCAGGTCTTCACTCCCCAGGGACTCGTTCTACTAAACTGGCGTAAGTTACGACTGTCGGAAACGTAAGCTAAAATATAGGAACTTGTGGATGGTCGCAAGTCTGGATACGCAACTCCCCAGGAATGTACCTCACAGAAAAAGGTACATACGCTCTCTGAATCGCCCGGGGAGGAAATGAAGAGCTCCACTCAGAGATCTAAACTCGATCTACCCTCTCGAGAACCGCTCAAACAAACCACTGATACCCGGGCAAAACCTTCCAAGGCTCGAAAGAAGGGTGGATGTTCAAGCGGGGACCTTGCAACGGCTCACCTGCACGCCTCGTTTCTTCACGAAAATTCCACTGGCTCATGGTATTCATTGTCTTAACACCAACGATAATGAATTTACCTTATGAACAAATCACAAGAGGGAAATTTAGACAGACGGGCAGTGAGAGGTATTCTTAAAAACTACGTACTCTCCGGCACTTTTGTTAGATTGCATGAAATGTAAGAAAATAACCTTTGACAGTCTTTAAATAATCAGTTTTTATTATCTGGCTTTATTTATTAAAGATAGAAAAAAAAACATTTTCGGTTTTGGAACAATCTCCCCTGGGTCCATATTCTGAAAACAGCTCTTGAATAAATAAACTTAGAACTGACTAAGTTCTGATATATATCAGATAGGTCAGTTTAACTCTACAAACAATAGCATTGCAAGCTGTAGAAACACCTGAATGGAATATACCCCAGACAGCCTTGAATAATATGAGCTGAAAACAACATGACGGCTTTGAAACTTTTCTAAATCCGAGACGGTAAAATGGCATTATAAAGTATATAGAACGTATACACTTCCCCAAGAAGGAATATATATAAGTACTGTGTACACCTTAACTAACACCTGCTTAAACTACTTTGAAACTTAACGCCTGTCGGCTTTTACTTTAGGAGACGAGTAAGATATATCTGCCAGACTATCCTTGACAGAAGAAAAAACATTAAATTCGAATTAAACATTGACTGGAACCAAGAAAAGGAGTAGAAGTCATGTTATATATTAGAAGATGTCGACATTTAAGTTACAAAGAGCTATTACGTTGTTCACCAAGTTTGACATAGGTCACAACAGGTTGTCAGGAAAATAATACCCAAGTAGATGATATATTCAGACTGGAACAGACAATCCCACAGGTATAAATTATAATTGAATTAGAACAAATACACTAGTTTAAATCCGATTTTTTCTCCGTTAGGATACTTAGCTCCTGAAAACACTTCCTGTCCAAAGGTCTGACACTTTTAATGCTTTTAACATAAATCAAAAGGTGAACAAAATAGCCTTTGGCCCCTTAACACGATTTTTCGACGCACCCAACCCCCCGCTGTGTTCACATCTGGTGGAACGGAACTCAAAGTTTAGATTGATTGATGTTTGACCCCACACTAGAGAGTATTTCACTTATACAGCGGCGTTGCCAGGATAAGTGGGAGAGGAAACCCGGCTTTTTTCCCAGAGAAAACCCCCGACCTTCACCGAGTACCTGATAACTCTTATACTCATATACGGCGATCCATATGAAAAATCCACTCAGAAATATTTCAGTTTTATTTGGTATGCGTTGGATCTGAACCCGAGTCGCTTCAATGGAAGGCCTGAGTCGCAAAAGCTTAGGTAATTTTTTTTTTAAATATTTTATTTTTTATTTTTATGATACTGAGTATTGTTTTTGGATATTAATCTCATACAGTGAGTTTGGTTGGTAGTTTGATTCATGTTTTGCGCCACATTGAACATTATTTCGCCTAAATGGCTGAGTTTTCAACCGGGAAGCATGTATCGTACTGATAGACTATGGCTTGGCCGACTTAGCCACTGGGACCCGACCGGTGTATTTATCATAGCTAACTCAATTACGGCAAACCAATAAATGTAGCTTAGGTACCACATATGTGCAGAGCACACGCCATATACATGATGTAATATTTGCTAGGACTGTTATATTTCTGAAAAATAACGACTTTGTTGGTTTGGTTGTAAAAGTTTTAAACCTTTTTGGAGCCGCCGTGGAGTGCAGCGGAACAAGGTTCCTGTGAGGGTATGTATAGAGAAAGAGTGTGACACGAAGTTATATGAGAATAGTAGCGAATTCCTGATGTCACCAACTTACTGCCAACGTTATTATTGTCACACTGTCAATTTTGGCAGAGTTTAAACTGTTCCGATATATTTATTTACTACCCTGTCGGGAGTTTGGCTGCATGGCAAAACCTGTCCGGTTACAATCCGACTGTGGTCACGTCGCTGACCACAGCGGCGATCTCTATTGTTCGACAAATTGCGTGCACCTGATATTCTAATGAGCATTGCAGGGAATGATGGAACTTCAGTATTTAAGCTGCCTGGTTCTGGGAACAGGGATCACTTTATTTTTTTGCCGTGGTCTGAATACGCCGCTGGCCCACCTAACATTGGTTGACGGGCGGCCTCTAACAAGGCGCATTCAATTCCCAGACATTCTATCCAGTCTAGTCCGATGAGTGTGTAAAGCTTGGGAGATTCCTTGATGTTTGTGGAGTATCTCGCATCTTCTATGGAGTCTGTAGTTGTGTGGTCGGATGTCTGTGCTAGAAATCCTCCTGTACAGTGGACAATGCCCAGGACTATAAACTGAACTGTTTTTTTTTTCTCCGATATATTTTTATGATGGTTATGGGCCCTAACATCCTATTGGTGTGTAAGACTTGTTCCATTAAATAGTTTTCTTTACCTTAAGTGTGGGGTGTTTAAAAACTATACTGGTTAACTTGAAACATGGCGAACAACTCTCTTCGAGTCAAAATTTCAACTTAGAATGACGCATACAACTTTCGGCTAAATCAAGTCGCTTGTTAGCCTACGGCATACAACTTTCGGCTAAATCAAGTCGCTTGTTAGCCTACGACGGTTTTTATAAACAATCTAGATTCGCGCCGTTTTAATGTTTGCATGTAGTTTTGAATGGAAAGCCGGGCGGAAATCCCCGTGTGAGGTTTCAAATTTGTACCATCTTCTAAGACTTATTTATAATTCATTTAATGCTGACTTTCAGTCACCAGGGCATCAGACAACAGAAACTGCCTAAATTCCTACGGTGATGCTCCTAGCTACGAGAAGGGTTCACTAGTCCGAAGGTTCACTAGTCCGAAAAACGGGTTCACTAGTAAGAAGGTTCCCTGGTCCGAAGGTCCACTAATCAGAAGGTTCCCTAGTCCGAACGAGAGGGTTCACTGGTTCGAAGGTTCACTAGTCCGAAGGTTCACTAGTCCGAAGAACAGTACCGATATTATCCTCCAAACGATAATATAGCCCATAGGGCATAGGCCTACCCAGACCCAATGATAGTTTTCTCAGCATCATTTTCCCACGAGACAGTATCCCTTAGCCTTTGCTGGTATGTAGTCGAGACAGTGTGCAGTTAGGAATTTATGATCTCTCCATAGAAAAAGGAAATATATATTTCGACGATTTTATGCACAGCCACGGGCGCACCTCCCGGTAGCATGGGGGGGGGGGGGGGTGCAGACTGATAAAGAGAATGACATGGAATTTCCTTTGGAAGTAGGAGGTATGCGGTGTATATAAAACCGTCGAACTAAATATTAAATTTTTCCTTAGGAACTCTACAGGCTTATACGCATGACATGACATGTTGAATTTAATTTCTTTTATTTATAAGATAATTTGGAAAGTTATTAAAAAGATGACATTATACTTATATCTAGACAGACATGGGCATGGTGTCGGCTTTGTAAACGTTCATATATATAAGTGAAGAGTACTTTTTATTTTTCATATCTGTTCAATTATACGTACCGCTACTCAGATTTTTTTTTTATTGCTTCAATAAAATGTCTATCAGTACCACTGTTTAGTTTTTCTCATCCAAATAGTGGATGGACTTATTAGAGATATAGCGCATTATGTCTGGGATGTTCGGACCAGTGAATCTTCGGACTAGTGAGCAGTTCCCCTAGCTACTACGGACAGGCCAGTCAGTGATATCACTTGTTTGAGTCCTCTACACCATTAAAATGACAAAATCCAAAACAATTGTAAGATGCATTTAGTGTTTGCTTATAGATTAAAATTCAAATTAAAAGATAATGTGTATCGAGTGCAGGCGATGTAATCCTCATGGAAAGTCAGTTTAATAATTATTGGCAAAATATTCCCCAATTCGTTAACAAAATAGTAAACTCTTATATTCATATACAGATCTGCATGAAGATATTCTGTATAAGATTGAATAAAAACATTTAACTTTGCTCTATTAGTAAATAATATTTACTCAATTAAATATGGGAAGTTAGTTGAAAATCTCCAAACTCTGTGGCCAAAGTATATTGATGATGGGTGGCCACAGAGTTTGGGGATCTTCAAGTATTGGGAAGTCATTTGCAGCAGCATCTACGTTTCCAACTTATCGTGTATTTCATTTTGAAATATGCTTTCGTTTCAAGCTCGGTAAAAGGTCTCCTAGGGAGCATTCTCTTTTAAAATATTTATTATTGTTACATTTTTGCCAAAATTTAGGTGTTTAAAACCCAAATTTGTGAAAGCCATCTTACCGACCTTGAACTTACCGACCTTGAACTGGTCGTATGGGCCTGGTAACACGCACAGAAAAATTATTTCTTAAAAGTTGGCCTTGGAAACTGGCTTTGGGATTTTCTGGCAGTTTGCGTACCATATGATATTTCCAAGTTTAGACACAGTTGTAGAATTTGGACGTTTGGTACGTCACAGCATAAATTCAAAGGGCCTAAACCGAATTTTACCAGTAGGAGGCTTCTCAAAGGTTTATAATCCTGAAAACAATGGCTGCTGAACTAACCTTGCCATGTTGCGCAACACAGTCCAAAACGACTAGACATTATCAGGTTTATGATCAACAAGTGCGCCGTAAAGAAGGAAAGTACCAAATTAGTGTTACTAGATTTTTTCTTTGAGGTTTAAAAAACAATTCGACGCATTTAGACCAATGTCTTAGCTTCATAATAGCTGGGGGCCTGTCCATTGTAAAGGAAAATTTGGTTTATACTGAATTTTATTGATTTCGGGATTCAAATTAAGCAACTTTGCTTATCTGTGTCTCTCTTATGGAAATACATACAAATAATGGAAATAAACAATTTCACTAACAAAACGAAAATTGGACATATTTACATAGTACAGTAAGACTGTTTCATAAAAGATGAACTGGAATAGAAAGTATTTACATTATGCAATTTACAGGTATACAATAGTGAAATACCTTTTATAGAAGTGATTTGGCAGATTCACATGGTACAGTATAAATCAGGTGTTCAAATACTCAATTGGATTTACATGTAACAGATTGAACAAGGGAAAAGACAAAACATGGGAACCAGGGAGACCAATTCGTGACTGGAGGTCCATTTAAATAATCAATTTATGCTGCAAATCCTTTTATTATACGAAACGTTTATTCGCTAAACATATACTGAATAGTTAGGTCAACAATTTCGTCGTTTAAACGCTTTGACAGATAGGAAGAACCATACATCAGCAGATTCTCATTTAAGTCAATACCTTTTCTGAGTAGTATGTCTGTGATGTTTGCCTATAGCCAAGGAATTAGCGGAACAAAGTGACTGTCAACATATTCAACCTTAAACGTGTTTGTTAACATTGGATACAGATTTTGATTTAACTTCCACAACATTGTTACCTATATTTTATAAGCCACACAGAGAGTGAGAATGAAATTAATTATATCTTTATGTTGTAATCCGGTCACAATCGACAACAATAAACACCCTCAGTAAGTGTAACATTCTCGACTATATTATTTAAGTTACAAAGAGCTATTACGTTGTTCACCAAGTTTGACATAGGTCACAACAGGTTGTCAGGAAAATAATACCCAAGTAGATGATATATTCAGACTGGAACAGACAATCCCACAGGTATAAATTATAATTGAATTAGAACAAATACACTAGTTTAAATCCGATTTTTTCTCCGTTAGGATACTTAGCTCCTGAAAACACTTCCTGTCCAAAGGTCTGACACTTAATGCTTTTAACATAAATCAAAAGGTGAACAAAATAGCCTTTGGCCCCTTAACACGATTTTTCGACGCACCTAACCCCCCGCTGTGTTCACATCTGGTGGAACGGAACTCAAAGTTTAGATTGATTGATGTTTGACCCCACACTAGAGAGTATTTCACTTATACAGCGGCGTTGCCAGGATAAGTGGGAGAGGAAACCCGGCTTTTTCCCAGCGAAAACCCCCGACCTTCACCGAGTACCTGATAACTCTTATACTCATATACGGCGATCGATATGAAAAATCCACTCAGAAATATTTCAGTTTTATTTGGTATGCGTTGGATCTGAACCCGAGTCGCTTCAATGGAAGGCCTGAGTCGCAAAAGCTTAGGTAATTTGTTTTTCAAATATTTTATTTTTTATTTTTATGATACTGAGTAGTGTTTTTGGATATTAATCTCATACAGTGAGTTTGGTTGGTAGTTTGATTCATGTGTTGCGCCACATTGAATATTATTTCGCCTAAATGGCGTTTTCAACCGGGAAGCATGTATCGTACTGATAGACTATGGCTTGGCCCACTTAGCCACTGGGACCCGACCGGTGTATTTATCATAGCTAACTGAATTACGACAAACCGATAAATGTAGCTTAGGTACCACATATGTGCAGAGCACATGCTATGTACATGATGTAATATTAGCTAGGACTGTTATATTTCCGAAAAATAACGACTTTGTTGGTTGTAAAAGTTTTAAACCTTTTTGGAGCCGCCGTGGAGCGCAGCGGAACAAGGTTCCTGGGCCCTGTCTTACAAAGCTGGCGTAAGTTACGTCGGACGTAAATCAGTGTTAAAGCTATAGGAACTTACGCCCTAGTCGCAACTGGTCCATGTTGTAGGCCTATGCGCAACTTTACGCCAGCTTCGTTAGACAGGGCCCTGTGAGGGTATGTAGAGAAAGAGTTTGACACGAAGTTATATGAGAATAGTAGCGAATTCATGATGTCACGAATTTACTGCCAACGTTATTATGTACCCATTTTGTTTATCCCTCTGCCAGTTCGTCATAGCCCAGATCACTTCCATAGTAAAAAAAGTGATATTTTTAAGGAAAATCGGCGGCGCAAATTTCACAACAAATAACCATTCCGATAGCATAGACCTGGAAGGAGTTCATCAATTTTACGCGGCTGTAGTGTGGTAAGCTTTACTTTATGCAGTCAATATTTACTTCCAAGTCCACTGACTTTCAACCTGACTTAACCGCCATAGTAAAACATTAACCGACCTAAAAACTCGGCGGGGCATCATAGAAATACGTAACTCGTAATCTTCGGAAATCTTTTGTCATGACCAATGAACTAGGCCGAATATGAAATATTCGCGGAGTATTAAATACTAGATGTATAGACCTATATTTCTTCACAGTTATATCGATATTATTTTACCCTAGTGATTCGGGCTAAGGCGACAAGACATATTAGCAGCAATATAATACCAGTCGCCGTAAGACCGATAATCCGGGCTACATTTACTAATGACACGGGATGTCCCTGTTTCCTTCTAAAGAGACATGACAAAAATCAGGACAACGTCCCGAGTGTTTAATAATAGGGATTTAACATTCCGAATGTGATGACTGTGTGAGGAATCATACACAATCTGATTTTGGCCAGACCGGACACTACTGGCGCAGCATAGGCCATCCACAAATTGAGAGTCAAAAAGTTTACCACATTTTAACATTCCATAATACGCGAAGAGCATTTTTATAATATAGAGGAATTTTTATCTAGTGCTACATGACATCAGAATTTGTCATGATTGCCTATTCGTAATATTGAAATCTCAGAAAGACATGTGATAGCTAATTACTCAAATCTTGTCTTTGAATACAGTGGCTGCTGAATAACCTTGCCATGTTGCACAAGGCAGTCAATTTAAGCGACAGTCTCGACGTTATCCGGTTTATGATCAACAAGTGCGCCGTAAAGAAGGAAAGTACCATATTAGTGTTACCAGAAGTCTATGAATGTGGAAGTGTGAAGCGTCCCATTACATCATTATCAGGGCATTGGTACCTTTTGACCCAAAGGTCACCATAAACAGCGCCCTCTCTCGGTTAGTCAGAAAGCGTGGCTTTTCTTCACTTCCTCCTATGAACTATTATGGGATGCATAAGAAAAAACATGGCGAACGTTTTAGATATGACAACAATACTTGATGCAGCAAAAGTTAAAGTTTTCGAAGAACTTCATATAGTTGAAAATGAGACAAGAATCCTTGTTTGGAACGATTTGAGTCGAAATGGAGATATCAAAGCCGCGTGTTCGGTAAAGCTTTTATCAGAACTAATGCATTCTCCGAACTGCGATTAGTGGAATTGCCGATAGATACAGTAGGTGGAGAATGAATTTATTTTCTGATTTGAAATTGAGCAACCGTTGACAACTTCAAAATCTACCGCGCATAAACGTCACATACAGTAGTGTAGTATAAGCAGGGCGAAAGCTCCAGTGCCCTGGACATGGGGTAATGCGACATTTCACACTTCCCTGTTCATAGACTTTTGATGTTACTAGATTTTTTCATTGAGGTTTAAAAAAAACAATTCGACACAGTTAGACAAATGTCTTAGCTTCATAATACATGTAGCTGGGAGCCTGTCCATTGTAAAGGAAGATTTGCCTTGAGCCAAGGAATTAGCAGAACAAAGTGACTGTCAACATATTCAACCTTAAACGTGTTTGTTAACATTGGATACAGATTTTGATTCCTCATCAAAGCTAAATGTACAGGTACATGGATATTTGTGTCACCAACTATACGATGTTAATTAATACCTTCAGTTATCCATTGGACACTATTTAGAAACAGACAAATTGATTACGTGGCTGGTTTAAACCCGTTTTTGTGTAACGGGCATTCGTAGGCATTTGCGCCGTCGAATTCTCCATGACAATAAAGCCTCAGCCCCACTCCAAATTTCACTAACTAGAGATTTCAAAAGTAGTAATGAGTTTATTTCAAACAATAGTCCATATAACAGAGAAAAGACAATTGTAAGGTTCTGCCTCCGAAATAACTATTTACAGTACAGATTATTCCTCCAGATTTTTGATTGATTGACTGAAGTTTTACGCCGCACTCAAAATTATTTCACCTATATGGAACTTTCCTTGCAACGACCCGTTTACATAAAAATAAAATAAAAAAGGACGGAAATACATTTATGAAACATGTTCAAAAGAATGTAAATTACTATTTTGGATGATAAAAGGACATGCATTATTAAAAATGATCCCCAAAAATAGCTTCCATAAGGAGTATACGAAAATACGTATATTGTATATAAAAATTCAAATTTTATACTATAAATCGATTTATTTTAAAAATATGAAAATAGATGTGCTTTTCACCTTGGTGAAAAGCTCATTCATGGAGTTTGCTTTGAACAGGTGATTTCTCCCCAGTTTTTTCAAGATGCGAGAAACAGCAATGATATCAGAGTTCAACTATTTGAAAGCTGTTGTATTACAGAATTCTTGGACTTTGTTAGCGTAGGTTTTAGATTGAATACCACTTTTCTTATAATAGAGTAAAATGTTGGAACACCACGGCCAAACACAAGAAACTTCCACAACATTGTTACCTATATTTTATAAGCCACACAGAGAGTGAGAATGAAATAAATTATATCTTTATGTTGTAATCCGGCCACAATCGACAACAAAAAACACCCTCAGTAACTTTTTGTATTTGACCTCCAATGAACAATTTACGTTAGCAAGTATACATAATTCATGACGTTGACATTTAATGTCTTTATTATCCTGGAAATAGCTATATTTCTCGACATTTTCCAGTTCAGCACCAGTTAGATGCACCATGGGAGTACACGGTTTTTAATTATATTCGATTTAATAGTTTTCTTCACCTTCTACAAAACATCATGGGTACCTGAAGCAATTTTCCATATGTTTAAACAGTTTTCTGACACATTTAGCTGGTGCGGCTATTAGGCACATACCATCAGAATATATAAAAGGATTTATAAAAAGACCAGACACATTACACTCAACACGGGTGGTACTTAAGTTCCTGCAAGTAAAGAACAAAAATAATAGGGAGACAACTGAAATATATCGATGACATTTAGAAGTTGGACGGGGGCAATAAGGTAAAGAATTACTTATGGATAACAAATTCTTAGTTTATTGGTGCCGACGTTCCCATGTAGTACTTTGATAACGATGCAAGAACTACATCGAAACGTTGTCACGCAATAAACCAAGAAGTTGGTATCCATAAGTAATTCTTTACCTTATTGGGGATAACTTACCCCTATCTCAGCCCATTAGTGGTAGTAAATGACGCAGAGTAAAAACTTTCGTTATAAAGCGTTGGAAATTCAAACCGTATATTCAAGAAATATGCAACATACACAGACACGTTGTCGTCAATGAGATTATCCAACAGTGTCCAATTGCTCACTCGATTAAACACTCAACAGTGTCCAATGGTTCACTAGATCGAATGCTTTACTGGCCTCCAGAAAGCATAAAAATCATTGGACTCTCATTAGAAAGGTAAAATTTGACAGTTCCTTTTACAACTTAAATACAATGGTTGGTAGAGTTCCTGGCCTTTAACCAAACTGCTGAATATTGGTACTCACTACAATGTAGTAACATAACACATTGAAATAGTTGTTTTAGATTGATTGATTGTTTGGTGTTTTACGCCGCGCTCAAGATTATTTCACTTATGTGGCGGCGTTGCCAGTTTTATTGTGGGAGGAAACCGGGCTCTGTTCCCGGAGGAAACCAACGACCTTCCGCTGGTAACTGGCAACCATCCCACATAATTGTTTTAGATCTTGCTCTGTAGTTATCCGAACTAGTTTTGCCTTCTGGATTATTTTTAACAACTGGTGCATCAACAACTTTAGTCATTCCCATTAAACATATCAACAGGTGATACAGAATATTGTCGGGCGCATACGTCGCCAGACAACCCATAAGACCAACTGAGATTACTTTTCAAAGAATTCCCACAATCTAAAATCTCGTCCGGTGCTGTTACATCTTTGATACTTACAGATTTAAATCCATATAAAAAATCCACAACATCGTTCTTACTATCGATAGAGGCAACACGATTACAACTCTTGGAATATGTATTTCCACATAACTGAGATGTTATACTCACTTTCGACACAATTTATATAGTTTGGAAAGAACATATTAGCATTATTTTTTTCACTTCTTTTCAAAAAATCTTTTAAAGACAAAGATGTAAATGCCTGTGCTATTGTAGCTGCCTTAATTTGGACCTCCGCTCTCGTACAGTATCTAAAAACATGCTTGAACTAAGTTCCATTGGCTGTCGCCATTAGGACCACTCGGGTCTGGGCCAATTAAACCGAAGATATATTTATTTTCCAGACAATTTGTTGCTAGTGAAAAAGTACTTCACATACATGTATCACATTTACAAGGAGGATTTTGTAAGGGGCATAACTCTTGCAAAACATGCCCAAGCGCGTCGATTTTAAATAGGCTTCTTGTACTTGCTATATTGAACAAATGTAGGAAGTTTTAAAAATGTGATTGGAAGACTTTTTTAGATAATGTGTTTACAAGGCTTTTTACAGCAGCGGTAATGTAAGGGGCATAACTCTTGAAAAAACATCCGAGCGCGTTGATTTTAAAGTGGCATGAGCTGCCGAAATTCACACTTTTTTCATAAATTCTGATCGTCACGACAGTAAGAGGCTTTGAAGGCCATCGAAAAACTAAATGATTGGCGTTGGAATGAGGAAAATCCATACAGTATGTGGCCTGTATGAACCGAAAACGTGTTGAAAAGTAAACAAAATTTAAATAACCGGGACGACCATTCATTCATTCTAAGCCAAAGTTAGTTCAAAACAATACTTTCTCGTACGTTTTCGAGACTAGAAGCAGTAGAAAGCCTCTGAATTATACGTCTTGAGAAAAATAGCCAATGATTTCAACATTCTCTTTTAACGTCAAAATATCAACATTTTGGCAGCTCATGCCACTTTAAATAGGCTTATTGTACTTGCTGTATTAAACAAATGTGTGAAATTTCAAAGTTGCAAGTTAAAGACGTTTTTAGATAATGTGTTTACAAGGACCAATGGACAGACGGACGACGGAGGCAATACCCGTCGGGCAAAATTTGTCCGAGGGGTAAAAACGACCGTGTATAGACTCTCAGGTTCCTACTGAACTTAGGCTGTAGTTTTGTTTAACTAATTTTCTTTCTTGTTAACACAATCAATCACCTTGTATGGGATTCACAAACACCTGCGTACCTAAAGGAGTGATTGGAAATATGCATTTTTTCATTTCGACGATACCAGCCTGTTTAATAAATGAATCATTTAGTATATATATGGAGATAATATGTACTTTAAGCCGTATCAAGATTGGTTGAAACTAATGCACTATTAATGCTTTTAACCCAACCCACGTGTAGGCTCTGTGAGATAAGAATTCGCCCACTGCTGCTTGGTCGTAAAAGATGACTGATCCTTGCATGGGTCCCTGTGGGATTAGACTTTACATTTGAATTGTAGAGATTGACTTCTGTTTTGGGGGTGAAAATGTGATATGTGTTTTAATGTTAAACATTGTACACTTGTGTTTGTTGTAGGGATGTGTTCTACACACTTAAAGGGACATTTTTGCTTCAATATGGTCGCCCTATGAAGCCAGATGGACTCTGAAGTTTCATACTTACAAGTATATTTTTATTTTGTTAAAATACACTTTGATTTGGCTAACGATATCCTGAATAAATTGTATAGCTTATTCCCATTAATGGGGTTTCTTATCGCCAGAATGTTGCCCTTTCAATCGTTTCTGCAACATCAGTTTGCCAACAATCTCCCTAAACCCATAATTTTACAGCGGACGGTGCCGACTTTCCAGGGGGCGGGGGGGGGGGGGGGCAGGCTGCCATATAGGTGATATAATCATGGGTTCGTCGTTACTCTTCAACATCGTAAGAACATTTTTGGTGGACATTTTTTATCATGCAAGACAAGGGCGAAAACCTTAAAGTAGCCAGGCAAGAGCTACACACATTGTTGATTGACAAAGCCGGCTACGTCCTTAAAATTAGCGAATATTCAATTATACTACATAAATGGATCAAGGGAACGCTCAACTGGATTTTGATGAAAGACAAATATTAGCTGAATAATTTAATGAATCCTTTGTTCTTTACAGTTAATAATCGTCAAAGAAACTATAGGATGCTTTTTGTCATCCTTTGAAGTATTTAGTTCAAATGATTCCAAATGTTTTTTTAGAAACCAAAGAAACATTTCCCCTGGATTTTCTTCCCTGATGGATAATTATAAAATCCATTAAGAAAAAACGATTATTGATTTAAACGTAATAACTGTTGTCATGACAACCTTCCTTTCCGTCTAACAAGGATAACATTAGCAGACGTATTTACGGTTTACCTTAGAAGTAACAAGTATATACACTCTCCTTTATACTTCTCCTATACTTCATGCTTCACTTTTCACTGATGCGCCGTACTTTTTGTAATAATTTCAACCTGAACCTACATAAATTCTTTTTGTCGGGCAGAAAAAAATAACGAATGTAGCGTTACGGAAAGAGAGAGTTTAGTTATTTACTTTGAGTTTCAATATAAAATTCACACAGATTCAAAAAAATCCTCTCCGTACAATTATACATGTAGCATTCATACCGTAAATGGGCCCAGAGGGCAGGGAAAGAACTGAAATCATATAAAAGTTTGGAAGACTCTGCCAGGAAAGACGCTATAAAGTTAGTGTTTACCAAAAAAAAGGTCAGTCCTTCAACCGCATATCATATCTTGGCGAAGTCATGGGCTAAGTTGCACTACTTGACCACAATCTAAATTAGAGATTGATCCTACTGCCATTGGTTGAAATATCAACTATAAAAACAATGAGTGACCCGTGCTTGAACATAAACGGAGGCCACTGGTGTCGACGTCCTTAAAATTGTAAACAACGACACGTGACACTGGTAGTTGACTCGGTTGTGTAGAGAGATATCCGATATAATTCTGGTAGGCAACGTTTAAATCGCTCATGATCGGTTTTGTCAAATTGATTACTACTCTCCTAAAACATGTAAAATACATTGAAACTTATTCCCTCATCCATATCATATTTTGCTTTGACATCCATGGGCGCTGCCATCTTGTTTTAGAATGTATTTGTGAGCTGATGTAGTGCAGATTATATTTTTGATTCTAACAAGTATTTCTGCCCAAAAGTCTTGCGATACAGGTTATTATTGTAGGGTTACATGTTTGGGAACAGTAGAGAACAGAGAATTACATATCATACACATTATAAACTCTCAGTAGGTTTCTTATACAGTTCATTATGCGCGAAAATGAAGGGCGACGGCTCTTGAGCCATGTCTCGTGTTGAAGATCTCGTAAAATGACACGAGATCTCGATTGTACTTGACCACATTTATCTTATAATAATTAGATTGGCTAAGCGCTATTCGCTGCGCAGTAGAAAACGGTACAATAGTCCATCACCTAGCAAGATGGAGGGATATAACATTAACGTTGCAACCCAGAACGAGGTTAACGCTTGAAAAACAGTTCCTGTTGTTGTTGTTGCAAGACAGTCAAGATACAGGCCCTACTAAAGCCAAGAGAGAACGCTGTAAAGGTAATGTTTACAAAGACAATTGGGGAGGGGAGGGGGGGGGGGGGGGCGGGGTCGTTTTAAAACTGTAAGGCGAACTGATTTATAGGGCAAATGAAAAAAAATCAACACAATTCACTTAATCTGAAACTGCAAAATAATAAGTTAATACAACTTTCTTATGATTTTCCTGAGGAAATTTAGAATTCTGAAGCTTGTGTTGCTCAATTTGAGACAATCTATTTATATTTGTTTTATAATACTCTCGCTCATCTGGAGAGGACTCACAAGTATGAGACAAATGTACTGTCTCTTCAACAACATATGCTACACATTGTCCAATTGTCATAAACTGAAACAATAACCCTTGGTGGGACCCATTGTTATATTTGTTCATTCGATCATTTCAGAGTACAGTGGATACTATGTCAATCAGCAAATGTGTTAAATTAGATAGACTGTTACATTATTACACAGGCAATGCCCTACAGGTAGTACAATGATGCTGCGTAATGAACCCAGAGGAAGATTACCATGAAGCCATAAGACTGCTTCAATCTAGATTTGGCAATCAACATGGTATTTCGGATGCTTATATTAGAAGGCTCTACAATAAAACTAGATGATGTGGAAGGTTAACGTAAATTTGCAGATGATCTGAGAGAAACGATGATAACGTTAAATGCTATGGGCAAAATACATCAAGGAAATAACCAAATACATATAGTCAGAATAATTGAGAAATTACGTTTTTCAGTAGAGACAGTACAAGTGTTGGCGATTATCCAAGTCTTGGGGCATTTGGTGCCACTACAACAACCAACATAGAATTAGAGATAATTCAGATCCTATAAACAAATTCAAGTTACTTTACTATGCCCAATGTCCAAACTGCCCTTTATGTTCCTCTGATATCCCCTTATATATATGTGAGGATGAGACCTAAAAAGAGTTTAGTTTATACTACAAAAACATTTATGCTTCAACTGTTTTGCTACTCTTTTATCAAGTTTTATAGATTTATTTCCGTTCTTCTGAAGGAGTTTATTATGTAAACGGGTCATTCTGAGAATTTTTTTTTCGCCTTCATATAGATGAAAAAATCTAGAGTGCGGCGTAGCAACTCCAATCAATCAAACAATACATAAAAAAATAAAATATTTCCCCCAAAATATCTTATCAACAAAACCCCCATCCAACCCAAAGTTCAGCATGTAAAGTATCTAGTTTTTCTGCAGTTGCTCTCTGCAATTGAAAAGATCAACAAACCAAGAACAACCAAGCTCGTTCATCTTTCGAATTTGGCTTACTGAACAGAACCACTATAGACATGTCTCATTTATTTTCCACATCTAATCTTGCCTTTTCAACTTTCAGTACACAAAATCGGGGAAATTTACAACAACGGCCACAAGTAAGAGACTTGGATTTCCCCAAGTTTAAAGTGGCATGAGCTGCCAAAATGTTGATATTTTGACGTTAAAACAGAATGTTGAAATTATTGTCTATTTTTCTCAAGACGTGTTATTCAGAAGCTTTTTAGTGCTTCTAGTCTCGAGAATGTACGATAAAGTAATTTTTTGAACTAACATTGGCGTAGAATGAATGAATGGTAGTCCCGGTTATTTAACTTTTGTTTACACGTTTTCGGTTCGTATAGGCCACATACTGTATGGATTTTTCTCATTCTAACGCCAATCATTTAGTTTTTCGATGGCCTTTAAAGCCTGTTACTGTCGTGACAATTAGGAATTATGAAAAAAGTGTGAATTTTGGCAGGTCCTCAGGATAACTGATTTATAGGGCAAATTCAGAAAAAATCAAAACACTTCACTTAATCTGAAACTGCACAATAATTGGCTAATACAACTTTCTTATGATTTTCCTGGGGAAATTTAGAATTCTGAAGCTTGTGTTTCTCAATTTGAGACAATCTATTTATATTTGTTTTATAATACTCTCGCTCATCTGGAGAGGACTCACAAGTATGAGACAAATGTACTGTCTCTTTAACAACAGATGCTACACATTGTCCAATTGTCATAAACTGAAACAATGACCCTTGGTGGGACCCATTGTTATATTTGTTCATTCGATCATTTCAGAGTACAGCGGATATTACGTCAATCAGCAAAGGTGTTAAATTAAATAGGCATTATTACACAGGCAATGCCCTACAGGTAATACAATGATGCTGCGTAATGAACCCAGAGGAAGATTACCATGAAGCCATACGACTGCTTCAATCTAGATTTGGCAATCAACATGGTATTTCAGATGCTTGGATAAGAAGGCTCTACAATAAAACTAGATGATGTGGAAGGTTAACGTAAATTTGCAGATGATCGGAAAGAAACGATGATAACGTTAAATGCTATGGGCAAAATACATCAAGGAAATAACCAAATACGTATAGTCAGAATAATTGACAAATTACGTTTTTCAGTAGAGACAGTACAAGTGTTGGCGATTATCCAAGTCTTGGGGCATTTGGTGTCACTACAACAACGAACATAGAATAAGGGATATTTTACTTCCTATAAACAAATTCAAGTTACAGCACTCAAACAGGTATGAGTAACAATAACGTTACTATGCCCAACGTCCATCTGCCCTTTATGTTCCTCTGATATCCCCTTTACATATGCCCAAAGTTCAGCATGTGAAGTATCTAGTTTTTCTGCAGCTGCTCTGCCCATTGTCCCTGTTCCAGTAAGCACTTACTGTGGAAATTACAAAGTAACGTATGCCTTACTAGACCCTGGAAGTGCTAATTCGTTTTATTTAAATGGAATTATGGGTTACTGAGGAAAAATGCATCTACGGTATTGAGTCCAATTTAACACTCACTGCAATTGGAAAGATCAACAAACCAAGCATGACCAAGCTCGTTCATCTTTTGAATCTGGCTTACTGAATAGATCTACTATCGACATGTCTCATTTATTTTCCACATCTAATCTTGCTTCAGAACACAAAATCGTTAAAATTTACAACAAAGGCCACAGGTAAGAGAATTGGATTTCCCCGAGATTAACAGCACATAAGTTTACCTAATGTTTCTAGGGTTCTCTTACTTATGGAATTAAGATCCGGCAGCCTAGATGCTTTTGGCTGGGTATCAAATGGATCCCTAGATCATGTTAGAAACATTTCAAGAGAGATAATCTTGAACCACTTTCAGATACATGTAGATACTTGCTAAATAAACATATTGGAACGTTTTGGAAATTGGAGAGTTGTGAATCTCTAGCTGATACTTCACTTCAAATGAGTCTGGAGTATAAAGACGCAGTAAAACTTTGAGACAGAACTCAAATAATCATTATGAGATCAACATAGCCTACCTTTCAAACTATCCACCAAATCTGGCGTAGCAGAATTCTATGTGCAGGCCCTGGGTCGGAGATTAACTCAGGATAATGAACGTTTTAGTAAATATCAAAATGAAATTCAAGTGCTACTTGGAAAAGGCTTTGCTGAGAAAGTTCCTAAAATTAAGTCAATAACAATGAAAATGATAAATGGCACTTACCTTATTATCCAGTGGGTTGTTCCCAGATTTATATGATAAAGTACAACCAAACCACCTGACGTCTATAGAATGACTGTGTGTCTTTTTAAAAGGGTTTTTGGGTCCCACATGTGCGAATTAAGCTTGAAGACACACAGGCGAAAAGCATCAAACTTTGATTTTGAGTTCTGAAAACTGTTTGGGTTTGTTTACGTCAATGGTTGTTTAAAGTCATTCGAAAGTGAAACTGAAAAAAGTATATCATGTAAAACACCGTTGTGACCTTTTAGCTGAAAGGAGATTGGAACTTAACAAAATGATCAGTTCCTGTCGACAAGTTCTCAAATCCAGTTTACGTACTTAACTAAGCAAGTCAGTTCAAATTTTAGACCCTGAAGTGAACCGTCCTACAGAAAGAGCCTTGGGCATTTTATGGCGTACGGAAAGTGATAATTTGGGATTTCAAATCACACTTAAAGACCAATCCCGTACGAAAAGAGCGACACTACGTATCATCAGTTCGGTTTATGACCCATTATAATTTTTTAAACCCTACAGTTTACAAGCTAAGATGATATTTCAGAATGTGTGTACAGAATGTGACGAACCGCTCAGTAAAACGAACACAGGGAATATGAAACTGGGAAACAACAATTGCCAGAAATACAACCATTAAAGCAACCTAGATGTGTACTTCCTCCATGTTTTGGGAAAATTTAAACTTGTCACTTACATAGCCACTGTGCTGCATGGAGGAGTGAGTGAAACTGGTCAAATACACAATACAATTTCTATACAGTAAAGTTCAATTAACGCCAATTAGGCAAATGACAATTTCACGCCTTGAACTTCCAGTGGCAGTTACAGCAATCAGGCCTGACAATGCTAAAAAAGGGGCTCTTCATTAAAATTGCCATTTCGAAATCATACCAATAGAAAAAATCAGTTTTTCTCACTTCCACCGAATAGAAACGTTCGGGGAGGAATACAAACTGTTTATCCTATTGGTCTGAAATTTTGCCCGGGAAGGGTGTCGTTAAAAACCCTACAACTTCAGAACTGATGTCCTTATCCAAATCGGTGCATTGCCCTGTTTTCCCTCAAGAGAATCGATAACAGTTGTTAAAGAACCCACAAAACTTTTATATCGCACTTTCTGTGATAAATTGTGTGTCAATATTTATTACATCTAAGTAAGTTTTTTATAGAACATTTCTTTGGATATGGAAAGTTAGCCAATAGCGGTGGAAGTATGTCCAGACACATTAGATCATATGTAAATGAAGTCATTGTCAATTAGACGCACTATACCGGTATCGCAAACTGGCCGCTGATCGCAATATAATGAATCACCGAAGCACGCTGTCTATTTTATAGTTCTACAGAAGAAAGATACATTGACAATACAATTTCGATATCAAATAAAAAAAAAACTTAATGATTTCCCTCTATTAAAACGTATCAGTGTTCTTCCTTTTTAATTTTTGAATTCCGTTTCTATGATTTTCTCAATTTTCCAAAAAATGTCAAGAATATTACAGAGTTACATTTTATTTTTCTTGAGTGGTGACGTATGGATATAGATTTTAACAGAAATAAGAACCTAAGTATGTGGTAAGTGCTGTATACATTACTTAACTATAAGAGTAAGGAATAAAATGCACGCTGATGCGCATGTTCATAACATCATATTAACCAAATCATATATCATTGAGTTTAACAACAGAAAACACATCTACAAACTTGCGTTTGTGAAGTTATAATGTTTAATAAACCACGACAGTGCCGTCTCTTTTTCACGTCGAAAATTAACTATTTATCAAATTGCTTTTAGTGTCAAAATAAGTGTGATAATTTATTGATAAATGATAAGCAGTAGCCATGGCTGTTGAATGAACCCTGAGCTGTGGAAGACACTACAATGGACATTGAATACAGACAATACCAAAACCCATTAACGCAACTGACCATCGGTTTACATTGATTTCTTGTCTATTGATTCAATAATCGGGTATCAAAGGCTTGGGTGAGCATTCAGGCTTATCTGGTAAAGAAGCTTTGGGGTTACTCGTAAGCAGATTTAAGTTAATAGTCGGCTTTTGTATTTGGCCGCTCGGTTGTCTGACCTTAATTGAACGTTTGTTTTTAACCTTATTTTGTTTATCCATTCAAAACGTTTTGTTTACAAGACTCTAAGCCTTCACATAGATAGAGACGCTTTAATAAAAGTGACTTCTATGGAAGGTACAAAAAAAAAAAAAAAAACAAAAACAACAACACCACCAACAAGTGCCATCTTTGTTAGAGAAGTATATCACAGCCGAAAACAACCAATCTTTGATTTTGAGTTGTGAAAACTGTTCTGGATTTTGTTTACGTTAATGGCTGTTTAAAGTCATTGGAAAGTGAAACTGTAAAAGTACATCATGTCAAACAGCTTGTGACCTTTTAGCTGAAGGCGGATTGAGACTTAACAAAAGGGCCAGTTTCAGTGGACAAGTTCTCGAATCCATTACACCTTTTAAACTAACCAAGTCAGTTCAAGTTTTAGACCCTGAAATGAACCTTCCTATGGAAAGAGCCTTGGCCATTTTATTGGCTACGGAAAGTGATAATTTGCGATTTCAAATCACACATAAAGACAATCCCATTACGAAAAGAGGGATGGTAAGTATTATCAGTTCAGATTATGACCCATTAGATTTTCTAAGGCCGTACATTTTACAAGCTAACATGATATTTCAGGATGAGTGTATCGAACAGAAAGGACAGGACAAACCGCTCAAGCACCGAAAATGTCAAGTATATCAAAGAGTTACATTTTCTTTTTCTTGGGTGGTGACATATGGATGTAGTTTCTAACAGTAATAAGAACCTAAGTATGTGGTAAGTGTTGTATACATTACTTAACTATAAGAGTAAGGAATAAAATACACGCTAATGCGCATGTCCATAACACCATGTTAGCCCATGCACATATCATTGAGTTTAACAACCGAAAACATATCTGCAAACTTGCGATTGTGAAGTTATAATATTTAGTAAACCATGACAGTGTCATCTTGGTTTCACGTCGAAAATTAACTATTTATCAAATTGCTTTTAGCGTCAAAATAAAAGTGTGATAATTTATTGATAAATGATAAGCAATAGCCATGGCTGTTGAATGAACCCTGAGCTGGAAGACACTACAATGGGCATTGGATACAGACAATACCAAAACCCATTAACGCAACTGACCATCGGTTTACATTCATTTCTTGTGTATTGATTCAATAATCGGGTATCAAAGGCTTGGGTGAGGATTCAAGCTTATCTGGCGAAGAAGCTTTAGAGTTACTCGTAAGCAGATTTAAGTTAATAGTCGGCTTTTGTATTTCGCCACACGGTTATCTGACCTAAATTGAACGTTTGTATTTTTAACTTAATTTCGTTTATCCATAAAAACGTTTTGTTTACAAGACCCTAAGTCTTCACATAAATGGAGACGCTTTAATAAAAGTGACGTCTATGGAAGGTAAAAAAAAAAACAACACCACCAACAAGTGCCATCTTTGTTAGAGAAGTGTATCACAGCCGAAAACAACCAATCTTTGATTTTGAGTTGTGAAAACTGTTCTGGATTTTGTTTACGTTAATGGCTGTTTAAAGTCATTGGAAAGTGAAACTGTAAAAGTACATCATGTCAAACAGCTTGTGACCTTTTAGCTGAAGGCGGATTGAGACTTCACAAAATGACCAGTTTCAGTGGACAAGTTCTCGAATCCATTTCATCTTTTTAAACTAACCAAGTCGGATCCAAGTTTAGACCCTGACATGAACCTTCCTATAGAAAGAGCCTTGGGCATTTTATTGGCTACGGAAAGTGATAAGTTGCGATTTCAATTCACACATAAAGACAACCCCATTACGAAAAGAGGGATGGTGAGTATTATCAGTTCGGATTATGACCCATTAGATTGTCTAAGGCCTTACATTTTACAAGCTAACATGATATTTCAGGATGAGTGTATTGAACAGAAAGGACAGGACAAACCGCTCAAGCACCGAAAATGTCAAGTATATCAAAGAGTTACATTTTCTTTTTCTTGGGTGGTGACATATGGATGTAGTTTCTAACAGTAATAAGAACCTAAGTATGTGGTAAGTGTTGTATACATTACTTAACTATAAGAGTAAGGTATAACGTACACGCTAATGCACATGTCCATAAAACCATGTTAGCCAATGCACATACCATTGGGTTTAACAACAGAAAACATATCTACAAACTTGCCTTTGTGAAGTTATAATATTTAGTAAACCATGACAGTGCCGTCTCGTTTTCACATCGAAAATTAACTATTTATCAAATTGCTTTTAGTGTCAAAATAAAAGTGTAATAATGTATTGATAAATGATAAGCAATAGCCATGGCTGTTGAATGAACCCTGAACTGGGAGACACTACAATGGGCATTGAGTACAGACAATACCAAAACCCATCAACGCAACTGACCATCAGTGTACATTGATTTCTTGTCTATTTATTCAATAATCGGGTATCAAAGGCTTGGGTGAGCATTCAGGCTTATCTGGTAAAGAAGCTTTGGGGTTACTCGTAAGCAGATTTAAGTAAATAGTCTGCTTTTGTATTTCGCCAAATGGTTATCTGACCTAAATTGAACGCTCGTATTTTTAACCTAATTTTGTTTATCCATTTAAAACGTTTTGTTTACAAGACCCTAAGCCTTCAAAACAATAGAGACGCTTTACTTAAAGTGACGTCCATAAAATACACAGCAGCTAAAGTAAACGTGTTGTAGTGTCGAGAACAAACAAACAACAACAACAGCTGTAATGGAGAAATAATAAAAAGAATAATTGTTTTATGGACCTAATATAGAAACACGATCCAGATATATTTAAAAGTAAACTATTTGAACGCTATGTACTTTGATTTCCGTCTTTCACTTTGAGACGATAGTAAATGTGGATAAGAATTGGCTCACAGTTCCCAGGCAAGCTTGATCGTAAAAGGCGACTAACCTGGGTCAAATTTTTAATTATTATGGTATAAACCTTTTTGTTATTAAAGTTACACTCTATCAGAATATAAATACATATTTACACATTTGTACATTATAAAATGGTTATTTATATGAATTGTTTATTGTTGCTCCATTGGAGATAATTGTGATATTTCTTGTTTTTAATCTCCGAAAATGATTTACAGTGTTTTACCAGTTTTTAGTATTTCTGTTTCTGTCATTTTTCAGTTCCAATGTATTTTTGATGTAACAATTGTATGATATAATTTCTTTTCGCCGCGGTATAAGTGAAATAATCTTGAGCGCAGCGTTAAACTCTAATCAATCAATCAATCATACCAAAAATCCCCCATTCCAAATTTAAAATATCAATGGACAAGATTCAGTGGACCGAAGATAAAGCAAATTGCTTGTATATCCATTGGCTTCAGACACTTGATTTAAACTAAATTTGAGACAAGGCATGTGCCGCCGTACTTTCGGCTTAGGAAGTAATATTGTTATTGTTAGTAACGACGAACTCTACCAAGATTCTAGTGGGGTACGCAAACCGCATGCATCTATAAAAGGTTATACGCCCACTTCTCATATGTATGACCCAGAAATAAACTGAAGTCGTGACACTGTACCAATGAAGTTTCATGTGTTAGCTAATCCTAGAAACCAACGCAACCATACTTATTCATAATGTCTTGCCTTAAATAAGCTAAAGAGAAATCAAACAAAGTTATTAACCCTGCTGATTAAGTTTCAGCAACGGTTATTATGTCTAAACATGATTTCATTGAAGTAGAAAGACAGCTAAGCAACCATCTTCATTACAAAAAAAATGGCCTGAACATGTTAGAAAGATCAATACAATTCTTGTTTCTTTTCAAGATATAGGCTTTCTTAATGGAAAACGGTTTTGCTATTTGTACTCTGATCATAACTCTAAAACATGGTCTTCTATATTCTTCGGAAAATTCACAAGAACCTCTTATTTACCTTCGGTATCTGGATGACATTTTTAGCATTTTGCAGCATACGTTGATAGACCTTCATATTTTCATTGATTCTCTAAATTCTCACGACTCCAGCATTAAACTACAGCCTACTATTGATCACACTTCTGTGGATCTTTTAGATGTAACTATTTACAAGGTTCATACATATCAAACTACTTCGTACCTAGATTACAAAGTATTCTCCCAACCTACTGACACACATCAGCTGCTACATGCTGGGTCCTACCACCCTCCTCACACTTTCAAGGGAGTCATTCTCGGGTTTTTATATTCTATAGAAACTGTAGTTCTTTTAATCAGACTTGTTCTGTTCTTTTTAAAGCTCTTCTCCCCAGGCGGGTATTCTATTAGGTTACTCCGAATGATCAAATCTGACACATGACGTCTCCCCCTTCTATCCAGAAAAGCTCACTTCTCCTTCACGAGTGTACCATTACCGCCCAACATTTCTCTCGGGTACGTCAATGAAATGCATAAAGACGCAATGCAAACTCGATGTATACGTGCCAGATCGCGGAACTTTTTCGGAGAGCAATCTCGCAACAAATATCAAATGGCAGAGAATCTTAATTGCGACTCCTCTAATATCGTGTATGTTATCACGTGCAAAAAATGTCGTAAGCAATACGTCGGAGAAACTCAGAAATCTCTACGACAAAGAGCAGCCAGTCATTTATCTAATATTAGACTTAAACGTGATGTGCCCGTGGCACAACAGTTCAACAGTCAAGGTCATTCGATCAAGGACCATTTTGAAATCATGCCTATTGAGAAAATACATTTTCTCCCTTCCGCTGTAGATATTAAGCACCGGTTCCGATGTTGAAATACAAAAGCAAACACTATTAGAAGAATTGTATTACATGGTATAAAATAATGTGACCAAGGTCAAGTCAATACAACAAAAGAAATGCAACTCCGAAAACTGAAGCCATAGTTGAACGATATTCTATATTTCAGTAGATCTACGCCCCCATCATCAGCAATATAATACAAGAAAGAAAACAACAGACAAATTAAGGTGCATGGGTTACATAACAGGTAAAGTGAACTGGATGCAAAATTTCTATCAGCCGGATTATAAGAATATTAACAAACACCCGAAGTCAGGCTCTCATTGTGTGAGTTGGAAAGATTAATCTAGCAGTGGGCTCGATATAATGTACTGATAGAGACATGACAACACTCCGAAAACTGAAGCCATAGTTGATTGATATACACCAGGAATATAATTCAAGTCAATAAACTGGTTTCATCTCTTACGTTAGTTTATTTTTTTGTTTGATTTGCAAAGTCAAGAACAGTGAATTTTCCAAACAATCTACGTCGATTTTCATTGAGTGCCGTAATCTCGTTACCGATGCAGACCAAATCCAGACTGTCTGTTCTTTCTTTGTGTACAATTAATGTAGCTCAACTATCGAGGCGTCTGTGTTTCACAGTTGAACGTAAACGTACTTGGATGCGACGCATGGTCGAAAACGATCTCTCGCCAATGGCATCAGTTGCCGGGTTCATTAAGACAAGGCGAATTATCTTTTCTATTTTACTGAATAGATCCTGAAAAAACTTGTAGAGGTCCGAAAACCATTGGAGTTCATGACCACATGCACATTTTGATAGCAAGGGCAACTGTCCAGATAGGCGATTGATATCTTTCAAGTGACTTTTCTTTAGGGTCTTCACGTCGGCTACCTCTTCTTTGCGCACACATTTTAGAATGCAATCTTCCATTGTTTTGTATATTTTAAACCCCGGTTGATCAAAGCGCTCTTTAGTCCCCATGGCCACGTCGTCAATCGACTTAAAGAATATCTCGCGGTAGTGTTCTTCTACCGATGAAGGGTGGTATGGCGGCGCTTTTCCAGACTCTTGTCCAGACTCTCAGACTCCGGTTTCCAGGTTTTGTCCCCGTTGATTGATCTGAACAAAACATAACTCTCAATCTGAATCATTGCGCATTTTTGTATCGTTTCCATTGTTAATTATGTGATATGCTGGCCCTGTGCAGCACACATACGTTATCCCTGAAGTGTTTTAGATAAGTTGTCAGTTATGGAAAAAGACGCTGCGCTAAATTCAAACCGTAAAAGATACCACTCGTATCAAACCATTTTTTGGTCTTCTTTCAGCAGATTTGTTCAGATGTAAACGATATTAACGCTTTCATTTGGAAGGTGTTGTATTTTGTGGCAATTGATTGACAACGTTCATCTCACATACCAAACTACGAGGACGTTGGTCTCTCAAATCATCTTTTATGCATCTAAAAAATGCAATATCGGTAGTTTAAAAAGACTGAGGAGATTCGAAAGACCTGCCCCTCTTCGTATAACTCATCGAATTTCGGTCACTTTATTTCAAGTTTACAATTGTATGTGTAACGGGAGCCCCTCTCAGAGCTCCGTCCGACCAAGTTTGTAAGGATCCAATACTGCCAAATGATAGGGGCAGCGATATTGATAAGCTTTTAGGGCGGAGACGTTGGACCAGATACAAAGAAGACTGAACCACAGTATAAATTTTAATACATTTAATTATACTACAAAACTTAACAAATAATGCGAAGAGAGGAAAAGAACTACACTCAACGGGACATAGATAGACATCGATACCGAACGACTACCCCCTTTAACACCCTCAATTCTCCTACACTCAAAACTAGTTATAGAATCCCCCACCTTCAAGAAACTTCTGTGTATACCTAAGGAAAGGGTACCATATTATAGATCCTCATCAAGTGTATAAAACGATGCACCACTTAAAGAGTCTTAAAATATCATCCCCAGACAAACCTAGCCACAGCCCTATCATATAGCAACTTCGGTGAATAACACCAAACTTTCAGCTATCCTCACTTCAGTCTTAAGCATAATTAGACAAGCTCGATTTTGTGCTACTTTTTCTCAATTCATACAGGTAGTCACATTTTCTTCTTCGTTTGCTTTGACTATTTTATTGGGGTTTCGATGTTCGGTTTAATATCAAATTAATGCTATATTTTACAAATGTATATTATAACGCCCAGAAAGTGTTTGATTACCATTGATGCTAAGTTGAAAACTTTGGCAACCATTAAAGTTGGAGGGGAAAAATCCACAAACGATGAGACTTATTGACGATCATTTTCAACTGACAATACTTGTACTGATTCCAATTTTGGAAAGAATTCTGGATTGATTGATTGTTTGGTGTTTTACGCCGCACTCAAGATTATTTCACTTATATGGCGGCGTTGCCAGTTTTATTGTGGGAGGAGACCCACGACCTTCCGGTTGTAACTGGCAACTCGTTCAAGTGAAAATCCAGTCAGAAAATTTTCCAAAATTTTGACTGAGTGGAATTCGAACCCGCGACCCATTAGTGGAAGGCTGTTCGGACTGAGCGTCTAACGCTCTACCTACTGAGCCACGGAGGCCCCGAAAGAATTCTGTAAGGATTTGATTCTAATTTAATGATGTGACAGAAAGGTAAATACTAGTAATCGTTTTCGTTTAACAGGTAAAATTACTAATACGTTTTTGTATTACCCAATGGATTGCACCTATGTGGGATGGTTGCCAGTAACCAGCGGAAGGTCGTGGGTTTCATCCGGGCACTGAGCCCGGTTTCCTCCCACAACAAAAACTGGCAACGCCGCCATATAAGTGAAATAATCTTGAGCGCGGCGTAAAACACCAAACAATCAATCACCCAATGGATTGCCAAGTTAAATATTCTTCTAGCGCTTCAGGAACGCTGGTAAATTAATCATTAAACATGTTATCATCGTGGTGGGTGTGTAATAACCTGTCACAGGAGCAGTCCAGCTTTTTTATGGATGTGTTGCTCAGTATAACCCGTCTAAGCATTTATGATCACTAAATCACATCCGTACAGGGACAAAATTCTTGTCTAAAATAACCACGGAGACATGTGTATTAAAAAGGCTTACATCATTTAAATCTTTATGCTCAATACTAAGTTGTTGTATTAAACCAAAATCAACGATATTTTATTAGTTTGACGAAAGACAGTAGTTTGGCCATCCTCAGAATTTGCCCATCCTCGGAACCCACGATTAAAACATGATCCCTTTAAAAGGTGAGCTTGTTGAGAATTTAACCCTGGGCATCCGAGGATGAAGTACGGCATAAGTCAGTAGAATTTTCTGCAAATAATAATATATTGACAATGTTTACGCATCTTCAGCTATGACAAGAATAAGTATTTGTATAGGTATAAGTATTGCATTGCACAGTCTACAAATATTATCAAAATCTTTGCTGTTATCCAAGGCGTAAAATTAAAACTTATTTCTTAGTTGCAGTTTAACTTTGTGTACTGACGTGTCATTCCCAAGTCGATCATATTAGGATTATGAGGAAGTGGAGAGAGCTCTAATATCACTTACATCTATTGGAGGAAGTAGAGATTTATCTATGAACTACATTTCCGGAAAATGTCAAACACTTTAAATACATTTGCTAAGTACTTTAAAGGACACGAAAAAGCTCTCAAATAGTAAAGGAAATAGTAAATAAAACATATTGAAAAAGGAATCATTTCTCAAAGTATCTCAAGGCCCCTTGTTTAGATCTCAATTTAATTTAGCTTTGACACATGGTACATTATTGAAAACATGTCCACGGGCCAAATGAACGCGAGGTAAATAGATTAAACCTTGAAGTTAAAAGTGCACATTATTAATTTTTAGCTGCCACCTATAGGTTTCCGTATCCATCTATTACTGATGGATCAAGGATTTCAGAAATTCTACTGACCAAGGCTAATTTCTTGTCAGTCGTCAACCTAATGAAATATCATAGGTTTGGTTTGTTACAACAATTTATGGGGTGTAAAGGTCTAAATGATATACCTCTTTTTAACACAATTAGAAACTTGTCTCCATGGTTATTTTAGACAAGAAGATTTTCCCTGTGTCCGTGTGTTTTAGTGATCATAAGTATTACTGTGATCATTAATATTTGTCAATGGTTTTCAGTTAAATTTATTTCAATGAAGTCCAGCTTGTGCACGTGAATTAAAATTAAAATTTGTAAGATAGTCGCTCGATGTTTAGAGTATTAAATCACATATGAGACAACTGGATAATTATAATGAACAAACAAGTTTATATGATATGAAATGTATTTGTGGAAATGTACATGTGCACAGGGAAAATCTTCTTGTCTAAAATAATCATGGAGACAAGTTTCTTATTGTGCTAAAAATCATTTAGACGTTTATACCCAAACATAAGTTTGTTTGCTATCACCTGTGACGTTTTCCCTAATAATTGTAACGTTGAAAATCAAAACCTCAGGACAATGCACTGTTGAAACTTGGCGCCAGATATCATGCGAGGATGTGCACCTCTTATTCTGGTATTGCCCTTTTCTGACAGTATAGGAGGACATAGACAATTAGTGCTTGTCGTCACATCTCTTCCCACAGTTTTGATCATTTTTTTTATAAACTTGGTGGACATGTTGGATATCATGCGAGGATGTGCACCTCGTATTCTGATCACGCTGGTTTTGTTATGTTTAGAGTTACTGCCCTTTTACGAAAGTATACGAAGACAGACAATTAGTTTTTGTCATAGGATCTCCTCCTATGGTTTTCATCATTTTTTTTCGAAACTTAGAAAACAAGGGGCAGAGGTATAAGGTCTAGGGGATGGGGGCAGTAGGAAACAGCGAACGGGAAACAGCTAATGGGAAACAGACGATCGAGTTTCAATCCTAGGAATCCGTGACTGCAGGGATGGGGACGGGTTCACAGACATCGACGAACTGAAGGCTGGCGGGTATGGGGAGAGGGTGGTGAACTAACCTAAGTGGCAGAATCAGTGATGTAAAGAAAATAATAAAATACATCGCTGTGATAATAAATTTAAGTTTGATTGTGAAGTTGTGGAACTTTTTAATTTTTTTACATGCTGGAGTGTGTGTGCAATAACCCATTTTTATTGGGTTGTAAATACAGGTAATAAATGCATTTGGTTGATGTTTGTGGAGAGGAAACCGGGATTTTTGCGCGGATGAAACCCCCGACATTAGGCGTGTGCCTGGCAACTATTCCGAATTCGGCGATCGAGTGAATAATTCACTCAGAAATTCATTAATTTGATTTAGCCTGAGTGTCATTTTGATCCCGCAAATTGAAGAGAGACTATTTTAAAACGAAATAACAGCATTGACAATTTCGTTTAACTGACATCACTTATACTGATTGCAATTTTGGAAGGAAATGTCGACTAATTAGATGGATTATTTCTGATTGTATGACAGAAAAACATATTCATCAAACTGTACACATCCAAGTGCTGGTTTTATTCAATAGATACAAATACTAATGCGTCGTTGTATTATCCAATGAAACGTCAGGTTAAATAATCCATTAGTTCTTCTCGGCAATTAGTCATATCAATTATTTATTTGACATGCTTTTATCTTGATGGGTTTGAAATAACTGTTACCGAAGCATTCGCTTTATGGGGTAGTTTATTTGGAAAACCATTTTCCCTGAGATAATGTAAACCGTCCTCGTCCAGCGTTTAGATCATACAAAAACCATTATCAATTCTCTAGATTAGAGCACAGAATGTTTACGTATAGGTTATTCAAAGTTACATATTCGGATACTGAACTGAACAAGCCATGTTTGAAACATTAACGTTGATAGCACGTCTGCTGAGTGTATTATAATGATACAAAATGATTCAACCAGGAAAATAAAAAAAATAAAAATGAATACACTCCCTGATGTTTGCACGCAAGAGACCGGATCACCCCTTCTATAGAAATTGATATGAGTTGACTAAGAGTTTATTTAAATTAAAAAGACATGCATGTGCTATGTCTTTTAACGTTTAGATAAAAAGCATCGCCACTGGTTTCAATAAAACTTTTAATATTTTTTTTGTTTTCTAAAATACTAGTAGTTAATTAACAACATGTGTATGAACAAGTATATTCAGATTTCACTTTATGTAAATGAAAGAGGTTTGCTTTTAATTAATATCAAATGACTTCTGGGTTTATTTTAGGTTTATTATGTGCTGAAGCCACTACGCTCCTACGTTGCAAAATTCTAATATTTACTTAACAAATAACACCAAACCGTTGACACAAAATTGTACTCATCTTATATATTAAGTGTGTTATGGTGTTAAAAATATATATTAAGAGGTTTTTAAAAAACAGAAGCTCAATGTCCATCACTCACATTTAAAATAACGGGTAGCGTTTGTAAAAGTAACGTTTTATTCCGTAGATAAGTACACAAAGAAAAAAAGTTAAGCACCCCCTGGAAAGTCTGCTTTACCTGATAAAATCATTGGTGTAGGGAGATGATTGTGATCATAAATGACAACATTCTGGCCACAAGAAATCACCATTAATGGCAATGAGCTCTACAATTTATTCAGGATATCGTTACCCAAATCAAAAGTGTATTTTAACAAAATAAAAAGATGCTTGTAAGTATGAAATGTAAGTATGAGTCCATCTGGCTTCACAGGGCGAACATATTGAAGTTCAAATGTCACTTTGAGTGTGTAGAACACATCCCTGGAGCCGTAGGTCAATAGCTCGTACAGCCTCCATTAGCTTCCAGCTTGAGTTTCATCCCTCCAGTGAGACGTCCGATCTATTGCTATTAATGTTGCCCTTTATGACCACAATCGTTTCTGCAACATCAGTTTGCCAACAATCTGCCTACACCAATGATTTCATCGCTCGGTGCCGACTTTCCAGGGGTGTGCTCTACTTTTTTCTTTGTGTATATGTCTATAGTGTTTACCCTCTCTTTTGCAATTAGAAAATAGCTTGTACAAATGAAACTTGTACTAGCTGGATTTTGCGATTTCTACGATTGAGGGATCACTTTGTTTGTTTCGACAAATTTTTTTTCTGGACTTGGATGTTTGGTCTAATATCTAATAATTGCAATATTTGAAAAATGTATACTATAACGCCCAGCACGTGTTTGGTGACAGCGGATGCTCAATCGAAAACATTGGCAACCATTCGATTTGGAGGGGAAAATCTAGAAACGATTAAACTTATTGACAATCATTTTCAACTCACCACACTTATAATTATTCAAATTTTTGAAGAATTATGGAAGGGTTTATCACATATTTAAATGACAGAAAATAAAATAACCATCAGACCGTGATAATTCTGGTTCATTTGCCGTTTTCGTTTAATTACAATTACTAAAACGCTTTGATATTACCGAATGGAATGTCCGGTTAAATGTTACTCTGGCGCTAAATTATTTATTAAATAGGCTTTTATCGTGATGGGTTCGTAATAACCTGTCACAGAATCAATCCAATTTGTTATGGTCGTTTTGCTCAGTATAAACCGTCTAAGCATGTATGATCACCAAAACACACCAGTGCAGGAAAAACATTTCTTGTCTAAAATAACCACGGAGACACGTTTCTAATTGTGTTAAAAAAAGGTATATCATCTATGTCTTTATACTAAATCATAAGTTGTTATAATAAACTAAAATTCATGATGGTTCATTAGATTGACGAATTGATTGGCTTTAGTCAGAAGAATTTTCTGGAGCACTTTGTATTAGTAAATAACCGACACTGATTGACCCTGAAAAAAATCGAGGCAGGATGAATCAAACTCACAACATAGGGTTACTGGGTCAATCAAGGTGGGTTATTTACTAATTCAATAATTACCCTAATGATGATTGACAAGCCCCTTGGGGGGTTCTTTCCCGCTGATGAAAATTTAGTTTTTCTAAATGGACAAACAAATAATAAACAAACAAGCTTACGTTGTGATATATTGACAGTGTTTACGCATCGTCAGCTATGGCAAGAATAATACTTAATATTGGTATAATCCTAAGTATTCGTATATATATACACAAGAAAAAAGTTTAGCACCCCACGCTGAAATTAATTAATTAATGTATTGCCAGTTTTGATGATGATAAGAATGATGTTCTATTGAGCGATTGTGACCATTTATGTGTGGCAGTAACGCAAAAATTGCATGTGATGCGACATGAAATTTTTTTTCGTGCAATTACGCATATTCAGTATGCTTCCCCTTAAAGTGGCATAAGCTGCCAAAATGTTGATATTTTGAAGTTAAAACAGAATGTTGAAGACGTATAATTCAGAAGCTTTTTAGTGCTTCTAGTCTTGAGAATGTACGATAAAGTATTGTTTTGAACTAACTATGGCTTAGAGTGAATGAATGGTCGTCCCGGTTATTTAAATTTTGTTGACTTTTCGAACACTAATTGGTTCGTACACGCCACATACTGTATGGATTTTCCTCATTCCAACGCCAATCTTTTAGTTTTTCGATGGCCTCTTAATGTCGCGACAATCAGAAATTATGAAATAAGTGTGAATTTTGGCAGCTCATGCCACTTTAGATGTTTTGTCTTTAGGGCCGGTTTGTGCAACGTAGACTCATCCTCCTTCGTGCCATGTTCACAGAAGATATCAGAGGAACAAAAATGGCAAATTATCGGTATGCATTCCGCAGTGATGCCGTACAAAGCTATCGGGTGTCAATTAGGCTACCATTATACAAAAGAACCCATAGGTTGGACGAAAGTCGTTTCTTGCTTAACGTCACGGATGAGCGAACAAGGTTTTAGGGCCACGAAAACTGCGTATACACCCAAGAACATAATGGTTTAGGGGTGCATCTCTCACGACTGCAAACTGGACTTGGTCACTGTACGAGGAAATGTCACAGTAATATACTACTTCCAAAACGAAGCTGTAACAACTCTGCCTTGGCCCGCCGTGAGTCCGGAATTGAATCCTTTACAACACATTTGGGATAAGATAGGCGGCAGTTATCCCTTTAACAGGATCTGCCATCTCACTGCAGGGATGAGACGCAGGTTGTAATTTGGACTAATGGAGGCTATACGGGCTATTGACCTTGTGCCCTAGGGATATGTTCCACACACTCAAAGTGAAGCCAGATGGACTCTGAAGTTTCATACTTACAAGCATCATTTTATTTTGTTAAAATACACTTTTGATTTGGCTAACGATATCCTGAACAATTGCTTTTAATGGTGATTTCTTTTTCTTTGTGTATAGATGAATGCAAAATGACAACTATCTACAAATATTATCAGATGTGTTTAGTCATTATCCAAGCTGGATGGTGTGTATCTGATTTTATCTTTCGGCACGTAAACACCTCCAGGCGTTTCACTATCTGATTAGGATTATGAGGAAGTGGAGGGAGCTTTAATACCACTTACATCTATTGGAGGAAGTAGATATTAATGTATGAACTACATTTCAGGGAAATGTTAAACAGTTAAAAGTTCATTTGTCAAGTATTTTTCAAGGACACGAAAAAGCTTTCAACGGCTTTGAAGTGGGTGCTTTTGAGAGGATAAAATTGAAGTGAATTTATATCTGAACACGCTGTAAATTATCTTTTTTTGTTATTGGGTTAGCGAAATATTTGTTCTATAATTTGAAATAAGTGTAATTTAGGATTATAGGTTTTATAAAGTGTAAAAAGCATAATTTCAAAACAATTTTCCCTACATAAGTGATTTTTCGTGGTTGAGGTTGTTGTTTTTGTCTACACATAACTTTCTATAGTTTCCTACTTTGAGTGTGGCATTTAACATCATTCAGTTAAATAAATGCAGCTTTTAAAAGTGGTTTTATGTTCAGGGTTTCATATACATTTAAAGGAAAACATAACAAAATCAACTAAAAGAAAAATATCTGGTAAAAAGTCACGTTAAAATGTAATTTAATTCTCGCTATCTATTTGACAACCAAGTAATGAGTCAGATTCACAAGCCACGTATGGTATCAATGAACCGTAAAGAGATATGCAAGAGGAAAAAAATCTATGTCACTCCACGTCTATTGTCGGCCCACGTCCCACGACCTGTAAACGATAGTTGTGACGTCACGCTATTGTTCCAACAAGACATTATTTCTTAGGAAAGTCGCCCAATTAAGTGAAGCTTTATTTAAGACGAAACCATGATAAAAAGCTAAGGATAAAACAGCAGACTTTATTAACTCAAATTACAGGGCTGCACAGATAAATAATCCTTCCATCCTTAAATTAGGTGACCATGCCGAGAAAAAAGGATACACGACGAATACATTTGCAGACCTTGAATGCACAACTGTAAACGGGATGTTAATTAGTACTGCAATAATTCAATAACGGAAGCCAATGAGAAACTCCAGCAAGTCTAAATCGTTTACGTCAGAGAAACACCTTGTCAGCTGGTATTCCAGCTTCGCGCCTCGGACATTATTTTTCAGGAATACGGTATTTCTCTTATGCATAAAGTTGTTCCATGTCCCATTTTGAACGATAAAATGGGTCGTAGAACATGATAAGATCTATAAAAAGATATAAAAAATGCGGAGCAACAGAAAACACGGGAAACACATAATAAGTCGTGAAACAACATAATAACACTTGTAACGACACAATAGAACGGGGACAAAATACTTTGTCGTAGAACAAGATCATGGGTCGTGGAACGACACATGGAACTACATAATAACACATAGATCGATATCTTTGAAGATCTGTTTTTCCCCCTACGGTTCCGTAGCATAACATAAAACGGAACATGCACAGGACTCAATAGCGGCGTTACACTGTATCCGAGCCTCCGGTGTGCAAAGACAGAAAGGAAATATGCTCGCATAGAAAGTGGTGAATTAATATGTTTGGTGCATGAAAATCGTTTGAGTTGGCTTACAATAAATTTGGGCAACTTGATGACTCAAAAACTAAACAAACAAAATATTTATCTCCTTTTGAAAAATCGAATGTATGATAAGTATTCATTGGATTTGATGATTTTGTAAGTATAGGTCTTTATACATATCGTGATACCAATATCTTCGAAAATAATCATGTTCTATTAACAAATAATGTAGTTTTATATATGATGAAACGGTGAGTTCATGACAAGTTCATGACAAGTTGTGTTTGGGAGCTGTGGAGATGAAGGGTGGTCAGCTATTAGTTCTTGAAACATGTTTTACTTTGATGACGAGAGCACGCATTCTTACTGTAGTTTCTTATAATGGGATCGCTCTGAGGTATCTAATTCCGGCAATACAGGTTTGAGTATACTCGCATTCATTACAAAAACCTGGTTGCCATAGTTTCCTTCTTGGATGTTAATCAAAGTACGTTATTTCTGGTAATTTTAGGACAAACTATCGTGTAATTAATATTTCTGACAAATTGTGAAAATCAATCGCATTTACACATATATTGATTAACAGTGACACTCAATACAACCTATGATTATAAAAAGAAACAGGAGAACTTAATGAAATAAGTTGATAAATAATGCGTTTTATTGTGGTCGTTAATTAAGTCGCTCGGTCCACGACTTATGTCGTTGCATGGCCTATAATGTTGGCTTACGTCCCACGACTCCTCAAGTCGTTCCATGTCTCTGTAACCTCCAAGATCATAGATCCCGGCATTTACATTATTCATCTTTATAAGTTGCATATGTTTTGTTTATTTTGAGATAAAACACAATTAATTGATATTTGTATAAAGCACGAAATACGTATAAATGTAAAATTGTAATTTTCTTATTTATTAATAAAACCTCATTTAAAAGCACACTTGCCGCGAAAGTCCAAAATACTGTTTACATGAAAAAATTGGGCGTTTTTCTGTATTTTCCCTAGCCAGTCCAAGTTAGAACCTTTCTGTTTTACCAACAATAGAACGTTTTGGCATCATTTAGTATTTTTAATTTGAAATTGAAAATTAGATTTATCAAGTACCCGCAATGTAAACAAACTCCGAACCTAAACGTGCGCACAAGCGCCCTACTGTTTGAGTCGTGTGATTGATCTAACGGTACAGTATAATTTACGCACTTTATCTGGGAAATATACAGACTGACGATCGGGTAAGAGTGACTCGAAAAGCCTGCCGATAATTGTTTGACTTTTAAGCACAGATTATGAGATAAAAGGGCCTGAAATGAGGGTAATGCAACCACTAAGTTAACCGACACTGATCGTTGTTGTTGTAATCAGGCTTCCATTCTTCGTTTGTTTTTCGCCCCCGTTTCTACATTGTAAACATTGTTCATTGTTTAGTTTTAGTGGTTTTAGTCGTAAAAATCTCGTGTAAATGGGTGTTCTTAGCAAATGTTTAACAGGCTACGGCGGCAAGTGGGCCTTTAAATATTCTCTGTGGGTTGTTTCCGACAAAAAAAATAAATTGTAATCTTCGTATTTTACAATAATTGTAAATTTTACAATAATTGTAAAATTTCATATGTTTATCCTCTGTGGGTTATTTCGGACCAAAACTGCACGAGCTAATATACATTGTATATGTAGAAGCGTAGACTTAAATCAAACTAATTGAACTGTATAATTGAACAGTTTGATGTTCTCATAATAGCTGACAAGTATAGAAAGATTTCATTTACATGTAGCTTGGTGCAAGACAATTCTGAAAATCACCGCCTCAGTTTTTTTGTATACGGATAACTATATAGAACCCCCAACCCCCCCCCCCCCCCCGCTCCCTTTACGTTGATGTATATCTTAAAATAATATAACATTTTGCTGTCGATTAGTAACTGAGAATAATGATAAGGTATCCTACCACGTAAGTTCTTATGTAGCTACTTGGATAACCAAAATTCAATATATTCTAAATATGTGCGGCCTTACAAATGTATGGGATGTCCAACTGGGTCAGTCAACCCACATTGGCTCAAATATATGTAAAGCAAAGACTTCTATTATGAGGCTCTATTGTCATCAAAAAGCAGCTTTTATATCCGCATCAAACTAAATTTCTCCTTCGAAAAATACCTGTTGAAATTACCTGCTTCTTTCGGCCAATCTTTATTACGATTTAGAACCTTCAGTCACAGCCTTGTATCATTTTCGTTTGTGTTACAAATTACCATTAGCTAAAAGAAGTTCAAACAACGTTAGGCTTTCACGCAAGACAGGTATAGTAAATATTATATTGAAATCTGTGTGTTAGACACAAGAATTAAAAAATACACATGACAAAAACAACAATTTGTTTAGCAAACCATTGGAACTACTGATAGTCCCCCCGGCCAACATCCTTCAATGGTTGCTATAAATAAAACAACTAATGTCCCTGACACAATATCAGCAGAATTGGACTTGTGTGTACCAGCTGTTCCTGGAGGCCATACTCTTTGTACAGAATTACAACAATTCGCCTGTTGGAAAAATGTACTCTTGTAGACCGAGTTAATATAACTTGAGTCTTATCTGGTTTCAGCTTTGTGTAGTTTGACAATATGGTCAGATTTATTAAGATAGTAGCACGAATTCACCTGTTGTATTTAAGAGTATTTCCTAGATCGTTAATCTGTCTCTGTTTAAAAGGAATTCATTTTCTGATCAATTAGAAATATGATATTGATCTAGAACTTAATCTCTGTATGGGATAGATTTTTTTCTTGTCTTGACATAGATGTACGAACACGAAGAACATTTTATGTGACACTCGTAAAGCAAGCTGTTTGAGTAAAAGATTAACATCTGGTGGCAATAACGAATTCAAGCTGCAATCATCATTAGGGAAATTACTGAATTAGTAAATAACCGACACTAATTGACCAGGAAAAAGGGTGAGAATCGAACCCACGACTTAGGGTTACCTTGTCGGTTATTTACTAATTCAATAACGAAGTATAACGGTTTAGTTACATTTATCAAGATGAGCTGAAAAGAAACAAGATCAAACCAATTGTTCATTTTGAAGCTCTATGTCATCAGTGGCCTTGATCATATTCGCCTTGGGTATTTCTTGAAAGCCTTTGTTATAAAAAGAAAAGCAGTCTCACAAGTCCGCACATTTCTGACCAAGTTAGTAAGACTTCGATGGTTGATTTGTTACAGGAAGACATTCACCTGTTTCTCCTTCTGAAGTAGTAGCATTATCATCTCTCATGATACATTGAAAATATCTCCAGACCCGAAACAAGTGGTAAACTAAACAGTATTATATGCATAGTGATACTTTTGCACTGTATTGTAAAAATAGTCTAAATGTAACAGAAGGAATGTTTAAACCAGGCATCTGAGAAAACATTTTATTGGCTGAGACCATTTATAATGTGACAACTTGTGATGAACATTTGCATGTCAACTGAAAGTTAAAAGTCAGATGTGGAGCCGATGGAAACACACTCAGTTAATGACGAGAAGCTCAACCAAACACTGCTGACGCCACACCCGATGTAACGCTGATTTCGACTCATACACATTTATGGAGGAGCATGATCCCGACATTGAATCTCGGGCCTAAACTGCCCCAAACATGTTCCAGAGGAGTCAGATTCAGACTTAATTTCATGTTTTGGATAGCATAGCGAATGTGAAACGACAACAGGATCGAGCACTTCTTTGATGTAGTCAGCCCTTGCAAGATTAAAGGGTATGGTTACGAAGTCCAGCTTGCAATCCAATACGAAACATTCCCATACAATAACAGATTTTCTGCAATGTGGTACAGTTGACTTCTTGTCTCCTGTTATATAAGCTGTAAAGAGGCCTCAAGGCCCCAATTCTGCCATCAGCGGCATACATGAATAATTAGCTCTCGTCGGACCTGTGGACCCAAATCTCAAGATCCGTCCTGATCTTTGTTTACACCAATCCGTTCGATGTCGTCTAGTTATTTAGGACGTCATGTTGGTCCTCAGGCTATCAATCTCGCAGTCCTTGGACGAGTTCTACATGATTTGTTGCTGAGTGAACGATGACAAAGCCCGAGGGGTTTCAAGGTTACACTGGAAGGCAGTGGATGACGTCTTATAAACATCTAACTTAGACCATTAATATCAAAGGGAGTCAAAGAAATATCCCCTTTCTGGTCAACATCGCTGTATAGCTGATACGTATAAACAAAGAATAGGCCAGACACAATATTAACAGCCTAGATCTTTTTCGTATTAATTGTACCTGGAAGCCATCTTTTTTCCAAAGACAACAATCAGAAATTTGGAAGACTTATTCGTGTAGTTTATCATGTTATCTTATCAACAGGTCAACCATATAAGTAAAGTAGTCAATCTTCACCCTTTGTAGTTAAAAGCGTTTCCTGACGATACCAAGTTAAGATGCTTATCACTTTTCTATCTAAAAGGTATCCATCTTCTGGTCCGTAAGAAGTGTGATACTGACCTGTAACATAATCTATGTGTGGGAGACGGCTTGAAAGAGAGATTTATATGTCTATATGCCGATCAATATTTTCCAGTCTGTACGTGCATGCAAACCATTTAATGACAATATAGTTCATCAAACTGTTCAAGAATAACTTAAACACCTGGTGTTATTTATATCAGAAGAGTCATTACAAAAAAAAAATTTAAATGGTTTTGCATTCTATAATGATTTAGTTACATTATCCAGATTACTAACAGTTGAAAAGAAATAAGAATGAAATTAATTGCCATTATTTTGTGATTTATTCATACTCTGGTTATTAACAGTAAACCAGCTGGGTATAGTCAAACCTGATGGAGAGTCCGCCATTAAAACGAGAAGCTTTATTGATTCAACAATACAAATGTTAAGTGCGTTATTAATATTCCAATGTAAGTTTATAGATATCAAATAATTTAGCAAACCTGTGATATCAATCCAAGGATTTTCCCTCAGGTACATATTCAACAACGATGGATATACATTAACTTAATTAGGTAACCCATTTTTCATATTATCCACAACCTTGAACATATTCGTGTTTGTGTTCGAAATCAGTATTTTAGAAATACAAAGACTTTAAACTATTTCGCCATCTATAGGAAAGAACATGTTTGACAAGATAAATGTAAGATCTTCATTCACTCTCCTTTTTAACGAAAACCCTCTTTTGGCGTGAAATAAACGCGAAACTGTAGATCTTACAGTATAGATTGATAATTTGATGGTAGACGATACATATATCAGCTGACAAATGTGTTTTTATGTTTTATTTTTTTATTTTCAGATTTACACTTAACGAGCATCCAAATTGAAGTAAAGCTGTCTGAATAGTTCTCCAGACACAAATACAAAGGCATGAATCTGGCTAAGTTTATAAGTTAGTGTCTTTTAGAAAGTGAGTATAACAATACTCTCGTTACTTAGTTTATTAGTAAGTGTCTTTTAGAAAGTGAGTATAGCAATACTCTCGTTACTTAGTTTATTAGCAGGGGGATTTCAGAAAGTGGGTATAACAATACTCTCGTTACTTAGTTTATTAGTAAGTGTTTATTAGAAAGTGAGTAAAACAATACTCTCGTTACTTAGTTTATTAGTAAGTGCCTTTTAGAAAGGGAGTATAACAATACTCTCGTTACTTAGTTTATTAGTAAGTGTCGTTTAGAAAGTGAGTATAACAATACTCTCTTTACTTAGTTTATTAGTAAGTGTCTTTTAGAAAGTGAGTATAACAATACTCTCGTTACTTAGTTTATTAGTAAGTGTCTTTTAGAAAGTGAGTATAACAATACTCTCGTTAGTTTTTTAGTAAGTGTCGTTTAGAAAGGGAGTATAACAATACTCTCGTTACTTAGTTTATTAGTAAGTGTTTATTAGAAAGTGAGTAAAACAATACTCTCGTTACTTAGTTTATTAGTAAGTGCCTTTTAGAAAGGGAGTATAACAATACTCTCGTTACTTAGTTTATTAGTAAGTGTCGTTTAGAAAGGGAGTATAACAACACTCTCGTTACTTAGTTTATTAGTAAGTGTCTTTTAGAAAGTGAGTATAACAACACTCTCGTTACTTAGTTTATTAGTAAGTGTCTTTTAGAAAGTGAGTATAACAATATTCTCGTTACTTAGTTTATTAGTAAGTGTCTTTTAGAAAGTGAGTATAACAATACTCTCGTTAGTTTTTTAGTAAGTGTCGTTTAGAAAGGGAGTATAACAACACTCTCGTTACTTAGTTTATTAGTAAGTGTCGTTTAGAAAGTGAGTATAGCAATATTCTCGTTACTTAGTTTATTAGTAAGTGTCTTTTAGAAAGTGAGTATAACAATACTCTCGTTAGTTTTTTAGTAAGTGTCGTTTAGAAAGGGAGTATAACAACACTCTCGTTACTTAGTTTATTAGTAAGTGTCTTTTAGAAAGTGAGTATAACAATACTCTCGTTACTTAGTTTATTAGTAAGTGTCGTTTAGAAAGTGAGTATAACAGTATTGTCGTTACTTAATAGTTTATTAGTAGGTGTATTTCAGAAAAAGAGTATAATAATACTCTTGTTACTTAGTTTATTAGTAAGTGTCTTTTAAAAAGTGAGTATAACAATACTCTCGTTACTTTTTGGGATTACACTTGCTTGAAAAATGGCTGAAGTTCTTCTTCTTCGTAATATTAAAATTATTACTGTCATAGAAACTATGTAGACTTGATATGAAGAACTGTATATACAATGTATATATAGGAGTAGCTTGGTTGATTTAAAATAATGGTTTAGGTATTTAAATGTATTGATATATATGAACCTGAAGCTAATAGCATTTTCTGACATATAATACGGCCAATAACCCCAACCCTGCTTAATAGAAACATAATCTGACCAAGCACGGCTTGGATATCACGGAGTTCTTCTAAAGACATTAAAATAAAGATCCAACTGTTCTTAAGAATCGTTAAAATATGTTACCCAATACCCACTGTAATAAGAAAAGCCTTTCGCTATGTATGAATTTGGGCCGTAGAAGCGATAACTTTCGAATTATCTAAATTGGTTAGACGATTAAAAAACGGGTCATAGTTTTTTGCCAGTTTAAATAACCTTAGTTTAAAAAGCGATTTTTGTTGGTTGGCTTCGCTCTTCTTTGGAAAATGTTTATGCATATTTTTGAAAGAATGTATTAGCATATCGGTTCCATCAAGACATATTTGAAGGATTTAAATTTCTTGTACATCGGATCTAAGCTGGTATACCAGTGAACGATTTGAGTTTCATATCCAGGAACAATCACTTTTTGAATTGTATGTTTACTTTATACTCTTTGTATAGCATTTGGAAACTGTGGGCGGAGCAGAAGATCCAGATGCCAGCTAGTCTTTACAAAAAAAACTGAGCCAAACGGGGAATTTAAAAAAACTGAATAATTGTAAAGTTGAAGTCAAGTCAAAAATGTGACCAATTAGTCAGTTTATCATCTATACAACTTAAACTTTTTTAGATTTCCTCTTGTATAAAATGTCCAAATGGTGGCGAAAATTATACGTTAAAAGAAGAGCATAGGCCTACATCAGTCGTTGAAACAAAAGGCGTGCGTTTTTTCTGTTTTTTTTTTTTTTGCTTTTAGAGTACTAAGCGTCTTAATATCTCACTAAAACAAATATAACAGGTATAAAGTAACAGGTTATGCATAGCGAGACTGGTTTAGGATTTACGCCACAGTCAAGGTAATTTCAATTGTGTGGCGTCGTTGCCATGTGTAGTGGAAAGGTAATATTTTGTCTAGATGAAAGCCTCGACTTTCAGCTGATACCTAATACGCCACTCTAATAGGGCGATTGAACTTTTCAGTTTTTAACTGAATAGGGTTCAAACTGAGCCATCGATGGAGGTATTTTTGGAATCTTATTAAAGGTCATCTCCACCACAGCCTGTATCTTATTCGTATTGGTTATACCAGAAAACCAATTTATTTTGTACAAAATAACAATCAGTCTGATGGGTACATCTGTTTTGTAGACCGAGGTAATATATCTTAAAGTGGCATGAGCTGCCAAATTCAAACTTTTTTCATAATTTCTGATCGACACGATAGTAAGAGGATTTGAAGGCCATCGAAAAACTTAATGATTGGCGTAAGAATGAGGAAAATCCATACAGTATGTGGCCTGTACGAACCGAAAACATGTTCAAAAAGTAAACAAAATTTAAATAACCGGGACGACTATTCATTTATTCTAAGCCAAAGTCAGTTCAAAACAATACTTTATCGTACATTTTCGAGACTAGAAGCTCTAAAAAGCTTCTGAATTATACGTCTTGAGAAGAATAACCAATAATTTCAACATTTTGTTTAACGTCAAAATATCAACATTTTGGCAGCTCACGCCACTTTAAGTTTTATCTGGTTACTTCTTTGTCTAGTATATCAATTAGGTCAGCTATATTCAGACAGTAGATGAGGGTTTCTTCATAAGTTCGATTTAAGATCCTTATCCTGTCTCTGACTAAAAGGAATTTATCTTCTGATCCGCAGCAAGTATGATATTGATCTGAAACTTAATATTGATCTGAAACTTAACCACTGTGTAGGAGAGCACTTAACCCCGTGAAGGATATCAGTATCCGCTGAACAAAATTTCCCTTCATTGAAATCCATGTACGAACATGAAGAACATCGTTTTACAAACAAATATTTCTAAAACCCAATCCGCTTAAATGCAGCTTACAACGAAAACAGTTCTAAAGCTTTCGTTTGAATAATAAAAAAGTGGCATAAACATCTTTTGTGTAGACGAAACGAGCGTCCGACGTTAAACGAGAGCGAAAAAAATACACCTTAGTGGCGTACATCATTCCATGAATGGGAAACACCAATAACGCTAATATATAGATAGATACAAAAAATACACCGAGGGATCTAAGCGAACGAAAACAGTAAAAATGGACCTTCTATCAACCAATGCATCGGCGGAATGATCAATGGGATGAGCTATTTGATAAAAGAGCTTACTTTTTTTCCAGATGGAGCAAACACGACTTTTGACAATATGTCACGGAGACGCGTGCTCTAAGACTCTAATAACATCTTTCTTTTTCGTTTAAAGTGTTTAAATTATATACATAATATTCACTTCAAGGTAAGATTATATATAGATTACTTACCTTTTCCTTGTGAGCCCGATTAACCCAGCTATAATTGTAATTCCCTTGAGTATACCTGTACTTTATAAAATGTGAGTTTCAGATAACAACAGAGGATTCAAAGTCAATCGTTTTTTTATACCCTTTTTCGTTAAAGCCACTAAATTTATTCAATTATAGAAAAAGTATTGAAGTAGGTCGGAAGTCTATGAATGTGGAAGTATGAAACATCCCATTACACCATATTCAGGGCATTGGCACTTTTCGACCCAAAGGTCACCTTTAACAGTGCCCTCTCTCAGCTAGTCAGAAGCCGTGACTTTTTCTTCACTTCCTCGTATGAACTATTATGGGATGCATACGAAAATAACATGGCGAACGTTTTAGATTTGACAACAGTACTTGATGGAGCAAAAGTTGAAGTTTTCGAAGTATTTCGTATAGTTGAAAATGAGTCAGGAAGCCCTGTAGAGGTAGAATATGTTGGTTTGAGTTACTTGCACTTACAGGAGTTTTAAAGAAAAGTAAAGGGGGGTAGTATCACATTTTTTGACAATGTTAATTGATGAGGTTCATATCCGAAGCATTTATTGGTCATGTAGTAGAGACTATAAATGATTACGATAAGGAATTAAACACGAGAACAACTTCCTTAGGATCACAAGAAGAACCATGAAAAGTCAGCCACTACCAGTTATCTCCACTAACCACAGTACCATAAATCACCCACCCGATATTATCAAGTGGTTCAACCGTCTATAGAGACAACAAAATGACACTTTTGATAAGAGGTCTGTGGGATTATGAATTGCTTCGAGGATTGTCTGCGATGGGCATTTAACTTTGTTATCCTCAAGGGGGGGGGGGGGGGGGCTATTGTAGAAAAATGGTGGACTTAATGTAGTTCATCTGGGAGGGATTTTGAACTATACGTATAAGGAAATCAATTCTTGACAAATTTGCTGTAGACGTTTCCTCGCATTTGTTATCTCAGTTGAGTTTGTTAGGATACACCGTTGATTACTAGAAAAATAAGTGATCAATCTCCGATGACAGGCTGTAAGTCGACTTTCCGCCAAAAACATACATTTTAATAAAATGTTATTTAGGGAATTTCCTGTTGCTTTGTTGTTCTGCCTCGCGGTCAGTAAACAAACAGCTGAAAATGCACTAATACACACAGGGCTTGTACCGCGCAACTGACTGAGGTTAATTCTTAGCCAGTAAACAAATCAGACACAGGAATCCCCAAATAAAACTCCGTATCCAACGGTTAGATGGAGTTAGGATAGCTTGAAACCTCACCTCATAAACAACAACCGAATAACACATTTAATACTTTTCGTTTATATAGCATTTTGTTGAATTCTGCGTCAGTTTAATACAAAGGTACACAATAAGAGTTTCCCTTTGGTATCAAAGTGGCAGATGTACGTTTAGGTACTTTTAAGCAGCAAAACTGACAGACATGGACTAATACGTCCAGGCTATTTGGTTTTTATCCTTTATTTGCACACATCTTTGGTCGTTACGGGATACTGACTGAACGGATATTTAATCTTTCAACGTCAATCCTTTAGTTTTTCAAGTACCTCAAACGATCAACTTCTCTTGAAAATCAAAATTTATGAAAAAAATCGGAATTTTCAAATTAAAGTAGCATATTAAGTTGCCGAATAACGGGGAAAAATCGTTCACAAAGGAAATGCTGATTGGTTTGTCGTTTTATGTGGTGATCCAAGCCAAAACCCTTCTTTTTTAAGCAACAAAAAAAACTGCTTAACATATACTCCTATATCCTGGTTATTTGAATCGTGTTTTTTGTCACTGTACTTAATCGGTGTTTATGGTTACTGCCATTACCGATTTATGTTTTCAATTCAACCGAAAACCAATCAGTTTTCAAGGTATCTCATACATTCAACTTCTCTTTAAAACATTAGAATTTAGAAATAGTCCGAGTGTTGCCTGATGTTGAATTTTATTTCAGCACAGTCAATCAACATCAAGTTCATGCTCATGTCATATACGTTTTACAGGGAAATGCTTGGAGCGACTAGAAATGTTGTTAAAATATGTTATGTTTGTTTTTTTTATATAAAATCACGATTTTGAAAAGACTATTGATAGCTTTTCTATATCATATGGACTGATATTAAAAGTAATTGAAAGTCGCGTGCAATAAGATTTGATTATTGCCGCATTCAGATTATGGTTAACTATCTTCGAGAGATAATCACCTGGAGTAAGTTTTTTTATTATTCCCCGACTCATATTTCGTTAGCGCAATGGAGACTGATTCTCATCACATCTACCCGAAGTACCTTTGCGAATCGTCTTGACGTAATGCTGAAGATACATGTGGCCCTGCCCGTGAACCCTTTAGCAAGACAAACATCGGGTGTAAATGTTTTGAGAAACAGTTCTCTGATAGGCTAATAACAGGTGGCATTACCAGTATTTTTTTAAATTTCAGGTTGATAATCTGCCGATTTTGCATTATTTTTCTTCTTTTTTATTCCTTAAGCAGAAGGCGGTTGTCTTGGTTTGTGGCAGATAAAAAAATGTTTTCACGTCTAATTAAAAACAAGTATCTTTTCTAGAGCGTAAAAAATGTAATCGGACGCTTTTCGTCAATTATTATTCGTGTATCAAGTAGATGCTTCGAACGTAATTTGTCACAAGGGAAATCACCTTGTGTGTCGAGGACAACATATTACCGCTTTCAAAACCAGATCACGTTCCAAACTCTTGAAGATTTATTTTAACACGATTTGTTAACACAAGAACCTTATAAAGAGTGAATTCAGCTAATACTAATATGTAAATAAGGCTCTATTATACCAAACAGGAATGGTTGTTTTTGGACAATGTTTTTCGTATAAATAAATACCACGTGATGTTTTTACCAATACAAATTATTTGATTTCATGTTTCAGTTTTCATGTTTGTGAGCTTTACAATGCTTGCTCAGGGCATACTGCACTTTACTAACAGCGTCGTTTCTAGTGATAGTGTATTTGCCTTCCTGTTTGCACAGGCATGAAAAGGTTAATACTTGCAGGTGCAAATATGTAAGAGATGTAAACCAAGAAATCCTTACGAACAGATTGATTGATTGAAATTTTACGCCGCAATCAAGATTATTTCACTTATATGGTAGCGTTTCCAGGTTTAGTAGGGGAGTAAAGCAGGCTTGTTGCCCGGAAGAAACCCCCGACATTCGGTGAGTACCTGGCAACCACCCCACATAGGTCGTTCGAGTGAAAATCCAGTCAGAATGTACACCTGGATAAAGGGTATCAGAAGAAAGCTGATGTTTGTTATAAAATAGCGAACAATTAGCTAATTCTGTTTCCAAACTTCACAATAACGGTTTTATCAATATTTACTTTTTGGTTTTTTTAAAATACAATTTCCGCTCTCACAGTTTCGACGGATTTTTTTTATCTATCAGAACGTTCAAAAACGGAAAGTTTGGATCGCTCGTAATGCTTTCAATATGTATTAACAACGTAATAGACTGATTTAGGAGAACCAATTTACCACCAAGCAATAGTCATAAATGTAAAATACTCAATAAAAGTTAAAGGAAAAGCTATCACATGTATTCACTTTGAACCGGTGCTTTATCTCTCTAGCGAGATAAAAATGGCACTTGTTTTAAACAGGTAGGTGGTAGTACATTTATTACTGCTTGTATTGTCAGTGGATGTCATCTGTTATATTCGAAAATTTTTATGTTTAACAGTATGCTCCCATAGGAGATATATCCATCAACTTATTGTATTGCCCAGACGACCAAATAGCTTCTGAATCGTACAGTGCAGTGGTTGCCTTGACAAAGCTAAGTGTACTTTTCTCTTTGAGCTTGTCACGGACAACCTCCCTCTGCAACTACACAACTGTGATGTATATTGTGCCATGTCTATGTCTGGGGAAATAGCGTAAACTGGTGATGAATTTTGATTAAATTGATTTATAATGCTCTCTTCCTAATTCATGTACAAGGTATAACTATATTCCCGAAAGCTCAATATATTTGCTACACAGCTATTGTCTAAACACGTTTCAAATGAAATTCATGGAACGAAAATAAGTCCTATTTTATATTAAATCAAACGCCGTTCTTGCTCTGTCTCCGAACGTATTTCCAAGATAAAATTCAGTTAGGTAAATTTAATAGCGTTCAGACATAGATATTATAAAAACATATTCAAAATGAAATATACGGTACTAAGAAATATGGAATGTAAATAAGAGCTAACTTTGACGGATCAACTCGCAAACACCACTATCATATAGAGGAGAACACAGTAAATACTATATAGAATTTATGATAAATTGACATGCAGGATAATGTTAACATCTCTCTACATTTATTTTTACGTACATACACGCTAATCAGGTTAAGCATATGGAGAAATGGAACTTATTTTCCCTTAACAATCCCCAGCCACCGGCGGGTACCTTGGTCAAATTTCAAGCAAACCCCATTTCAACGATAAATATAGACAATGGATTCTTCTATGGAGCGGTTTTACTAAAACCAAAACACATAGGACAACTTGTACTCCTTTGTACATGGTGATGTTTAATATGAGCTTTCGAGAGAAACTACTCTCATCATCAGAAATTACAGCAACACAACGTCGGCATGGTTAAACAGGCATTATATACACAGCAAGAATGAACAAACCAAATACAAAAGTTATAATCACTGATAAGTTGTGATTCCTACACTGTAGTTGAAATCACCAAAGATAGACAAAGAGTAAACTACTCAGTTAAATAAACAAGCTGTCCCTTTCGATGCGTTTTAAATGACAAGAAATTATTCAACTCATTCAATGCATTGTGGGAGTAAACGAATGCTTTTCCCTCGAGAGCTCAGTCAATCTAGAGTAGTGACTACTCTATTTGATCTCGAATATAAAACTCAGAGAATGAGACAAGAGTAAAAGCCAAAAATTGAAAAGGTAATTTCCATGAGGTTAATGTCACTATCATAAAACATATCGGTATAGGTCAGTCATTTAGCCTGGGTACTTTCACGTCAAACTCAGCCCTGTATATCAGGGTGGCAGAATACAAAAAAGGAGTGACGCTCATTTTGCCAATCCCATTGATACAAAATGGATTAGTTTGAGCAAGAATTTGGCACATTGCCGTCAATGTTCGGGTAGAATGCAACCTTAGATAGTAGATTAATCTCTTTTAATATGAGGCTAATGGAAGCTCGTCTGGGTTTAGAGGAGGTGTCTTCAAGGCTGATAATGTAAAAGACCCAATATTAAACAGGGCTATGTTAACCATGTTTACCATTACACATATGGCAAGGATAGGGACTGATTCAGATTACCCTTAATCTGCAAGTGCTTTAAGGTAAAGCGAATTTTTTAAAGAATGTGTTTATTCTTCTTAATGCAACCTTTTCGCAGTATAAAGTACAACAATAGTTAATACACATCAAAGTAGAAGCTAATATAATATTACAAATTAAATTCAGATCACCATCTTCAAATATTGGACGTTGACATTTTGTTGTTTGTGGCTCTGGTTTGGAACATAAATAAGTTAGAGTTATTGAATGACTTCCCGAGGGTATGAAATAGGCCGAGTGCGAAGCACGAGACCAAACTTCTCAGAATTTCTTCCGTACTCGATTTGCCATTCAATAACGTGCTTGTATCATGGTATTAGTGATTGACGTTGTCAATCAACTAGCACGTGTTTACTCTCTGATACGTGTTTACTCTCTGTCTACTGGGTATCGGATTTGTCGAAGACTGCTCATCAAAAGAAAAACGCCGAAAAACGGCGAAACCAAGATACAATGTGATTTACGCTGCCTTAGTAGTTTAAACTCTACCAAACAACGTCATCAAGTGCCTTGGTTATGCGGTGATATATTCAGCTGTGATTGAGTTGAAGGAAGATGGCCAGATTGGTTGGAGGTAATGCTATGTCGAATGTAGCTGAAAATAGGCACGGGTCCATTGATACTGATAAACGCCACAATATTGCACAAACGGAGTTCATCATACGTCAATGCAATAACCAAGTTTTTCTCTATCTCAAAAGTATCCACGTCTATTCTCTTAGTTCAGTTTACTCGAGGTCTTGCCATAGTTAAAGATCTATACAACTTTGTCAATATATTATACACTATTCCAGAACATTCTACCGAGTAGTGCCACACTTCTGTCTGTCTTCTACATAATGAATCGAACGACCTATGTGGGATGGTTGCCAGTTACCACCGGAAGGTCGTGGGTTTCCTCCGAGCATAGAGCCCGGTTTCCTCCAACATTAAAACTTGCACAGCTGCCATATAAGTGAAATAATCTTGAGCGCGGCGTAAAACACGAAACAATCAATCAATCAACCAATCTACCTAATAAAATACCATTGGTTTTAGTTCTGTCTGTCTTCTGCCTAATGAAATACCATGAGTTTTAGTTTACTACAACAATCTATGATTGGGTATAAAGGTCTACATGTAAATGACATAACCCTTTTTAACACAATTAAAAACTTGTATCCGTGGTTATTTTAGTCAAGAAGAGTTTTGCTGTGACCGTATGTTTTAGTGTTCATAGATCTGTTATGAAGCTCATATTAAGTAACAACAATGATTTAGACAGAATTCCTACAACTATCTACATAATATGTCATCTTGCTGAAGACAAATACAATTTATAACTCGCTTTTAGACAATCCAGAGATGCGATTCAACATGGCTTCATCCAGAATCAGATGGTTGTTTGGTTTCCTTTTGATCAGTCTTACGGTCTTTAGCCATGGACAATAGCATTTGCGTGAATGATTTCGACATCAAAATGTGCTAAATGTATTAGAAACTAGGAAATCAGACAACTTTCAAGCAAACCCCATTTCAACGATAAATATAGACAAAGAGAAAACTACTCAGTTAAATAAACAAATTGCGCCTTTCAATGTGTTTTAAATGAAACGAAATGATTCTACCCATTCAATATGCACTGTGGGAGTAAACGAATGCTTTTCCCTCGAGGGCTCAGTCAATCTAGAGTAGTGACTCTATCTGATCTCGAATATAAAACTCAAGGAATGAGAAAAGAGTAAAAGCAAAACTGAAAAGGTAATTTCCATGAGGTTAATGTCACTATCATAAAACATATCGGTATAGGTCAGTCATTTAGCCTGGGTACTTTCACGTCAAACTCAGCCCTGTATATCAGGGTGGCAGAATACAAAAAAGGAGTGACGCTCATTTTGCCAATCCCATTGATACAAAATGGATTAGTTTGAGCAAGAATTTGGCACATTGCCGTCAATGTTCGGGTAGAATGCAACCGTAGATACCAGATTAATCTCTTTTAATATCAGGCTAATGGAAGCTCGTCTGGGTTTAGAGGAGGTGTCTTAAAAGGATGATAATATAAAAAGACCCAATATTAAACAGGACTATCATGGTGGCCATGTTTACCATTACCCATAATCCCATTTGAAAGACTAGAATATGCTTATACACGGTGCGGTAAAGTGCGGCTTTTCGACATATAACTGTTTTAACGACCAGTCCTTGGGAATTATATATTGTTGGGATATAAGGGTATAGTAGATCCCAAGTAACGCCCACTGGTTACTCTACTAACAGTAGTTGTGGAGTAATAATCGAGTTGCGAAGGTTGTATGATCAGTTGAAGGGAACCTATTGGCAGGTGATATATAATAAATTTCGCGAGTGGCCGATAACAACCGACACGCTATTCAACCAGAACCCGTTTTACTTTTGGGATAGGGTGTGAGTGTGTGAGGGGGGGGGGGGGGGGGGGGTAGGGACTGATTCAGTTTACCCTTAATCTGCAAGTGCTTTTTAAAGGTAAACCGAACTTAGGTTCAAATAAACACATTTTTAAAGAATGTGTTTATTCTTATCTATGCAACCCTTTCGCGGTATAGAGTATAAAAATAGTTAACATACATCTAAGTAGAAGCTAATAAAATATTAAAAATTAAATTCAGATCACCATCTTCAAATATTTGACGTTGACATTTTGTTGTTTGTGGCTCTGGTTTGGGACATAAATAATGTGATTGATGCTGCCTAAGTAGTTTGAAGTCTGGGATGCGATATATTCCACCAAACAACGTCATTAAGTGCCTTGGTTATGTGGTGATACATTCAGTTGTGACTGAGTTGAAGAGAAATGGACAGATTGGTTAGAGGTAATACATGTATGATGTCGAATGTAGCTGAAAATAGACTCAGGTCCATTGATACTGATAAACCCCACAATATTGCACAAATGGAGTTCATCATACGTCAATGTAATAACCAAGTTTTTCTCCATCTCAAAAGTATCCACGTCTATTCTATTATTTCAGTTTTCTCGAGTACTTGCCATAGTTGAAGATCTATACAACTTTGTCAATATATTATTAACTATTCCCAAAAATTCTACCGAGTAGTGCCAAACTTCTGTCTGTCTTCTACATAATGACTCGAACGACCTATGTGGGATGGTCGCCAGTTACCACCGGAAGGTCGTGCGTTTCTTCCTGGCATAGAGCCCGGTTTTCCTCCCACATTAAAACTGGCACCGCTGCCAGTGCCATGTGACCATGCCCGTGAACCCTTTGGCAAGATAAACATCGGGTATTAATGTTTTGAGAAACAGTTCCCTGATAGGCTAATAACATGTGGCATTACCAATATTTTTTAAATTTCAGTTTATCTGCCGATGTTGCATTGATTTCTTTTCTTGTTTTATTCCTTAAGCAAGTTGTCTTGGTGGTGGCAGATAAAAAAATGTTTTCACGTCTAACTAAAAACAGGTATCTTTTCTAGAGCGTAGAAAATGTAATCTGACGTTTTTCGTCAATTATTAATCATGTATCAAGTTATTTGTCACAAGGGAAATCACCTGGTGTGTCGAGGACAACATATTACCGCTCTCAAAACCAGATCACGTTCCAAACTCTTGAAGGTTTTTTTTAACACGATTTGTTAACACAATAACCTCTACAAAGAATGAATGCAACTAATACTAATATGTAAAAAAAAGGCTCTATTACACTAAACAGGAATGGTTGTTTTCGGACAATGTTTTTCGTATGAATAAATACCACGTGATGATTATACCAATAAAAGACGACAAAAAAAAATGATTTGACTACAACAGTTTTCATGTTTGTGAGCTTTACAATGCTTGCTCAGGGCATACTGCACTTTATTAACAGCGTCGTTTCTAGTGATAGTGTATTTGCCTTCCTGTTGGTACAGACTTGAAAAGGTTGATTCTTGCAGCTGCAAATATACTCTCCCAAAAAAGAAACGCAACATCCAATTTTTTTTTTCAAACATAAATTTTTCCAAAAATGTGCGTGATTGACACATGACGACAGGATCATGTTATAATGTAAATGTCGGATAATTGAATTTAAGCCCCTGATACTGGCTGTTGATCACACGTGACTTTCGGGTCAGCCTTTGTGTAACGCTACACGAGGAAGGCGTAGGGGAAAACGTAGGGCAGTTGCACGAGCGAATGACGTCTTATATTTATGCGGGTTTATTGGGTATAAAAGACACACAACCGTTCAATTGAATTCCGTCGTTAAATTGTTTCACGAAGTTGTTACAATATGCCAAGACTAGACGCAGCTACCCGGAACGTCGTCATTGGTCGTCTCCTGGCCGGCGAATCACAGAATGCAGTCGATAGACTTTATAATGTTGCAACGGCACCAGCAATCCGGTTCAACAGCTGATCGTCAACGTTCTGGCCGACCTAGGATCACATCAGCAGCCCAAGATCGCTACATCCGGTTACTTCACCTGCGAAACCGGACCAAAACAGCAACAGAAACAGCATCAAATATCCCAGGTCTCCGTCGAATATCGGCACAGACAGTCAGAAACCGTCTCAGTCAAAACGGCTTACGCACCAGACGTCCTTACTTTTAGTACTCAGACGCCATCATCGACTTGCAAGGGTCCGATGGTGCAACAGGTTAAAGGACCGGAATCTGCGAAACTGGAGGCGAGTCTGGTTCAGCGATGAATCAAGATTCCAGCTGCAGAGAAGAGATAGTCGTACACGAGTTTACAGACGCCGGAATGAGAGGTCCTTGAGGTCGACAATTTCCGCAGAGCAAGTGTGCTGGGGGGGGGGGGGGAGGTGCCATATCCTGTGCCCGAAAAACTCAACTGGTGCACATTCCCGGCAACCTTAACGCCGTTCGATACACAGATGAGGTTTTGACACCACATATGCTGCCCGTAATGGACCTCCGTAGAAATTTTTTTTAACACGACAACGATCGGCCGCACACAGCTCGTGCTACTGTTGAATTTCTAGCCAACCAGAACGTAACAGTGCTCCCCTGGCCGTCCAAATCACCAGATTTGAACCCAATAGAACATTTGTGGGATGATTTGGATAGACGCCAAGAACGTCTAAGAACTGCAGCAGGCTCTTCAGCAAGAATGGAGGGGAATTCCGCAAAACCGTATTCGTCGATTGATTGTGTCTATGCCGAGACGGGTCCGTGCTGTGTTACAGGTTAATGATGGGCACAACAGATATTGACGTTGCAGTGACGTCATCTGAGCGCTATGAATGTTTATGCAATAAATGTTTACATGTGAATGAACTTTAAAATCTGAACAACCAGTCTGCCAAAATTCAGTGTAATGTGGTGCTTATTTCTGAATTAAAAATGATGTTGAAAATTCGTATTTTGAAGAACAAAAATTGGATGTTGCGTTTCTTTTTTGGGAGAGTAGATGTAAGAGATGTTCCTTTTTGTTAGTTTATACAACTAAGATAAGCTTTTTACCGAACTTTTGCACGTTGCAAAAGTTGGGGTTTTCTTTTCATGTATAATGTCATACAGTTCTGCAGAATTATAGATGCTCTTTGGACAGATGTGACTGAAACAACACATGGGGCACTATCTGTTGATGTTGTTCACAGTAAAACCACTTATGCAGTTGACATGTCCTACAGACCACCTAATATAGGCGGACGGGCGGACAGAGCGCAAGGAAACTGTAGTCCGATTTGCCTTCGCCGATAGGGGATTGGGACAACTGTAAACCAAGAAACCCTTACGAACAGATTGATTTATTGAAGTTTTACGCCCCAATCAAGATTATTTCACTTATTAATTCACTTATATGGTGGCGTGTCCAGGTTTTACTAAACCTGGAAACGCCACCATATAAGTTAAATAATCTTGATTGGGGCGTGAAACTTCAATCAATCAATTCGGAGGAAACCGGACTCGTTGCCCGGAGGAAACCCTCGACCTTCGGTGAGTACCTGGCAAACATCCCACATAGTAGGGTCGTTCGAGTGAAAACCCAGTCAGAATGTACACCTAGATAAAGCTGTTGTTTGTTACTGATAAAATAACGAAAATTAGTTAATTCCGTTTCAAAGGAACATTTCACTGTAAAGGTTTTATCAATATTTACTTTTGTTTTTTTTTAATACAATTTCTGCTCTCACAGTTTTGACGGATATTTTTTATCTATCAGAATTGTCGTACTGCTTTCAATATTTATTAGCAACGTAATAGACTGATTTAGGAGAACAAATTTACCAACAAGCAATAGTCGTAAATGTAAAATACTCAATAAAAGTTAAAGAAAAAGCTATCAAATGTATTCACTTTGAACCGTTGAATTATCTCTCTAGCGAGATAAAAATGGCACTTGTTTTAAATAGGTAGGTGGTAGTACATTTATTACTGCTTGTATTGTCAGTGGATGTCATCTGTTATATTCGAAAATTGTTATGTTTAACAGTATGCTCCCATAGGAGATATATCCATCAACTTATTGTATTGCCCAGACGACCAAATAGCTTCTGAATCGTACAGTGCAGTGGTTGCCTTGACAAAGCTAAGTGTACTTTTCTCTTTGAGCTTGTCACGGACAACCTCCCTCTGCAACTACACAACTGTGATGTATATTGTGCCATGTCTATGTCTGGGGAAATAGCGTAAACTGGTGATGAATTTTGATTAAATTGATTTATATTGCTCTCTTTCTAATTCATGTACAAGGTATAACTATATTCCCGAAAGCTCAATATATTTGCTACACAGCTATTGTCTAAACACGTTTCAAATGAAATTCATGGAACGAAAATAAATCAAACGCCGTTCTTGCTCTGTCTCCGAACGTATTTCCAAGATAAAATTCAGTTAGGTAAATTTAATAGCGTTCAGACATAGATATTATAAAAACATATTCTAAATGAAATATACGGTACTAAGAAATATGGAATGTAAATAAGAGCTAACTTTGACGGATCAACTCGCAAACACCACTTTCATATAGAGGAGAACACAGTAAATACTATATAGAATTTATGATAAATCGACATGCAGGATAATGTTAACATCTCTCTACATTTATTTTTACGTACATACACGCTAATCAGGTTAAGCATATGGAGAAATGGAACTTATTTTCCCTTAACAATCCCCAGCCACCGGCGGGTACCTTGGTCAAATTTCAAGCAAACCCCATTTCAACGATAAATATAGACAATGGATTCTTCTATGGAGCGGTTTTACTAAAACCAAAACACATAGGACAACTTGTACTCCTTTGTACATGGTGATGTTTAATATGAGCTTTCGAGAGAAACTACTCTCATCATCAGAAATTACAGCAACACAACGTCGACATGGTTAAACAGGCATTATATACACAGCAAGAATGAACAAACCAAATACAAAAGTTATAATCACTGATAAGTTGTGATTCCTACACTGTAGTTGAAATCACCAAATATAGACAAAGAGTAAACTACTCAGTTAAATAAACAAGCTGTCCCTTTCGATGTGTTTTAAATGACAAGAAATTTTCAACCCATTCAATGCATTGTGGGAGTAAACGAATGCTTTTCCCTCGAGAGCTCAGTCAATCTAGAGTAGTGACTACTCTATTTGATCTCGAATATAAAACTCATTTTTTAAAGAATGTGTTTATTCTTATTTATGCAACCTTTCGCAATATAGAGTACAAAACTTGTTAATATACATCAAAGTAAAAGCTAATAAAATATTAAAAATTAAATTCAGATCACCATCTTCAAATATTTGACGTTGACATTTTGTCGTTTTTGGCTCTGGTTTGGAACATAAATAATGTGATTTACGCTGCCTAAGTAGTTTAGGCTCTGGGATGCGCTATATTCCACCAAACAACGTCATCACGTGCCTTGGTTATGCGGGGAAACATTCAGTTGTGACTGAGTTGAAGAGAAATGGCCAGATTGGTTAGAGGTAATGTTATGTCGAATGTAGCTGAAAATAGGTACAGGTCCATTGATACTGATAAATGCCACAATATTGCACAAACGGAGTTCATCATACGTCAATGTGATAACCAAGTTTGTCTCTATCTCAAAAGCATCCACGTCTATTCTATTAGTTCAGTTTACTCGAGTTCTTGCCATAGTTAAAGATCTATACAACTTTGTCAATATGTTATACACTATTCCCGAAAATTCTACCGAGTAGTGCCAAACTTCTGTCTGTCTTCTACAAAAAGACTCGAACGACCTATGTGGGATGGTCGCCAGTTACCACCGGAAGGTCGTGGGTTTCCTCAGGGCATAGAGCCCGGTTTTCTCCCACATTAAAACTGGCACCACTGCCATATAAGTGAAATAGTCTTGAACTCGGCGTAAAACACCAAACAAGCAATCAATCAACCAATCTGCCTAATGAAATAACATTGGTTTTAGCTCTGTATGTCTTCTACCTAATGAAATACCATGACTTTTAGTTTACTACAACAATCTATGATGGGGTATAAAGGTCTAAATGACGTAACCCTTTTTAACACAATTAAAAACCTGTATCCGTGGTTATTTTAGTCAAGAGTTTTGCTGTGCCCGTGTGTTTTAGTGTTCATAGATATGTTATGAAGCTCTTATCAAGTAACAACAATGATTTAGACCGAATTCTTACAAGTATATACACAATATGTCATTTAACTGAAGACAAATACAAATTATAAATCGCTTTTAGACAATCCAGAGATGCGATTCAATAGAACAATTGCCTTTCATAACATGGCTTCTTCCAGGATCAGATGGTTGTTTGGTTTCCTTTTGATCCGTCTTACGGTATTTAGCCATGGACAATAGCATTTACGTGAATGATCTCGACATCAAAATGTGCTAATTGTATTAGAAACTAGGAAATCAGACAAGAAAATTATGAGAAGTCTAAAAAAAAAATTTGTGTTTTTGATAATGGGACATTTGTAGAATAATTGGCACAGTATCTCTTTCCTAGTTGGCAACTGTTCGCATTTCCAATCATTGATATTTGATTGAATTTATATCTGTATACGCACATGTATAAAGGCGGCTTTTCTAAAGACGTGTTCAACAAAAGTAGACTTTTTCTTTTATCGATTTGTGGGCTGTTAGTTTAACCTCAGTGAGATGTACTAAGAGAAAACGAGAAATTAAATTCCCGTCTACTTACTGCACACCAGATAAATAATCTGTTGAAATGAAAGACAAAATTATTAGTTTGGATTATAGCTTCAATTTAGTAATCATTAAAACCGAAATGAAGAAACAAATGAACAAATAAAAAAATGAACGTTTCGTTAGAGCACTGATCACGAAAACAATGGGAAATGTCACGTCTCAAAGTCAAGTCAGTAGTGGGTATATCCATCGTAAGCATCAAAAGATGCCAGAAAACGCCCTTTGACTGATGACGTCAAACGTCTGATGACGGTGGAAGTGATGCGTTCCCGTTTGTCGAGGAGACATCGTCCAGGGTCCTGTCTTACGAAGCTGGCGTGAAGTTGCGCATAGGCCTACAACATAGACCAGTTGCGACTTGGGCGTAAGTTCCTCTAGCTTTAACACTGATTTACGTCCGACGTAACTTACGCCAGCTTTGTAAGACAGGGCCGATCGAGGTCGTTCAATAAGTGCGTCTAAAAATGAGGAATCCACTCTCATCATAGAACAGAACACGTGCCCAGTCCCGCCGTTGCCAACGTAAATCTGCCGTTCCGGTGCCGAGGCGTCAGGAGCGGTCCGCGGGAGGAATGCCCTGGCCGGATACCATACTGCCACATTCTTCTGTATACGGTCTGTCTACTGATCCTGTGTCTCAGTGTTGTAGCCGCTGTGAACGTCGCTGGTACGGTGCAGTTTCTCAGGTGTTACACCCGGATCTAACGATATTCAGGAAGCGTGGTTACTCATGGTCTTCCATTCCTGGGCCTATCTAAAGTCTGACCTGTCTGACGTAACCGCTGCATCAACGTGCAAAGCCCAACCTTCTGGCTACATGGACGTGTGTCGCTCCTTGTTGGACCAATTCAACAGCTCCCTCTCTTTCTCCATGGCTGTCAAACGGGGTATGTCTTGTGATCTTGTTGCTGTGATATTAGCCGATAAATCTGGGTTCTGCCGAATTTTTTTTTCTCCGTGTTTGGCAAGACATATAGTAGCCATATAATACCAGTCGCCGTAAGACCGATAATCCGGGCTACGGTGATATTAACGTGTATGCTCAGCCCTTTTAAACAGGCTTTCTTTACGTGCAGACAACATGCTAAAGAGGGCAATGTCACTTGCGCGAAATTAACATATTTTCCCGGAAGTAATCAAGTATTTTTGGTCGGTGTGCTGTTGTTAAGATCTGCAATGAATTGGCATGTTTTCATCAATTCGCAACAAAAATATTGTGAAAACAAGTTGGTGTCGTTTTTGGGACACTAGTGTAGATTATATCCCATTGCATTAAAGTCACATAAGATATCTCTCAGTACTAAACAATCGCTGACTAATTGACTGCTACAGGGTTGGCGTAGCAAAAGAGTTTTCATCCGACAGCCATTGAAATGCGAAATTATGCGAGAAAAATAAAACGCATACAATTTATATCAAAACTGTTTCTCAACTTTCTACTGAAATTCGGCATACAACATATTTTGCATGTTTACAGAACAAAGCAGAGATTGCTTCTCTCACTTGACAGAACGCAGCTCAGCAAGTCATCAAATATCTGCTAGATATGTTAAACTAACCGGTTTCAAAACTGCTTAGTAAATTACCACAAGCCGTCGTTATATTAACAATATAAATGGTCACATCGAAGGGCACTTGTACGCATACGCATACAGTGTGCTTAAAGTGGCATGAGCTGCCAAAATGTTGATATTTTGACGTTAAAACAGAACGTTGAAAATATTGGCTATTTCTCTCAAGACGTATAATTCAGAAGCTTTTTAGTGCTTCTAGTCTTAAAAATGTACGATAAAGTATTGTTTGAACTAACTTTGGCTTAGAATGAATGAATAGTCGTCCCGGTTATTTAAATCTTGTTTACTTTTCGAACACGTTTTCGGTTTGTACAGGCCACATACTGTATGGATTTTCCTCATTCCAACGCCTATCAATTAGTTTGTCGATGGCCTTTAAAGCCTCTTACTGCCGTTACGATCAGAAATTATGAAAAAAGTGTGACTTTTGGCAGCTCTTGCCACTTTAAACATGACTGAACTAGAAACAACTGCCATCCTAGAGGACAACATGGATACCCTGTCCTATACCGAGTCCATAAAATTAGTACCAAATAGAAAAGTTTACATAAAATAAACGATTCAGAGAAGCTAAGTAGTTGGTAATTGGACCTCGCTCGTTCGCGTTATTGATTAATCGTTTGCCCACTTACGTAGTACACAAAATGCATTCTTGGGAAACACAATACCAAGCGATGTATCATATCATAATATCTATGAACAAAAATCGGAGGATATTTGAAACAGTTACTGTAAAATTATGTTTTAAATGCTGATTTACAGTCGATTATCCTTACAGCTTGTACCAACTGTATTTACATACGGCCCAAGAACAATCCCAAACGAGATCTCATGCAATAGGTAACACAAGTCTCATAAGAATTATTACGAGATTTTGTGATATCCGGTGACAGATGACGTCATTAAGAAAGTTTTTGATGACGTTGCAATTCCATTTGACGTATTTTGTTCCTTAACGTCAGATTTCAACGTCACTTTGGAACGAAAAACGCTCAGTCACATGCGCAATGCAGTACCATGGACAGGAAATTTGTGGAATTCACAAGTGACTTGCGCTCCCTATAGTAGCTATATATGAAATTTGGTAAGAAAAAAAGAAGGATGCGTTTTCTTGCTGTGCCCATGGAACGAATTTGTAACGAAGGACGATCATAGGCGGCGCCAGCTGTAATAACACTTGACCCCAAAACAACCCGAGGTAGGTCCCGTGGTATGTGAGCTACACACAAATTTACAAAAGACTGAACTACATGTATGTGTGTTCAAGGTATGCCCCGGAAACATTCATGGCTGGCGCCCTCTCCAGTAAGACATGACTTCAAAACAATCTCAAGTAAGATCGCCTGGTATTTAACATTTGGTAAAAATCAAACAATACGTTTTCAAGGTTTGCTCCAGAAATGATTGCGTCACAGACAAACGGACTAAATCCCACCGGACCCAAAATTAAGTAAGATCTCATAGAATATAAGTTATATATTAAACTTTGAATGAATTCAACTACAGTATCCGTTTTTAATTTATGCTCAGGAAACGAAAAATATGTTCTTTTATGACCAATAATATGCATACCTGTCGTCGAGCATGACCCCAAAACAATTCCAAGCTAGGTCTCATGGTATAGAAACTGTATTTAAAATGAATGAAAAATAAATAAAAGTATGCGTTTTCAAGCTATGCTGATATTGACTATAAAAAGTATATTTCTAAAACGTAAGTTGAAACGAAACAACCTCCGCGTTCCGGCCAAAAAATCGTTTAAACACACACATTTGTGTCACATCCTCGTCTTGTTTTAAAGACAGCCCGAATCTCCGACGTGCTTCCTTGAAAATTGACATTTATAGCCTCGCTTTAGGATTTCCTCGATAAGCATAAACTTTCGAGTCAACACGAAGATTCGATTTTAATGTATACAAAACGTGTCATCGAAGAAATCCGAAAGCAAAGTTTCAAAGATTAATTTACAAGGAAACGAGGGAAGCGAGTCATGCATTCAGGCTGTCCTTCGAAATACGACGAGGATGTACCATAAATGTGAGTGTTTGAACGCTTTTTTGGTGGAACGGTGAACTAAACGGTCGAATGGAATGTGTGTTAAGTTTTGGCCTGTTGTGTTGCCTAAATGAGGAGAAACTCAGAGAAAATACGAGAAGAATGTCGTAATTCTAAAGGGTTACATGTTTCGTTATGGGGGGGGGGGTAAAAATGTTATTGCACTGCAGTGAATTATGGAATCCCTATTTTATGTTCAAGCATGACTGGCTGCAGTGCGTTGTAACGTTGGAGATGACGTCACCAGTGACATCGTCCCGAACTGTGGAAGATACGCCTGATGATGAAATTACTGTGTGACCAGTTTTGACAGTTCTTTCGTGAGGTCATAGGAGTGGAATATCGGCGGTATATTGTAGGAAGAAGAAATAACACGCTACATGGAAGTGGAATATCGGCGGTATATTGTAAGAAGAAAACAATAACACACTGCATAGGAGTGGAAATATTGCAGTGTACTGTCAGAATAAAAAAATAACACACTGCCTGGGAGTAACTACATTGGCAGTGTAGTACCAGAAAACACAAATAAGAATCTCTACCCAGCCTAGTTACGGCTTTTAAATGAATTATTTGGAAGGCTTTCAGATTTAAACTAAGTTTCAAATATGTATTAATCCTACCTGCCTTTTAGATTTTACCTTCAACACACATTTAAAGCATTCCTCTTTTCATTTTACTCATTAATTTGTTCGAATTCCATTGTAAATCTACCAAATCCCTCTTCATAAGAAGACAACTTTAAAATTGGCCTGACAGATTTTCAACTCTCCTGATTGATTGATTGGTTGATTTTTATTCACCATAAAATCAGTGTGGTAATACAGAAGTTATAGTAGGTGTAGAAGGCGGGAATAAAGTTCCAGTGGAACTTGTTCTATCCCATTATTAAAAGAATATGAAATATAATTGGAAGAAGGCGATAGATAATATGTAGTGAATAAAACAAATTTAGAAAAAGAAAGTAAATAAATTAAATAAAAGAACATATGTACACTTATCCTTATGTATCATACCAGTGAAGCAGATAACATGTTTATATATATAGTAGATGTTGCTTTAATGATGTTTTGAAAAGTGAAGTGGAAGAAATTGATTTTAACTTAGCAGGGAGGTTGTTCCACTCTCAAGGACATTTAACAGCAAGTGTATGACGAGATAGGTCTGTTTTGAAAAAGGGTCTGTATAAATTGTTGTCTCTGGCTCTTGTTTCATAATGGTGAATATTTGATTGTTAAGTGAGAAGTGTTCTTTTTGGAGGAGGCAGACGAAATGGGTGATGAATAAAGGTATGAGCGACCAGTACAGTAGTGAAAACTTTTAACTTGTAGATATCTAAGATGTTAAGTTTTTGAAAGATAGAAACAAATGGTGCAAGTTCATGAGAAAAGGTTATTATTCGGACAGCTTTTTTTTTTGCATGAGAAATAAAGAATTAAGATGGGATTTGTATGTGTTTCCCCAAAGGGCGTTTGCGTATAACAGATATGGTGATATAAGAGAATGGCAAAGAATGATGAGTGTGTGTTTGTTAAGACTTTTCCTGAGATGTCGTATTATTCCGGTATTACGTGCAATTTTTTTGGAGATGTAGTTAATGTGAAATGTCCATGTTAGTTTTTCGTTGAGAATTATTCCTAGGAATTTAAATTCAGTAACTTGCTTGATTGGCATGTTGTTAATTACTAAGTCGTACAAGCTGTCACATGGTCTGCAGTATGTCAGAGAATTTCCTCAATAGCTGGACAATTTGATGACAACGTAACTCTCGCATCACATGATTGCGGGGTTTTGAAAAATCTGTTGACAGAGAATAGTTATCCCACCCTTTTAATGGTGGTTTAATGCCTGGTCCGATCGGCAAGTAAGTAACACATGAAAGAGACACATGATTGCGGCTATACCCAGCCTTGCAAAATCAAACCTAAAGCCTATACATGATTGATTGATTGTTTGGTGTTTTACGCCGCGCTCAAGATTATTTCACTTATATGGCGGCGTTGCCAGTTTTATTGCGGGAGGAAACCGGGCTCTATGCCCGGGGGAAACCCACGACCTCCCGCTGGTAACTGGCAACCATCCCACATAGGTAAAGCCTATACAAATGTAGCTCCTGTGTAGGAATGAGTTTCGTTAAAATATCGGCCAACTCAAGAAATAACTTTCGGAAGTAGCAAAGATATTTGAAATTGATAAGAAAAGGTACTGTCGTGCATCTTTTATACCATTGAATTGTCTTCATCGGTTTATTTCCAAGTCAATTTATGTGGCTCAGTCGGTTAGAGTGATAGTATAGGGCGCGGGATCGAATCCGGCTCAGACCAAATAAAAAGGCTTGTCAACGCCGTCATAAAAGTGAGACACTCTTCAGCGCTGTATACAACATCAAACAATCGATCAATCTTTTATGGGCGATGTGATACTTATTAGCGTGTGGTATGTATACCATCCTAACATAGCATTTTAACATCACAAAAATATACTCCCACGTAAAACATCAAGTCAAGCATATGACAGAAGAAACGGAATACCGGTATTAAAGTTAAGACATATCCCTTTCTTCCACTTCGAAATTCACAGACAAAGGCTGCCAGAGTAAATCACTAGTTTGTCGTTTTGATCACATATATTGTTTAATGGCTTCCCATAAAAAAGGGAAGGCCTATATGATACCCGGAGGCAGATATCAGCCATTAATATATTTCACATAAAAATGCAACAAAGGAACATTTCATTTGACGTTAACTACAGAAAGTTTAACTGGAGTGGAAGGGATCCATGTAACTGCGGCTGTAAGAAAACTTGGTTCACAGCTGGACTTCTGGTTATCTTATCTTGTTCCCGACATTTCCGCTTCTCTAATCATTGGTCTAATTTCTACACACTAATCTGTTGTCCAAAGGCGTTTTGAATCTGAAGGTGTGATGTACAAGATGTCCGCACAGATCATTTGAATAGTCCACTATAATGCCCATATCTAAGCATTGTTAGGAAATCATAGAAACGTGCGTTATTGTATGGCTTGATTTTTTTCCTTCTGATATGGAAAAATACGCCTACACATTCGGTTACAAATCGAACTCTTTCTTTAATAGTCTTGACGTCGTTTGAAACCAGTCCTTTGATTTGTTTGTTTGAAATTTTGGTTTCGTTCAAACCACTTCATGAGGGATTTACGCCCTCAACATGGCCACGTGTTAAAGATAATACTGTCAGTGTCAAAATAGACAATTTGAAAGCCAAGCCCGCTGTTTGTGACAGCCATTTCTTACATTGTAAGAGAAAACAGTAGAGGAACGAGTTATTCTTATCCATACCCGGAAGCTTTTGTGCTGCCTCTGACAACAAAATCTAGTACCCATTCGTTTCTTCAAGAGTTGAAAATATATTTGATATATACTTTAGTGGACAATTTTACTGTTACGAACACGAACACTCCTTGTTATTGCTACTTTTCTGAATATTTTGTTTTTAAATTCGATATGAATGTGTAACATTCTTTCCCTTTCAGTATGTTCTTATAATCTGGATTCTCGTTCTTCCTAATACTGTTTTTTAGCAAAACTATTTTTTTGTTATTACCCCCAGATTATACTGGATACTACTGTAAATAATTGGCAAATGTCAAATGGTGGGTGTTACCTTTAACGGTAATAGTACGTGGGAAGATGATATTAATAATCCTACATCTAATAATGAGTCCAACCTCTCCAATGGGGTTAAAATATGTTCTTAGTCATAAAACAATTCCAATATGGTAGGAGGGCGGGGGTCGGGGATCCAGTGGGTTCGTGTGATCGTCTCTCAGTCCCACTCAGACCTCCCATCGATGCGGCGCGGGTTCGAATCCCACCTACACCAAATAAAAAAAAGTTGAAAAATTTCTAGTGGATTGTTTACTCCTCCGGGCAATGAACCCGGTTTCCTCCCCACTAAACCTGGCAACGCCGCCATATAAGTGAAATAGTTTTAAGTGCGGCGTAAAACTTCAATCAATCAATTTATCAATCCAACTGACAAGTTTTGTAAAACCTTCCATTGAATATGCAAATGCAATTCGGGGAAATTTTTGAGAAAATGGCATAAATCGCTTAGAACATATTCAGGCTTAACAGCTTCAAGCGTGCTATATCTACTTTACGGAAAATCTGGTTTGCTATCTCTTTATAAAAGAAGAAGAATCCATAGCCTTGTTTATCTGCACAAAATAATCACTAGTCCAGATCGTTTTGACTTGTCGACAGTTATCCCTTCCTGCGCAGCAAATAGAAACACGTACTCAGATCCCCAAACCCATTCATTCTGATTTATTGTAGAAAAGAACATGAAAAACACATTTCTTTAAAAATGCACAATGGAGAGGAATAAAAGGTCAGTAATTAAATAAAATGTATATGACAAACCACGTCCATTTCTGGTAATTCTTCAGTAATATAGCATCCAATATCACCCATACTCGACAAGGATTGATTGATTGATGTTTTACGCATCACTCAAGATTATTTCATTTAAATGGCGGCGTTGTCAGATTTAGTGTAGGAGGAAACTGGGTCCATTGCAAGGAAGAAACCCCGACCTTAGGCAACTACTCGGCAACGAAATGGATGCAATAATCTGAACAGCAACTTATATTTAAACTATCTAACAGCCTCGACGAATTACGCTTGTGGTTATTAGCATGAAACCACTGGACATTTTCCGCTATATTATAGTTTGTATAAATAGCAACGCAGTCGAATGTATTTCGTCCGCTATTCTTTTTACGGCGACGTAGGGATAAAGGGAGGTTTACATTTTGAAATACTTAAACAGGTCAGCAAATATATAACAATTGTTTCATGTTATAAAACCTTATTTTTATTATACATAACAAGATTGGGATACAAAGATGTGAGCACTCTAAAGGAAATGTTCGTACATTGTATAATTGAATGTGCAAAAATAAGCATGCGGATATGCTTGTTGTATTGTGTGCATTTGCTTGATTTGTACTTCTGTGAATCGCCAGACATATTAATACATTTTATATAAGGTGTTTCTCATTGATTAGGGCTTGCTTGTTTCCGACATTGTCTATACCATATAAACTACATTTTTCATGTTCCTTTTAATTCTCGGTTCTGTTTTAAAGTTCCAATTCTAATCTATTTAGTTGTATGTTTAAATTCGTTACAAGTAGTGTAATAGCCATACTAACAAGGAATGAATCACCGAAATTGGCACAGTTGGCACAACTGTTTGGCTCATTGCCGCTAACGTAAAAGCAGTGATGATTAACTTAATACCATCGTCTAATTATAAGGTTTTAAGTTGAATTGGGGATATTTTAGGTATTTGCTAGTCTAGTAAAACACTTTGAACAACACTAAAACGTGCCCCAATACATGTCTCTATATTCGTATTTAAAATAGTATAAGTTCAATTTAAAACACTAATCTGCCTCGCTTTGTTTGATACTAATTCTAATACACCCCCAACTCGTTTAACATAACAGAGATAGGGAAACCAGGGCGAAGGGCAGGTCTTTGTTGACGTCTGCTTCTATTAAAACCGCCAGTGAAAGTGAAACCGCCACCTTCAAATTTCTAGCTGAGATTGAGTATCAGGCACCTATTATGCTATTTCTATATTTGTTTTAATAAAATAGTTTATTCAATGGATCCATCCTGGAATATCTGACATTAATTCCGTCTTATAATAAAGAACCCCCATCTTTTTCATGCGTAAAAAGTTAAGGATATATTTTTTTTTAGTTTCTATTGAGCACATATTTTTGTTGACGCTCTGGATAAAGACACTTGGGAAATAAAAAAGAAATCAATGTTTTTATCCGGAATTCTTCCAGAGTTAATCGGTATCGTCTATTTATATGGGCACACTAGCCACGAAAATCCAGCATAAGGTTTACATAAAAAGTGGGCGTTCGGAACTTTCTAATTGTACCAACAATTTGAAAGTTTTGGCATCATTTAGAATTTGTAATTTGAAACTAAAAATTAGATTTATCAGGTACCCGCAATGCAAACAAACTTCCAACCTGTGCATGCACAAAAGTAGCCGCACTCATGTGTTACTTACTTGCCGGAATGGAAGAGCCATACATCAAACCACCATTTAAAGGGTGGGATAGCTGTTTTCTGTCAACAGACTTTTCAAAACCCGGCAATCGTGTGATGCGAGAGTTACGTTGTCATCAAATTGTCCGGCTATTGAGGAAATTCTCCGACATACTACAGACCATGTGACAGGTTGTCATTATACGAGGAGAGTTTGAAATCTGTCAGTCCCATTTTAAAGTTTTCATCTTATGAAGAGGGATTTAGTAGATTTACAATGAAATTTGAACAAATTAATGAGTAAAATGAGGAGGAATGCTTTAAATGTGTGTTGAAGGTAAAATAGGATTAATAAATATTTGAAACTTGGATTAAATCAGAAAGCCGAAATCCTTCCAAATAATTCATTTAAAAGCCGTAACTAGCCCAAAAGAGCGCAGTGAGTTGAGTCGTATGAGCGATTCAACGACACAGTATAATTGTACGTACTTTATCTGAGAAATACAGACTGTCGGTCGGGTAAGATGGACTCAAAAAGCCTTCCGATCTATTTTTAAGAGTAAACCACAGATAAAAAGGCCTGGAATGAGGGTAGTCCAACAATGCAGTTAACAGACACTGATCGTTGTTGTTGTTATCGGGAAATCGGGATTCTATCCTTCGTTTGTTTTTCATTCCATTTCTATATTCTTAACCTAGCTGGACCTGTTTATGTGTCTTATGTTTAATTTTAGTTGTTTTAGTTGTAGTAAGCTCGTGTAGATTGTTTTTTAAAACAAATTTCAAACAGACTACGGCGGCAAGTGGGCATTTACAGTGACATTGGCTGCCAAGATTCTGAAGATTCCTAAATTCCGATCACGACAGTAAAACGATACCGGTACCGGTTCATCCAAAAACTAAATATCTGATAAGGAAAATACAGAAACTGTAAAAATAGTGCTGGCAAATGGGTGACATAAACTGTTATATGGAAGGCGTACATGGCCACTTAAATGCATTTACATAAAGAATAACTTTAACGAGTAACACTTTAGTGAATAAAACAAAAACATAATTTCCCTGTGCCCGTGTGTTTTAGTGATCATAAATATGTATAACATAGATCCAAAATCATAAGATTCCTGTCAATTATATTGAACAAAATACTTTTTACATTATGAACAGTAAATCTGCAACACTTGTGTATTTTTTTTACAAATATGTGTATATCTACTATGAAATTTGTACATATACATGAATTTTAGTTCGTTTCTATGTAATGTAATACATTCCTGTTTATTGTAGGTTTGCATAGATGTTTTACAGTGTACGGTTTGTGGTCTGTACGAACCGAAATAACGTTCAAACAGTGAACGAGATATAAGTAACAGGGGCGAGTGGTTATTCGTGCTAGGCCTGTATTTGTTCAAAACGTTACATTAACAAGATACGATGCACTAAAAAGTAAATTCCCATAACTGTACAATTTTGGTTTAACTGAAAAAAATCGACCATTTGGCTAATCATACCTATTTAAGTGTTGATCGGAATGTATAGCCTAATTGTATCAATCCGACCATGTGCTGTCTTGACATTTTCATGATTAATTATAGTAATTGGTGGCAAACTCGAATCAATATCCCTTTTGCATCCAGTATACGACGGGGCTTAAGATAGACAGATGGGTAATATCCCACCGATCTCAGTCAGCATCTCAAACGTTACTACATCTCATTCGAAGCCCAATGACAATAAATACCAGCGTGCATAAACATATGCAGTGTCTTAACAGCAAAAGAAAACAAATCGTCAGGAACCAGACATAATTAAGACTTTCTACTGTGTACAAGTCTGACTATTGTCCCTTTATTTTAACAATATATTGAAATGTCGACAATGTTAGTTAAAACAGTCATTATGGCACATTCAACGTGCAATAGGATAAAAGCTATATCCAATGCTATAAGTGAATGATATCATCTCATCATTGGAATCTTGTTTCAAACTTGATTTGTTACACTATGGGAATTAAAGGAATTCAGACTTCACATAGTAACAGATTTTCTATCATTTAAAGTGGCATGAGCTGCCAAAATTCACACTTTTTTCATAATTTCCGATCGTCACGAGAGTAAGAGGCTTTGAAGGCCATCGAAAAACTAAATGATTGGCGTTGGAATGAGGAAAATTCATACAGTATGTGACCTATACGAACCGAAAACGTGTTCGAAAAGTAAACAAAATTTAAATAACCGGGACGACCATTCATTCATTCTAAGCCAAAGTTAGTTAAAAACACACTTTATCGTTCATTCTCGAGAATAGAACACTAAAAAGCTTATGAATGATACGTCTTGAGAAAAATAGACAATAATTTCAACATTCTGTTTTAACGCCAAAATGTCAACATTTTGGCCGCTCATGCCGCTTTAAGTGTGATATTTGGTGGTTCGTCAGGAACACGTTTCGAGAAAGAAAAAATAAACAATGGTAAGTTTGGGGAGTTTCTGCTAACAAGCTAATACATACAATTGACCTTGTTAACGACCCTGTGTTCTAGCTGACAGCCTTGGAGTTAGTATGCATTATTTACATGTATCACCTCACGGCTCCTTACAACGACACTTGAACTAAAGAACTTGAGCTCTCTCGAAACACAATGCAATTACTATTTCAAGTCAGGTCAACTATCGCTGTCAACTGAATATACGTTTAACCACAATTGACCGAAGTAATATTATTCTCTAGGGAAATCGTGTTAAGAGCGCTATTGGAAAATGCTTTGTGAATGTAAACAATATCCGATACCAATTAATGAAACTGGGGTAACAAGCCATAACGTCTTTGTCTTAACATGTCCATGTGTCATAACTGAACTCGAAATGATTTACTATGGTATTTTGTGTCATAACAGCTATGACATCATATATATTTTTTTCTATTTAACCGGGATTCTATTCTGTACATTTATCCAACCTATATAATACGATGCACAACGATTCCAAATAATCTAGTATATGTTTCAACACAAATGGAAGTGGACCAATTCCATCATTGGATTTCCCATCCGGGTCATTCAAGTTCATCAACAGCGTCTGCTGATTCTGCCAAAACCGAATTACTTAGCTGGGGCAAATTAGAACAACTACCGACAAATCGAAACTTCCTAATCAAACGTTAACTTTGGCATAACCCAAATCATCATTACTGTATGTACACTGTACATTGAACACAGCCTGCCAAGCACTTGTACCATCTGCCAGAGTTTTTCATTGAGTTTTAATGAAGCAATGCGTTCAGTTGACAATGATATACTGTGCACTCAATAAACTCAATAAACTGTCCATCGACGCTCATTGCGAATTCCTCTTATGGTACAAGATAGTTTTACAATACAACTTTTAGAAAATTAAGCAATTAAACCAGCTCTCTGTTCTGATTGATTTGCATAAAGTGTCATTAAGCCTCTGTTTCTGTTCCTTGCAATGCTAAAATGTTGCTATTCAAAATAAGAGCAAAATGAAATATAATATACCTATTTGGTTTCTTAAAACCCTGTTTACTCCGTATGACTGGGGTTCCATAGCCACATTGAACCGATAAAAAGATTCACAAACACTGCATTAGGATTAACTGTTTTAGTTAGTTTTATGTTTCTGGTAAAGAGGGGTTTAGTTTTTATACACAAACTTTAACTGGACCAGGGTAGGTTATTCGGCCGGTATAAAAAGTTTCCAAATTGATGACGACCGACAAAATATATCCATTCAATTCCAATACAAGAACTGGTTATGACTTTTAATATTAAAGTGACATGCACAGGTAAACGTGTTTACAATGTACGTCTTCAATAAAAACTGTTTTACAAATGTTGGTCGTTGTTAAAGTGGCATGAGCTGCCGAAATTCACACTTTTTTCATAATTTCGGATTGTCACGACAGTTGTCACGGCGTTTCCAGAGGCCATCAAAAAACTAAATGATTGGCGTTGGAATGAGGAAAATCCATACAGTATGTGGCCTGTACGAACCGAAAAAGTGTTCGAAAAGTAAACAAAATTTAGATAACCGGGACGACCATTCATTCATTCTAAGCCAAAGTTAGTTAAAAACAATACTTTATCGTAAATTTTCAAGACTAGAAGCACTAAAACGCTTCTGAATTATACCTCTTGAGAAAAATAGCCAATAATTTCAACAATCTGTTTTAACGTTAAAATATCAACATTTTGGCAGCTCATGCCACTTTAAGACAGTTATATATTATAAACTTTCACACATTAAATATAAAAAAGTGCCCACGTATGTCGAGTGGGTATTGTAGGCTCATTTATTATTTGTTTGATTCAATTGTGAATAATTTAGTTTTCCGATAAACTTCCAACGCTCTATCGGTCATCATTTATGAAAAGTCTAGAATTGTTCAGTTCATTTTATTAAGATTTATTGTAGAATAACCGATAACTGCCAAACGGAATATCACAACTGTTATGTGGATAAGAAACAAAAACCCCGACTCTGATATACTGATGAGTTTTTAGCAAGTAAATTGAAAAAGAAGGTCATAAAATATTCAATTATGTGGCAGCATCTAAATAAAAGATTAAAAAAGTTAATGATTAAAAAACTGTCCCTCAGCAGTTAACTAGATTTCAAATTTCTAAAGCTGAAGCCATTTCGAAGAAGAACGTTATAAATGCGATGTGTTTTACGGGAGGAGAGCAAAAAGAGTAGATTGACAAGAGTGGTCACTTCGTCCGCGCCATATTGAATTTGAACTGACACGATTCGATTATTAGGAACCTCCTTTCTGTAGGGGGCGCCCTACAGTCGAATCGTGTACAGTCGGAACACACTTCCGCTAGGGGGCCAGAAGAACATGCCGGTAATGCTGAGTGGACGAAGTGACCACTCTTGTCAATCTACTCTCTTTGAGGAGAGTGCAGATATACTCATGGATATCTCGTTTACAAGTAATGACAACTCTGAGGCTATCTATAAGAGTTGGAGTTAACACGGACTTTTTCACTCAGTCCAAGGATACGCAGATATCCCTAAATAATTCATACAAGTTTATTTAAACTACGATTTGTATTTGACGGAAAATGAGCTGCAAAACTTACTATGATAATCCTGATGAAAAGAAAATGTGAGAGTCTGAAGAAGCTTAAACAAGTAAAGGGTTGACATAAAATTGGCATGAGCTGCCAAATTCACACTTTTAATAATTTCTGATCGTCACAACAATAAGAGGCTTTGAAGGCCATCGAAAAACTAAATGATTGGCGTTGGAATGAGGAAAATCCATACAGTATGTGGCCTATACGAACCGGAATAGTGTTCGAAAAGTAAACAAAATTTAAATAACCGGGACGACCATTCATTCATTCTAAGCCAAAGTTAGTTTCGTATTTTTTCGTACATTCTCGAGACTAGAACCACTAAAAATCTTCTGAATTATACGTCTTGAGAAAAATAGCCAATAATTTCAACATTCTGTTTTAACGTAAACATATCAACATTTTGGCAGCTCATGCCACTTTAAAATAAGAAAAAATCTAGGTAATGTCAATAGCCCGCGACATGCGTACAAACTTGTAATAACACCGAATAGTATTTGTATCGTTTGAAAATCATTTCATGACACCGTCCTCGTATATGGGAGAGTTTTCGTTAGTGGGATTCGTTTTCTTTGGAAAACGGGCAACGATTTCTTCTTTTCAATTGTATTGTATCTGCACAAATTGTCATTTTTGCCATATGTTCTGCTTCAACTGCCTATGAATGTTTATATTGACATATTTTGTTATATATATATTTATACATGTGTAATAACTACTCCAAGGAAAACATCATATTACTAACACGTGACCGCCCATAATCCAGAGCCGTATTGGTCGCCTTGGAAGTGTCATTTGCCTTTCCCAAGTGCTTCTATACGTTTTGTATTGTAATCGGACATCATCGGACGAACGTTCGTTCACTTTCAGAGAATAATACCCTAGCCAATTGAAGCCAACTCTAGAAATGAATGAACACAAACATGTACCCCATGACCGACCCTCTGAGGAACATGTATGTGTAATAAAAATGTCGCTATACACGACAGCATCCATTACTGAATATAATGTTCTCGTTCTGGTTGGGGTGAGTGTCCGAAGAAAGGCCACAGGCTTTTACTCTGCGCAATAACCTCACATTACCGGCATCTGAGCAGTCTGAAAAACATGCAATATTTTCTTCTGCCACATCCAATGGGTAGTATTTTGTCATCATTGACATTCTTTTTCTGTGACACGTGACTTGTAATATGTCTGCTGTTGCGATTGTTTTTGTGTAGTATTAGTTAGTTAGTGTTAGTTATGTTGTCACTTTTACTGTTTGTTTAAATATGTGAGGATTGTCATGTGTTCTGCTTGAAAAATACCGATAACGTTGCGTGTTAAAACAAATACCGGGTGTGAAGGTGTCATTAATTTCATAGTCTTTTTGTAATATGTGTATTATGTACACTTTTTTAATCGAAGATCTTTTAAAGTGGCATGAGCTGCATGAAACGGTGCCTACCAAAATCAAATATTTCTATTTCTTGCCACGTGTCACATGGAACTTGGTGGAAACGCAGCCTAGGCTGTGTCACGTGTCACGTATCACATGTCATGTGTCATGCATGACACGTGATACGTGACATTAGGAATTTCCACTGGATTCACATCGAACATGTCACATGTCATTCGTCCTGTGTTCGCCATTGGTGACGGTTCAGGCTCATCTGACGAGGAAATTATTGTTCTATGTCTGCTGTACCGGCGAGCTAGGAAGAGAAACTGCAGCAAGCGCTCAATATGGTGCAGGGACTATTACTTATTGCGTTCAGAAATGGGCGAATTTGCCAGAACGTTTCGCTATCTCATGGACAATCATCAATCTTCTCCCACACCTGTTTTCTTTGGTCTTTGTTTTTATAGTCTTTTTTCTGGGGCCCCAGAGAAGTGGGGTCTTCTGCACAAGGCATATCAGGTTGTGCTTACAGTCATTCATGTTTTAGGACAAGCGTAAATAGAGAATTTTAGACGATCAAAACACAGGCTCTTTTTTACATTCGATACGAACACGTGCAGTTACCAAAAGGGAAAGTAAAAGCTGTGGAAACCCAGGGAAAATCCCAGATCGGACAGACGTGACACATGACACGGGTTAAAAGAATGAACATGTTCATTTTCCAAAAACGTGTCATTTCGCGCGTGAAACGTGACATTGATGAAAACGGTTCCTACCAAAATAAAATTTCGATTTATTGCCACGTGTTACGTGGAACACATGATACGTGGAACTTGGTGGAAACGCAGCCTCGAGACGCTCACGTGTAGCCTGTGAACTTAACTGCACTGTTTGTGCGAACCATGACATAAATCACTACCTGTTTTTTTATTTATGATCACTAAAACACACGGGCACAGGGAAAATCTTCTTGTCTAAAATAACCATGGAGACAAGTGTCTAATTGTGTTAAAAAGAGGTATATCATTTAGACCTTTACACCCCAAAAATTGTTGTAACAAACCAAACCTATGATATTTCATTAGGTTGACGACTGACAAGAGCTTAGCCTTGGTCAGTAAAATTTCGGGATTCCTTTTGTAACACATTGACAATGGTTACGCATCTTAACTATGACAAGAACATCGGTGGACTGAGATTGAACCCCATAAATTTTGCTTTCTCCAAAAACAAGGTTATATCTTATAACCTTTTTCTAGCAAACAACAAGGTTATAAACTACATCTCATAACCTACAGCCAGCACAAAAAACAAGGTTATAAACTCCATCTCCTAACCTTTTTCTGGCAAACAACAAGGTTAAAAACTACATCTCATAACCTACAACCAGCACAAAAAAACAAGGTTATAAACTCATAACCTTTTTCTAGCAAACAAGGCTATGAACTCCATCTCATATCCTACAACCAGCACAAAAAACAAGGTTATATCTCATAACCTTTTTCTAGCAAACAACAAGGTTATAAACTACATCTCATAACCTACAACCAGCACAAAAAACAAGGTTATAAACTCCATCTCATAACCTTTTTCTAGCAAACAAGGCTATGATTTCCATCTCATATCCTACAACCAGCACAAAAAACAAGGTTATATCTCATAACCTTTTTCTAGCAAACAACAAGGTTATAAACTACATTTCATAACCTACAGCCAGCACAAAAAACAAGGTTATAAACTCCATCTCATTACCTATGGTTAACAAACAGCACGGTTATGACAAAACAGCACAGTTAATACAAACAACACAGTTATAAACTAGGACAGTTACAACAAACAATATGGTTACAAGCTCCATCCCATAGCCTACAATTAGACATAACAAACAACATGGTTATAAACCACATCCCATAACCTACAATTACCAAACAAGGTTATAAACATCATCTCACAACCTACAATTAACAATCAAGAAGGTCACAAACTCCATCCCACAACCTACAATAAACAAACAACACAGACACAGACTCCATCTCACAACCTACAACCAACAAACAACACGGCTACAAACTCCATCCCACAACCTACAATCAAGAGGACAAAAACTATCCATCTCATAACAATTAACAATCAACAAGGTTATAAACTCCATCTCACAACCTACAGTTAAGACAAAAAACAATAAACACATATAAAAGAAAGTAAAATATATACAACGTTTTACAGTAAGTAAAGGATACATAGCATAAAACGGAACTGCACACAGTTGACTAGAAGCCTGTCGGGATAAATTTCCTTCATCAGCAGCCAAAGAAACAAGTCTAAAGGTATGTTGAATTTCTTGAGTTTATATAGGAAAAAGACAGGAAATAAAAAGGGCTTGGGTAATTAAAGAGTAGCTTTTTGTAAACAAGGGAAGATTAAGCTATCAAACGGACATATGGTTAGAGAGAGCTGGGGTATTAATATCCTGTGGTTTTGGAATAAAGGAGCTTAAATCAAAAGGAAATTACAATAACTAAAGAGTAACAATATAAGGTAATCTAGGGTAGAAACACATAGCCTATTCTATATTGAATGAGATAAAACTGTTCAAATTTCAAAAGACAGAATTCAAATGAAAGAAATAATTTTATACGAAAACTAGTCAGATGTTTAAAGATAAACGGTAATAGTAGATTATATAAGTAAAATGTGGATCAAGAAAGTTCAACAATGCTGCAGACTGTTTGTTTATTCTTTTTCCAGATAAACCTAGGTTGAAAGGCAGATGGTTATTTTGAACATGACCATGAATAAAGTGTCTCACGACCACAACGTGTCTCACGACTGTCCGCTGATTTTATATTTAGAAATACGTGTTATGATTTTCGCTAAAATATCTAATGTGCTAGTACTATTTCACTGCTGTTTCATGTATTGTACAAGTCATATCTCTCATTTGAAACGCATGTTATGAGTTTAAAATGCACACCACGAGTTTAAAGCTTAGTTGTGTCTGTATACATGGCTTTTATAAACATTTTTAAAGTGGCATGAGCTGCCAAAATGTTGATATTTTGACGTTAAAACAGAATGTTGAAATTATTATCTATTTTTCTCAAGACATATAATTCAGAAGCTTTTTAGTGCTTCTAGTCTCGAAAATGTCCGATAAAGTATTGTTTTGAACTAACTTTGACTTAGAATGAATGTAATCGTCAATTTCAATTTACTGGGTTTTTTGAATAGCTATTGAAACTTTTATTAATATTTTGATTTGCCTGGGAATAATCTGTATTTTCTATATGTTTATGTGCTTTGGGTGAGATGGGTGCAGTTTGGAGAGCTCATTTGATACTACCTTGTTGGAGTCTTGGGGTGACTAACCCTGGTACTAAAATCTTAAACTGTCACATTTTGGAATTAATGGCATTCCTTCTTAGAGCTGTCCAGGATGTAAACTCTCACTTAATGTATAAGGAATGGCTAATTTGACCATGTCCGTTTACTGGCTACTGTCCATTGGTCAGAAACCTAGGTGGGGTCGGGATACGTCAAAGCTAGGGTGTGTAAGGACAACGGTCAGGGAAGATAAAAGGGGTTAGGGTCAACTTTTGTTTAGTACTAAATTGGGAGCTGTAGCTTAGGAGATGTAATATAGGAAGTGGAAGTGGAATTAAGGAAGGCCGATGGCCAAGCTTTTTGGAAGAACTAAGTAGACCCAGGGATCGCCAAAATATTGTAAGTAGGTTCTTATACTATTTGTTTATGATTTCCGTTTACTTATTGAGGTGCTAGTTATTTACTTCATGAAGCTTAATATTTCAACATATATATAAACATAAATTAGCGTAGGGATTCTCCTTTTATGGCTTTTCTCGGCTTGCCTAAAGGGGTAATGTAGCTAGATAATCTATTTGTTAATCAATTCCTTTATCCTAGAATAGTGATTTATTTTAGTAGATTAGTGCGGTTTATTAGGTAGCTTTACATTAGTGTTTTTCTTTCCTATTGTAGCTTGAACCGCACGCATTAGCATTACAACTGTAGTTCCATTGGAATTTGGGTGAAGTTAGTTTCACATTGGGGAACCGGAGACTTTTGTGTGTGTGTACAAGAATAAATATATCTTAGAAACGATTTCTGGAGTTGCGTCTACTTACAAAAAGGTTCAAGAATATTGGATATTGGATAAGAAAGAATTAAGACAAAGAATGGAGAACACAACATTAGACAATGAGGGTGTGGCTGCCGAACAAAAAAGACTGTTAGTTCAAGAAAGGGGCGGCTTAAAATCTGTTTTAACAAGAAAACAAAAGGAAGTTAAAGACATAATGGAAAGTGGACTTGAAAATAGAGAATTAATGGACAGTAAAATGAAAGACTTTGAAGAAACGTATGATAAATTGTATGATAAACACGAACAATACATAGCCCTACTTGAAAGTGAGTCGGATGAGCATATTAAAGCATTAGAATATTTCGAGACTGTTAAAAATGAGTTTGAAGAAACAAAATGTGACATTATCAAATGGTGTAGTGAAAGAGAAACTAAATCTACTGTAGATAGTATTAAACCGGATGACTCTGTTAGCCAATCAGGGTCAAGAAAAACTTCAGCTTCATCCATAGAAAGTTCAAAGGTTAGACTGCAAGCGAAAAAGGCTGCCTTACTAGCGAGAGCTAAGGGACTAAAAAAACAACAAGCTTTAAAACTAAAACAAATGGAATTGCAACAAATGGAACAAAAACTAAAATTAGAAGATGATATAGCAGCTATTACAGCCGAAGAACAAATTTATGAAGAATTTGCTAGAAATTCAAGTGTGTCCAATTCAGGCGCAATTGATAACAGAGCCGATAAAACCTCAGAAAACACACAACCAAATAGGTCTACTGACACTCATCAATCTAAATTAAATCCAGATGCTGAAGTTTGGTCTGATGATAATAGTGCCGCATATAGGTTAACAAATACTAATCTTCAGGAAACCAACTCTCCAAGGCAATTCAATTACACAATGCATGACAAAAATCTGCTTCAATCATTTCAGCATCAACAATCACTTATCAATGACATGCAAACAAAACTTGACCAACTTTGCACTGCACACGGTTACACAAACAATAACCCACAGACAAATGCACACATCAGACAAGACTACACAAGCACACCATACACTCGTGACACTGGGTATTCTAGGAATTTAGATACAAACAATTGTAATACTGGTACAACAAATAGTTCTGAGACCATGTTAAAACTGCAGCAACAAATGATAGATGCGTTGCAGCTGCCAAAGTCAGAGATGATTGTATTTGACGGCGACCCTCTCCGTTATTACATGTTTATCAGGGCATTTGATAATGCTGTAGGCAATACTTCTGTACCTGATAGTGTCAAATTGAACAGACTGTTGCAATATTGCAGGGGGGATGCGTTGCAGGTTATTGAGTGCTGCTCTGTAATGGATGTTGATAGGGCTTATAGTATGGCAAGGAGATTACTAGCCGAGCGATTTGGTAATCAATATACCATTTCACAAGCTTGGACTAAAAGGGTGACTGAATCACCTGTGTTGAAACCCTCCGACAAGGTGGGGCTTAGAAAATTTGCTGATGACGTTAGGAGTTGCGTTATCACTTTGGAGGCTATGGGGCGCTTGAATGAGGTAGATAACCAGATCAAAATGGTTAAGATTGTTGACAACTTGCCCTATTACTTGCAAACTCGGTGGCGCGGTGAAGCCGTTAGGATGTTGAAAACACAAGGGGTGTATCCTAACATTATTGATCTTATGGAATTTATACAGCATTCAGCGGATGAAGCAAATGATCCAGTTTTTGGCACTGACTCTAAAGACAAATCAACTGATTTGAAGTATAACTTTCAGGGAAGGCAAAGCTATTCAAAACCAAAGGGCGCTAGTTTCAGTATTCAAACAGAAATGAACGAAAGTGGGAAGAACAGATATCCTACTAGTTTTCCATGTTACCTCTGTTCAGACAGCCATCCTCTCTATAGATGTGAACAATTCAGAGAGTGGAAACCAGAAAAAAGAATTGATTTTGTAAGGGACAAAAACTTGTGCTTTAATTGTTTTTCTCCAAAGCATGTTTCAGAGAATTGTCCTAAACCATATCGGTGTTCTGTTTATGGATGTGCTGAGAAACATTCTAGACTTTTACATTTTGTGGTAGGCCCTAAGGCTACCACTCCTGAGCATAAAGAATGGCCTACTTTCAAGGGTCAAAATGGACATGCCCAACTTTGTAACTCAGCAAATGGGATGATTGGGGCCGGTGGTACTAAGGTTGCATTGCCAATCGTACCTGTGAAAGTCAGGGCTAAAAGGGGACAACCATTTGTCATGGCATACGCTTTGCTAGATAGCGGAAGTACTAACAGATTTTGCTCCACCGAGCTACTTGATCAGCTTGGGGCAACTGGGGTGAAAACTAAACTTTCACTCACAACATTAGAAAAAACAAACAGTGCATTAAATGTATTAATGACATCCCTTGAAGTATCTGATAGAAATGAAAGAAACATAATACAAATTCCACATGTGTTTTCTTCCACACATCTACCCGAAATGAAGGATAGTATTATAAAACAACATGACATAGAGCAATGGGCTCATTTGCAAGATATTGAAATAACAACACCAGCAGATGCTAAGGTTTCATTGCTAATTGGTCAGGATGTACCAGAGGATTTGGTTCCGTACGATTTGAAAAGAGGCAAAGTTAATGAGCCATATGCAACAAGAACAATGTTTGGATGGACTTTTAATGGACCCATAAAGAATGCAAGTATACCTTCTGTAGCCATAACAAATTTTATACAAACTGATGCACATCTAGAAATGCAAGTTGAACGTTTTTGGAAGCTATCTGCTTGTGAGCCTTCAGCAGATATTACAACTCAAATGTCAGCAAATGATAAACATGTTATCAACTTATGGGACAAAACTACTCAGTTTGTTAATGGACATTGTGTAGCTCAGATTCCCTTTAGAGAATCTCCTCCAAATTTATCCAACAACTACTCCGTAGCAGAAAGTCGCCTCGAGTCTCTTGGGAGAAGGCTTTCTAAAGACAAAAAACTGTTTAGTAAATACCAAGATGAAATAAACATGTTAGTGGATAATGGATATGCAGAGCTGGTGAAAGACAATGCAGTTGGTGTTGATGGTAAAGTGTGGTATCTTCCTCACCATGCTGTTGTTACAGATAAAAAATCAGACAAACTAAGGCTTGTGTTCGATTGTGCTGCTAAATACGCAGGTACATCATTGAATCAGGAGGTTCTACGGGGGCCGGACCTTGTGAACAAACTAGCGGGAGTTTTATTCCGTTTTAGAGAAAACAATATTGCCATTATGGGAGATATTCAGGCAATGTTTCATCAGATAAAGGTATTTAATAAAGAAGTCTTTGTTCGTAGACGGCCATTCGTCAGCCCCAATACATGTCTCTATATTCGTATGTAAAATAGAATAAGTTAAATTTAAAACACTCATCGACCTCGCTTTGCTTGATACTAATTATCATACACCTCCAACTCGTTTAACATTACCGAGATCGAGAAACCAGGGAGGGTGGGGGGTCTTTGTTTGTTGACGTCTGCTTCTATTAAAACAAATACTTCACTCACAATAAATAACATGGAAGTTAATCGTTTGAGCATATGTTCGTGGAATCATGACAGTAACCGGCCACAGGAGTGCGGCCATTAGGAATTAAGGCCAAGCTCCTGTCAGTCGTCAACCTAATGAAATATCAAAGGTTTAGTTTATTGCAACAATTTATGATGGGGTACAAAGGTCTAAATGATATACCTCTTTTTAACACAATTAGAAACTTGTCTCCGTGATATTTTAGACAAGAAGTGCCGGTGTGATTTAGTATTCTTAAATATATATAAAAAAAATTAGATGACTGGAACAAATTGCGTTCACAAAAACTCTGGACGGACGGACAGACACGCGGAGTCCACCTGTCACTTTCGTGCCGGGGGATAAAACATTAACAGAAATGTGTGTTATACTAAAAATAGTCCACCGTGTAATTATTTTTGTCACCAATGAACACACGAGCAAAGTCTTGCATACAAATTATCTTTATTTGGAGGAATGTATTTGTATTGTAAAATTTCCGTCTTTATGTTAAATTTTTTCAACCTTCTTCTGCGATTCTGAAGGAATAAAATTTAAACACAAAATAATGACATAATTCGAGTTTTTTCAAGTTACTAGACGAAAATTCTGCTTCCACACAGGCATTTTCTTAAACTCTAGTTTTTAAAAGAAGAATATTTACCGAAGTTGTTTTTTTTAACGCAAACACATAATATATTTGATATTTTACGAAATTAGTGTTTAAGTAAAACATTGTTTCTCGGGGTTCTAAGCCTCGTATTTAGATTCTACTTTTTTTGGCAAATGATTACATGTGAGTGTTTAAATTGTTGCCGTTGCCAAGGACTCAAGGCGCTCGTATCTACTCAAGCACGTTTAAGCTGAGTTAAGAGCACAGATACATTGTGTTGTATGCCATGCTACTTTTTTAAGCATGGAATTCAGATGACAGATCGCATTGTGATCGGAGAAATTTCCTGCGAATACAATCGACTGCATTCTATTCATCAGTGGAGTTTAATCTAGAATTAAAATGGGGAAAAAGTGAAACCGCCACCTTCAAATTTCTAGCTGAGATTGAGTATCAGGCACCTATTATGCTATTTCTATATTTGTTTTAATAAAATAGTTTATTCAATGGATCCATCCTGGAATATCTGACATTAATTCCGTCTTATAATAAAGAACCCGTATCTTTTTCATGCGTAAAAAGTTAAGGATATATTTTTTATAGTTTCTATTGAGCACATATTTTTGTTGACGCTCTGGATAAAGACACTTGGGAAATAAAAAAGAATTCAATGTTTTTATCCGAAATTCTTCCAGAGTTAATCGGTATCGTCTATGTATATGGGCACACTAGCCACGAAAATCCAGCATAAGGTTTACATAAAAAGTGGGCGTTCGGAACTTTCTAATTGTACCAACAATTTGAAAGTTTTGGCATCATTTAGAATTTGTAATTTAAAATTTAAAATTAGATTTATCAGGTACCCGCAATGTAAACAACCTTCGAACCTGTGCATGCACACAAGTAGCCGCACTCATGTGTTACTTACTTGCCGGAATGGAAGAGCCATACATCAAACCACCATTTAAAGAGTGGGATAGCTATTTTCTGTCAACAGACTTTTCAAAACCCCGCAATCGTGTGATGCGAGAGTTACGTTGTCATCAAATTGTCCAGCTATTGAGGGAATTCTCGAACATACTGCGGGCCATGTAAGAGGTTGTCATTATACGAGGAGAGTTTGAAATCTGTCAGGCCCATTTGAAAGTTTTCATCTTATGAAAAGGGATTGGGTAGATTTACAATGAAATTTGAACAAATTAATGAGTAAAATGAGGAGGAATGCTTTAAATGTGTGTTGAAGGTAAAATAGGATTAATAAATATTTGAAACTTGGATTAAATCAGAAAGCCGAAATCCTTCCAAATAATTCATTTAAAAGCCGTAACTAGCCCAAAAGAGCCCAGCGAGTTGAGTCGTATGAGCGATCTAACGACACAGTATAATTGTACGTACTTTATCTGAGAAATACAGACTGTCAATCGGGTAAGATGGACAAAAAGCCCTGGAATGAGGGTACAATTCAGTTAACAGACACTGATCGTTGTTGTTGTAATCGGGAAATCGGGATTCGATTCTTCGTTTGTTTTTCATCCCATTTCTATATTCTTAACCTAGCTGGACATGTTTATGTGTCTTATGTTTAATTTTGGTTGTTTTAGTTGTAGTAAGCTCGTGTAGATTGTTTTTTAAAACAAATTTCAAACAGACTACGGCGGCAAGTGGGCATTTACAGTGACATTGGCTGCCAAGATTCTGAAGATTCCTAAATTCCGATCACGACAGTAAAACGATACCGGTACCGGTTCATCCAAAAACTAAATATCTGATAAGGAAAATACAGAAACTGTAAAAATAGTGCTGGCAAATGGGTGACATAAACTGTTATATGGAAGGCGTACATGGCCACTTAAATGCATTTACATAAAGAATAACTTTAACGAGTAACACTTTAGTGAATAAAACAAAAACATAATTTCCCTGTGCCCGTGTGTTTTAGTGATCATAAATATGTATAACATAGATCAAAAATCATAAGATTTCTGTCAATTATATTGAACAAAATACTTTTTACATTATGAACAGTAAATCTGCAACACTTGTGTATTTTTTTTTACAAATATGTGTATATCTACTATGAAATTTGTACATATACATGAATTTTAGTTCTTTTCTATGTAATGTGATACATTCCTGTTTATTGTAGGTTTGCACATATGTTTTACAGTGTACGGTTTGTGGTCTGTACGAACCGAAATAGCGTTCAAACAGTGAACGAGATATAAGTAACAGGGGCGAGTGGTTATTCGTGCTAGGCCTGTATATGTTCAAAACGTTACATTAACAAGATACGAAGTACTTAACAGTATATAATTTATATTTCTTGAGCAAAATACGGCATTTAAGTGCTAGGGCTCGTTTCACAAAGCAGTCGCATCGCAAACGAAGCGTGGTTGCCAATGGATACCATGTTGAAGAGATACGACGTCATGGCAACTGCGATTGTTCGCACTGTGCGACGGCTTCATGAAACGGCCCCCTGATCCGCATTTATGGCCCGATTCTCTCAATCAGATGAAATGTTATTTAAAAGTTTTCATGATTAATTAGAGTAATTGATGCCAAACTTGAATCAATATCCCTTTTCCATCCAGTATACGACGGGACTTAAGATAGACAGATGGGGAATATCCCACCGATCTCAGTCAGCATCTCAAACCTTACTACATCTCATTCGAAGCCCAATGACAATAAATACCAGCGTGCATAAACATATGCAGTGTCTTAACAGCAAAAGAAAACAAATCGTCAGGTACCAGACATAATTAAGACTTTCTACTGTGTACAAGTCTGACTATTGTCCCTTTATTTTAACAATATATTGAAATGTCGACAATGTTAGTTAAAACAGTCATTATGGCACATTCAACGTGCTATAGGATAAAAGCTATATCCAATGCTATAAGTGAATGATATCATCTCATCATTGGAATCTTGTTTCAAACTTGATTTGTTACACTATGTGAATTAAAGGAATTCAGACTTCACATAGTAACAGATTTTTTATCATTCAAAGTGGCATGAGCTGCCAAAATTCACACTTTTTTCATAATTTCTGATCGTCACGAGAGTAAGAGGCTTTGAAAGCCATCGAAAAACTAAATAATTGGCATTGGAATGAGAAAAATCCATACAGTATGTGGCCTGTACGAACCGAAAACGTGTTCCAAAAGTAAACAAAATTTAAATAACCGGGACGACCATTCATTCATTCTAAGCCAAAGTTAGTTCAAAACAACGCTTTATCTTACATTCTCGAGAATAGAAGCACCAAAAAGCTTCTGAATTATACGTCTAGACAAATCTAGCGAATATTTTCAACATTCTGTTTTAACGCCAAAATGTCAACATTTTGGCCGCTCATGCCGCTTTAAGTGTGATATTTGGTGGTTCGTCCGGAACACGTTTCGAGAAAGAAAAAATAAACAAGGGTAAGTTTGGGGGGAGTTTCTGCTAATAAGCTAATACATACAATTGACCTTGTTAATCACCCTGTGTTCTAGCTGACAGCCTTGGAGTTAGTATGCATTATTTACATGTATCACCTCACGGCTCCTTACAACGACACTTGAACTAAAGAACTTGAGCTCTCTCGAAACACAATGCAATTACTATTTCAAGTCAGGTCAACTATCGCTGTCAACTGAATATACGTTTAACCACAATTGACCGAAGTAATATTATTCTCTAGGGAAATCGTGTTAAGAGCGCTATTGGAACATGCTTTGTGAATGTAAACAATATCTGATACCAATTAATGAAACTGGGGTAACAAGCCAAAACGTCTTTGTCTTAACATTTCCATGTGTCATAACTGAACTCAAAATGATTAACTATGGTCCTCTGTGTCAAAACAGCTATGAGATCATATATGTTTTTCTATTTAACCGGGATTCTATTGGTACATTTATCCACCCTATATAATACGATGCACAACGATTCCAAATAATCTAGTATATGTTTCAACACAAATGGAAGTGGACCAAGTCCATCATTGGATTTCCCATCCGGGTCATTCAAGTTCATCAATAGCGTCTGCTTATTCTGCCAAAACCGAATTACTTAGCTGGGGCAAATTAGAACAACTACCGACAAATCGAAACTTCCTAATCAAACGTTAACTTTGGCATAACCCAAATCATCATTACTGTATGTACACTGTACATTGAACACAGCCTGCCAAGCACTTGTACCATCTGCCAGAGTTTTTCATTGAGTTTTAATGAAGCAATGCGTTCAGTTGACAATGATATACTGTGCACTCAATAAACTCAATAAACTGTCCATCGACGCTCATTGCAAATTCCTCTTATGGTACAAGAAAGTTTTACAATACAACTTTTAAAAAATTAAACAATTAAACCAGCTCTCCGTTCTGATTGATTTACATAAAGTGTCATAAAGCCTCTGTTTCTGTTCCACGCAATGCTAAAATGTTGCTATTCAAAATTAGAGCAAAATGAAATATAATATACCTATTTGGTTTCTTAAAACCCTGTTTACTCCGTATGACTGGGGTTCCATAGCCACATTGAACCGATAAAAAGATTCACAAACACTGCATTAGGATTAACTGTTTTGGTCAGTTTTATGTTTCTGTTAAAGAGGGATTTAGTTTTTATAAACAAACTTTAACTGGACCAGGGTAGGTAATAAAAGTTTCCAAATTGATGACGAGCTACAAAATATATCCATTCAATTCCAATACAAGTACTGGTTATGACATTTAATATTAAAGTGACATGCACAGGTAAACGTGTTTACAATGTACGTCTTCAATAAAAACTGTTTTACAAATGTTGGTCGTTGTTAAGACAGTTATATTTTATAAACTTTCACACATAAAATATAAAAAAGTTCCCAAGTATGCCGAGTGGGTATTGTAGGCTCATTTATTATTTATTTGATTCGATTGTGAATAATTCGGTTTTCCGATAAACTCCCAACGCTCTATCGGTCATCATTTATGAAAAGTCTAGAATTGTTCAGTTCATTTTATTAAGATTTATTATAGAATAACCAATAACGGCCAAATGGAATATCACAACTGTTATGTGGATAACAAACAAAAACCCAGACTCTTATATATTGATGAGTTTTTAGCAAGTAAATTGAAAAAAATCATAAAATATTCAATTATGCGTTCACTTTCAGAGAATACCATAGCCAATTGAAGCCAACTCTAGAAATGAATGAACACAAACATGTACCCCATGACCGGGCCCCCTGAAGAACATGTATGTGTAATAAAAATGTCGTTATACAGGGCAGCATCCATTACTGACTATAATGTTCTCGTTCTGGTTGGGGTGAGTGTCCGACGAAAGGCCACAGGCTTTTACTCTGTGTAATAACCTCATATTACCGGCATCTGATCCGTCTGAAAAACGTGCAATATTTTCTTCTGCCACATCCAATGGATAGTATTTTGTCATCATTGACATTTTTAATCTGTTACACGTGACTTGTAATATGTCTGCTGTTGCCATTGTTTTTGTGCAGTATTTGTTCTAATTAGCGTGTTAGCTATGTTGTCACTTTTACTGTTTGTGTAAATTTTTGTGAGGATTGTCATGTGGTCTGCTTGAAAAATACGGGTAACGATGCGTGTTACAACCAATACCGCGTGTGAAGGTGTCATTAATTCCATCGTATTTTTTGTAATATGTGTATTATGTAGAGTTTTTTAATCGAATATCTTTTAAGTACAATTGTGAAATTATGATGTCATTAAACGTAGAAAACTATTAAAAAAGTTTTGAAGCTATCCAAACGATTCTTAAATTTCTGTCAAACTATTCCAAATACACCAGAAAACGATGTGATCACAAACCAAATTTTTCTCCGCGAAAGGTAGAAGTCATTACTTCTAGGTGAGAATTGGCCATACGTTTTCACCGAAATGTAACAATGGCTGCTCGTGCGAGCTAGAAATGTTTAGCCAACGTCACCAAACTTTCGTTTTCTGTTGAAGTGAGGGCATGTAGGCAGTAACAGTGTCACAAAATGACCGCAATTTTTAATGACTTTTTATTTTTGCATCTTTCATTGGCTTTTCCTTAGCTAAAGTTTTATGAATTATCCTTGGGAAATTACAAAACAATAGCAGATGCGTGTCACAAATTCGATACTGGTGCTGCGTTTCCACCAAATTTCACGCGTCACGTATCACATGGCATGTGTCATGCACGACACGTGATACGTGACATTAGGGGTTTCCACTGGATTTCACATCGAACATGTCACATGTCATTCGTCCTGTGTTCGCCATGGGTGACGGTTCAGGCTCATCTGGCGAGGACATTATTGCTCTATGTCTGTTGTACCGGCGCCCCAGGAAGAGAATCTGCAGCAGGCGCTCAATATAGTGCAGGGACCATTACTTATTGCGTCCAGAAAGGGGCGAATTTACCAGAACGTTTCGCTGTCTCATGGACAATCATCAATCTTCTCCCACACCTGTTTTCTTTGGTCTTTGTTTTTATAGTCTTTATTTCTTTAGTCAGACGTGGGATCTTCTACACAAGGCATATCAGGTTGTACTTACAGTCATTCATGTTTTAGGACAAGCGTAAATAAAGAATTTTAGACGATCAAAACACAGGCTCTTTTTTACATTCGATACGAACACGTGGAGTTACCAAAAGGGAAAGTAAAAGCTGTGGAAACCCAGGGAAAATCCCAGATCTGACAGACGTGACACATGACACGGGTTAAAAGAATGAACATGTTCATTTTTCAAAAACGTGTCATTTCACGCGTGAAACGTGACATTGATGAAAACGGTTCCTACCAAAATAAAATTTCTATTTCTTGCCACGTGTCACGTGGAACACATGACACGTGGAACTTGGTGGAAACGCAGCCCTGAGACGCTCACGTGTAGCCTGTGAACTTGACTGCACGGTTTGTGCGAACCATGACATAAATCACTACCTGTTTTTTTATTATTTATGATCACTTAAGCACACGGGCACAGGGAAAATCTTCTTGTCTAATATAACCATGGAGACAAGTTTCTAATTGTGTTAAAAAGAGGTATATCATTTAGAACTTTACACCCCATAAATTGTTGTAACAAACCAAACCTATGATATTTCATTAGGTTGACGACTGACAAGAGCTTAGCCGTGGTCAGTAGAATTTCTGGATTCCTTTTGTAACACATTGACAATGGTTACGCATCTTAACTATGACAAGAACATCGGTGGACTGAGATTGAACCCCATAAATTTTGCTTTCTCCACCCCCTCCCCCCCCCCCGGGACAGACAAAACTATGTAACAAACAACGAACAAAACAACCATAAACTCCATCTCACAACCAGCAAACTACAAGGCTATGAACTCCATCTCATAACCTTTTTCTAGCAAACAACAAGGCTATGAACTCCATCTCATATCCTACAACCAGCACAAAAAACACGGTTATATCTTATAACCTTTTTCTAGCAAACAACAAGGTAATAAACTACATCTCATAACCAACAGCCAGCACAAAAAACAAGGTAATAAACTCCATCTAACCTTTTTCTAGCAAACAACAAGGCTATGAACTCCATCTCATATCCTACAACCAGCACAAAAAACAAGGTTATATCTTATAACCTTTTTCTAGCAAACAACAAGGTTATAAACTACATCGCATAACCTACAACCAGCACAAAAAACAAGGTCATAAACTCCATCTCCTAACCTTTTTCTAGCAAACAACAAGGTTATAAACTACATCTCATAACCTACAACCAGCACAAAAAAACAAGGTTATATCTCATAACCTTTTTCTAGCAAACAACAAGGTTATAAACTACATGTACATCTCATAACCCACAACCAGCAGAAAAAAACAAGGTTATAAACTCCATCTCACAACCTTTTTCTAGCAAACAAGGCTATGAACTCCATCTCATATCCTATAACCAGCACAAAAAACAAGGTTATATCTCATAACCTTTTTCTAGCAAACAACAAGGTTATAAACTACATCTCATAACCTACAACCAGCAAAAAAAACAAGGTTATAAACTCCATCTCATAACCTTTTTCTAGCAAACAAGGCTATGATTTACATCTCATATCCTACAACCAGCACAAAAAACAAGGTTATATCTCATAACCTTTTTCTAGCAAACAACAAGGTTATAAACTCCATCTTATTACCTACAACCTACAAATAACAAGGCATAAACCCCATCTCATAACCTATGGTTAACAAACAGCACGGTTATGACAAAACAGCACAGTTAATACAAACAACACGGTTATAAACTAGGACAGTTACAACAAACAATATGGTTACAAGCTCCATCCCACAGCCTACAATTAGTCATAACAAACAACATGGTTATAAACCACATCCCATAACCTAAAATTACCAAACAAGGTTATAAACATCATCTCACAACCTACAATTAACAATCAACAAGGTCACAAACTCCATCCTACAACCTACAATAAACAAACAACACAGACACAGACTCCATCTCACAACCTACAACCAACAAACAACACGGCTACAAACTCTATCCCACAGCCTACAATCAAGAGGACAAAAACTATCCATCTCATAACAATTAACAATCAACAAGGTTATAATCTCCATCTCACAACCTACAGTTAAGACAAAAAAACAATAAACACATATAAAAGAAAGTAAAATATATACAACGTTTTACAGTAAGTAAAGGATACATAGCATAAAACGGAACTGCACACGGTTGACTAGAAGCCTGTCGGGATACATTGCTATTATCAGTAGCCAAAGAAACAAGTCTAAAGATATGTTGAATTTCTTGAGTTTATATAGGAGAAAGACAGGAACTAAAAAGGGCTTGGGTAATTAAAGAGTAGTTTTTGTAAACAAGGGAAGATTAAGCTATCAAACGGACATATGGTTAGAGAGAGCTGGGGTATTAATATCCTGTGGTTTTGGAATAAAGGAGCTTAAATCAAAAGGAAATTACAATAACTAAAGAGTAACAATATAAGGTAATCTAGGGTAGAAACACATAGCCTATTCTATATTGAATGAGATAAAAGTGTTCAAATTTAAAAAGACAGAATTTAAATGAAAGAAATAATTTTATACGAAAACTAGTCAGATGTTTAAAGATAAACGGTAATAGTAGATTATATAAGTAAAATGTGGATCAAGAAAGTTCAACAATGCTGCAGACTGTTTGTTTATTCTTTTTCCAGATAAACCTAGGTTGAACGGCAGATGGTTATTTTGAACATGACCATGAATAAAGTGTCTCACGACTATTAAGTGTCTCACGACTGGCGTGTTATGATTTTCGCTAAAATATCTGCTGTGCTAGTACTATTTCACTGCTGTTTCATGTATTGTACAATTGCACAAGTCATACCTCTCATTTGAAACGCATGTTATGAGTTTAAAATGCACACCACGAGTTTAAAGCTTAGTTGTGTCTGTATACATGGCTTTTATTAACATTTTTAAAGTGGCATGAGCTGCCAAAATGTTGATATTTTGACGTTAAAACAGAATGTTGAAATTATTATCTATTTTTCTCAAGACATATAATTCAGAAGCTTTTTAGTGATTCTAGTCTCGAAAATGTCCGATAAAGTATTGTTTTGAACTAACTTTGACTTAGAATGAATGAACGGTCGTCCCGGTTATTTAAATTTTGTTAACATTTCGAACACTATTCCGGTTCGTATAGGCCATATATTGTATGGATTTTCCTCATTCCAACGCCAATCATTTAGTTTTTCGATGGCCTTCAAAGTCTCTTACTGTCGTGACGGTTAGAAATTATGAAAAAAGTGTGAACAAAATTTCGGCAGCTCATGCCACTTTAACAATCACTGTGTTTAAATCACCCATAATCAATGTGTATATCAAATAACTGCGGTACAACAATTGACAGAATTATTTAGTTGAAAAACAAAATGATCTATATATGTACTTATTTTACTGAATTAGTAAATAACCGACACTAATTGACCCGGAAAAAATTCCGGGCCAGGGTGAGAATCGAACTCACGAGAAAATTTCACTGGTATGTATCTGTATAGATCTAATGGTCACGGATTATAAATATCCACAAATGAAATCTTCAAAAACACACTGGTGAATCCACAGAAAGAAAGAAATCACTATATCACAAAAATAGTCGGTCGAACATCATTCAAATAAAAGCATCCACGAAGCCTTACTGAGTGTAGTCTGAAACTGACTGACGAAATACCAAGAAAACATCTTCAAATAGATTCTCAGAAATTCCAGAACACTCCGGCTAATATCATTAAATTTGCTTATCTATAGAGATTGAAAATATTCAAGGTTTGAGAAAGTTACTTGACTTCCGCAAGACAAAGTCTAATTGCAAACAACCGTCGGGGTGAGCCGGCGAACACACAATAGGCGAACAGACAATATAATTTGAGAAAGATATGTAAACACAAACGTATTACAAAAACAATCAAAATAGAGGTTAATAATCTTACTATACGTAATACTAATAACCCGTATAAGCTGGAAAAGTGGGCTTATAACGTGCAAAATGCAAATAGCCGGGATGTACGAGTTCATTTTTTTTTAAAGTTGTTTTTACTGCTACCGGTGAACCTTGTGAAGTTATCAGGATAACAGATTTCTTGGAACTGTAAATTCCTAACTTGTGAAAAGTAAGTCAATTTGGTATATGTTTATGGCACTGTTTGAATAATAACAGCATGTAAATAAGTTACTCTGTTTGTTTTTTAATATAAATAAAAATGTGTACATACAATCTGCTGGTCTATTGTTACTTCTTTTTAATTATTTTTTCTTTGTCTCGGGACACTTTTCAACGTGACAATTTTGGCATGGAATATGAGGAGTTCGAACAAGGGGATGGCTAACATCGATATTAGATCTAAGAGTCATATATTATTAGTTTTGTTCCATAGATTAATCAAATGGTTAACATCAAGCATAAGAGAGGGAAAAATATAGTGTGTTACAGACAGGCACACCAAATTGTACACTGACCAACATGGCTACCAGGCTATCTGTGGAATTGCGATGGTAATTTACGAGAAAGCAAATGTATGTTGACCAAAGGGATGGTTTATGATACCAGTATATATTTACACCTATGGTAAGGATGGTCTAGGGTACCATTCTCATAGCCAGTCCCTTAATTCCCTACAGTACTATTTGTGTATAATAAACGACCGTTGCCGGTAATATCCGTAACAATAAATACTGCAAGGAGTATTTCAAGGAGTGTCGATTTCAAGGAGTGTAATTTTGTTCTCCCTCAAGACTGTTAAAGCAGTAGATTGTATCGCACTTTGAATTTATCAAGAGCTTGTATGTATATTACTGTTAGCCAATTATTTCCGTTTGATCGGGTAATTTTTGTTCCCTGTCTCCAATTAGTCCAAATGAGTTTTTTTTTGGCATACTATTCCTTCCCCGTTTAAAATCCACTGATGGTCCGACCAATTGATGTTAAAGTAAGTGATCAAACTCTTCTATTTCCTAGAAAAGCCCATTGTCCTAGACGAAAATACCTATAATAATGTGGTTGGTTGTTTTAGCTTATTGGCGCGTCCATTCGTATGAATGATGTACGCCATACTAGTGAGTAATTATTACCTTGAGCGATTAAGAAAACTGTGATGTTTGAACACAAAATAACAATATATTGAATGTCTTTGTACAGGAGTATTTGTTAGTACGTTTGAGCTCTACTTAACCTCTTAAGATGTTAAAACATGCAATACAATTGAGCCTACACCCTTATACCATTTACAGATTATAATACTGTGTTTTAAGACATTTATTCATCTGGCATGGCTTCAAATTAGACGCTGTATGCCCCATTTACAGTGTCAGTATTGGTATTAAAGCAATTATCCCACCATCATATTTCAAACTTGTATGGTAACGATGTAAAAATTAAAGATTAGACAAGGGCTTCTTCATTCGCAATGTTCTGTTTTTGGCGGTGCGATGAGTGAAGGAAAACGAGCTCGATTATTCCCCAACTTAAAGTGGCATGAGCTGCCAAAATGGGGATATCTTTGCGTTAAAACAGAATGTTGAAATTATTGTCTATTTTTCTCAAGACATGTAATTCAGAAGCTTTTTAGTGCTTCTAGTTTCGAAAATGTACGGTAAAATATTATTTTGAACTAACTTTGGCATAGAATGAATGAATGGTCGTCCCGGTTATGTAAATTTTTTTTCATTTCGAACACGTTTGCAGGCCGCATACTGTAGGAATTTTCCTCATTCCAACGCCAACTGTTAAGTTTTTTGATGGCCTTCAAAGCCTCTTACTCTTGTGACGATCAGAAATTATGAAAAAAAGTGTGAATTTTGGCAGCTCATGCCACTTTAAAGTAGTTATGAAATATAACTGAGGACAGAGATACTTTAATTATGGTTCAAAAGTCTGAGCGTTCGGCAATTGTGAAACATTTTTTATTAGTGGTCTTCAGCTTTATTTCCGAGTATTTGCGTCGGGAAAATGCTTGTGTAACCGTAAACTGTATGAACGAAACCTCGGACAGTGTTGTAGCAATGACGCCATAGTGACGACTAAACAGAGCGCTGAAAAGTCAAAACATGGCTCTCATTTGTGATTCGAAGAATTTGAAGATACGGCGGAAGAAACAACCGATATTTATAACCCGTTTGGCTTCGAAATGTTAGCGAAAGATAGTGGAGATGAGCAGACCGTATAGAGCAACTGGTGATAAACAGTGACGGTGTAAACCCATCCGTTCTGGCAGCTCGTAACAAGCGTGCCCGAGTTTCGGAATGTCGTTGCGATGGTGAGAGTCCCCGTTGCGTACATCTGTCGAACTGTGTAATTGAGGATATTAGTGGAATTAAGCAATAAAATCTTTGAAATTACAGTTTGCCCATGCAATGACGATTTCTTGCGTCAGGTCTCGTTAAAAAATCGAGGATAAGCCACACTTATAGCGTAACAACAACAACGGTTATGTTGAAATAAATTATTTGCACCGATAGCCGTGAGAAACCTGTCAGGTAGACACATGTATCAGCCCTTAGACCAAATAGAGAACGATTTGATAATAAATTTATTATATCAGAATTATCGAATAGCCTAAATGATTAATGTTTTATTTATTAAAGTGCATGCAGTTAAATTATTACCATTGAATCGGCATGTCTAAATAAGTGCATATACAAGGGAAGTAAAGTTTGGTCAACAATGGGACTCGCACAAGGATTGCCTGACTCTGATATACCCAGTCGTATATTAACAAGTTCGTCCGCTTATTCTAGTGGAAATGAATGTTTTCTTACAAAATAACTTTGATACAAAACACAATAAAGGATAGGTAAATTGTATTTACACAAACAATGACATGTTTAAATAAGGTGTTGATTAATTGGGTTCAACTTCAAATATTTAAATGTTCCACGTAAGAAGATCGACTGGGGATGCCGATATTTTGTATTTCTTCGTTAATCCTTGAGTTTATCAAGGTACTTATATGCTATTTGAGTATAAAATGTTTTATTCATTATCAGTGTAATTACACTTTGGTTTAACAGATGGCTAGTAAATATACGAGGAATAAGCCACTATGCACAGCAGAGTTAATAAGCTACTGGCAGTACTGCCTTACTTGGCATAATAACTTATCCGTAATATTAGCACGCTTAGTCTGAGCTCAAAGAAAAATATTTGTATAGCGCCAAGAGGATGTCTATGAATCGGGTTTCCTTCTCAACCGATCTGAACAAACACGAAAGCCTCTTACGCTGGGTAAAGCCATCAATACGCTTTCATAAGGGTTCATATTATTTAAGATAAAAGTATTGATATTACAAAGTCCACAGAATTTTTTTTTCGCTTAGCATAAAATGTAACTGTATTATTGGACTGCTAATTAAAGAGCTGTTAGGAAGTAGCACACCTGCCGACTCTGTTCAACAGGCGAAAATGACTATCTGTTATAGTGTTAACTAGGAATCTACGGCAGCCTGTGTCCGTGCTAATGGAAACGTCTCGATACTTACTACTATATAATAGAGAGCAGTTCAATCGATGGCAGACTTCCTGGATTTGATTGGCCAAGAATGCTTTACTTCTCCCTACATCTATAGTTATTATAGTGTAATGCCCATCAGGAGGTGCTCGTGTTAAGTCTTCTAACGGTATATCGACATTTATTTCTAAAGCGTGATACCAGCTAAAACACCGAGAAGTTACTACTTAATTGGTAACTGTTTTACAGATAACCTACTTTGAAATAGCTGGTTGGTTGGAAAACGGCAGTTTTTCCAATACCGTACATTTTATGAGCTGTGTTTATTGGACTGTGGGAGTATCTAGTGTTGTCTTATTCGTATCATTTAATTTGGACGAGATGCTAGGCATTCATTGGTAGTACAAGATGCACACCGTGTCATATTGTCACATGTTATTTAAACTAACATAGAATAGCGAACATCAGACGACAGCTTGGAGGAGTATTCCAACCTAGTTTTGCGTTCTTTAGAACATTGATCTGTATTTCCCATGGTGCCCCAGAGAACACATCTTTAAAGACAGTCGCTTACAATTATCGGAGCCACAAGGACACAAGGAAAGAGACAGAATGAATCAAGCAACCAATTGAACCAGTTTTTCAGGAATCATTTATCGGTAAACTTCCCACTCAATAATACTGCAATATGGATTGGTTCGTCTAGTTCTTTGTGACATTTTGATTCAAGTTATCACAACGTTCAAAAGGAATTATCCCAGTCAGATATCTATGCTTTCGTCGGATTGAATTTCATCATTAATTTTTTTTCTTAAATTTTGCTAGTGAACCCAAATTTGTCTTATCCCACCCGATTTTCAAGTAACTATTGGAGCTGTTAGACATCTTGGGATATGGAGGGAGCAGATAATACTACGTTATCCGAGGGATTAAATCACTCGGTTACTATGGATTACAGTATGTTTCATTTGACTACAGATATTGATATGTATTCATTGGCGGCTATTTTAGCATTTGGAATTCCTGCCAACATTGTTGCTGTCGCAATATTTTCGATTAAATCATTTCGAAATACCTCCTGTGGATTATACTTGATGACAAAGTCAATATCGGATACAATTTTCCTGATTTGTACAGTTGTTGTGTGGCTCGAAAATGTTAACGTTAATGCGTTGCATACGGAAGGAGTTTGTCAGTTAGTCTTATATCTGACATACAGCAGCCCTTTTATCTCTGTGTGGTTTGTGGTGGCTTTGACTTTTGAGACTCTCGTGCGGATCCGGCACCCTTTCAAAGTTGGCACATTCTGTACGATTCGGGTGGCCAAATGTGTCATCTTTGTAACAGTGGGCATAGCGTTTAGTTTATACTCCCCTGTTCTTTGGCTAAACCACGTTAGCTCAAGTGATGGATATTTGGTTTGTCAACGAAATCAAGACATGCACATGTTAAACTCAATCTACACGTATTTGGACACAGCCGTCACACTTATTCTGCCGTCCGCTACTATTTTAGTATTACTCGCTCTTTCATTTGAAGCTGTTTGGATGTCCAAGGCGAGGAATCGGCGAATGTATAACGGTCTGCGTGTATCGTCGAGTGTCGCAATGCAGCAGCAAATCACACGTATGCTGTCCGCCGTGTCTGTCTCCTTTATACTTATGGCACTTCCCAGTCATATTGCTCGGGTCACATTTTTAGTAATGATCTGGACAGGTGTATCGGTGGACATTACACCTGAACAATACCTGACGCAGCATTTGCTCCAGCTCCTCTATTATCTTACCTTTTCTGTCAGTATTGTGACCTATACATTGTTCTCAAGAAAATTCAGAGGGACAGTGTGTATGTGTTTTATGGGGAAACGCAAAACTTCGCAGGAACAACCCGGAGTAACCAGCACAATGTACATGTCAGATCCCAACTTAAAAATTCAACTCAAGTCCATACCCAATACGGATGTTAAGGACGTTTGAACAAAAAACGTTTGATGTGTTCAATACGTAAGGTAACTTTTATATTACACATTTACGTTCAAACAACATGTAAGTGATTGACTCTGATCGAGAATTGTATTCTTAATTGTTGGGTGCTGGTGATAAAACAATATTTGATATGTGGCATGAATCGTGTCGTGTGCAGACAAAGCTCCATTTTTGGTTATGAATTTTAACAGCATCATATTCTTTCAAACAATGTTTTACATACTTTAGATACTTTATTGGTCAGGCCCTTTTTTCGTTTTAAGTTCATGTTAATACTTAGATCAAACCGCTATATCTCAATGGACATGCACAGCGCTCCTAAGTACAGGGCTTGATGGATTGGACATAGTCAAATATTTGTCATGTTAACCTTTGATGTATTTGCTATAAAATTTCTATTAGATACATGAAATTGCTGTCTCTTATTTTATCTCCAGAATAATTTTGATTGCGAAAGGCAACTTAAGTGAAAATAATGTGGAATAATGTGTTTAGATTTAAATCTGTTAAGGCCCGTTCTCACTGTGCGATTTGTCTTACAAACTTGTAGGATGCGATTAAAATGGATGCTTTTAATTGGTCATTAAGATTTATCAACCAATCAAATGCCTCCATGTCAATCGCATTTTACAAGTCTGTACGACAAATCGCTCAGTGAGAACGGGCCTTAAATGGCTATAATGACGCTTACGTTTGAATGCAGGCACGTCCATTGATGCACGTATATACAGCCTATATCAAACCGACAAAAACATCATATTAATTCATTCTTGCGGTTATACACAGTACTTATTTTAAAGATAACTATAAACTAATATAATGGGAACAGAAAGCACAAAGGTATACACGGCGAGTTTCGCAAAGCTCGGAGTATACGGGTCTTAACTCACAATTCCCACTGGCCTGAAAACCATAGTCTTACAGACACATATATGTTACATGTTACATAAGGAGAAGACGATAGTTACTTACGCAAAGAGAATTTAAATTTGTGTTCTTTCACTATTTGTGGAATTCATTTTGAACAAGAATACACAAAATAGTCCCCGCCCCGTTAACAGTGTATTTCATTTAACAAACAAGATGTGGACTATTGCCCCTATGTTTATATTATACAGTGCCATCTCAATGCTAAGTCGTTGACCAACTGTATCTCTTTCTACGGGGTCATATTATGTCATGTTTGTTATGTCAACTTGCCCTGGTTCCTGTTTTAAAAAACTGGCGGACGTCGGACGTAAATCAGCGTGAACACGATAGGAATTGACGCCCTGGGCCCTGTTTTACAAAGGTGGCGTAAGTTACGTCTGACGTAAATCAGTGTTAAAACTATAGTAACTTACACCCTAGACGCAACCAGTCCATGTTGTAGGCCTATGCGCAAATTTACGCCAGCTTTGTAAAACAAGGCCCTGGGCCCTGTCTTACGAAGCTGGCTTAAAGTTGCGCATATGCCTACAACATGGACGAGTTGCGACTAGGGCGTACATGTAAGTTCCTATAGCTTTAACACTGATTTACGTCCGACGTAACTTACGCCAGCTTTGTAAGACAGGGCCCAGGGTCCTGTCTTGCGAAGCTGGCGTAAGTTACGTTGGACGTAAATCAGTGTAAAAACTAAGGTAACTTGCGCCCTAGATGCAACCACTGTATGCGTATGCACAAAATTACGCCAGCTTTGTAATACAGGCACCAGATCGAGACTGGTTCATGTTGTAGGTCAGTGCACATCATTGCGCTAGCTTTGTAACAAAAAGGTCCTGGGTGAATTAAAGAGTGCTGCGTGAATTTTAGACTGGTAGATTAAAATGAATAGTACTCGCAGGTCAGTAATAATACCCACAATTTAATAATACTCCTAATTTAAAGTGGCATGAGCTGCCAAAATGTTGATATTTTTCTCAAGACATAATTCAGAAGCTTTTTAGTGCTTTTAATCTCGAAAATGTATGATAAAGTATTGTTTTAAACTAACTTTGGCTTATAATGAATGAATGGTCGTCCCGGTTATTTAAATTGTGTTTACTTTTCGAACACTATTCCGGTTCGTATACATGTAGGTCACATACTGTATAGATTTTCCTCGTTCCAACGGCAATCATTTACTTTTTCGATGGCCTTCAAAGCCTCTTACTGTTGTGACGATCAGAAATTATGAAAAAAGTGTGAATTTTGGCAGCTCAAGCCACTTAAGTTGCCACGTATGTATTTGTTTTTTTCTGGTGTGTCAGTTTTATTGCTTTCATTCAGTAATTACTTTGGATATATCAAACGAGCACCCCTTGTTTATATAAACTCCCATTTTCTATAAAATAAATCAATATATCAACCGGCATTTAATTTACAATAAATCGCAGTGTTTTATTAATCTGACCAACCAGACCTTCTTGTCATATTTATCATTGCCCTGGGATATTTTCTTGACATCAGACATGGGAATCATACAATAAAAAAAATAGTGTGGTTTTAATTGCATCAAACCAATACGAAATGATAAGGGTTTTTGTCGGCTAAGATGGCTTCCAGAAGACAAATGTTGCCTAGCAACTTGTATTTCCATATTTCTTAGTTATTTTTACGTCTTGTTAAGGCACAGCTTTTCATAAGATAATTGTACTTGTTTGAAACACGATTTAGAACGCGTGCTGGACATCACTTGTCAGTACAAATTTAGCAGAGATGTTGTAAACACCGCCTTACTTCTCCAAATGATAATTTTAAAATACATAGGGCTTCATAAGAGCTGGTGGGTTTACAAACATGACCGGTTAAGCTCACATACTTAGCTGTGGTACCAATATACACAAAATATGCACCACACACGTTTCAAGCGTTTGTGTTTTATTAAAATGGTGGTTATATGACGATACTCGTCGCGTTTACGACAATGACATTTTTATCTTTCTTTGTATTACTTTCCACTGATCGGATATTTAGTCGTTATCGTAGAACCTTTTAGCAAATACGCGCCGCACAAAAGCATTTGCGAATTTTTGTATTGATGAAAATGTTAACTGTATTATAGAACTCGTCGTCTTTTCACGTTGTATTTGGTATTGTAACGACGTATCATTCTGTTAATTCATGGCATCATCACCATTTCATGAACATAGTTATACGAAGCACTTTTGAATTGGCTAAAAGCTGATATCAGATGACGTCAATTGACTGTTATCCGTTTAAGGTTTGAAAAATACGCCACAGGCTGGTACTTTTGATACAAACCATTGGAGCCAAATGTGATGCTTTTATTACATTGGAACCAAATGATGAATTTTTTTTATTTTTTTCTCTCAAAAAGTGTACATAAATTGAATAAAATAATAATATTACACTCGAGAATTTTCCTTAGGTATTGTGTTTTTTTACATAACTGCCAATTAGGCTAAAAGCTGTTTATTTGAACAACACAGATTATAATTGTTCATGTATTAAACAATAAAGCAACAGCTTATTTTTCACATTTGACCTGATTACGAAACCAGTTGATAAATAAAGCAAACAATTAAAGTGGCATGAGCTGCCAAAATGTTGATATTTTGACGTTAATACAGAATTTTTTTAAGATTATTGGGTATTTTTTCAAGACATATGATTCAGAAGCTTTTTAGTGCTTCTAGTCTCGAAAATCTACGATAAAGTGTCGTTTTGGACTAACTTTGACTTAGAATGAATGAATGGTCGTCCCGGTTATCTAAATATTGTTTACCTATTGTATGGATTTTACTCATTCCAACGCCATTTATTTAGTTTTTCGATGGCCTTCAAAGTCTCTTACTGTCGGGACAATCAGATATTTTGAAAAAAGTGTGAATTTTGGCAGCTCATGCCACTTTTAGCTGTTTAACATTCTGTAAACTTTGACCTTTTTGTCCTGTTACTGCCAGCTGACAATACATCATCCAATACCTTGCAATCCAACAACTTCCTTCTTGTCAATCAGAAACACTCGAGAATTGGCTCCTTAAAATATATTAGTTTTCTGAAAATTATATTCTGAGACTAGGGGCCGGTTGTTCAAAAGAAAAATAGCTTAACGGCAGGCTAGAAATTTCTTTGTTACGTCAAGTCATTTAACCTGCCGTTAAGCTAATTTTCTTTTGAACAACCGGCCACAGGTCTGTACAATGTGCATTGGTTCGCCACCAAATCAGGTGCAGATTTTTTTCATTAGATTTGAAAGTATATTTCAGTATGGTTTTCTAAAGCTGATATACTTAAATTTGTTTCTCAACTTAATCCAGCATAATCTATTATTATATGTCATTTAGCAACTCTAGAATTATAGTATGTGAGTATAGTGAGTATAGTATGTGAGCAATATTAAAAAAAACATATTGAGTATTTGTTGGAGGAGTGAAAGATCGTATTTTAAATAGCTTGGAATGTAAGATTAGGTCCTTGTGTGCTTTTTGTCCACTGAAAGATGAGAAAGTATGTGGCTTGTATATTGTGCCACGAATATTCAATGTCTAAAACGTACATTGTTACTTGTACTTGTAAATGATGAACGTGACCAACATAATTACACAGACAGCTTCTCGCTATGGAACTAACCCCTTCTAACAAAGCGTTAACTCCCGATTTGGCATTGAGTGTCATGACCGATAGACCTGGTTTGACCTGTCACAGATATTGTAATCTTAACCAAAAATAAAAAGCAAGCTTACCGAATGCTAAAAATACAATGAAGAAAAATAAGATATAAAACCCTACTTTAAATAACGATGTCTTGTTACTTTGGAAATCCCTTCCCCAATTTTAAATCCTAGAATGATTTTTTTTAAATGAAGTTTTGACATTATTAAAAAACAAAACACCCCTTGGTCTTAATTATCGAATTGGTTATACGTTGAACACCCGCTAGGAATGTATTGTGTATTTCTGTGTCATTCTCTGTAAGGTATGAATACTTCCGCATAAGTCGGTACATCAGTTTAGTTGGGAGCGTGGCGAGTAAAACGGCTGTATACACACATGTCCTTCGTTGACTTTTCTAAGTGGCATGAGCAGCCAAAATTCAATTTTTTTCCATAAATTGTGAATTCCAAGAAAGTAAGAGGCATTGACAATCATCGAACAAGCAAATGACTGATGTTGAAATGGCAAAAATCTATACAGTCTGCAAGCTGTACGAGCCGAAACAGTGTCCGGAATGTAAGCAAAGTTTACGAACGTACATTCTCTAGACTGGTAGCACTAAAAAGCTTCAGAATTGTACGTCTTGAGAAAAATATATGATAATTTCAACATTCATTTTTTTGGAAGAAAAAATTATCATTTTGGCAGTACATGTAACTTTAAGCTTTTCAACCAAAGATCATATTTGTGCTCACTTTAAATGATTTTACGAGAGCGTTGTTGAATTCGTGCACCCACTGGTTGGGTTGGACGATAACTGGACCCCTAGATGACTGGACTCGCAAGGTGGAACCTAATTATGGAAGTTAAAGTGGCATGAGCTGCCCAAATGTTGATATTTTGACGTAAAAATAGATTGTTGAAATTATTGGCTATTTTTCTCAAGACATATAATTCAGAAGCTTTTTAAGGCTTCTAGTCTCGAGAATGTACGATAAAGTATTGCTTTGAACTAACTTTGGCTTAGAATGAATGAATCTAAACTGTAAGCTTTTCAAGTAGGTAATTATTAACACAGGAAAAAGTACCATATGAATTTGGTACACAATTTTATGAAATTAAAATAGGTCCCATTTATATATCGATCACAAAACAGTTAGTGTTTTAAAGTGTCCATTGACTTATTATGGTATACACGATTGGGTTTAAGTATTATCTCTTTAATGTGTATAACGACTATTCCTAGTGTTGTTAATCAGTATGTGTAGTGTCGATGGTAATACTAACTTAAGTCAGAAATAGCCCATAAACCGTTTCATCATTTAATCATTTTCAGACTTGCTGCTAAAGGAGGTCCTCTGCGTTTAATGCTAGCACATGGAAGAAACGGTGTTGACAGATTCTGCCGGTACGTCCAAAATTAGCTTCCGCTTAACAGTGTGGAACATAGGCTACAGCCGGAAGATGTAATTGACATTGCAAATTCCTGTCTCTTGGCGTTTAATATGGAAGCCGAATAGAGACATTTAGTTGGCGTGCTGGCCGACTCCTTCAGACTCAGTAAACCGATACATCTGTCAAACTAAAGAAACACGTTAACCTCGCTTATCAATTAAGTAAAACAAATACTATTTTCTTTCATATTCTTGTGTCGGTCGCTACATTAGCGTGTCGGTCGCTACATTAGCGTGACAGGCGCGGGCGAGCAGTTTCAGTTTTTATTTCATTCGCGACTTTATCGACCTTGGTCGGGTCGTGAAACAGACCAAGTTCGCCAAACACGCTTAAAAGATTTGTTAATCACGGCCTGTGACCTTCTCGCCTCTGCCAGTCGAGCCTAGGTAGCGAAAGGAATATTAAGAACAAATATGTTTTTATTAAATCGCTTAGGGTGGCTGGTTGAGTTTGATGGGGTAGAGAAAGTCGCATATGAAATAATTTGAGTCTAGGGGAGAAGCGTAGCTGGAGAATAAAATGCCTGTTTTCGGCTTCCATAGTTTAAAGCAATATTCGAGAGAGCTTCAGAGCAATTACTCTTGACATATGTGAAGCTGCGTTTTGATGTCAACGAATTTTCAGTTTTATCGATCAACAATGGCTTTAACTTTATAAAAACAAATACGTCGTAGCTTCTCTAAAAATCTTTTAAAACAATCTGTTTCAGGCAGTGTAATTACCCTGATTCTATCAACATCACAACAACAGCAAACGCAATTTGGGGGTTTCTAAGGTCTGTCTTACCCTCCGAATGGTTAATGTCTTGAGTAAAATATGCAACTGTTTGATAATGGGAAAATAACAAAAAGTACTTAATTGGTTGACTTGGAGCCATTCACTAAACATCGTAGATGTATTTTTTGCGTAACTTTCATACTAACGTATCTCTACAGTATGGGTTACTATAGCAGTTACGTAAAAACTTACACTACGTCGCTTTGTGAAACAGGCCCCAGGGGGAGTGTGTGGAGTGTTGTTCGACTTCTCTGACTGTTGCGATGATCACTGGTCGTCCACAATACCGTGTATGTATTTTGCACTCTATATATTGAGCTCTTATGTGGCATCAGTCGGAACTCCCTTCGGCTATCTTCGCTCTCTACCGGTCGGCTTTGACACGCCTCGGGCAGTCTGCGCTTTTTATACGGCAAATCACCGTATTTTTGGGCTGAATAAAAATGGCGTCGAAAGTAAATATCAAAATGTTTTACTACCGACGAAAACAGAAAATAAAAATAATTATAAATTTATTAAATGCTAATATCATTTAGAAAGATATTTGTTAATATATTTTATTTAGCCCGGTAAACCACATGTTGTAGACAGACGCAGTTTCGGTACATATCAGGAATCTTCAAATACTTCAATTATATAACTGATCGAGGCTGAAGTTAACAAAGCGAATGTTTCAGTCCCTTACATTGTCACGGGGACACTTTTGTGGGGCCCTCAAGGGGATTTGGGATTTGTACGCTTCACGGCTACCTAATTGGTCGCCATATTCAAAATGACCTGCAGTCTATCAGAGGGTATTTCACGCACGTAAATCCCCGAAGTTTCAGAGTGATGTGGCATCGGTAGATTCGGTTCAAAGACGACATGTCCGTCATTCCATTTATCGTTCTTCGCTATGTAATCAAGCATGGCCAACTGCCACTCTAACCATAGTGATAAGACAGACGGAGGTGGACAGCCGCGTAATGACGAATATAATTAGCGGACGCCACCTGTTCGCCGCGCTTAATCGGAATTGCATTATCAATGTAGATTGAGGGATTTCCAAAAGTGTTTTTATTTTCCCTAAAAGGATTGGTCCCAGGAAGCAATGGCAAATCAAATAAGGTTGGTCCGGCTGAACATATGCTTAGTTAGTTAATGCTCCCATCTATATCACTGTAGACAATCGATGGGCTATTTAGTTAGTCAATATATTATTTCATGGAGTCAAACGACATACTCTGTAACTAAGTTACACGACAAAATAATTAGCAAAGACGTAACAAATGACTACAAATTGTATGTACAAACGTTGATTTATATTAAATTGAAATAGAGTAACGTATTTACTGGCAAATATTACACAAATAATGGAAAGACAACATATACACAAAGAAAAACGTTAACACCCCCTTGGAAAATCTGCACCGACCGATAAAATCATTGGTTGAGGGATATGGTTGGCAAACTGTTGGTTGCAGAAACGATTGTGATCATAAACGGCAATATTATGGGGATAAGAAATCACCATTAATAGCAATAATCTATACAATTTATTCAGGATATCGTTAGCCAAATCAAAAGTGTATTTTAACAAAATAAAAAGATGCTTGTAAGTATGAAACGACAGACTCCATCTGACTTTACAGGGCGAATATATTGAAGTAAAATTGTCACTTTGAGTGTGGAGAACACATCCCTAGAGCAAAAGGTCAATAGCGCGTTTAGCCTGCGTCTCAACCCTCCAGTGAGACGTCGGATCTGTTGAAGGGGTCGGATTTTTTTTGGTCTGAGTGGAATTCGAACCCGCGTCGCATCGATGGAAGGTCTATGTGGGACTGAGGGACAATCACTGAACCACAGAGGACGCCAAGCAAGTAAGGAAATGCGCCATGACAATCACACGTTCTTTCGATGTTTTGGCATTAGATAACAAATCGGGTTGTATTTTGTAACAATACATATTATTCATGTCATCAGATTCAATAATAAAAGAATCTCAAACACTTGTCGTAAGCTACATGTATCAGTTATTTATTCATTTTAATTGTTAAATGCATCTACGATGATGTTTTAAGTTAACACGGCACAAAGCCTGTACAGTTTAAATTCGTGGCTTCAGGAAAATGTCATATGCACCAAGGCCAGTATATGTAAACTCAACAACATGAAAGTGGAAACTCAACTCTCTTCAGAATATTTTAAGATTAGTTTTGAACCCGTAGCACTGTGTAAAAATCGATATTACCGTTTCTTAACCTACTTCTATCATTATGCTTAATTGTCTAAATATAATTGCTTTGTCGCTTTTGATTTATTCGAGCTACATTCTAACTCAGATAGAAGGTTTCCGCTATTTCGTTTGCCTTTAGGGGATTACTTGATTTATATATTTATGATCACTAAAATCTATATTATGCGTATGTTGTAGGTCTTCTTAAGTCTGGTGAGATTTAAACACAAGGACATAGGGGTGTGTTTGAACTCATCAGCATAACCTTTGTTTTTAAAAACATACATTAACATTAAGAACAAATCTTCTTGTCTAAAGTCTTATATATAATATAGAGACTGGATGCGATAGTAAAAGGTTTTTTTAATCTATTAAAGTCGTCCCTGTTGACAACAAGAAGTCGCTAATATATGAAAATGTCTACTGTTGTGAATGTTGCCGATAGCTAGAAGATATAGGCTGTCAGGATGGAGTTATGTATGGCATGCCAAAGCGGTAAAGATCGGCATTTGTCATCCAACTACTTTTTTGACTTCAGCATCAACATTTTTCTAAAGTGTGTATATACCTTTTTAATTCATCCGACACATAGAGAGAAAAACCAGCACACCGAAATTCGATTTACCGGCTAAACTGTTTTTTTTTTATGTTTGGAATGTGGGTTAAAAAAAATAATACCCGAATATTCGTTTCAGCGGTTGGGCTGTTTTTTCGTGCGTCTAAAAATAATATACCTGTATTTCAAAGGAGAGTTTCACGAATGAGTATATATCACTCAACCCTGACCCCCCCCCCCCCCACACACACACACACCCCCGCACACACGCTTCTCCCTTCTCCATCCTTTGCTGTGGTCGGTCAATACTGTTCAATCACACGTTTTATGACAATACAATAACAGACCAACAATACTTCTAAGACACTACAATATGAAAGCATATGGGAAACAACTATATAAACGATTTTCTCAAACTCAAATAATGATCTAATTACATGCATTTTAGGTATATTTTTCCATATAAATGTCGTCCCAAAGTTGTCCGAACCTTAAGGGCGATAAGCTCTAGGTGTCTGTTTAAGACCGAGAAACAAAATGTAGTTCCTCTAGAAAGACATTTATTGAACAGTTGATTCATTTGTATACATACACTTATGCAAAAATAAAACCATTTGTAAGATTGGACCAAAATGCAACCTTTATTTCCTTTTTATAATAATTACAAAATACAAAAACATAAATGGAAAAATAAACGTGTAAAAAATTAACAAAACAATATATAGACATGATTCCAACGCGTCTTTTTATTTTTGGTTTCTATAAGATAATGGTTAAATGATAAAAAAAAACAGTGTATTTGTCTACAAGCGCCATATTAAATTGTTGATGTATATAGTATTATTTCCTTTAACCTAAATTAGACAATCGATCTCTAAAGCGTAACATTTTACACCACCAGTAGACATATATACGCCTAATAAGTGGGGAAATACGTTCTTCAAATCATCGTGAAATATTAGGAGAAAGGTTTTTTCACCAACGAAATTTACCGGATTTCTAGTCGTATTTCTACTCTGTTGTGTATATGTATTCTAAGAAGCCCCGACAGCTTTAAAAACACATAAGAAACCATTAATTTAAGCCAGATTTTTAATATAAAACAGTAGACAATCGCTCTGGCTTGGCATCAAAGTGCAGCGGCGCCACCTATAGCGCCAATGGACAGCTGGCTTCTCCCATTACCCATTAGACAAAAAAAAAACAGAGCAACGTAATTATCCCCAAAATTACAAGCAGACATTATCTAACAGCAATAAACACCTCCAGCATAGCATTGGAACAATTCAAATTCGATTTTCAAAGAACAATGTTTTAATTTACCCATCAAAAAGTCAGGACGTATACATAACTTATGGCACTGTCCTTCAAAGCATTTATTATCCTTCGAATCCGGTGATAACATCACTGAAATATGTATATTTCTCAACATTTTCCAATATTGTTTGGATACAGATGACGGGGTGCAGCGATTGCTAGATTTAACAATCATGCATACGTATTGTATAAGGAGTAGGCCTATCTTCGGAAATTCTAAATATAGAATAACGCTTTCTTTGACATCAAATATTTATGAAGCTTAAGAAACGTTTTAGGTGGGTGTAAATTCCTTTTCTTAACATCTGCCGTAATGTTGTAAGGACGTCTTCAAGACTATTTGCACAATTCGCAAACAAACACAGTGAATAAGGTTTTTGCGTGATACATTTAGATCCTTACACTAGGTTCTCACACCTCCATCCTTGTCAAATATTTAAGTGTTCCAAAATAGAAATACATCTTGCATTTACCTTAAAGGCCCACTTGCCGCCGTAGCCTGTTTAAATTTGCTAAGAAAACCAATTAACATGAGCTTACTGCGACTAATACCACTAAACTTAAACATAGGGCACATAAAACATGTCTAGTTAGCTTTAGAATGTAGAAATGGGACGAAAAACAAACGAAGAATCGAAGCCTGATTACAACAACAACGATCAGTGTCGGTCAACTGTCGTGTTGGATTACCCTCATTTCAGGCCTTTTATCTTTGGTTTACACTCAAACAATTATCAGCAGGCTTTTCCAGTCGCTGTTAACCGATCGTCAGTCTGTATTTCTCAGATAAATAGGCCTACTTAAAATCACACTGTGCCGTTAGTTCACTCACTCGACTGAAACATAACATCCCCTATGCGAGCAGATTGGTTTGTTTACGTTCCGGGCACCTAACAATTCAAATTTTCAAATTCAAACTAAAAATACAAAGTGACGTCCAAACTTTTAAATTTTGGTAAAAATAGAAAGTTCCTAACTTATATTGTCTGGGAAAAATACAGAAAACGGTCTTTCTTTTTTAATGTAAACAATATTCCTGATTTTCGCGGCAAGTGTGCCTTTAAAGTGCCAAGAGCAACTGTACTGTTACATGGGTCATTCCTACTATAGTGAGTTGTGAAAGCGTTACTAATATTCATCTATCTGATTAGCCGATTTTTTTTAGTTTATTTATACACTATGTAATGAGAACAAAAATAAAAACAGATAACAATCAGAACACAACAAAACGACCCGTCAGGGCCTGGCTGGATCTAAAAGTAAACATAACAGCTGCAAATGAATTCAAAAATCGTATTTAACTCGTCATCCAACGGTCTGCCAGCGGGAAGAATTTCACCAGTGACCATCCCAACACCTTCCCAATATGTGTACGACAGTAAAATACCGGGATTTCGGGGATCTTCAATTTGCCTCATACTCACAGTGTCCTTTTAAATGCGAATAGACTGCTAACATCCAGTGCCCATATATGGTTTGAAATCATCCCTTTCCACTGCCAATGTATGCAACAGACGGAGGTTAATTCAGAATAGAAACCGATCTGAGTTCTGACAACGAGACTAAGGTTTATTTACCTTGCCAACTGTATTGAAAATCGTTTACAATTCGAAGCAGTTAAAATTAAAAAGAAGTCATCTTAAAATTCAAGGAATTACGAAATATTCCCGGACACACCCCCAATTTTGTTACGAGACAAAAAAGTAACAAAAGGAAGTAACGACATATCAGCAGATTTTATGTACAGTTTTTTTATTTAGGTTAAAAAAACTAAGCAACGTATTTACAAGCAAATATTATAAAAAAACATATATCAACATGACTTACTTTTTACAAACTAAGAAATGTCAGTCCTAGTAATCCGATCGAGAGCATAAAGTTCACTGGCATACATATATTAGTATAGATCCGATGATGACGAATTATAAATATTCACAGAATAAAATCTAGAAAACACACTCGTAAATTCACAGAGTAGAGTCTTGTAAACACACTGGTAAACCCGCAGAGTAGAGTCTAATAAACACACTGGTAAACCCGCAGAGTAGAGTCTTGTAAACACACTGGTAAACCCGCAGAGTAGAGTCTTGTAAACACACTGGTAAACCCGCAGAGTAGAGTCTTGTAAACACACTGGTAAACCCGCAGAGTAGAGTCTTGTAAACACACTGGTAACCCCGCAGAGTAGAGTCTAATAAACACACTGGTAAACCCTCAGAGTAGAGTCTTGTAAACACACTGGTAATTCCGCAGAGTAGAATCTTGTAAACACAATGGTAAACCCGCAGAGTAGAATCCTGTAAACACACTGGTAAACCCACAGAGTAGAATCTTGTAAACACACTGGTAAACCCGCAGAGTAGAATCCTGTAAACACACTGGTAAACCCGCAGAGTAGAATCCTATAAACACACTGGTAAACCCGCAGAGTAGAATCCTTTAAACACACTGGTAAACCCTCAGAGTAGAATCCTGTAAACACACTGGTAAACCCTCAGAGTAGAATCCTGTAAACACACTGGTAAACCCGCAGAGTAGAATCCTGTAAACACACTGGTAAACCCGCAGAGTAGAATCTTCTAAACACACTGGTAAACCCGCAGAGTAGAATCCTGTAAACACACTGTTAAACCCTCAGAGTAGATTCTTGTAAACACACTGGTAAACCCGCAGAGTAGATTTTTGTAAACACACTGGTAAACCCGCAGAGTAGACTCTTGTAAACACACTGGTAACCCCGCAGAGTAGAGTCTTGTAAACACACTGTTAAACCCTCAGAGTAGAGTCTTGTAAACACACTGGTAATTCCGCAGAGTAGTATCTTGTAAACACAATGGTAAACCCGCAGAGTAGAATCCTGTAAACACACTGGTAAACCCGCAGAGTAGAATCCTGTAAACACACTGGTAAACTCTCAGAGTAGAATCCTGTAAACACACTGGTAAACCCGCAGAGTAGAATCCTGTAAACACACTGGTAAACCCGCAGAGTAGAATCCTGTAAACACACTGGTAAACCCGCAAAGTAGAATCCTGTAAACACACTGGTAAACCCGCAGAGTAGAATCCTGTAAACACACTGGTAAACCCGCAGAGTAGAATCCTGTAAACCCGCAGAGTAGAATCTTGTAAACACACTGGTAAACCCGCAGAGTAGAATCCTGTAAACACACTGGTAAACCCGCAGAGTAGAATCCTATAAACACACTGGTAAACCCGCAGAGTAGAATCCTTTAAACACACTGGTAAACCCTCAGAGTAGAATCCTGTAAACACACTTGTAAACCCGCAGAGTAGAATCCTGTAAACACACTGGTAAACCCGCAGAGTAGAGTCTTGTAAACACACTGGTAAACCCGCAGAGTAGAGTCTTGTAAACACACTGGTAAACCCGCAGAGTAGACTCTTGTAAACACACTGGTAAACCCGCAGAGTAGAGTCTTGTAAACACACTGGTAACCCCGCAGAGTAGAGTCTTGTAAACACACTGTTAAACCCTCAGAGTAGAGTCTTGTAAACACACTGGTAATTCCGCAGAGTAGAATCTTGTAAACACAATGGTAAACCCGCAGAGTAGAATCCTGTAAACACACTGGTAAACCCGCAGAGTAGAATCCTGTAAACACACTGGTAAACCCTCAGAGTAGAATCCTGTAAACACACTGGTAAACCCGCAGAGTAGAATCCTGTAAACACACTGGTAAACCCGCAGAGTAGAATCCTGTAAACACACTGGTAAACCCGCAGAGTAGAATCTTGTTAACACACTGGTAAACCCGCAGAGTAGAATCATGTAAACACACTGGTAAACCCGCAGAGTAGAATCCTGTAAACACACTGGTAAACCCGCAGAGTAGAGTCTTGTAAACACACTGGTAAACCCGCAGAGTAGAATCCTGTAAACACACTGGTAAACCCGCAGAGTAGAGTCTTGTAAACACACTGTTAAACCCGCAGAGTAGAATCTTGTAAACACACTGGTAAACCCGCAGAGTAGAATCCTGTAAACACACTGGTAAACCCTCAGAGTAGAATCCTGTAAACACAGTGGTAAACCCGCAGAGTAGAATCCTGTAAACACACTGGTAAACCCGCAGAGTAGAATCCTGTAAACACACTGGTAAACCCGCAGAGTAGAATCCTATAAACACACTGGTAAACCCGCAGAGTAGAATCCTTTAAACACACTGGTAAACCCGCAGAGTAGAATCCTGTAAACACACTGGTAAACCCGCAGAGTAGAGTCTTGTAAACACACTGTTAAACCCGCAGAGTAGAATCTTGTAAACACACTGGTAAACCCGCAGAGTAGAATCCTGTAAACACACTGGTAAACCCGCAGAGTAGAATCCTATAAACACACTGGTAAACCCGCAGAGTAGAATCCTGTAAACACACTTGTAAACCCGCAGAGTAGAATCCTGTAAACACACTGGTAAACCCGCAGAGTAGAGTCTTGTAAACACACTGGTAAACCCGCAGAGTAGAGTCTTGTAAACACACTGGTAAACCCGCAGAGTAGACTCTTGTAAACACACTGGTAAACCCGCAGAGCAGAGTCTTGTAAACACACTGGTAACCCCGCAGAGTAGAGTCTTGTAAACACACTGTTAAACCCTCAGAGTAGAGTCTTGTAAACACACTGGTAATTCCGCAGAGTAGAATCTTGTAAACACAATGGTAAACCCGCAGAGTAGAATCCTGTAAACACACTGGTAAACCCGCAGAGTAGAATCCTGTAAACACACTGGTAAACCCTCAGAGTAGAATCCTGTAAACACACTGGTAAACCCGCAGAGTAGAATCCTGTAAACACACTGGTAAACCCGCAGAGTAGAATCCTGTAAACACACTGGTAAACCCGCAGAGTAGAATCTTGTTAACACACTGGTAAACCCGCAGAGTAGAATCATGTAAACACACTGGTAAACCCGCAGAGTAGAATCCTGTAAACACACTGGTAAACCCGCAGAGTAGAGTCTTGTAAACACACTGGTAAACCCGCAGAGTAGAATCCTGTAAACACACTGGTAAACCCGCAGAGTAGAGTCTTGTAAACACACTGTTAAACCCGCAGAGTAGAATCTTGTAAACACACTGGTAAACCCGCAGAGTAGAATCCTGTAAACACACTGGTAAACCCTCAGAGTAGAATCCTGTAAACACAGTGGTAAACCCGCAGAGTAGAATCCTGTAAACACAGTGGTAAACCCGCAGAGTAGAATCCTGTAAACACACTGGTAAACCCGCAGAGTAAAATCCTATAAACACACTGGTAAACCCGCAGAGTAGAATCCTTTAAACACACTGGTAAACCCGCAGAGTAGAATCCTGTAAACACACTGGTAAACCCGCAGAGTAGAGTCTTGTAAACACACTGTTAAACCCGCAGAGTAGAATCATGTAAACACACTGGTAAACCCGCAGAGTAGAATCCTGTAAACACACTGGTAAACCCTCAGAGTAGAATCCTGTAAACACAGTGGTAAACCCGCAGAGTATAATCCTGTAAACACACTGGTAAACCCGCAGAGTAGAATCTTGTAAACACACTGGTAAACCCGCATAGTAGAATCCTGTAAACACACTGGTAAACCCGCAGAGTAGAATCCTGTAAACACACTGGTAAACCCACAGAGTAGAGTCTTGTAAACACACTGGTAAACCCGCAGAGTAGAATCCTGTAAACACACTGGTAAACCCGCAGAGTAGAGTCTTGTAAACACACTGTTAAACCCGCAGAGTAGAATCTTGTAAACACACTGGTAAACCCGCAGAGTAGAATCCTGTAAACACACTGGTAAACCCGCAGAGTAGAATCTTGTAAACACACTGGTAAAACCGCAGAGTAGAATCTTGTAAACACATTGGTAAACCCGCAGAGTAGAATCCTGTAAACACACTGGTAAACCCGCAGAGTAAATTCACAGAATACAACCTTCTTAGAACTCTCAAGCTATTACAGCAAGCCGAATGTTAATGTACCATATCAAACAACATAGTATAGCATACTAAATAATATCACTGCACAGGAGTTGAAAACTAACTGACTAAAATACAAACAACGGGGTGCTTATATACATACTTAAAAATTCCAGAACACTCCGGCTCAAAGATAGTAGAATCAAATTGTATATCTATAGAGACGGGGGACATATTCAAGGTTCAAGAAAGTTCCTCGCATAACAATGGCTAATTGTAAACACCCGTTGGGGTGAACCGGCGAACAAACAATAGGCTAAGACACAATAGAGCTCGAGAAAAATCGGTAGACTTATACAAGAAACACAAACTACCTAAAAAACAAGCAAATTAGAAAATACTATACGTAAAATTATTGAATATGCTTTAATCATTTCAGTCACGTATATATAATTACCCTTTTCTATTGTTAAATGTTGAGAAAAATGGCGGAGGTGAATTAAAACTTTAATATTGGTTTAAATTATATATTGTAGTCTATACTATAGACCGCAATCTTCAGAGCCGACAGGTCCCCCGCCACGAGAATATGAGGGTGAAGATAAAAGAAAGGAAATAAATGAGGCAGAGATGCTGATGAAAATTCTATCATATCCTCACTCCCCGATAGGAACTGTACACTATATCGTGTTAACGAGATGCATGTTAAGATTAAAGGCCACCAATCAGTCATTTAACTGAATAGATGGTTTATCTTGTTCTAAAATGATATGAACTGCCAAAATTCGCATTTTTTTTATAAATTCTGATTTTTACACAGTACCTTGAAAAACTGGAGGACTGACATTGAAATAAAAAAAAACATTGCTTAAGTCGATAATCTCTTAGAACCGAACTAACGGACAAGGTTCAAATAGACTGGATGTATGAGCTAACTTTTGGGGGCTATGTTGCATATAAAACTAACATTCTCAAGATTGGTATCATTGGGAAGCTGATTTTGTACTTTTCGATAAAAATGACCAAACTTGACTTATTGTGTTTAAACGAAGTTTGTCCTTTATTTGACGGGTGGTGCCCTTTAAAGTGGCATGAGTGCTTCTAGTCTCGATAAAGTATTGTTTTGAACTAACTTTGGCATAGAATGAATGAATGGTCGTCCCGGTTATTTAAATTTTGTTTACTTTTCAAACACGTTTTCAGTTCATACAAGCCAAATACTGTATGGATTTTCCTCATTCCAACGCCAATCGTTTAGTTTTTCGATGGCCTTCAAAGCCTCTTACTGTCGTGACGATCAAAAATTATGAACAAAATGTGAATTTTGGCAGCTCATGCCACTTTAAACGAAGTTTGTCCTTTATTTGACGGATCATGCCATTTAAAGATATCCCGTTCATAAGAGATGCGGTGCAAGCATTTCAAGATCTAACTATGTTAATTAGCCAGTTAAGATCATTATTAATAACGTAGATGGTCCAAAACCAATACCATCCATATTCTTAATGACATGAAGCTATAGCACAAGTTTGAACATGATCAGGTAAGAACTGTACAAGATATTGTGTCCACAATATGCGGAACAGGCATATCAAAGGAAGGATTCAGGTCATTTCCATGTCGCCTCCTCTCTCCGTGGCTTTGGACAAATATAAAACGACATAACTAGGTCAAATGAAAATGTCTGATATATTTCTCTCTTCGAGACAAACGACAGATCTATTTCTTCTATGTAATTAACTTGTGGTAATTTTTGAATATCGTTAATAGTATTTTATACAATTATCTTATTTGAAAATAGAACTAGATCTCAATTCAATGCCTTTTTTGTGTGTTGGATCACCTAAAACTTAATGGACTATTTAATTAATTAAGCAATTTGATATTCACGTTAAGAAATACGGCCGATACCAAAATGTAATGTGATTGATTGGTTGATGTTTTACTCGACAATCAAGATTATTTCACTTATATTGCGACGATCATTTGAACAGCAACATTCACGCAAGGGTTTTAATAAAAATATGATCTTACTTTTAAGGTTTATCTGGCGACTGTTTTTCTGAATGAAAATACAAAAAAAATGCCGGCCATGAGTTCACGAATATGACTAAAGGGAGATAACTAAAAATAACTGATTTGAGTCCCTATGAGTTGTCCCCCTTGAATAAGTTAAAGTGCAAGGGATAGTTTTTGAAGGATGTAGAGCCCAGGCAAAAAGTGGCACATGTCAACCCCCCCCCCCCCCCCCCCCCCAAATTACATGGCTAACCCTCCGTATAAACAAAATATTTCTGAAAGAAAAAAAAATGGTGCAATGTTTTCGCAAAGAAATGTGACATTTTGTTTCTTGATAGATCACTTTGCTACTGTCAGAAAAGTTAAATGTTTGGCTAAATTCCCATTGTGATAATACATACATCAGAACTATCTTATAAGGTATATTTATCGCGTACTTTAAAATGTATAAAGACTTAACGCTACTAGTATAGTGGAACAGTAAATTCCTATTGTGATAATACATACGCAAGAAATAAGAAAAATCTTCTATTGCGTATATTGAAATGTATAAAGACTTAACGATACTAGTATAGTGGAACAGTGTGAGCTCTTTTGTGATTTTAGCATTTTCTGAATTCTCTTGTTTTGAACTTTTTTTTTGTATTTTATCAAGGCTGTAATTAGCCACAAATAAAATAACCGTTTTAATAATATCCGGCCAAATGAATATATTTACATTGTGTAGCTTACAAAATGCGAATAAAAATAGGGATATTTTTTTTCTTTTAATTCAATGAACGGATATAATTTTTATTAATAATTAGCCTAATGTACACAACTAAGGAGTATATTTCAAAATATCAAAACAAAAACCATCTAAGGCAATGGTTTACAGAGCTGTAATGTATTTATTTTGCAAACGTTTCAGTAGAAACTAAATCTGCTATTGCTGTTCTAATATTTCGTAGATAAATCCGCAGCCTCCATAGCTTCATAAAATAACACTGAATATTTTTGGAAAAAAAATATTTTTTTTCGAAATTTTTCAAATTAATGTTGCACGTTGCTGTTGGCAAGCTACAGATATTTCGATTGATTGATTGATTGATTGTTTGGTGTTTTACGCCGCGCTCAAGATTATTTCACTTATATGGCGGCGTTGCCAGTTTTATTGTGAGAGTAAACCGGGCTCTTTGCCCGGAGGAAACCCACGACCTTCCGTTGGTAACTGGCAACCATCCCACATAGGTCGTTCGAGTGAAAACCAATTTTTGGACTGAGTGGGATTCAAACTCGCTACCCATTGGTTGCAGCACTGGATGACTGAACAATAAATTAAGGAGATTGTTTGAGTTGTTGTTTTTTTTTCTGTAGGCTATACATTTTTAAAACTGAAAATATTATTTATTATAAAATTCTGGCACAACTACTCATTTGTGCCCATATAACTGTGTGCTGGATAGACATAAAAACAAAAAATTTGGTTGATTGATGTTTTAAGCTGCACTCAAGATTATTTCACTTATATGGCGGCGTTGGCAGGTTAAGTGAGGGAAAACCGGGCTCATTGCTCGCAGGAAAACCCCGACTGTCGGTGAGTAAATGACAACTCATCCACATACGGCGACCGAGTGAAATATACACTCAGAAATTTTACAAATTTTATTTGGTGAGTGTGATTCGAACCCGCGCCGCGTAGATGGAATGTCTGTGTGGGACTGAGGGACGATCACTCTAACCCACTGGACCACCAAGGTCTGTGTGGGACTGAGGGACGATCACTCTAACCGCCTGGACCACCGAAGTCCCGTCTCTAATTGGAACTTGGAATATAAGTATATAGCGAAATTTAATTTAATTCAGAAAGTTGTGTTCATTTCCTCAATGCAGCTAACCGATTACCAGTTCATACAACAGAACGTTCAAAAGATTGAACGTTCTTTTCATCTAAAATGTTTAGAATGAACAATCTGAATTCTTTCTAATGTAAACTTTGGGATATAATAAAACGGTCGGCTTTGTACGACCTGGATGTTCTAAAAACTTTCGAAAACACTTAAAAATAACATCTGGTTGCGTATCATTGCGGGTTGGAATAAATATAAATCTATATTCTGTGTAGCGTGCAGAATGTTACGCGGAACAAGTTATAACGGTATTGTGTGGCCTATATTAACATAGGTCTCGCCCTCTGTAGTCATGTCTAACATCAAAACTGCTATTTTCAAACTTTTACAAATAAAATTGTTAAAGTGGCATGAGCTGCCAAAATGTTGATATTTTGACGTAAAAACAGAATGCTGAAATTATCGGCTATTTTTCTCAAAACATATAATTGAGAAACTTGTGAGTGCTTCTAGTCTCTAGTATGTACGATAAAGTATTGTTTTGAACTAACTTTGGTATAGAATTAATGAATGGTTATTTAACTTTTGTTTACATTTCGAGCACGTTTTCGGTTCGTACAGGCCACATACTGTATGGAGTTTCCTCATTCCAACACCAATCATTTAGTTTTTAGATGGCCTGCAAAGTCTCTTACTGTCTTGACGATCGGAAATTATGAAAAAGTGTGAATTTTGGCAGCTCATGCCACTTTAAGCCGTATCTTAATCAAATAAATGCACGAACAATATCATGTTGTAGGGTAGCGTAATGGATATATTCGACTATCAATGTTAAGATGAAGTGTATCTCCAAGGAGTGTTCACATTTTAATTCAATCAAAATTATTGCTGTTCTTTTACTTTTTGTTCTTTTTCAAGTCAAAATTCATGACAGCCTTCATATTTCTTTTAAGAGATAGAAGAAATAAAACAGGGGGCGGTTGCACGAAGGTGTATTAAGCTTAAGCCAGGCTTAAATACGTCGCGTCACAGAGGAATTTGATTGTGACGTCGCATGGTTAAGTCCGACTTAAGCTTAATACATCTTTGTGCAACCGGGCCCTGGTGCATATATTGTTGCATTATTCTTGCGGTATAAAAGTTAATGATAAAAAATTAACAAATTAGCATTAGCTTGAAGAAACGCAATCTACAAGAAGCCATCCACATAAAAAGACACAGTCCAAAAATCAACAGGGACAATGGAGTATTCATTCCATCCGCGTATGACAACCTTTTATAATTAATGTAATCACAAAGACTCATAAACTGTATTTCTTTCTGTTATCTTATAGTAACGTTACATGCACCTTATAACGTTGCACACAATAACGTTGTCATTCTAACGTAATAATTTTTACTTTATAACGTATTTCTATTTGAACTATATATATATTAAATGACGTGAGATGATTTACTTTTGTAACGCTCTCTTCCAAACGATACTCTAACGAGAAAAATGTTTTGAATTTCAAATAATGAGCGCAGATCTATGACGTTAATGGTTCTTATACTAACATAATCATTTCCATCCATGATGTTTTCTACTCCAATCAATAACCTAATTATTCTTTTATGATGTTCACAATTCTACGATAATTCTAACCACCTGTATTTATAACCTGTTGATATTTTAATTTCATTAGCTTGAGAACGACCTTAGAAACTGGGTCGAAACGTCGCGACTACATGTATATATGTATTGTATATATATAAATAATAAGAAGTTGTCTAACCATACGAAAGATGATTTTGTGTTTTATAAAAAATTAAGACATCACCACGTCGTCCGTTGTTTTTTTTTTTGTGTTGTTCAAAAAAACAACTGACGTCGTGATGATGTCTTATTTTTTTATCATTAGTATGGAACCCACGTTTAAAGAGAGTTTCAAACATTTGTGATATGAAAGTTGTAAGGCTGACATTAAAGGCTTATTTTTTTCCCTGGAACAGGTGTTTATTACTATATTATGTTTAAGTCTAATACTAGATAAATGGTTGGCTGCTCTTTGTCGTAGAGAATTCTGAGTTTAATGTAGAAAGCCCGAAATGTCAATTTGATAACCGGAAACTCTGCATGGCTTCATGTCCCTATTTTATAGTCGACATATTGTTGGTAATGTTATATCATCATTATCCACCTGTCAATTAACATTCAGTGTATTTCCAACTCGTTTATATGACACATCTCTTAAGACAACTAACGGTTCTCCCTCTACGACACCCTTCATCCGCCCCTCTGGGTGGTATATTTAGTGTATATAAAGACATCGTCTCTCTGTTGGAGCATTATCTGCTTTTCCTATTCATTGCATCTGTATCAACTATTGGCCACATGGACAAGTGGGTTTTAGAGCACCTTACCAGCAAGAGAAAATACGACTGGGACCAATACTATTATACCGACGATATAGCGGATTTACCTGCGGCAAAAGTCGACCAAATAGCGGCCACCGAGGGAACGAAAGATGACTGGTTGTTTAAACCAAGTCCACTTGAACTTCTCCCTGCAGGTTAGAATTAAACTATTATTGTTTTGGGGTAAGAATGGACTTATTGTAAGGGCCATTGGAAATAATTAAAGTGGCGTGAGCTGCACTTTTTCATAAATTCGAATTGTTACTTAGTAACAAGTTCGGACCGCATGTGGTAGCTGGAAATTAATGCAGTATTGCAGTACTCAGCTGTCTAGAAAAACTCCACTGAGGATTTCTGGTTTTTTTTTTCCATTGTCAGATCTATCTGCCAATGACATACCACGGATTGAAATAAGCCCCTTTCGGGTTTGACCGAAGTCCCAAGAGATCACGCGAGACCCGTGTTTAGGGGTATAACTTTCACCGATCGGCTGTCCGATTAACATTAGTGCTTATGGAGATCGGCTGTAACCCTGTTGTTTTATCTGTGATTCTCAGCTTACAATTTATACTTTTTACAAAAGTCTTTTTGTGAGACATATCAAGATATATACAAAGCCATTAGATACTTCTTTTTGACGGACAAAAAAGTAATATTATTTCTAACACAAAAATAACACGTCGTAGTTGTGTTTTCACCGTTGGTTTTTGACAACTTCGAAGCGTTTCCACGCGATATAAATATGTGTATCGACAGTCAACTGACAAAAACGCAACTGATAGCTTCTGGTGTGTTTCACAAAAAAATTTGGATTAAAGAAATGATTAAGAAATAAAGAATTAAAGACAAAACGACATGATAACCGCCGATCACCATAGACACTAATGTTAAATGAACAGCTAGTCAATATAAGACATACCCCTAAACCCATTTCTCGCGTGATCTCGCGGGGTTTTAGCCAAACGCGAAAGAGGCTTATTGCATATATAAGTTAAAGGCACACTTGCCGCCGAAGCCTGTTTAAATTTGCTAAGAAAACCAATTTACATGGGCTTACTACGAATAATACCACTAAACTTAAACATAGGACACATAAAACATGTCTAGTTAGCTTTAGACTGTAAAAATGGGGTGAAAAACAAACGAAGAATCGAAGCCTGATTACAACAACAACGATCAGTGTCGGTCAACTTTCGTGTTGGTTTACCCTCCTTTCAGGCCTTTGTATCTGTGGTTTACACTCAAATAATTATCAGCAGGCTTTTCCAGTCGCTGTTAACCGATCGTCAGTCTGTATTTCTCAGATAAATAGGCCTACGTAAAATTACACTGTGCCGTTAGTTCACTCACTCGACTGAAACATAAAATCGCCAATAGGGGGCAGATCGGTTTGTTTACGTTCCGGGTACGTAACAATTCAAATTTTCAAATTCAAATTAAAAATACAAAGTGACGTCCAAACTTTTCAATTTTGGTAAAAATAGAAAGTTCCTAACTTATATTGTCTGGGAAAAATACAGAATACGGTCTTTCATTTTTAATGTAAACAATATTCCTGATTTTCGCGGCAAGTGTGCCTTTAATACCTGATCGTGTTCGTGTACCAATTGCATTCAAACATTTAATACACTTCCTGATTGTCACTGAAGCTGTTCGAATATCAAACAAATCAGAACCCAAAATTAAGTAGCATTAGTAAATATTGCCAGCGATAAGTCATTTGTTTTTTCTATAAAACTTCAAAAAGCCAAACCTTGGGTATTCATATAACTTATTATGTTTAGTCTGTTGAGACAATTATCTGTGTACCTTGAGAAATTACTTGAGAGACGGAAAATCTTCCTCTCTTGAACCTGAACCTAAAACTTTGTAATTTGGTTACATTAAATCCTGTATAGATCAACTTTTTCTAATGTTTGACTATTTTAGTTTAACTGTGAACGATTGTGACTTAACTTTGTAATATTGTAATGTATCAATGTTATATTGTCCGCCCAGTATATTGATCTGTAACTGTTTCTTGATGAGCTCACTTGAGTTCAAGAAAATAAATACCAATACCAGTTTATTTTCTTGGCACCAAGCTCGGAAGGGATTAGGCTAAATACCGAACGAATAAAACGCACACATGTTGACACAGTTCTCTCAAGCCAGTGCCACATTCAGGGGTGTGAGACTTCCGCGGAAACCCGGAAAATCGCGTTTTTTAAAACGGCTGTCCGCGTCATTTTTCTGAATTCCGCGTTTTTGTTCAAGGGTGAAGTGTCAATTTTATTTATGTACATGTAGTATTAGTATTTAACTGATAGTGATTGAAGGTGTACGTCGTAGGCCTATGTAAAACTAATAATCTCCCGTAGAGTTCCGCCTGGAGGACTGGCGAATGTTTGTGCGAAGGCTTAGCCGTAACGCCGCCGTGTGGTAGCTTATTTGTAATACTTTTAATAGGCCTATTAGTATTACTACATTGACTGAAACATAAAATCGCCAATAGGGGGCAGATCGGTTTGTTTACGTTCCGGGTACGTAACAATTCAAATTTTCAAATTCAAATTAAAAATACAAAGTGACGTCCAAAGTGACGTCCAAACTTTTCAATTTTGGTAAAAATAGAAAGTTCCTAACTTATATTGTCTGGGAAAAATACAGAATACGGTCTTTCTTTTTTAATGTAAACAATATTCCTGATTTTCGCGGCAAGTGTGCCTTTAACGCGTGTTTGAAATGAACGTGTCGTTTTGTCTACTGGATATCAAAAGCAATCCAAAGACCACAATCAAGCGTTGTTTTTCATACTGTCATAAGATAATATTGAATTTAGTCTCGAATGCACGGTCTCGGCTATTTTTCCGCAGCGATGACCAGTGACGACAGTTGGACCCTCACTGATACAACCCCACTAATACGTACGTCCTCGCTGGTGACGCACGTTTCGGCAGTTAAATGAAACAGACGGTAAATGAAACAAATGGAAAGTTTCCAAACTCGAAAAATTCAGTTTGCCATCTATTAGGGACAAGTTAGGTGCAAATATAGAATAGGTCCGTCGTTTTTAACTTCTGTTCAAATTCGTCTTTTAGATGGTATTTCTTTTAGCTTTTAGTAGGGATAGTTTAGTTTTAAGCGTTGTAATATTAAATTAGTCATAAGTTCTAGAAGAAATGAATACAATGGGGGGCGATTATAGCGGTTTGAGACTGACGGACCTATTCTATAGTCTGTCCACAAGTTACTTTAGGTCCAGTAATTCAATTTTTTTATAATTTTTTATTTTTTTTTATTTTTTATTTTTTTTCTTCTCTTCCTCTAACTCAATCATAGTTGGAGATCTCCGAACTCTGTGGTCAAAGTTTATGATGATGGGTGACCAGCACCCATCACCCATCATCATAAACTTTGACCACAGAGTTTGGAGATCTCCAACTAACTCAATCAGTCAATGTAGTAGTAGTTCAAATTGATCGTGATTTGATTTAACTCTTAACCAAACCCTTTGGGGGTATTCTTAACAAACAAATTTTCCTCTTTTTTTCGGGCCGGCTCTCACACCCCTGCACATTACAAAACGAACCTTTTCGGCAGCATTGTTTTCTATTAAAGTGGCATGAGCTGCCAAAATGTGGATATTTTGACGTTAAAACAGAATGTTGAAATTATTGGCTATTTTTCTCGAGACGTATAATTCAGAAGCTTGTTAGTGCTTCTAGTCTCGAAAATGTGCGATAAAGTATTGTTTTGGACTAACTTTGTCTTAGAATGAATGAATGGTCCTCCCGGTTATTTCAATTTTGTTTACTTTTCGAACACGTTTTCGGTTCGTACAGGCCACACACTGTATGGATTTTCCTCATTCCAACGCCAATCATTTGATTTTTTCGATGGCCCTCAACGCCTCTTACTGTCGTGACGGTCAGAAATTATGAAAAAAGTGTGAATTTTGGCAGATCATGCCACTTTAAAGTATCTAGTTTATATCATTAATTTTTTGATATTCTACCCTGCATGAATGAATCAATGTGACCCTTTTGAGTCGGAGGTGAAGGATGGATTATGAGCAGGAAGGTCATACAATATTCATACACCCAGGGTAAAATATCAAAGACGAATTTATCATCCCGAAACCCATGGACTGAGAATTCTCATACTTATTTTTCCATCGTTATAGGCCTAACTGTTACTTTTATTCGTGTTAATCTAATTATATTTATGACTTCATTATTTGTGCAAATTTTCAGCTTCTTTGTTATTGTTATGGCGTGGATTACGTCTATGACAGACATGTTTTAGCTAACTAATAAGTGTAGATATTTCACACACCCACGCAAGCACGAACAGCTATACTGCTAAACTGTATGGACCTCTGTCAAACAAACCGAGCAAAGATAGATGACGCACAGAGTTATGCCCCTTGCGTGTCCGTCAACATTATCGATCAATGTATAATGAATTTGCTCTTTCATTTTCCAATTTGTAGATTTTAATTAGGTTCAATATAGACTGAAATAAAAATGATCCACAGTTGCAGATGCTTAAATGTCTGTAAGCATTGCTGATAAGAAATGTTTTTAGATTTTCACACTGAATACGTCTTTTCGATTGGTTCAAACCAGTCACGTGGAACACCTGTATATTCCATATTACGTCGACGAGCTGATCCATACAGGTTGACATGGAATACATATGTAATAATAACGCTCCTTATCAGCAATAATAGTTATCAGACAAAATGTCACCTGACACGCCCATCATGATTTACATGCAATCTCCAGTTCACACGTATGTGGCTTGCGGCCGTTTTCGACGTAGTTCACAGAAAAACGCTTGATTAAAGAAAAGGCTTGCAGTCTCTGGCTGATACCAACCGAAATAGTGTCCGACAAATAAACAAAATTTGAATAACATTCATTCATTCTTGGCATATATTTGTTCGAAGCACTACTTTTACACGCATTCTTGAGGCTGAAAAATGTTTATATATAGTACCTATTGACAATTTTAACACAAAAATATCCACATTTTTACAACTCATGTCACTTTGAGTTTGACCATACTTTTTATTTAATGTGGCATGAGCTGCTAAAATTCACACTTTTTCCATAATTTCTGATCGGCACCACAGTAAGAGGCTTCAAAGGCCATCGAAAAACTAAATGATTGGCGTTGGAAGGAGGAAAATCTGTACAGTATGTGGCCTATACGAACCGAAATAATGTTCCAAAAGTAAACAAAATTTAAATAACCGGGACGACCATTCATTCATTCTAAGCCAAACTTAGCTCAAAACAATATTTCATCGTATTCTAGCATTCTCGAGACTAGAAACACAACAAAACTTTTGAATTATACGTCTTGAGAAAAAAAGCCGATAATTCCAACATTCTGTTTCTACGTCAAAATATCAACATTTTGGCAGCTCATGCCTTTTTAATATGGCCGGTAGCGTTATATGTAATATGGCCTTATGCGGAAAAAATGTCCGGTATTCGTGGAAAGTCGCGGATTTCCCCAGGTCAAAGAACCTGGCAATTCGACAATATGAGCGAAATAATCTTAGAATCTGAATGCTGTAATTATATATGTCTTGTTTACTAATGTTCTACACTCCAAATGATGGTGAAATAAGGTGCCGAAATATTGAGTCAAACATGAGTCTTACGTTTTTCGGAGTTACGCTACTTGTGTACAGAGTATTTTCTCTTATCAGCATATTTAAATGGGCTGTATTTACTTTTTCAGATGCACCTAAAGCTAAGATGGGTCGGCCCTCCATTATATCCAAGCATCCAGAGGTTCTAGCAACAATCCAGCAAATGGTAACCCAAAACTCGGAGGTTGCAAACAGCCGCAAAAAAGACAAATCTGGTTTATCACTCGGGCCATCCCTGAGCCAACTACAGGCCGTAGTCCTGGCAACAAACAAAGTACATGTGTCCAGGAATACCATTCACCGTATAATGAATCCGCCAAATAAAAATGATAGGTTAGTCAGGTATTGCAGTGGTCAAATCAACGCTCGACTTCCACAAATATCCAGCAGCATAACAACCAAGGGCAGCGATGATTTACGTAACATGTGCGTTCACCCGGACACAGTAAATGAAACATCCGTTTGTGATTGCAAAGATAAAGTGAACATATGATTAACATCAGCGAGTTGCCATAGCCGTGAACCGTTGCCATAGTCGTGAACCACCCAGTGTGAAAGGAATAATAGACCAGATCTACCAGACCAGGCTTTTCCATATCACAACATTAAGTTGACCCCATTTTGATTCGATCACGCTAACTGTGACCCCCCCCCCCCCCCACCCCCAGCGATCGAGAAGTACGACTCAATCCTATCATGGAACTCAATTTGGGAAGGATTCGTTTCATAAGCTCAAATAAAAGATGTGAATAATTGAATTGTTTGTTTTTAAATTACAGCATTTTAATATTTACCTGAAAATATAAGTATAGTTAGACGAAAGTGAATATAAACAGCGGGTGTCAATTACAGTACACACAAAATAAACAATGTATCAATCAAAGATACACATGTTTAAAGTGGCATGAGCTGCCAAAATGTGGATATTTTGACGTTAAAACAGAATGTTGAAATTATTGGCTATTTTTCTCAAGACGTATGATTCAGAAGCTTTTTAGTGCTTTTAGTCTCGAAAATGTACGATAAAGTATTGTTTTGAACTAACTTTGGCTTAGAATGATTGAATGTTCGTCCCGGTTATTTAAATTTTGTTTACTTTTCGAACACTATTCCGGTTCGTACAGGCCATATACTGTATGGATTTTCCTCATTCCAACACCAATCATTTAGTTTTTTGATGGCCTTCAAAGCCTCTTACTGTCGTGACGATCAGAAATTATGAAAAAAGTGTGAATTTTGGCAGCTCATGCCACTTTAACATTATTTATCAAGATGATATTTTCATTTTCGTGTCATATTCAAACCGGTCTTTTCTGATCTTTTGGCCGTTAATCCTTGTGATTTCTTATGCTGGGAAAACTTCTTGAACCTGATAAATATTAACTTTGTCGAGTTGAGTTGCACAAAAAGTAAGGCTGTGTCGTCCTTTTGAACCACTTGGTCGGTATCCGTATCCTTACCAAAAACATTAAATCGATTATTTTTCTAACCAACACCGATGGTTTGATTTTGGCTCCCATGTCCGCAGATTGATAGTTAAATGTAAATAACAAATTAATCAATATATTTTGCGTTTTAACAGTTTAATGATTAACATATTGCTCCGTCAACGCACGCGTTAACGCATATGTATGATGGCCGAGAAGGGACATCGCGTTATAGATACTCAACCAGGCTAAATCGAAATCTAAGACGCGATGAAAAATATAGCAAGATTCATTTTCGTGTTATACTTAATGAAATTGGCTCACTTTCTATGTAAAACACGATGAAAAATACTTTTCGTTGCGTTTTACTTACTAAACCGCCTACATGTTGATCTCAGAAACACTATGGAAATGCGATGGTAAAGCGATGGTAAATACTTACTGAGTTCAATAAAGTGATTTGACTTGCACTATGCGACAAAAAGGACTTTTTATGGGATTACCGTTGCATTTTATTTTACAAATTCTTTTTTTTAGGATAAGCCACAAACACGATGGAAACGCGATGATAAAGCGATGGTAAATATTAACCATCGCTGTACCATAGCGTTTCTGAGATCAAAATATAGGCGGTTTAATAAGTAAAACGCAAAGACAAGTATTTTTCATTGTGTTTCCATCGTGTTTTACATAGCAAGTGAGCCAATTTCATAAAGTATAACACGACAATAAATCTTGCTGTATTTTTCATCGCGTCTTAGATTTCGATTTAGCCTGGTTGAGTATTATGAAATGGCTCACTTGCTATGTAAAACACGATGAAAAATACTTATCATTGTGTTTTACTTATTAAACCGGCTATATTTTGATCTCAGAAACACTATGGAAATGTGATGGCAAAGCGATGGTAAATATTTATCATCGCGTTTTTATCGTGTTTCTCAGTTGGATAAAGCTTGGTTCTATGCGTATTTTGCGATAGAAATTAGGATAGAAAGGATTATCACTGCAACTTACTTTATGGACTGGGTTTTGAAAGAAAATCATAAACACGATGGAAACGCGATGGTAACGCGATGGTAAGTATTAACCACCGCTTTACCATCGCATTTTTATCGTGTTTGTGACTAAGGTTGAAAGAGGATTGGAAAGTAAAACGGGATGTCCCTTCTCGGCCATCATACATATGGATAAGTGAATGTGTTCCAGAAATATAAAAAACACACATCGTTTTTTGTTAATATATTGACCACATCAGTATAAACTGTTTACGCTAAAAACGAAACTTTTTTTTTACAAATAGATGAAGTTTGAGATTTTACATTTTATATGGAACTTCAACACGGTCAAATTAACTTTCTTTATGGGTTATTAGAAGGGCTACAACGCGTGTGTTTCTTAAATCTTAATGGAAACACAATGGACCATCGATGGTGCGTTTGGGTATTCGGTGTCAACATAAGTCTATCCTCAAGAAATGATTTCTATAAATTGAACAGTACTTGACATATTAATGTTTTTTATATATCCCAAAACAATGATTTCTCCCTTTCGAATAACGAACTGCTAACCGCGAACTGCAGACCAAGTTATTAGACATAACACAAAATCGCTGTTGTTCCTTATTAAAGTCAGCTGTAGGCTCATCCAGATTTTTTACTTATGTCCGATTATTGCGTACCAAGCAATACATAGATCATAAAGTGTGTACAAATGGTAATGCGGAGAATGAAACCAGCAAAGTAGAATTCAATTCCAAATAATAAATCATTTATTACATAGATAGTCAAAATAAATTATAATCCTAAACTAAAGAATCTATATTATGTAGAATAAAAAGTCGATGTGATATCAGAAAGTACTTATCCCCGCCCCGGAATCTCCAGCGTTGAAATAGAACTCCCACGTAGGTACGTACAATCCGATAGAATAATTTCTGTTTCGCAAATCACGCCAGTTTCCACAAAAAGCACACAATCACACCACTAGCCTAGGCCTATATAATCACTTTTGGTATTTACCGAACATTTGCTTTGTTTTGTTTTTTGTTTTTTTTCTTTATCAATTTCCAAGCGGAATATATAGCACACGGGTCCGGTCCTGCTCAACACTCCTCATCCAACTTTTTCCTCTTTTTTCTTCCAAAACAAACTCCAGAAAATCGTGCCTCGTGTCATTAACATAACAAGAGAGAGGGACTTGTCATACCAGTTCACTCTGACGGGGTGAGATAGTCTATCACGATTGTCAGGTTGAATATAATGTTTCCTATTCTTATTACGAGTTCACACTGACGGGGCGGAATAGTCTATGACGATTCTCAAGCTGCATATAATATTTAATGCAGTGTTCAAATGCGTAACACCTCCCCCCTCAAAAGAAAAAAAAACAAAAAAAAACATTTATACAAAACACATTTATATTCTGGATAAGGCATCAGCCATAACGTTATCTTTACCTCGAATGTGCTTGATACACAGATCATATTCCTGTAACAGCAAACTCCATTTCAATAATCTTCTGTTATTGTTTTTCATTTTTGACAGAAATGTTAATGGATTATGATCTGTATAAACAATAAGCTCACCGTAACATGGTGCCACATACACTTCATAATGTTTTAAAGTCAGGATCAAGGCTAACAACTCTTTTTCTATAGTCGAATAATTTTTCTGATGACAATCAAATTTTTTAGAAAAATAACTAACAGGGTGTTCAATACCATCGTCCCCATCCTGCAATAACACACCACCAGCACCATAGTCACTAGCATCTACAGCCAACTTAAACAGTTTTGTGAAATCTGGTGCTCTTAATATAGGGGCATTTAACAATAGTGACTTTAACTTTTCAAAGGCATCATTTTGTAGTTCTGCCCATTGAAATTTGACATTTTTCTTTAATAAAGCAGTTAAGGGTACAGCAACATCTGAGAAGTTTTTACAAAACTTTCTATAATACCCTATCATTCCCAAAAATCGCATTAACGTCTTTTTACAAGTGGGGACAGGAAATTCAGAAACTGCCTTCACCTTGGCATTAACTGGTTGAACAAGACCCTGACCAACAATATAACCCAAATATATAACCTTTGCTTTACCGAACTCGCTCTTAGCCAGGTTAACAGTTAAATTTGCTTTTGACAATCTCTTAAACAATTGTTCAACTCTGCACAAGTGCTCCTCCCAATTATCACTATAAATAATTAGATCATCTATATAGGACTCAACACCTATCAAACCTTGGGTACAAAGAGCAACCATTCTAGTAAAGGAGGCTGCAGAATTTTTCATCCCAAAAGGCATAACAATATACTCATAAAACCCATGGGGAGTTACAAATGCTGAAATTTCTCTAGCTCTGTCAGTTAAAGGAACACACCAATAACCTTTCAGTAAATCACATTTGCTAACAAACTGAGCTTTCCCAATTTTGTCTATACAATCATCAATTCTTGGGATTGGAAAAGGATCAGGTTTTGTTACAACGTTAACTTTCCTATAATCAGTACAAAACCTCATTGATCCATCTGATTTAGGAACGAGAATGCACGGCGAACTCCATGCACCCTGGCTTGCCTGAATTATGTCATTATTTAGCATGTAATTTATTTCCTTATCCATAAGCTCTGCTTTAAGGGGATTTAACCTATATGGGTGTTGTTTTATTGGCACTGCGTCACCCACATCAACATCAGGAAACAAGATATTTGTTTTGTTAGGCACATCAGGAAAAATACTTTCGTATTTAAACATCAGGGACACTAGCTGTTGTGTTTGTACCTGGTCCAGATGACTTGTTTTAATGTTGATGTTAGACAAAATTTCTGAATTTTCTAACCTAGGTGTGATTTCTCCTTTTTCAGTGCTATTATCAAGTGTCCCACCGTTATCCGATGGTATATCCCCAAGTACAGCACTAGCATGATTAACAATGGTTCTATCATAACACTTCTTAAGAATGTTAATATGACACAACTGTGTACCCTTTCTTCTATCCGGAGTTTTGATTACATAATTCAAATCATTGACAGTTTTTAAAACCTCGTAAGGCCCGTGAAACTTAGCCTGAAGAGGGTGTCCCCTAATTGGTAGCAATGCCAAAACTTTGTCCCCAACTTGAAACGTTCTTTTACGTGATTTTTTATCATATCTTGACTTCATGTTAGACTGTGTAGACTTTAAATTTTCTTTTGCCAGAGAACAAACTTTATACAACCTTTCTCTAAATTTAGAAACATAATCCAACAGATTGGTTTCTGTGGCTTCTTTTTGAAGCCACCTTTCTTTCAACAATTTCAACGGACCACGAACTTCATGGCCGAAAACCAGCTGAAAAGGGCTGAAGCCTAAAGATTCCTGCACCGACTCACGTGCAGCGAATAACAAGAGGTGTATTCCCTCATCCCATTCTCTCTCGTTCTCAAAGCAATACACTTTAATCATAGATTTGAGAGTACCAAACGTTCTAAAGCACCTTGGGATTGGGGATGATAGGCTGAGGATTTAATATGTTTAACACCCAGCTGTTGTATAACTTGTTGAAACACATTGGACCAAAAATTGCTGCCCTGGTCTGACTGAACCTCCAGTGGTAGACCAAAAAGAGTAAAAAATTTAACCAAGGCCTTAGTTATATTACGAGCTGTAATAGACCTCAGTGGAATGGCTTCGGGGAAGCGTGTTGAAGCACACATTATAGTCAGTAAATAGCGATTACCAGTTTTCGTAGGATTGAGGGGTCCTACACAATCAATAATTATTTTACTGAACGCCTCTCCAATAGCGGGAATGGGCCTCAAGGGAGCTATGGGTATTGGGTTTTTTCCGACTACTTGACATGAATGACAGGTGCGACAATATTCAGTAACATCTTTACGAACTCCTGGCCAGACAAAGTGCCTTAACACCTTACCCAAAGTTTTTCTGACCCCCAAATGGCCCCCTAATGGGATTTCATGAGCTAGTCTCAAAACCTCTGCTCTAAATGGCATAGGCACTACAATTTGGTAGATCACCTCCCATTCATTATCAGACGGAACGTCTAAAGGGCGCCACTTTCTCATTAATACCCCGTCTTTAAAGAAATAACCAGTAGGTACTTTCATTAATTCAACATCAGAGAGGGCCTTATCTATAAGGGAGACAACTTCAGTATCATTATTTTGCTCTGTATTAAGTTGTTGTCTACTGATTGGTAATTCTTCTAGTTGTTTCTTACTAGAGTCAAAGTTAACATTGTGCTTATCTACGTGGTTGATAAAAGTATCTGATAAATCAATGTCACTGTCAGGATTGTCACTTTTGTTGGCCATAGATCGAGTCACTGCACAGGAAGGATAAATACAATTATCGTCATTTTCAATCACTGGTTTAACTGTTAAACATGGTTCTACAGAAGAGGGAATTACATTACCACCCGCCAAGTCGTTGCCAAGTAATATAGATACACCTTTAACAGGCAATGACGGTCTAACACCGACGACAACATTTCCCGTAACTAGATCCGACTTGAGGAAAATATTATGAAGCGGCATCGTGATATAACCGCCTTCTATACCTTGAACAATTACACTTTCCCCAGTAAATGACTCATTAGAAAATGGTAATAAACTTTCTAAGACCACCGTTTTTGTCGCACCAGTATCACGTAATATTTGTACGTCTACACATGAAGTATCCGACCCAACAAGTGATAAACAGCCTTCGGTAAGGAAAGGCAAATATTCTTTCCTAACCGATTCACTATAACTAGAGTTAGAGACAGTTTGATTGGAACACTCATTAATCAAAGCATTAGAGGAAGTTTGTGTTAAAGACCTCTTCTTAACCCAACAGTCTGAGACTACATGACCCCTTTTTCCACAATAAAAACAAGATGGTACATTTTTATTAAATCTAGGTGCCCTTGGCGATGTAGGATATCTTAGGTTATCAGAATTTCGTTCGTCGTTTTCGGTATCGTTTTGGGATGTATTAAATGTTCTATCATCTCTGCCACTTCTAAGACCATTACCCCATGACCGGTCCTTATGGGTCAAAGCAAAATCGTCAGCCACAACGGCCGCCTCCTGAAGGGAGCTTACGTCCTTTTCATCCAAATATGTTTTAATATCATCCCTAACACATCGTTTGAATTCCTCTATTAACATCAATTGCCGGAGATTTTCAAACTTTTCATTTACCTTCTTAGAGTTACACCACCTTTCAAAATAAATTTGCTTTTCATGAGCAAATTCAACATGTGTCTGACTATCCAACTTTCTAAAGTTTCTAAACTTTTGTCTATACGCCTCGGGAACTAGCTCATACGCCCTTAAGATAGCCTCTTTCACTTTATCATAATCACCGCTATCATAGGCTCTCTGTTGATTAAATGACATCGAGTTTACACAAAGCAAGCAGGTGAAATCTAATGCAATGCTTTACATTAGTGTTAGTGTATTCGAACTTGCGACCCATCAGTTAAAGGGTCGTATTACCCTGAATGCGCCATGCTATATACTATTTATTAATTTTGTCGCTGTTGAGATTTTAACTGTTGGGTTCAAATAACAAACGTCCGGGTGCATTAGAAAGCATGTTATAATTGACTACAATCCACTTCAGTAGGTTGCACTTATAATTGCATAATCATTAAGACTACACTACTTCATCATGATTACGCACGTATCCTTTGATGAGGTTAAATCTGTATAATAAATTCTGGCCATGTTTAGTTTAAGTGACATGAGCTGCCTCTTATCAACATGATGGGTTAAAGTTTAATGAAATAATAAATTAAATTTATATATTGATTCTGTGGAGCATAAGTTGAGCATAGATTGAAATAACCCAGAAAAACATTCATTCGTTTCTGTGTAAAATACTTCTAAAAGTAAAATGTTTCTCAATGTACATGATTGAGGTTGGTGTCACTTAAAGGCTCATATTTTGCATATTTTTAAGTGGCATGAGCTGCCAAAATTCACACATTTTTTGTAATTTCTGCTCGTCACTGAAGAGGCTTTGAAGGCCATCGAAAAATTAAATGATTGGCGTTGGAATGAGGAAAATCCATACAGTATGTGGCCTATACGAACCGGAATAGTGTTCAAGAAGTAAACAAAATTTAAATAACCGGGACGACCATTCATTCATTCTAAGCCAAAGTTAGGTCAAAACAATACTTTATCGTAGATTCTCGAGACTAGAAGCACTAAAAAGCTTCTGAATCGTACGTCTACAGAAAAATAGCCAATAATTCCAACATTCTGTAACAACGTCAAAATATCAACATTTTGGCAGCTCATGCCACTTTAAGACGAAAAAACATTAACAATTGGGCAGGCCACGCCACTTTTAATTCTTCAGACAGAATTTATTGAAATTAGATTTTTGTCGCTCAGTACATATTCAATGTTTTCTCCATCTTCTTTTGTCTTCTATGTTCTTTAAATATCTATAATTCGATCTATTCTACGTGGATTCCGCATCATCAAAATTGGATGAAAACATGGCTACCGGTTCACCTTGTTAACTAGGAAATACGACATTTTTATATTGATTCAATATTTTGGCATTCATTATACCGTCATCAGCGTACTTTCACGCGGGTCCCTTTTTCTCGTGAGACTAGTGCCACTAAAAAGGTTCTTCTCTTTCATGGGAACATGGGAAATATAACCGAAATTTAGTTTAAAACAATTTGGCAGCTGAAATCACTTTAAAAGATAAGGAAGATAAACATTCACAAGTTATGTAGCTCATAGGCAAAATGATCTATAGTTCTAAGCTGTTACATATGTAACAATATGCCAGTATAATCCACAATGAGACGCGTGGCGAATTTGACGCATCTTACTATAATATAACTCATGCAAATAAAACATTTGTGGACCGAGCCATACGAGAAGGTAGACCTAGCATGCAGATGTTTATCCAATATCATCGGAATATTACGGAGACTAGTCATGCTTCAATGAGTACAACGTTGAAAAACACTTCACGTGTGACCGGCGTGTTGACCTCATTCTGGAGTATATGTTTTAACACAGTAGGTCACTAAGTGTCAATACTAAGAACTGTTTACGTCAGCTTTCTTTCGCTTTAAAGACGCGCCTACAATATGACAGTTGCGGTGAAATCTACCGGTGGAAATCTACTACACATCCCGGATCTAGGTCATTATAATATGACGTCACAAATGACTCACATAAAGAGTCCAGAGGTCCAAATTGCAGTTGAATAACAAGGATGCCATTTGGCTTTATAAATAAAATGCAGAACAATTTTATACATCATTATCAAAAAATTACTGATTGTAGCATCTCCAGCCAATATGCCTTCTTTCAACGTACGTAGTGCAGATCCTAGCGACGTGGATGACATATTTGATATGATTGAGGTAGGTCTATGCTGATAGTTAATATAGTGATTGACTGATGTTTTTCGCTACACTCCAGATGTTTCACTTACATGATGGCGTGGCCAGGTTTAGTGGTTGAGATTCGCTACCTAGGAGGAAACTCCCGACCTTCGTTGACAATCGGCGATCAGATAAAAAAATCCACTAAAATTTGTAAAAAGTTACGAGTTACAAGTTTTTCAGTGATGGCATTCTCGTGATTGTACGGTAATGAAGTGTATAGAATGAACCCTCGTCCAGGTTATTTAAAGTAGCATGAGCTGCCAAAATTTACACTTTTTTCATAAACTTTAATGTCACGACAGTAATTGCTTTGGTCGAATGCCATCGAAAATCTATTTTATTGGTGTTGGAATGAGATAAATCCATAAAGTCTACGGCCTATACGAACCGAAATAGTATCAGAAAAGTTAATTAATTAAATAACCGAGACGACCATTCATTCATTCTAAGCAAAAGTTGATTCAAAACAATACTATATCGATCATTCTTCACAATCCAAATTTATTTAAACCCCCAAATTTTGGCACCTCATGCAATCAGGAATATTCGTTGGGGACAATCGAGAGCCGTTTGTACAAATATTTATTAAGTCAGCCTTATACATACCTGAGATATCTAGTTTTTAACATTATAACACACGGGCACAGGGAAAATCTTCTTGAGATATCTATTTTTTAACACTATAACACACGGGCACAGGGAAAATCTTCTTGAGATATCTATTTTTTAACACTATAACACACGGGCACAGGGAAAATCTTCCTGAGATATCTATTTTTTAACACTATAACACACGGGCACAGGGAAAATCTTCTTGAGATATATATGTGACTTTTCGTATAATTTAAGTAGGACAACGTTAAAATCGTGTGTTTATATGTACTATGTAATCTTTAACGTGTTTTTTGTAGGATCTGGCACGATATTTGAAGTGTGAAAACCAAGTGACTTTAACTAGAGAATGTAAGTACTCTTACTTATTTCCGTCCGGGCAATTTGATTAAGCTGACTGATCGGCATATGAAACAAACGTAATGGGTATAAAGGCATAAGTATGTCGATTTATTTATTTATAGCGGATATACGCCGCACTCAAGATTAGTCCAATTATATACCCAAATGCTGCACTTTGCGATTTGCTTCTATTTTGTTGCTTTTTTAATTGCTACAGAAAATCCATATCTGTATTTGTCTACTTCTGATTTTTCAGCGTTCCTTGAAGACGGTTTCGGTGACAATCGATATTTCCACTGCCTTGTAGCAGAGCGAGAGTCCGATCTCACAGGTAGGCCTACACCACATCTAGTACAACTGACTATGTAACAGCAGAAAAATATTTGATCTTTTAAGCCTTTGGTTATTGTTGGAAATTGTTAAGAGCTTCGGAAAAAAATATATTTTCCGGTAAAATAGAATTCTGCAGTAATGAAATATATGTATGAGGAACAACACATCACGGGTTTTGTGAAGTTGAATGTAAGACATACGTTAAAGTGGCATGAGCTGCCAAAATGCACTTTTTTCATAATTTCTGATCGTCACGACAGTAAGAGGCTTTGAAGGCCATCGGAAAACTGAATGATTGGCGTTGGAATGAGGAAAATCCGTACAGTATGTGGCCTGTATGAACCGAAAACGAGTTCGAAAAGTAAACAAAATTTAAATAACCGGGACGACCATTCATTCATTCTAAGCCAAAGTTAGTTCAAAACAATACTTAATCGTATATTTTTGAGACTAGAAGCACTAAAAAGCTTTTGAATTATACGTCTTGAGAAAAATAGCCAATAATTTCAACATTCTGTTTTAACATCAAAATATCAACATTTTGGCAGCTCATGCCACTTTAAGCCTTTGGTCATTGTTAAAAACTGGTAAGATCATCGGAAAAATTTATATTTTCCGGTGAAATAGAATTCTGCAGTAATCAGCTATATGTATGATGAACAACACATCACGGGATTTGTAAAGTTGAATGTAAGGCCTACGTTAAGGCAGTGGCTTCATTCAAGTTAGGATGAATAAACAATCATCACGGTTATTTAAATTTTCAATAGTCAATAATTTATTATACAAGTCAGAATTGATGATACAAGCGCCAGTTTGGCAACTGGTACCACTTTAAAAGCGTCAGGAATTATATGGCGTATTGGAATATTATGCTTGGGAAACATCTTTATACATTTCTCCATTACCATTGAAGTTTGTCTCTGCGTCAAGTTCAATTTAAAATTGCATGTCAACTTAAGGGAATACTTCGATCAGCAAGAAATACAAAACAAAGGCTTCTTGTTGGTGCCAAGCTCGGAGATGTGTGTTAAGATAGTTATAAACATCAAAACTACCCTCATACATCCAACCTATTTAGATTATGTTCCCTTTTAGCACACCTCATCAGATTGTACACCTATTGGCTTTACTGATGTTTGTTATTTCAACTAAACCCTTCAGTTTTAGAAGATACTTCAGACGCTAAACTTCTTTTAACTCAAGGAATTTATGGGAAAAGTCCACATTGTGGCAGCCCCAGCCACTTTAAATATAACAAAGAAGGCACGTTTAAGTCACCCTGTGACACTCTACCCTGCACTTGAACCGGTTGTTTGTGACCGGTAATGTGTTACTTCTTATATAGGCTTACCACAGGAACCTTTGTTTGAAAGCACGTTTTATTCAGCGAGACACAGGAAACGAATCCCGCTCTTTTGATATCTCTGTTATGTTCTCTTAACTATCTTTTTTGTATTAGATGAAACCGTCCCGAATCTCATTGGCTATGCCCTATATTTCTACACATACTCTACATGGGCGGGACGTATGCTGTATATGGAGGACCTATATGTATCCCCTGAATGGCGAGGAGGGGGAGTTGGCAGTGCGTTGTGGAAAACAGTAGCCAAAGTAAGTTTTAGACTTGTTACGATACAAACTAGTATATGAATAAGTAAAAAATACAAATTTTGATTTATGTAAAAAAACGAAATGTATTTACAGGTAAATGTTATACAATCAGTGGCACGAACTAAGAACTGTCGGTTCCGATAAAAAAATAAAAACATAAAGTTCACTGGTATATATCAGTATATATCCGATTATCACGAAACATATATATCACCATAATGAAATCTTGAAAACACACTGTTAAATCCACAGAACAGAATCTTGTAAACACATTGGTAAATCCACAGAATAAAATCCTGAAATATCACTGACAAATAAGCAGACTGAATAAAATTCCAAAATATTTTACCATAATATTATAATCACTGATCAGTTGGAAACTGACTGATTACATACTAAATGAACGAAGTTAAATTCTCAGAAATTCCAGAACACTCCGACTAAAACACATTGGAACAACTTTGCAAAACTATGGACAATTCAAGGTTTGAGAAAGTTCCTTGTCTTCACATCAATACAAAGGCTTATTATGAAAAGCCATCGGGGTGAATCGGCCAAAAAAAAAAACGGAACAGACATAATTGTTCAAGAATGATCTGTGGACCCCTAAATGAAACACATGTGACCCCTACCCCTACCCCGGCCCACGCGCTCACACACTACAAACCCCATCAGATTTTTAAAATCTTTAGTGCACTGCCGTTTTATTTAAAAGGAAATGTCGAAAACATCACATGTACTTTCACAGACAATTGGTTTGCTTGTACATCTAGACCAGTAATTTAAAGGCCCACTGTGCACACGCTCAGGTTCGAAGTTTGTTTTGGGTACCTGAAAAATCTGTTTTCAATTTCAAATTAAAAATACTAAATTAAGTCAAAACTTTTAATTTCTGGTGCAAATAGAAAGTTCCTAACTTTTCTGTCTGGGAAAAATACAGAAAACCGTCCACTGTTTTTAATGTAAACAGTCTTCTGGATTTTTTGCGGCAAGTGTGCCTTTAACCTTTGTTCAAACAGAAATATATCCGTATACAGCACGATTTTCACTTAAAATAAAACAAAAATTTCCGGTACATGTTACACACCTGTTCCTTTAAGTTATTTTGCAATACTTCTAGTAAATCTTCACTCATAGCAATGTCCATATTGAAATTGATTAAGTGAGTGCGAGAAGACTTAACATTATGTCAGTCATATCGGGACTACCATATGGAAAACAGTTGAAAATGAAAAAAAAAAAACGAAAAAAAAACCCAGATTAATCTAAAGAATTTGTTTCTGTTTTGTTTTTTCGTTTCATCAGGAAGCGGTCAATAGAAACTGCACAAGGATGCAATGGACAGTTGCAAATTGGAGCAAATCCTCAATAGAGTATTATAAAAGAAATGGTGCCCAAGATATGACCTTAGAGGAAGGCTGGCACGTGTTTAGAATGGACCAATCAGCATTAGAGAATTTTGCATCAACACCAAGGATACGATCTTCAGACTCTTCGCCTTAAATATGGAATTTTTGAATACATAAATTCATTCCATTATCATTTTCATACCTGTGATACAACTTTCATCAAATTTCCCCTTATTTTATTTCTGTACATTTTGTTGATTAATAAATTGATCTGTATTTTTATAGGCAACTCGTTGTTTTAATTTTTATCCTCCGGCATGCAATGCGGGGGGGGGGATATAGTGATAGGGTTGTCCGTCCGTCTGTCCGTGTCATTGTCAACGCATCTCCTCCTACAGTTTATATCGGATTTCAACAAAAATTGGTTTTGCTTGTAACCACGTGAGGATGCGTTGATTCAATTATTTTTGAAGTTATTGCGCTTTATTGACATGGTGCGAATAGATAGGAAATGAGCGTTTGTCAACGCTCCTACAGTTTTTATCGGATTTCCACGAAACTTGGTGGACTTGGTTGTTACCAAGTGAGTATGTGGATCTTTTTTGTGGATATTTTGATTTAATTATTTTTGGAGTTATTGCCCTTTATTGACACTGTGTGAATATATAGACGGTGAGAAATTGTCAACGCATCTCGTCCTACAGTTTTTACCGGATTTCCACGAAACTTGATGGACATGTTTGCTACTAAGTGAGCATGCGCACCTCTTAATTGAGTTGTGTTGATTTTATTATTGTTGGAGTGATTCCACTTCATCTGCAGATAAGGTATCTGTTGTGAAAGAATTGTACAGATCAAAACTTTTCAAGTTATAAAACGGAAGGAATCCGGTACAGATGGACAAACAGACGGACTGTCGGTCAGATGGACGGCGCTTGGTACGCCTATACCATAATACGACCGACTTTAAGTCAGGCGTATAAAAGTGAATCCGAACGTCATCTACTGTGTCAAATGATTCAGTTAAAGTAATTGGTTTTCTTTCTTTAGGTTTTATATTTATGGTCAAGGATACTGAACAAATTAAAACTATCGTCTGGAATACTGACCAACACACTACTTAACAAACATATATTTTGCATCATTAAGGAAACTCTTGTTCCGCGAGAAAACTTAAATTTGAATCATGTCGTTTTACGTTATCCTGTAAATATTGATCTCATCATTGTCAGTCTGAATACAATAGTTCTACTTTAGATGTAATGGACATTTAACTGGGTATTTCAATAACGAAGACAATCGATTATCCCACCTCACACAGAATACTCCAATCCGATTGGTTGAAGCCAGTCACGTGGATACCCTATATATTTCCATATTACGTCGCTGTGCTGGAGGCTGTTTCTCAACACAACTTACGCCCGTCGTAACTTTGCGCCTGGTCGTAACGTAATGTTGAAGGTATAGGTTGCCATAACGTTACGACTAGGCGCAAAGTTACGTCGGTGTTGAGAAACAGCCCCCTGGTCCATACAGGGCGACTACCATATATGGCTTTTGACGTCAAACTAGATACTGCACAGTGGGCCGTTTCACGGAGCTGTCACAAAGTGCGATCAATCGCAGTCGTATCTCTTCACTATGGTATCCATTAGCAACTACGCCTCGTTTGCGATGCGACTACTTTGTGAAACTAGCCCGGCCTGATTACTTTGGGGAAACAGTTATAGAAAGAAGAAAAACAAAAGGGTCAGCGACCGCCATTTTGAATATGCAAATGAGCAAAAAAGTGCATAGTTCACAGTTAGGCATTAACAAGTGCACACAATTTTACGAAGATCCTTTCATTACTTGAGAAAAGTGATATAAAGAAGAAAAACAAAATTGTTGCCAGCGGCCATTTTAATATGGAAATGAGCGGAAAAAAAATGTTGCACAACAAGACCATAGGGGGGGGGGGGGACCTGTCTGCAAAATTCGGATCCGACCAGATCACAGACACTAGACGACGGACCAGGGACATAAAAGCGATTTGATAAGACCACTATGGGATTATGGTGGTCTAAAAGACTGGAATAACTTATATTCGATATTGCTTGTACAAATATAATTTCATTGTCCGGCTTTCAGTATTCATTCGAACACACGTGGCAGTGAGTGTACGTCAATGTCTGAATGGATTTGCATCATTTTCCTTTCTTTCTTTGTGTTTAATGTTTTTCTTAAAAACTCTTCATTTGACTATAAAATATGTATGTCAACGAAGAATTAAATTTATTGTGGTCGCTCAAGTATTCCGGGTGAATTTGGTAGTCACTAGATTTGATTTTGAGAGACATTTTCACAAATATGTTTGCGGTACGCGTTGTTGCCATGGCCACGCGCGCCAAGGTACATTTTCCTATTCTTGTTCAATGGACCTGTTTAAACACATAATGACTATACATGTCCCGTCGAACTACTGCCCATATAAGGACATTAATAGTTGATGAAATTCTTGCTTATAATTTGATGACCATATTTAAAGACCATGACGGTTATATCCGTCAAGGCAGACATCAAAGGCAGGCCTGAAACAAACCCAGGGACAGTTTTACACCGTTTTAAGACTTTATTTGAAGTGGTGTGGCTGTAAGTGGTGTGGCTGTTAACTAACAACGAAACAGCGGGCAATCTGAAGACATATGCCTATAAACACCCTTCCCAAAACCTTCTTTACTAATCGGCATCTGCTGCAGCGCCCCCCCCCCCCCCCCCCCCCCCCCCACACACACACTCCCTGCCTCTCTTGTGTCAGCACACGTATACTGATGATTTGTTGCCCAATTATCTTTTCCACAAAATTCTAATGACTAAGGCCAAACTCTTGCCTGTCGTCAACCTGATGAAATATCATGGGTTGTAGTTTATTATGATTGGGTATAAACGTCTAAATGACATGCCCCTTTTTAACGCAATAAGAAACTTGTCTCCGTGGTCATTTTAGACAAGAAGAGTTTCCCTGTGCCCGTGTGTTATAGTGTTAAAACATATGTGTGAAATAATAAACACTTAGAACTACACATATAACAATATTTGTAGTGTGAATCCAATTAAGACATATCCTGGTCCAAGTAAATTTCATTGTTTAAGCTGCATGAATGACATATTACCAGTGAAATCTAACCAAGTAAATATTGAAAGAAGCTAAACAATCGAAAGTAACCTTAATGAATATAATAGAAGCTCTACTAACAAAATCCAAAAGCCTCCATTGGCTGTTATCGATCCTTGGGTAAGCAAACAAACGAAGATATTTCGCAATATGTTTTGTCCATCTGCAAAAATTGAGGTACTGTAACTGTTTGAATTTCAGGCAAGAGTTACAGTTACCCAAAGATACCGTTACGTAAAAGAAGTCAGGAACCTAATGCAAAAGGAAACAGAGAAGGTACGTTTCAATTCATTGTATCATTTTATGGCATTTTAACCATAAGTACTAAAGTAGAAAAGAAAGCCAAAGAGATAAGCATCGGGGTCCTGTTTCACAAAGCGGCGTAGATGCATTTTTTGCGTAACTTTCATGCTAACATATCTCTACAGTATGGGTTGCTATGACAGTTACGTGAAAACTTACGCTACGCCGCTTTGTGAAACAGGGTACTGGTATCACATATACGCCTTCAGGAGCTCTATGCTGCTATTGTTCTCGTTTTCGATTGTTAGTTTGAACCGTGTAATGGTGTGTTTCCACGGACTTGCGTTAACGCGTGCGTTGACGGATGCGATTTTCCCTGAAGAATGGGAACTACAGAAATACGCTATAGTGTTTCCATGGTCAGTCCGATAGTTTTTAACGCACGCGTCAACGGACGGAGAATGAAGCTTGTCCCATTTTTAACGCATCGGACGGGGGATTTCGCTACTCATGACGTCATTGAAGGGGTTTTCCGACCCTGATGACCTTTTGCTGCCAGATCAAAATCCACAGAAAACACCAAGTGAGCCTGTTAACTAATTTTTACTGACTTGTGTTTGTGTTTCAAATGTATTTTGTATGAAAAGGCTATGTAGATGTTCACTTATTCACATTCTTTCCCCAAACCGAAAAAAAATTGTTGTCAATGATATGACCTTGACTTTTGACCGTAACCATATGACAGATCGCACTGTCAATCGCATGCGTTAACGCAAGTCCGTGGAAACACTTCACCCTATCCGTTAAACAATCGCATCCGTCAACGCACGCGTTAACGCAGGTCCGTGGAAACACACCATAACATTGCGACAGAACATCTTACAGGTCGTATTCTATGATGTTGTTGTGTTATTCGTTGAATTGTACCATTGCATTAACCAAATCAGTGTGAACTGTAAAGCGAAAGCTTTAGCTAAAACGCAGTAAATTGTATTTTAAAACCAATGTTTGCATATTTACCTAGCAGCCTTTGCGTATTTTTCTATTACAATATTTGAATTAATATAACGTTCACAATCAAGCAAAATCATACATCATATAAATCGTTATTAATGTACAGAAGCACAACGGTTTTATATCACATTGTTATTTTTGTAGAATTCAGTTTTTTTATACTTCCGATTTGCCGAAATAATACGGCTGGGTTCGGAAGAAAGGCCGTTGTCTAATTAGGACAAAATATATTTATTCTCAAGTCTGAATAATTGTACAAAACAATGGTCTAACGAGCTGGGAGCTGACCATTGTAGAAAGGACGCCATTTTGTGATAGTTACGTTACGAATCCATTAAATACCGGTTCTTTTTTCCTTTGAAAAAATCATTCACCGATGCAAGAAATGCCTTTAAATGAATGACCAACCTTTTCTGTCTTAATATCCATTTCCATTTTGCGAACTATAGGCTTGGGTTATTGCATTACATCGATATCGAAAGAGGGTTGGAACATTTCCCCGCGAACAAGACGGCCATATTTAGTAATCTCACAAATAGTGCTCTCCCCTTACCGTACTTATAATATAGTGTGATAATGGGAGGGTGACGTCTCGTTTCGCCTACTCCTTTTATTTTAATTAGAAAACGCCGCGGGGCGAAAGGAGACTCGGTAATCCTTTAACAATACCTGGATTAAGGATTAAGGTCCCCATTTCCCCCATAAAATCCACTTGACGTCCCCCACGATCTCCCAAGAAAAAATCTAGTTATAATACATATTTTATTAATGAGTTACACTGATTTTCTAATGTACGTGTACAAAATAGGCTGCTCCATCAGCCAACTGAACAACAGTGATTTCCCCATCTCGGTACTGGTCCTTCAGGTGAGACAAACGTCATTTTCCGACAGCGGCTTTCATACGCTGGTGCCATCCCTCTACATTATTTGTTGTCCGGGGACCAACAGTGTCGTAATGGTTCCACATATACCTCTCCCATCCGCCTTCAATCCACGTTAGTGTCACATAATCCATAAATGCGGTACAGTTGGCGGTGGCTGGTGATTCAGAAATGGCATAGACCCAAACTCCTTCTACTTCTGCTGGTGGTACCAAAGGTAAGGAGGCAGCACGACGGACAACGGTAGCAACTTCTGGATCATCTTGGTAAGGTTGTTGCAATCCATGCTTCTGCACATTGCGCCAGATGGCTTGGGAATAATGGAAGAAGCAACCTTTCAAAGTAATTTCGGGCAGTACAGTGTAAACAGCATTGTGAAATGCTTTCTCGAAGTCTGCCTGGATGGTTGGTGGTGAGAAGTCCAGTTCAAGAGAAGAAGCGGCCTGTTTCAGTAATCTCAGCATACGTTCATAGGTAGACTGATGTGGATAGGTTTTCATCTTAACAAGATAACTGTTCACTGCCACTCAGTGATAGATGGCAGATGACTGTTCACCCCTACCCTCCACCCCACCCTCCTTGTCAAGCATAGTGGGACCGCACTAGGCGGTCTCCTCGGGGTACCCAAAATAAATACTGTTCAGAAGTAGGCGAAACGAGACTAAACCAATGGGAGAGCACTCCGTGTGCCTGTGAAATCTTGGTTATTTTAGTAAATTTAAAAATGGCTTCCTCCCGTAGCGTTCAGTCCTTCGGGCTTCATAATAACGCTATATAACAGATCTAAAATCTGAACAAATTACTTTCAGAAGCTCGACATCATACAGGCACATGGACATAAATACACAATTGATTATAACATCTAAACAAAACAAAAAGATCAGAAATCAAAAGCTTTAGATAACATAAGTCTTTACTTTTACTTTCGCGAGGTCTGTCTGTCCAATGAATGCAGTGATTGTGTGAATTGCACGCTTTTGTCACACTGTTAAAAGCTGTAGCTGAAAACTACTCGGAAAACGACTCAGATCGACCTTAATTCCGATTCGATCGTGGACAGTTGGATCCTTAATATTTGGAGACATCCCCTGTTTATAATGTTATTAGCTACGTCAACAGATGCATTGTATTAACACCAAACACGAAGGTAATTTTCTTTGGTTTCGAAGTTTACTAAATTCCTTGTCATGGTGAAAATAGGGTACAATATTCTATGGTTCTTTGTGCTGATACACTCATGTCAAATTGGTGCCACAATGATTGACTGAAAGTAAATAAAATACACTAATAAGTAAGCTATATGTGTTCTATTTTGTCTAAATCTATTTTCTATGAGAATCTAGTAATCTATTATTTCAGTTAAAACAAGTTTTGAGTTATTTTGAACCAAAACACGATATTCAACTTTAACATGTGTTGCTGTTGTACAACGCTGACTCTTAAATAAGAGGTTATTTAAATGGTTAATACGAGTAACGAGCATAGTACCGCTTTTGTTGGCCGTCTGTAACTAATATTCAGAGAAGTTATGGGACCGCTAAAATATCTGAATCATGGTTGTGTATGAAAACCAGATCGACCAGCTGCGCGAAACGGACTAGAGTAGTAAAAATAAAAATGGCCTTTACATACCGGCCCTCTAATTGTGCAATAACAATGGAACAATTATCAACTTTTAAAGTAAAGGCCTAATGCGACAATACAAAATAAAAATAAAAAGGGAGAACAATTATAGTTCTAAGATAAAGATTGAGCATGTTTGCAACTTCAGAAAATATACAAATAGCTAAGAGTTAGCTTCAAGTACAAGACAAAGCTTGTTAACAGGACGAAGGAGGGTATTTGTTTTCGTTTTAACATTGACCATCCTGACGTGTCCCTTTTTGTCTTTCATTACATCTGTGACTCTTCCGAGAGACCAACTATTTCGAGGAGAGTTATCCATTAACAAGACAATGTCATTAATTCCGACGTTGCGTCTGGATGAATTCCACTTGCTTCGTTCTTGAAGTAGGGGAAGATATTCTCCCTTCCAGCGCTTCCAAAATATGTCACTGAGGTATTGAACTTGCCTCCAGCGGCGTCGAACATAGTTGTCTCGCTGTTCGAAGATTCCAGGAGGAAGTCTTTGTCCCGAAGTAAGGTGTAGCAAATGGTTGGGTGTCAGAGTTTCTAAATCATTAGGGTCATACTTAGTTCAGTAATTGGTCTGCCGTTGATTATAGCCTCTACCTCACAGAAGAGGGTCTGTAAAGATTCGTCGTCCAGACGTATCACTTGTTCCGTATAACCATTCAATATCTTTCTAACGGACCGTATCAACCTTTCCCAAACGCCGCCAAAATGAGATCCTCCGGGAGGGTTAAATTCCCAAGTAACTCCTTCTGAAGCAACATGTCGTTGATTTTGGTCGCGTTCCATTTTGCAATTTCAGTTCTTAGTTCCTTCTCGCAGCTTATGAAGTTACTGCCATTGTCTGTTCTGATAAACTTCACAACTCCTCTTCTGGCGATGAATCTGCGTAGGGCATTAATACAAGAATCTGTATCTAACGAGTGGGCCACTTCCAAGTGCACTGCTCGAATAGAGAGGCATGTAAAGATCACACCGTATCTTTTTACAAGACTACGGCCGCGTCTAATATCAAAGGGACCAAAAAAATCTATTCCTACCCTGGAGAAGGGAGGTTCATCAGGCTGTAGTCTTTCTGATGGGAGGTCGGCCATCTTTTGTTCTCCACCCTGAGAATGAAGCTTTCTACAGATAACACACTTGGACAATAAACGTTTGATGATGACACCAGCTCCGAAGATCCAAAAGTTCTTCCTTAACATGGTAAGTATGGATTTTTTACCTTGATGGCCAAGTGTCCTAAGGTAAAACTCAATGATACGTTCTGAAACAATGGAGTTCTTCGGTAACAGAACTGGATGCTTTGCATCGTATGGAATGTCTGCCCTCTCAAGACGGCCACCAACTCGGAGAACTCCATCGACGATAAATGGGTCTAACTTACGAAGGGGTTTCTGTAGCAGTTTCCTCAGCTGTCCACCGTTGGACTCCGACAGGATCTTTATATCTTCGGGGAAATGTTGTTTTTGTGTGAAAATAATAAGGGCGACTTCAGCTCTTTTTAGAAGATCCGTGGTCAACATCTCCGGTCCCTGCATCTTTGGCTCAATAACTTCCTCCGATGATTGTTTACGCTGATTTGCTTTTAGTTTCAGGATATCCATGATCATCAGTATCCATGCCACGCCCCTTTTCAATCTATTCCAGTCCGAGTAGTGTTGAAGAAGCAGGTCCATACCTTCTATCTGAGGACATAACGATGTTACCGCCACTAACTGCTTAACTTCTGGATCTGTTGAAGGTAAGTCTTTACAATATTTCATACTTTCTGGCCACTCACTCTCTGATTTCCACAGGAAGGGGGTCCTTTCAACCATCTTTTCTCAAGTAGATATTTGTCCATCTTTAATCCTCGTGATGCACAATCTGCAGGATTGTTAGCTGTATCTATGTAGTGCCACTGGTAGGGTTCTGTGCATTCTCTTATTTCAGAGACTCTGTTGGCTACGAACGTGTGGAAACGAGTTCGCTCGTTGGCAATATACTTCAAGACCGAAGTACTGTCTGTCCAATAGCAGATATTATCAATTGAGGTGTCTAGTTCTTTCAGAAGGACTCTCCCCAGACGCACGGCAACTACAGCAGCCGTTAGCTCCATACTAGGAATGGTGATTGCTTTAAGTGGGGCAACTCTGGACTTGGCCATAAGGAAAGAACAATGAATTTGATCTTTATCGTCCACAAATCGAATGTAACTAACTATTCCATATCCAACGTTACTGGCGTCACTGAAGATGTGAATGTCTGTAGAGATTACTTTCCCAAAATTATCTGGTTTATAACATCTATCAAGTCGTAAGTGTTCTAACTTTGGTAGGTCTATCAGCCATCGTTGTCATTTCTGTAAATCTGTAACTCGAATTTCTTCATCCCAGGTAAGTCCTTTCGAACATAAGTCTTGTAGAAGTATCTTTGCCGAGAGGATAAACGGAGCCGCCAGTCCTAGAGGATCAAAGACGGAACTCACTGTAGATACGATGGATCGTCTGGATGGAGGCTTATCTTTAATACATATTTTAAATCCCAAAGTGTCACTTTCTACAGACCAATATACGCCGAGTGCTCTTTCGTTTGGCAGGTTTTCAAAGTCTAGGTCCAAATGTTTAACATCGGTTGCTTTATCTTCCAAGGGGATGGATTCCAACACGGGGCATTTATTGCTGATCCATTTGGTAATATGGAAGCCACCTTTACTACAAAGTTCTGTGATGTCTTTGACCAAATTAATGGCTTGCTCTTCGGTACTAACAGAGACCAGGCAGTCGTCTACATAAAAAATTTTCTTAATGACTTTAGACATTGACTTGTCAAATGCTCTGTCATGGTCATCAGCTGTCTGTCTCAGTGCACTGTTGGCGCAGCTCGGTGAAGACGTGGCACCAAACAAGGGCACTAACATTCTACAAGCCTTGGGTTCACTCTCTATATTGCCATCAGGCCACCAAAAGAATCTTAGACAGTCTGTATCATCCTTTTGGCACCTTTACCTGGTAAACATGGCTTCAATATCGCCCATGAGGGCCACTGTGTCTTGACGAAATCTTATAAGAACTCCAAGTAAACTGTTTGTGAGATCAGGTCCAGGTAGCAATTGACTGTTTAAGGAGATTCCTTGGTGAGCAGCAGCGCAGTCGAACACTACCCTGATTTTCCCTGGCTTTTGGGGGTGATATACCCCATGGTGGGGAATATACCAAGTTTTTCTGTAATCCCTGTTTAACTCACTTTCAGGCACTTGTTCAGCATAGTTCTTATCAAACATTGTATTCATAAATGCTGTGTAATCCTCACGGAATCTGCCGGATTTCTGTAACTTTCTCTGTAATGACTTTAATCTCTCTAACGCTTGGAATCGATTGTCTGGTAGTATAACGTCCTGGACTCTAAACGGCAACGCTATTTCATAGTGGTTGTCGACCTTCTTTATGCTGTCCTTGACTTTGTCGATGAAAACTTTATCCTCATTGGAATGTTCTTTCTTTTCAGAGAAGGCCTTTTCCGGAAAGTCAAAGTTAATGGAATCCTGCACTAGCTTGTCTAAGGCTTTGTTTTCTTCCAGTTGTTCTATAGCTACCAGTTGGGCTCTGTTGACAGCAAATGCATGATTGTCTCCCTTTGATGTTTCATTAGGGCGGATGACATTCCACAGGATCCATCCAACTAAGGTTTGGGTGGCATCAGGGCTTCCTCTGGGTCCAGTTCTCGTGTCTAATGGGGTGTAGGCGTCAGGCACGTTGTTGCCTATTAGAAGATCGACCGTACTGGAAATTACGGGAATGGTGACGTCATCCAAATGTGGCCATCTAGATATGTCCTGTTGTGTTGGTATATGATTAGAGGATACTGGCATATATGTGCTTTGGTATATACCACAGGTAGTTGAACCACATTAGCAAGGTCAAGGTCACATATCTCTAGCCCATTGACTGCATAGGTTTCCATGGTGTGTGGAACTCCCATGGTATTCAAGGTGAGTCTCATGCGTTTGCCTTCACCTCCAAGCTTTCTCATTAATGTCTCTGAACAAAAGGACACACTACTGCCTGGGTCCATAAAGGCGTAGGTGTGAATAATTGCTTAAAATATCTGAACAAGCACTAATTTCACTTTTGACATTTTCTTTAGATCCAAAGCTAGCACTATCTTTAATTGCATTTTGTTGAGTGTGATCTGAATGAAGAACAGTTGGGTGATTTATTGTACATAATTTGCATACAGCCACTGTTCGACAAGAACGTTTTAAATGTCCAGCTTCGAGACAACCGAAAACAAGCCTTTTGTTTTGATGAAATTCACTTTATCTTGATATGGAAGAGCAGTTAATTTCCGACATTCATTTACTTCATGGTTTGGAATGTTACAATACAGACACGACACTTTGTTGTATTTCTGTGTGACTGTCTTTAAGACCGGAATATCATTAGAACAGTTGTCTCTTTTGTAATTGGGGTTTGTTTCATAGTTTTTGCTTCTGATGGGCCCATTATTATTGTTTGGCCAAGATACATTTGTAGCAAAAGTTCCCTTTGTTCGGTTGTCAAATTTATGTCTTTGGTTAAATTTGTTGGTATTGTTTAGTGGTTAGTTTCTGTAGCCATAGCTTCTTTCCCGTAAACTGGGTCATTGCATTTCTTGGATTCTTTCTTTACAAATTGTACCAAGTGGTGGAATTGTATTATTTCTCTTCTTTCTTTAAGGTTCAGGACCTGTGAACGCCATTTTTCTTGACAAAAATAAGGAAGTTTACAAATAATTTTCCTCATATTATCAGGATATTCAAGGACACTTACAGCTGGTATTGAATGAATGGCATTTTAACACTCTGATAGAAAAACAGAAAATTCGTCCATAGCTTTACAATTATCAGATTTTATCACTGGCCAGTTAAGAGCACGTTTCACAAATGCTGTAGCCATCAGCTCATCGTCACCATAGCGCTCCTCCAACTCTTGTAAAGCGGCTTTATATCCACACTTCGATGGCAAATATCCATAAGCATTCACTATTTTATTAGCCTCACCAGTTGTGAACTGTTCCAGATAGTTCATTCTTTCTTTATCTGTGTCTGTATTATTTACGACTTTTGTGTTGAATTGTCTCATAAATTTTCTGTATTCAAATGGGTCACCTGAGAATTTCTTTATTTCTGGTGATGGTTTACTGAGATGGCGAACTACAGCAAGCATGTCATTCTGAGCTGAATCTGAAAGAGAATGGTTTTCATTTGATTTTACATTACAGTTAGGTTGTACAGTGTTATAGTACATATTATCAGCATTATCATGGTGATTGGCATAAACATTATGTGAATTAGCCTGCTCAGTATTACCTTGTTGAGCTAAAAATGTATGGTTTGGAGAATAGCTAACAGCATTGGGATTTAGTGGTTGTGGCATGTCGTTAAGGTAGGTGTTATTACCAATTTCTAGTTTACTCAAGTTATCATTTTGATTACTGATCTTAATTCTATGTGTAGGAATGTCATTAAAGTCATCTTGATTGGAAGATACAGATAGTTCATGCATGGGGGTTTTAAGTGTTTCATGTAACTTTCTGTGGTGGACATTATGGGCCACACTACTAAGTGATTTGTGAGGAGTGCTTTGGACAGGTAAGTATTCATTTAATACAGGTGAGTGAATTTTATCAATTGTTATATAACTTCCATTTTCCAATCTATCAATCACTTCTTTCTGTGCATTAACAACAGCTATTTCTGTATTGAGTTCAAGTTCTTCTTCAGCAAGTTTCAATTTCAGTTTTTGTGTTTCAAGTTCCTGTTTTTGAATTTCAAGTTCTTGTTTCTTTTTTAGAGCTGAAGCCCTGGTAGCGAGCTCCACGCTCCATTGCTGTTGTTTCAATCTGGCCGAGGAGATGGAAGTGTTTATGGATTTCCTGGAATCAGCTTTACTGGTTTGCGACACACTATCTTCAGGTCGAATATCGAGGTTGTCATCTTTTGGTGGTGGTGGTGACAGAGTAGTTTTAATATTTCTGTTTAATTGTTGCAGGAAAATATTCTCATCTCTGTGATAGGTATTTACATAGGCATCTCTCTCTTCTGTGGGTATATTTTCTTTTAGGTCAGCCAGCAGAGCCAGGTAAGTTTCATAATCTGTATATCAGGCAGAATATTTTAGACGAATACTATCTGGGTCGATGAAGTCTTCATTATCTATCTCATATTTGACCTCCAGTGCCTTAGCTTTCAACTGTCTATAGGCTTTGGTCAGTTGATTGCTTTTTGAGGGTATTGGACATTTCGGGCCCAGTGTTAACCTTTGGCCTGGCCCCAAGAGAATCATAGTCAGTGTCGAGCCCATCTCTGGCTTTCGGTGAGGTATTCATCTGTTTTATTATTCTTGTTTTTTGTTCATTCTGTAGTTACTTTTTTTTCTTTTGTCTTTCTTCTATCATCTATACTCGGTCAAAAGCGTCAATGCATATTAACACCAAACACGAAGGTAATTTTCTTTGGTTTCGAAGTTTACTAAATTCCTTGTCATGGTGAAAATAGGGTACAATATTCTATGGTTCTTTGTGCTGATACACTCATGTCAAATTGGTGCCACAATGATTGACTGAAAGTAAATAAAATACACTAATAAGTAAGCTATATGTGTTCTATTTTGTCTAAATCTATTTTCTATGAGAATCTAGTAATCTATTATTTCAGTTAAAACAAGTTTTGAGTTATTTTGAACCAAAACACGATATTCAACTTTAACATGTGTTGCTGTTGTACAACGCTGACTCAACATTAAAGGATTTATGAACAACTTTTGGAAATATTTTCTAATTTGCGTTAAGTGTGTTGTAGAACATGTACTTTAAAAGTCTGACCAAAAAGAAAATTAAATTTCGGTCGCAGCACATACAAAATTCAAGCTACGTTTGCCGATCTACAATGCTTACGAAAGTTAATTATCTCAGAGACTTATGACGTCAAACACGACCTCCGTTGTGTACGTACCCCCACAGCGATGACGTAATAAACGATTTCTGCTGTCTCCGAACGTCTACGTGGCAGTTTGTACACATCGAAGGTCGTGTATGACGTCATTTTTCCGAGTAGTTACGACAAATACGGAAAATATGCATATTTCCTCCCCGTTCTTCTTTTGACTACCAGGGAACTAACGCGAAGGTTGTTTCGTTTTAACTGATGTTTTTCAAATATACATTAAGTCCATAAACAAACACAAACCAACTTTAAATCCTGTTCATATATCCTTTAAAGGTCACAAGCCGTCGCTTATAAACAATCTATGCGGATGAACAATTCAACAGTATAATATATTAAAGAAAAGAGGTTATTTAAATGGTTAATTCGAGTAACGAGCATAGTACCGCTTTTGTTGGCCGTCTGTAACTAATATTCTGAGAAGTTATGGGAACGCTAAAATATCTGAATCATGGTTGTGTATGAAAACCAGATCGACCAGCTGCGCGAAACGGACTAGAGTAGTAAAAATAAAAATGGCCTTTACACATTGTTCTATCTTAGTTGGGATTATCAAGACTCTATGGCCAACGTATGTTGATGTTGTGCTTCTTCGAAACGTTGGAAATTCAACGTGCTGAAAAACGTAAGGTAGAGGAACTCTTTGATTTTCACATAATTCAAGAAACACAACATGTAGGATTTCTCTGTGTATTCTGATGGACCATTTAGTTTGGCGATCACGCCAAATAAGATCACGTAAAGATCACATTTAGACGATGCATGCAACTGTGTGTAACCGTCGGTTGGACAAGCCGTTAGATTTCTTTAATCATTAAGTTCAACGAAAAATGTAAGTATTTGTCTGATTTTTTTTGTGTGAGTAGCGAGCTGTATGTATAGGGTTAATAAGAATGCTCTATGACTTTAGACCGGTTCTGTTGCTTGAATTCGGAGATAATCAGATAAATATAAGCTAAACGTCAAGTGGGGATCACAACATTGGTTTACTTCGGCCATGGAGTTTAGATATTTTCAAACAGGATCTATCTGTTTTTGCATGATCCAGCCGATGAGGGCATAATTTATTGGTGTTTCAATAGACTTTTAAAGTTATTGGCTGCATGCTTGACTGATCGACTGATTGATTGAGGCTTGACAGCGTACTTTTCTTAGGCGACAGTTTGCTGTGGTTTTCCATTGAACTTCAGATTATACAGAGTGATCCATCTCGGATAAAAGGCTGCAAGTCAACTTTCGGCCAAAAATGTACATTTAAGGAGTTATTTTTCCCTCAACACCAAACTAATCCACATGTTAATTTGGACATTAGGCTTCACAGATTGGCCATCAGGAAGGCTAATGCATTTGGCATACTTAATGTTCCTCCTTGCTGGGTCAGCACACATGGTTAAAGTAGGGTTACAATGTTCCAGTCCGATTGCAAAAGTAATCGTAATAAAGTAATATCAAACGAGTGTAGTGAGAATTGTCAGACTAATAATAGGAATTATTATGAGTTAACAAATAAGTTTTGTTGTTTTTTTCAGATGATTCGTATGTTTCTGGTCGTATTTCTGTGTACCAAAACGTGTTTGGTTTATGGGGGAAGTGAGTTGTTTTATTCTTTTCGAATGACCCAATACACAATTTATCACGTTATTTCCAAATACATGTATTCATGTCGTGCAACTATATTCAGATACTTATCCGAATTAATAAACTGATGTGTTGAGTTGAATACCATTGTTTTGTTTTAGCAATCACCCGCTATGTCCTTTAACCGGGACACATATTTCCTTATCCAAATGTTTCGTACTCTTCTTGGTCAAAATTGTCATCATAGAGTAATTTTAAAATCCCCTATCTGCCTGCTTCCCAGAAAACTTAAATCTATTTTCTTTCCTTCTATAGCCGGGATCTATGCTGGACTCTGTTCCTCGGTTGACGACTGTGATGTCGACAAAGGACTGATTTGCAAAAGTGAATATACGACTTGTCCCGGTGGCAGATGTGTATGTCCACCCGGACAGTCCTATGCTAACGACAGGTGTCAGACCCGTAAGTTGTAACATCTTTAAAATTCGTACAGGGATGGGGTGCTCGTTTTAACATGCTGTTACATACTCATAGCAATGAGAAAATATGATTATTATATACAGTTACGTTTGTTTTCCATAAAGACAAACAATTTTATAGTTAATATTATATTTCTTAGATTTCGGTCAATATCTTTGGGCACTCTCACCCTGGCCCGGACTTTTTTCCGGGCCAATTAGTGTCGGTTGTTTATTATTTGCATTGCAACTAGATCCATTTGATTACGTACTTTATTATATGATAGTTTTATATCCATATCATTCCAGAACTCACTATTGGTAGTTCGTGTAAATCAGACAGCTATATGATCCCGAATGCAGAGTGTTTAAACAAAGAGGTTGTATGTAAATCAAGTTTTGAAACCCAGGGAGAGTCGGAGTGCCGTTTGATAACAGCCGTAGCACTTGACAAGCAATGTACCGAAAACGGATGTTTTACACCAAGTAGGACTAAACTAAATATTATTTAAATGATATAACGAAAACTTAAACATAGTTCGTTTTAATTTCATTCAGATGAAAACATTTGTCTCGTTTTAAAAAAAATCAGAAATCAGGTTTGATAATCAGTACAAAATAAGTCTACAGTTGCGGTTATTGCTTCATCAATACATTTGGTATTTTCAGAGGGTCTATAGATGTAAATTATAAACCCAAATTTTAGGAAATATTTTGTAATGTATACTTTTATTAAATTTGTATACAAAGAATAGAATAACCCTTGTTTAATTTATATAGTTTTTATTAATCTCACATAGAAAAAAAAAACATTCGCAAAGAAAAATCTACTACATGTAGTCATATAAGTAACTGTTTTTCAGTTTTATTTATATGGGTCATTATGTAATGTTTTATATGGAAGTTGGTTTCGTGTTTTACATGAATATCAAATTAAAGCAAATCACTTTTTTGTCAAGCTATACGAAATAAAATGTAGTTTGAAAAGATTTAACGAGTTTCACTTCTTATATGATTTTCTTTTAATTGTTTATTTAATCTTGGTCGTTCCGAATGTTTGTTTGATGTTTTTGTATTAATTATTAGCAGCCTGGGAATTGTTTTATCATTTGTAGATGCTGAGTGTATCACTGGAGTATGCCAATGTAACCGCTATTACAAAAAATCTGGATCATCTTGCGTTAAAAGTAAGCATAATCTATCATGACATTAAGCAGAAGCCGTCTTCTCAATTGATTCGAGATTCGAGATGAACTGTTTGTTTGGGACAGTTTCTTTGACCCAACTGGCAGCAGATCACAGTTTCATTTTCCTTCGTTTCCCATTTGCAGTAATGTTAGTGTCTGCTCTCACAACACCTTCCCTAACTTTCGTTGAACCAAACCCTTCGGTGGGGGCCTTGAACAGTCCTTTAGCAGTATTTTAAGCACATTTTATTCATAGGTTGAAGGTAGACATTTTTCACTATCATTACATTGATTGATTGTTTTTGGTGTTTTACGCCGCGCTCAAGATTATTTCACTTATATTGCGGCGTTGCCAGTTTTATTGTGGGAGGAAACCGGGCTCTATGCCCGGAGGAAACCCACGACCTTCCGCTGGTAACTGGCAACCATCCCACATAGGTCGTTCGAGTGAAAACCCTCACTATCATTACAAACAGGTGATAGGGGTCCCTTTACACACAGTCCGCCGGATGTAAACAGACCAAAGCACGCCTAACTACCAGCTCTCCATCCACCTGAACTGGTCCCATTCCACTTCTAAGATCACTTCCAGACAGTAACTCAACCCCTGTCCTTTCATAAAAACTACAAAAATGCCCAGAAAAAAATGCAGGGGGCAGGAAAAAATAATTAAAAAAAAACACACAAAAATATCTGGAACTTCTTTCGTCCCCTAGGAAAATTCGGAAGTCAGAAACTGTGACATGTATCCAACTCAAATGTTAAACACCTACCTGGAAAGGTCGTGCGTTCGAATTACACCCCCCCCCCCCCCTGCGCCACATTGACTCGTTAAAATGAATTTAAACAAGTTGTTTGAATCCGATTCGGTTATGTAGGATGGTTGTAAAGGCATCAGCAGAACATCGGTGGTTTATTTTCATTTTTTTAAAGTGTCACCCCAAGAAAACAATGGGAGTACCTATGCGTTTTATAAATAGTTCATTGTACAAATCATTAACCATACATGTATCTTATTTTAGTCAAACTTGGGGACGGCTGCACCGCTTATAGCAGATGCGGGGATTTTATCTGCGCAAACGGAATGTGCAGCTGCCCACCGGGCCAAACAGCAGATGATGGCAAGTGCAGAGGTAAATAGTACATCATCATTAACTCTATCTGGAAACGATGGTATCGATGAATAATTAATCTGACAAATCTAAAGGCTATTCGATAAAACATGCCCGGTAACAAAGCACATAAAGCTATCCAATGAACACATTCTGACTCGATATGTCGGTTAATTTAATCGAGCCATCTCTATAAGATATTCTGAAATATACACAATATTGTTTACTGGTTTCGTATTACTCATATTTTGGACTTCGAAGTGACTTCAAGTAGTAATCATTATTTCTACATATGACAATTGCTCATTTTGAAATAAATAGTTTTGATGTATGAAATAAGTTTCTCCTATTCCTGACACGTTTTATGTATACAAAAGTGAACTACATTAATAATAACTCAATTCCAGAGGAGTAAATTCTTGTTAAAATTCATATACACCTGGCCAAAATATATTTTAAAAAGGGATCTATATAAAAGTTCTTACTCGCTCGATAGGTCTCGAACGTTTTGAGGGGGACTCGATGGCAGATCAATAATCTCTCTGTCCGATACAAGTCATCCTCTAATGGTCGCGGGTTCGAATCCCACTCAACCAAAGACACATAGAAAAAAAACCAAGCGGGCCTTTCAATCAATGACCGTATGTTGCAGAGTAACCAGATACTCCCAGAAGGCCGAAGGTAAATCAAGAAAAGCGAACCCATTGTCTCCCCGCTAAACCCAACAATGCCGTCATTAGTTTTGAGGGCAGCGAAAAACATCGATCAATCCAAGTTATGTCCTCAGTTGAGTTAGTTGTATTACTGATTTTATATCATTGGAATCGGATCAGTAAAATTATTCGCCTCTACGTCTGTTTTCACCAAACAACTGTTTGTATTTCCCCCAAGTTATTTACCCAGTATGAAGAAAAAGTTGTAAGAATGTTTTGTAGAGTTTGAAACTCTGCTTATGCTTGCTCCTTCCAGTTGTTGGCGATAAGGTCCTAGATGTTGAATGCAGCGCGACTGAGCAGTGTGCATTGGGGCTTGAGTGTAATTCATGTCCAACAGAAACGCAGCGAAAGTGCTTGAAACCAAAAGGTAAGAAATTCAACACGATATATACACAAGGAAAAAAGTTAAGCACCCCCCGGGAATGCTGAACCGACTGATAAAATCGTTGGTGTACGGAGATTGTTGGCAAACTGATGCTGCAGAAACGATTGTAATCATTAAGAGCATTCCGGTGATAAGAAATCAACATTAATGGCAATAATCTATACAATTTATTCAGGATATCGTTAGCCAAATCAAAAGTGCTATTTAAAAAAAATAAAAAGATGCCTGTAAGTATGAAACTTCAAAGTCCATCTGGCTTCACATGTTGAAGTAAAAATGTCACTTTGAGTGTGTAGAACACATCCCTAGAGCAGCGAGGTCCTCCAGTGAGACGTCGGATCTGTTGAAGGGGTAACTGCCACCAATACCGATGTAATGCGGCTTCCAATTCCCACAGATTTAGTACATGATGATATAGGGCTTAAATGTTTCTGCCTATCCTATCCCGAATGTGCTCTAAAGGATTCAAATCCGGACTCAAGGTGGGCCAAGGCAGAGTTGTTACAGCTCCGTTTTAGAGGTCTGGCGTTGTCATCGATATACTTAAGCCTAATGCGAAGTGGTTCTCAAAATGAGGCACGACAACTGATTGCAGGACCTCCCGAATGTACTGGTCACCTGTGAGGTTTCCTCGTATAGTGACCAAATCCAGTTTACAGTCGTAAAAGATGCACTCCCAAACCATTACAGAGCCCCCTCCATATGAAACATATGGTTGGATGCTCTTGGGTGTATACGCTGTGTTTCTGTGCCTCCTAATTCCTCATTAACCCATCCGTGACGTTGAGCAAGAAACGACTTTCGTCTGACAAATGGATTCTTCGCAAAGGTCGTCAAATTGCAACCTCGTCGTGCTCAACACCAAACCAAACGTATCCGTTGATAGCGATCTGACAATAGGGGACGTTTAATGACTCTCCTTGCCTTCAAGCCTGCAGTTTTCAATCGGTTCATCACGGTTCTTGTGCATAGACGTCGGTTGGGTAGTCATTGGCGCTTCAAAGATAGACTTGATGCAAATGGATGACGTCGTACCAGTCGGATCAGTGCTCTATCTTCATGTCACAGGTGGTCGACCCGAGCGTTGTCGGTAATTCACAGCACCCGATAGCTTTGTATGACATCCCTGTAAAGTGCATATCCACGATTTGCCTACTTTGCCCCCTCTGATATCCCCCTTCGTGCCATGTTCACAGAAGATGAGTCCACGTTGCATAAAACCGACCTTAAGTACAAAACATTTAAAGTGGCATGAGTTGCCAAAATGTTAATATTTTGACGTTAAAGCAAAATGTTGAAATTATTGGCTATTTTTCTCAAGACGCATAATTCAGAAGCTTTTTAGTCTCGAGAATGTCCGATAAAGTATTGGTTTGAACTAACTTTGGCTTAGAATGAATGAATGGTCGTCCCGGTTTTTTTAATTTTGTTTACTTTTCGAATATGTTTTCGGTTTGTACATGCCACACACTGTATAGATGTTCCTTATTCCAACGCAAATCATTTAGTTTTCCGATGGCCTTCAAAGCCTGTTACTGTTGTGACGGTGAGAAATTATGAAAAAAGTGTGAATTTGGCAGCTCATGCCACTTTAAGGAGAAGCATACTGAATTTACGTAATTGCACGAAAAAACATTTCATGTCGCATTACATGCAGTTTTTGCGTTACTGCTACACTTGAATTGCCACGCGTCTATCCAAATCATCCCACAAATGTTCTATTGGGTTCAAATCTGGTGATTTGGACGGCCAGGGGAGCACTGTTACGTTCTGGTTGGCTAGAAATTCAACTGTAGCACGAGCTGTGTGCGGCCGAGCGTTGTCGTGCTGAAAAATTTCCCTACGGAGGTCAATTACGGACAGCATATGTGGTGTCAAAACCTCATCTGTGTATCGAACGGCGTTAAGGTTGCCGGGAATGTGCACCAGTTGAGTTTTTCGGGCACAGGATATGGCACCCCACACCATCATACTTACTCCGCCGAAATTGTCGACCTCAAGTTCTCAAGACCTCAAGTTCCTTGCGAACCTCTCATTCCTGCGTCTGTAAACTCGTGTACGACCATCTCTTCTCTGGAGCTGGAATCTTGATTCATCGCTGAACCAGACTCGCCTCCAGTTTCGCAGATTCCAGTCCCTTAACCTGTTGTACCATCGGACCCTTGCAAGTCGATGCTGGCGTCTCAGTACTACGTCAAAGTAAGGACATCTGGCACGTAAGCCGTTTTGACGGAGACGGTTTCTGACTGTCTGTGTCGATATTCGACGGAGACCTGGGATATTTGATGCTGCTTCTGTTGCTGTTTTGGTCCGGTTTCGCAGGTAAAGTAACCGGATGTAGCGATCTTGGGCTGCTGATGTGATCCTAGGTCGGCCTGAACGTTGACGATCAGCTATTGAACCGGATTGCTGGTGCCGTTGCAACAGTCTGGAAATCGTGCTCCGGTGAACATTATAAAGTCTAGCGACTGCATTCTGTGATTCGCCGGCCAGGAGACAACCAATGACGACGTTCCGGGTAGCTTCGTCTACTCTTGGCATATTGTAGCAACTTCGTGAAACAATTTAACGACTGAATTCTATTGAACGGTTGTGTGTCTTTTATACCCATTAAACCCGCATAAAGATAAGACGTGATTCGCACGTGCAACTGCCCTACGTTTTTCCCTACGGTTTCCTCGTGTAGCGTTACCCAAAGGCTGACCCGAAAGTCACGTGTGATCAACAGCTACTATCAGGGGTTTAAATTCAATTATCGGACATTTACATTATAACATGATCCTGTTGTTATGTGTCAATCACGCATATTTTTGGAAAAATTCATGGATGTTGCGTTTCTTTTTAAAGTAAATATTGTACAATCTGGTATTCGCCACAGAAACTTTGACAATTTGTACTTGTTGAAAAAAAATGTTCCATCGACAAACTTGCAACATCTCAACCTGGCCCGGCATTTTTTCCGGGTCAATCAATGTCGGTTAATTTACTAATTCAGAAGCTTGTGCCACTTTACTGTTAGTCATTCAATTGTCACTAAAATAACGTCGTGTATATTAGATATACTCACGTATATGAGCTGCCACACGTTTTATTTGCAAGGCGTCTTTCATTTTATATCATGGCATGGGGGGGGGGGGGTGTTTGCTTCTTTAGAAAGTGAGTATAACAATACGTCAGTAATATCAGGCAACGACATAAATTCTTCTTTTCTCAAAACAGTGAACAATGGTGGAACGTGTTTGGAGGATACAGATTGTGATAGTAGCATTGGACTGGTGTGTAAATTTGAATACACCACCTGCTCCAAGGGCCGCTGCTTGTGCCCACCTGGAAATGTGTATTACAACAACAGATGTCAGACCCGTAAGTTATTCCTAATGTAATTCGGTTTGTAGAATAAGCGTTCTGTAAACTAAAAGTAGTGTATACCGTTTTTGTACTGTTTTCTATTGATGATTTAAACGGAAATTCAAACATGGCATCTATTTTTAATACTAATAATTATTTTCAGAACTAAACATTGGAGATGTATGTGAACTGGACAGCTATATGTTACCTAACTCAGAATGCAAAGAGAAGTCGGTTGTTTGTAAACCGGAATATACAGGGCAAGGAAAGAAAGAGTGTCGTTTGAATATAGCCAAAGCACTTGGAGAAACTTGTATGGTTGTTAATGGATGTTTTACGCCAAGTAAGCATGACACTTTTCGAAAAACGGGTGGGAATGTACATGTAAGTACGGAGGCGTCTTAAGGTCTGGTGCCAAAAAGTTCTTTATAATTCGGAGTTACTATCTCCCAATTATGAGGCTCCGAGTTAGAGCACTTAATTGGGGGTTATTCCGAAATAGCGGCTAATTCGGAGTCACCAGGTACCATCTAACTAATTCGGACTTAGTAACTCCAAATTAACTCCGTGAGACTTAGTAACTCCGAATTAGCGGGTAATTAGGACTTAAAAACTCTGAATTAGCCTCTCTAATTCGGAATCAGTATATCTTTATTAGAAGATAGTACATGTAACTCCGAATTATAAAGCTTTTTTTCACCCGGCCCTTGGACACTTTCGTGTGTAATAGAGCAATATGCATCGACAGCCACCGCCATCTCTCAGTTAGTAGAAGAATGCAAGTGCCGGGCGTTTTGATTGGCTGAGAGAAGTTATCCTCCAACCCAATTAAAATCTGCTGTTCGATGAACGGGTTCGACCGTCATCCAATAAATTTTACATTGGCCTGAGGAGATGAAGCTGTTGAGGTTATAATAATTAACGTAGACAATATCACACCAGTAGTTGTATCAACACCAAACGACAAATGTACATTGATATATAATGAAGGTTATGATTTGATTGTTTGAGTGGGAAGTGACTTCATATTTGAAATACATGAAATATTGTTGGCTGTGTATTTTGAAAATTGGCATTACACATTGCCTTTTCACAATTTATATAGATGCTGTGTGTACAACTTTTGGGTCGAAATCCATCTGCCAGTGCCAAAACGGTTACAAGAAGTCCGGATCCTCTTGTGTTCATAGTAAGGATCTGTTCTCGTACTACTGTTAAATGAAGAAAACACTAAGAGTTGACTGCTAATACTATTAGGTACAGGGTTTGTTTGACGGGGGATACGGAAATATATGGAGTCAGTAAACGAATATTGGGCGAGGCGTTAGCCGAGCTGTGTCCCACCGAAGACCTAATTTGTACGATATTCAAGCCTTCTTTCTGAAAATTGGCTTTCATAAATGGCAGAAAGTGAACTCCGAAAGGTATTTTCTAATGTGTATGGCACGAGCAGACACGACTGGCAAGCGTCTAGACATGACGTCAAAAGCCATATATGGTAGTCGCCCTGTATGGATCAGCAAGGCGACGTAATATGGAATATACAGGGTCTCCACGTGACAGGTGTGAACCAATGAACAGGAAGTATTCATGTGAGGCGGGTTAAATTGGAATACATTATACTCATTGTATGCACTGCACCAGGTAATGGATGTGTAAGCTATGAAGTCGCACATCAAGGTCAAACACGGTTGATTTGTTGAATGTGAGGTGCTTTATCTCACTCTCTATTTTAAAATCTTTGACATTCCTCATTTAAGCCCTATTTGGGAGCAATGGCGCTAGATGAGTGTGAGACCACCATGCTATTATTTCCAAGAAACTCAAACACTAAAATAACATGTAGAAGGGCTAGTAAACGGCCATCAACGACAATCTGTTTTAAAATATACCCACACTATATGACGCTAACAACAAAATTAGATATGCGTTAAACTATTTCTTCGTTTGTGTTTCCGTATCAATAAACTAGATATATTTTCAGACGTTGGTCCTACCCTTCTGGGTGGCACATGCGCCATTAATCAACAGTGTGCATCTGGTCTTGTGTGTGCAGCTTGTCCATTGGAATCCATTCAAAAATGTTTAAAATTCAATGGTAAGTATTTTAATTTTGATTAAGAGGTTAAGTAGATCTCAAACGTACTAACATATACTCCTGCACAGAGTCATTCAATATATTGTGTTCAAACATCACAGTTTTCTTACTCGCTCAAGGTAATAATTACTCACTAGTATGGCGTACATCATTCATACGAATGGACGCGCCAATAAGCTAAAACAACCAACCAACCATCAATTTTGATTAAATATATACGTGACGTTTAATCAATTTGCATCACCAATAAAACGAACTGCCCGTGAAGCCGCACACTCTCCTCGTTCAGTATATATATTGGAAAACAGGCATTTTAATTTGTCATTTTTCTTTCAGTGAAAATTGGAGACATCTGTAATTTAGACGAGGAATGTGGTTCTTACGTCTGTACTCAGGGAAAATGTAGCTGCCCAAATGGAAGGAAGCTAGATAACGGTTCTTGTGAAGGTAAGTTAAAACAAAAATAACATACAAAAGTCCTGAAACTTCCTCTTGAACTTTGGTACCAATAATGGAGACTTGATTCAACTTTTAATATTTTGTTTCCTTGAGGGAACGAGGTTTTCACATTACTGACTGTGAAAACAAGCGGCCAAATTGTTACCATTTTCAATTATTGTTTCTCCTTGTAGAAGTCACAGTGGTCTACTTTATTATTTGGCAGCTCATATCACTGTAACCGCCTACTAGTATAAACAAATTCCAAACGAGAGATACACTAAGTTAAATATTTATGAACACTAAAACACACGGGCACAGGGAAAATCTTCTTGTCTAAAATAACCACGGAGACAAGTTTCTAATTGTGTTAAAAAGAGGTATATCATTTAGACCTTTATACCCCATAATAAATTGTTGTAATAAAGTTAACCTGTGATATTTCATTAGGTTGACGACTAACAGGAGCTTGGTCTTATTCAGTAGAATTTTCTGGAACACTTTGTATTACATTGACAATGGTTACGCATCTTAAACTATAGTAGGAATATCGTCAGACTATATATTATGGGGTAGACTGTATACCGTTTCGGAATCGGAAATCTTGATTTTAATTTGTCATTTGTCTTTCAGTGAAAATAGGGGACATCTGTAACTTAGATGAGGAATGTGGTTCTTACGTCTGTACTCAGGGAAAATGCAGCTGCCCAAATGGAACGAAGCCAGACAACGGTTCTTGTAAGTTTAAACAAAAATACAAATCCAGTTGTTTGTATGCTAGAAGATTTAAGTTGCATTTTGGCACTATAACTAGCATCGTCAAAACCTACGATTAAAACTTACACGTACGCTCACTTTTTACCCAAATTTTATTAAAGAGGCGTCTTTTTCTTATAGCACAGCGATGTAAACGTTGGTGAAATATGATGAAATATTATGAGGTTTTTATATGACTTCGCATCCAATATGGATATTTATTGTACGAGTCGCCGTTGGGTTGAAAGCCGATATAGGACGAGACGTCGAAGGCGTCGAGTCCAATATCGACTTTCAACCCAACGGTGACGAGTACAATCAATATCCCTATTGGATGCGACGTCATATAATAACCTTTTTATTATACATATGCAATCCAACGCCAACAACAATTATTTCAAGTTTAACTTTAAACAAGCACAATAATTTATTTCAATATTCAACGTATTCACAATTGTTAGAACGTCGCATTTCGTTTTCTTTTTAGTGTTTTCTGGTATTTGACCCTCGACAAATTTATCTATATCAGCGTCATCTAACATCTTGCAGAGATATGAGGGTTCTGACAAAACGACATGAGCGAAACAGACGACTCCGCGGTGACGTCAGATTCGAATGTTACACATCATCGAACTGACGTAGTCGCTCTTCTGTCTGCCGATACCCGGATGAAAATCCAATAGCACTATCCGATATCGCTTTCGGCTCCAATATCGACTGATATATGATACGTGGTACAAATGCTAGTCTTTCATTGGTTAATGAATACTGGTTGTATAATAAAGTGTTTTAATTTCTTACATTATCACTTGAACACAGACATATATCCAAGCAACTAGGATACGCTCAAAAACGAAATCAATACAGGGTGTTGGCGAAATTCCTTCCCTCTGGTGGGGCCTAGGTGGTCCAGTGGGTTTGGGTGATCGTCCCTCAGTCCCACATAGGCTTTCCACCCATGCGGCGCGGGTTCGAATTGTACTTAGTCCGATTAAAATTTTTTAAATTTTTGAGTGGATTTTTCACTCGGTCGCCGTACGTGAAAGAGTTGCCAGGTACTCGCCAAAGGTCGGGGGGTTTCCTCCGGGCAGTGAGACCAGTCTCCCCCCCCCACTAAACCTGGCAACGCCGCCATATCAGTGAAATAATCTTGAGTGCGGCGTAAAACACCAACCAACCAATCAATCAAATTGAGCAAATGCTTCATACAATACAGATATAAACTATTCAGAGTTAATATTTGCAGACTTTCCGTATGGCAAACAGAAACTGCTAGTATATTCATTGAATACATTTGAATAACTGAAACTTGTTTTGTCTTCCGCAGGTAACTCCGGTAATTATTTACACGCTACCATTGCAAATCTTCTGTTGACTGTTTCATTGTTCTTCGTGGTGATTAAAAGTACAACTTGAATGGGGTAAACAGGATGCAATGCCCTAATAGCAGTTTGACTGCATTCATATATATATATATCTCAGTCCACCGATGTTCTTGTCATAGTTAAGATGCGTAACCATTGTCAATGTGTTACAAAAGGATTTCAGAAAATTCTACTGACTAAGGCTTAGCTCTTGTCAGTCGTCAACCTAATGAAATATCGTAGGTTTGATTTGTTACAACAATTTATGGGGTATAAAGGTATAAATGATATACCTCTTTTTAATACAATTAGAAACTTGTCTCCATGGTTATTTTAGACAAGAAGATTTTCCCTGTGCCCGTGTGTTTTAGTGATCATAAATATATATAAAGGATGAGAGTTCAAAGCTAAAAATGTCAATAATCTTTTTATAGATATTGTGTTGTTCAATGTTCACACCGAAACCCTCTATTTCGCCATGTTGTTGTTTTTTACATATCAAGTGATATATTTCAATTAGCTTGTATTGGAACGTCTTCTTTAATATGTATGAGCTCCCAAAATCCGCATTTTTTTATACATTTTTAGGAAAAACACGGAGTTTGAAGTTCATTGAAAAAAAAACTATGATCCTTATTGGAATAATTAAAATCCATACAGTGTGCTGTGCTAACTGAAAGTGTCCGAAATATAAATCAAACTTCAATAACCAGAATGAACGAATATTCATTTTAGAACTACAGGTATCATTTTAATATTTCTAATTTCATTTCTTGAGAAAAATTGCCGATAATTGAAAAAAAATTGTTTGAATAGAAAAATATCACCGTTTTGGCAGCTTTTACCACTTTATTGTAAACCGCTGTGAAGAATATCACTGCCCAATGATACAATCTGTACCCGTTAGCTAATATTTTCCATTTTAGTACATTGGTAAAATAAATGAGAAAGTTATTCATTTTTTATTTCTGTGACGATTTCATATGACCTTTATTTATGATATTAAAAACTCTTCTAATTGCATTTAATAAATAAGAGTATGAAATAAATCCTTTGAAAGACCTTCATAAAAAAGTAATTTGGCTCTCTGCTTTCGAATGATCAATGGATGTAGTTGTAAAGAAACCTTAAAAGTATGTGTAATTTTGAAAAGAGGTTATTTTTCTTTACCAAAATACAGAATATATGTGAAGTACACCTACGGTATTGGTGGCTTGATTTTTGATTGCTATATCGAAGAGAATATATTGACAATTGATTGGGTGGTCACTTCAGTAGATATAACTTTGACAGTTCGAAAACAGAGGAATGAGGAAACAATTCAGTGGTCACTTTAGGGCAGTTTTCCCGGTCTCTTTAGGGCAGTTTCGACGGTCACTTTCGGCCATCACTTAAGGTCACTTTCGGTCATCATCTTAAGACAGTATGGATAGGTTTTGTAAAAATAACAGTTTGTATAAATCTGCAAAATAGTGTAGTGGTGTAGACACGGTCAAAGGGAGATAGCCCGAGGGCTAGAATACTTTGAGGTATTGGAAGAGTGACCTCCCTTTGGTACTGCGGCGATTCGTCTTTAAACGGGGATTCCCCGCGTAAAACCCAGACAGGTCTTATTGCACCACCGCTATGACATGGGGATTTCCCATGACGTCAGGAGAACGGCCGTAGCTATAGGACAGTGAGTAATAATGATGAGGCTTGATAGTGTTTCTATTATTAAATCTATAAATATATACTCTACATGCGTCAATAGAGAGATTGTGTAAAGCTATAATCTAGTATGCATCGGTTAGCTAGTAACACTAAATAAATACAAAGATTGATATTACAGTAACTGTAACCAGCATGTTTATTGTTCTAATTGCCTGACACCCCGACAAGTCTGGGTAGGCTTTGTTGTTTCGTTTATCGAGTTTACAAACGATGGTATAACGTAGATAGTGATAATTAGGGAGTGTCGATAGTGTTTCTATTATTAAATCTATAAACATATACTCTACATGCGTCAATAGAGAGATTGTGTAAAGCTATAATCTAGTATACATCAGTTAGCTAGTAACACTAATAAAATACAAAGACTGATATTTATACAGTAACTGTAACCAGCATGTGTATCGTTCTAATTGACTGGCACCCCGACAAGTCTGGGAGGGTGATTACAGTTATTACAGCCGGCATAATGGTTTAGAATGTAGAAAATTAAACATCGCGAATAGGCTTTATATGCTATGAACAAACTTTTAGAAATGCCCTCACTAACCAAATAGGGAAAATTGTGTAGGTTAAAATATACATGAGCCAAACATAAAAACATATAGAAACATAGTCACACAGAGGAATAATTATTCCAGATTTAGAAAGTAAGGAAATAAAACATCAGAGATGACAACTGTCCGTGTCTATTCGCTGCTCGGATAGAAAATGACCCGTGGAATGTTCTTAAAGTATGTAACCTTACTACCACTAACTGACGCCCAGCGGGCGTTAAGCGGGCGCCGGGCGTTCCTTCAAGACGTCATACAAGACGAAAGGCACTATGTAAATGACCAAAGACATGACTAACTCGACATTCTATTTATAGTTCTACATCTTTATTGAGTTAGGTTATGTCAAGTCAAAACTATATTAACAAATTTAAAACATATATATATAAATTGTATGTTAAGGTAAGATTTAGTCACTGTCCTCATTTTCTTGAGTATCAGGATATGTGGTTGGTAAAAGATCGTTAAAAAGGGCTTTCCTCATTTTTATAGCATTATACAGGGCCTCTCTCGGTGATAAATCAAAAGTGTCTTGGAGTGAATGTTTCGTGGCCATAATTTTTTTATGGATTGGATCTTTTTTCATAGACTCTAAAAGCAAACTCTCTTCGTTGTATAAAGACATCAGAGTATTTCTTATTTTTGGCCTCAAAGTTTCGAAGTCACCATTTTCTTCATCGATAGAGTCAGTTGTTTCAGGGATGTGCTGTTCGATCGCCTTTGTTACAAGATTATCCCACATCGTTGAGGATGCCTTTCCGTTTTCCTGCGACTCTTCCTCAGTCGAGGAAAAGCTATCACCTTCCTGTGATTCTTCCTCCGCAGACGACAGAGTGTTTTCATCTAGGGTCTCTTGACTTGCACAACTATCCGCAGAATCATTGTTTTCTGACTCTGTGATTTTCGCTACATTGTCGTTGAAGTGATGGTTCCCATATTCTGAGGAAGTGTTTTGATCTTCATTGTGACTTTGAAGTGATGTTGTATGATGGTTATACCTATCCTGATGACGTCGCATATCATGATCCCTAGTAAAAGTTTGACCACACTCGGTGCATGTAAACAGTCCCATGTCTAACGTATGGCACTCGACTGACTAATAATATTGGTATAGTGAGATGTACTATATAGCATATAATTCCCCCCAGGTGGCGCTGTGAGCGCATAAAACAGACGCCCGGCGAGCGTTAAGCGGGCGCCGGGCGTAAAGCGGCCGCACTCGGGCGTTCATTCAAGACGAAAGGTTATTCGTACCATTACCTTAAGCATTACCTACGGCCGCTTTACGCCCGGCGCCCGCTTAACGCTCGCCGGGCGTCTGTTTTATGCGCTCACAGCGCCACCTGGGGGGAATTATATGCTATATAGTACATCTCACTATACCAATATTATTAGTCAGTCGAGTGCCATACGTTAGACATGGGACTGTTTACATGCACCGAGTGTGGTCAAACTTTTACTAGGGATCATGATATGCGACGTCATCAGGATAGGTATAACCATCATACAACATCACTTCAAAGTCACAATGAAGATCAAAACACTTCCTCAGAATATGGGAACCATCACTTCAACGACAATGTAGCGAAAATCACAGAGTCAGAAAACAATGATTCTGCGGATAGTTGTGCAAGTCAAGAGACCCTAGATGAAAACACTCTGTCGTCTGCGGAGGAAGAATCACAGGAAGGTGATAGCTTTTCCTCGACTGAGGAAGAGTCGCAGGAAAACGGAAAGGCATCCTCAACGATGTGGGATAATCTTGTAACAAAGGCGATCGAACAGCACATCCCTGAAACAACTGACTCTATCGATGAAGAAAATGGTGACTTCGAAACTTTGAGGCCAAAAATAAGAAATACTCTGATGTCTTTATACAACGAAGAGAGTTTGCTTTTAGAGTCTATGAAAAAAGATCCAATCCATAAAAAAATTATGGCCACGAAACATTCACTCCAAGACACTTTTGATTTATCACCGAGAGAGGCCCTGTATAATGCTATAAAAATGAGGAAAGCCCTTTTTAACGATCTTTTACCAACCACATATCCTGATACTCAAGAAAATGAGGACAGTGACTAAATCTTACCTTAACATACAATTTATATATATATGTTTTAAATTTGTTAATATAGTTTTGACTTGACATAACCTAACTCAATAAAGATGTAGAACTATAAATAGAATGTCGAGTTAGTCATGTCTTTGGTCATTTACATAGTGCCTTTCGTCTTGTATGACGTCTTGAAGGAACGCCCGGCGCCCGCTTAACGCCCGCTGGGCGTCAGTTAGTGGTAGTAAGGTTACATACTTTAAGAACATTCCACGGGTCATTTTCTATCCGAGCAGCGAATAGACACGGACAGTTGTCATCTCTGATGTTTTATTTCCTTACTTTCTAAATCTGGAATAATTATTCCTCTGTGTGACTATGTTTCTATATGTTTTTATGTTTGGCTCATGTATATTTTAACCTACACAATTTTCCCTATTTGGTTAGTGAGGGCATTTCTAAAAGTTTGTTCATAGCATATAAAGCCTATTCGCGATGTTTAATTTTCTACATTCTAAACCATTATGCCGGCTGTAATAACTGTAATCACCCTCCCAGACTTGTCGGGGTGCCAGTCAATTAGAACGATACACATGCTGGTTACAGTTACTGTATAAATATCAGTCTTTGTATTTTATTAGTGTTACTAGCTAACTGATGTATACTAGATTATAGCTTTACACAATCTCTCTATTGACGCATGTAGAGTATATGTTTATAGATTTAATAATAGAAACACTATCGACACTCCCTAATTATCACTATCTACGTTATACCATCGTTTGTAAACTCGATAAACGAAACAACAAAGCCTACCCAGACTTGTCGGGGTGTCAGGCAATTAGAACAATAAACATGCTGGTTACAGTTACTGTAATATCAATCTTTGTATTTATTTAGTGTTACTAGCTAACCGATGCATACTAGATTATAGCTTTACACAATCTCTCTATTGACGCATGTAGAGTATATATTTATAGATTTAATAATAGAAACACTATCAAGCCTCATCATTATTACTCACTGTCCTATAGCTACGGCCGTTCTCCTGACGTCATGGGAAATCCCCATGTCATAGCGGTGGTGCAATAAGACCTGTCTGGGTTTTACGCGGGGAATCCCCGTTTAAAGACGAATCGCCGCAGTACCAAAGGGAGGTCACTCTTCCAATACCTCAAAGTATTCTAGCCCTCGGGCTATCTCCCTTTGACCGTGTCTACACCACTACACTATTTTGCAGATTTATACAAACTGTTATTTTTACAAAACCTATCCATACTGTCTTAAGATGATGACCGAAAGTGACCGTCGAAACTGCCCTGAAGTGACCGGCGAAACTGCCCTAAAGTGACCGGGAAAACTGCCCTAAAGTGACCACTGAATTGTTTCCTCATTCCTCTGTTTTCGAACTGTCAAAGTTATATCTACTCACTTCGTCCGCGCCATGTTGAATTTGAACTGACACGATTCGATTATTAGGAACCTCGTTTCTGTAGGGGGCGCCCCACAGTCGAATCCTGTACAGTCGGAACACCTTTTCGCTAGGGGGCCAGAAGAACATGCCGGCATTGCTGATTGGACGAAGTGACCACTCTTGTCAATCTACTCTCTTTGGCTATATTACGCTGCACTAAAATTATTTCACATTTGGGGAGACTTTACCAGAATAGAGCGTAGGGAATCCCTGGCCTGTACAGGTGAATGTACTATTCAAAATAACAAACCCAGAAATTTTGGAAACTATTTGAACGCTATCAGAACTATCAGAACGCTTCTCGGGCAATCAAGAACTCCAGAGCTTCCGGGGCCTAGGCGGCCCCTGGACCCTCGCCTAATGCCTCTTTTAAATTTGTTATGTTTCTGTAATCGAAGGGCCTGGGACCCCCTCTTTCGTCAAAAGCTGGATCCGCCCCTGACATAACTAAAAGTACCAACTAGGATAGGCCGATAGCGGTTGAAAACTGAATCTGCGACAAGTCTCCGCCTACTAGGGGTTCCGGATTTCGGTTTAACACATTATGGCTCTTCTGTTGCTCGTATACCCTTCGCTTCCGGCTCAGGGAGTATGATAATCAGAAGGGTCAAAACGATTCAAACACCCGGGGTAACATATAAATAGCTAATAATATAAAAAAATATGGAAAAATATGACATGGAACTGGCAGACCTTGCATTAGATTGCATATATAATAGTACATTTTGATATGTGTTAATTCCTTTCTCCTCTCCCTACCTTTTTTTTCTCTTCTTCTTTTTTATTTTTGCTCAGAAAGGGGAGGGGGGCAAATTTTCAGCTTGTCTTGTTATTTATGTTATGGCGCAGACTCTATCTGTGACAAATATATTTTAACTAAAGGTAATATACTAAAGACATTTGACACATACATCTAATGTCAAAATGCATGAACCTCTATCAAACGGATCGAACTAAGGCATCCAGAGTTACACCCCTTGACACTATTGATCGAAGTATGAAAGATTTTGTGTTTCGTATTTCCAATTGTAGATTTGAATTAGGTTCAATCTAGAATGAAAAAAAGCTATGCACTGTAGAAGCCAATTGTGTCGCAACGGCCAATTGTGTCGCAATGCGACATAATTGGCCTCTACTGTCGACCAATTGTGTCGCAACGGGAATTGCGACATAATTGGCCTCTGTTGTCGATATTTTGATACAAACTTTTTTCCTGTATTTTTACTGACATACGTTTATTTTGATCCAACATCACATTAGAACACTGCTGATGCATTTTACCCCTACGTGGGCGAAATTTTCCTCCTTCAAGTAAATTCCCCGTCCTGAAACTACTGCTTTGTTTATTATCGTGCGTTTATTCCTGAAGTTGTTAACCTAAAAAACTTTTGTACAAATTTGTGCTTTGATATCGATCCATTTCATTTTTATTTCTTAGTTTTATTATGAGTAATATATCGTTGCGACACAATTGGCTTTCTCTCACAGCCAATTATGTCGCAACGGCCAGTTGTGTCGCACACACATTCTTATGGTTGTTTGCAGTTTATCAACACGCGCTATTCACCGTATGCCCATGTGACGGGTGCAGACTATATTAAACGTTTTCCTCAACTTCGACTTCTACCAATGGGCCCAAGTTCGAATCCACCTTAGACTTGTTAAAAGAAAAGGGATATGATAACTTTTGACGGAATTCAATAAATTCTTGCCAAGTGTATAGGTCTATGAAATGGAATTTTCCTTTTGAAATATAATGTCACGGTTTTCGTCACCGAAAAATCAGATAACGCGGATAAATGAACGAAATCATCTGGATTTTTTCTTTCTGAGAGGGGGATAAGTTTTTATCTGTTTAGTTTTTATTTTGTTCGAATATTTTTGGTTTGTTTTGGCTTTAATTTTTTTCAGTCTGCAGTTAGTATTTTTCACCCAGATGAAGATCCATTTAATCTAATATCGGTTTCAAGAGAGACACGAGAGATATTCTGTGATAAATTCTGGTTCAGGAAGTATTTTTGAGTGTCCGTTAACTTGAAGTTCATTTTTTTTCCTGTCATATGTATTCGAGACTATCGAACACTTCTATTTGTAAGCCGAACGATAAAACTGTACCCAGAAGAAGGTCAAAATAATAGGCTGATGTCGCATTGTTAAAACATAGTCGCACTCCGTCAACACTGTTGCATTGCTTACGCCGGGTCAATTTTGTGCTTTTGGATAAACCTCTCGCATATTGAGAGTCGTTGGTCATCCTCTTAAAGGGGCATGAGCTGTCAAAATGTTGATATTTTGACTTAAAAACAGAACGTTGAAATTATTGGCTATTTTTCTCAAGACATATAATTTAGAAGCTTTTTATTGCTTCTAGTCTCAAAAATGTGCGATGAAGTATTGTTTTGAACCAACTTTGCCTTAGAATGAATGAATGGTCGTCCCGGTTATTTAAATTTTGTTTACTTTTCGAACACATTTTCCGTTCGTACAGGCCACATACTGTATGGATTTTCCTCACTCCAGCGCCAATCATTTAGTTTTTCGATGTCCTTCAAAGCCTCTTACTGTCGTGACGATCAGAAATTATGAAAAAAGTGTGAATTTCGGCAGCTCATGCCACTTTAATATTATTATTGTTAATCCTTTTAATTTTCACCTGGGTGCAGAGCTCCTCCAAAAATAGAAAAACGCTTAAAATCAGAAAAGTCAAAACCCGACAAAAAACTTAAACCACTCTAGGCCTAAAATCTACTTCTTCGATTTTACACAAACATGCAAATTCATTACATATTTGTTTGTTGACGTTCTTTCTTTTTATTCATCCACAGCATCACAATGAATGCATAGTAGGTAATCTGTCTCACAATTGGCCACCTCTGGTAGCCAATTAAACAAGCCTTGAAACTATCCTATATGTGTAAAAATCAGCAAAACAAAAGGTTTAAATTAACATAATGTGTCTTGTTTTTACAGCATTTCTTATTTATTTGTTGGTTTTCTTAGGATTTGGTTATATACCTTATCATGTAATTGTTGCGACACAATTGGTCAACTCTGGTAGCCAATTATGTCGCAACAGCCAATTGTGTCGCAATACTTATAAATGCCTTGAAAGTTTATTTTTTGTGTAAAACAAAACAAAATAACGTTTGAATGAACGTCATGTTTCTTGTTTTGACAACATTTCTCATCTATTTGATGATTTGAGTGGGATTTGGTCTTATACCTTATCATTTCATTGTTGCGACACAATTGGTCAACTGTGGTAGCCAATTATGTCGCAACGGCCAATTGTGTCGCAATACTTAAACAAGCCTTGAAACTATCCTATACGTGTAAAAATCAGCAAAACAAAACGTTTAAATTAACATAATGTGTCTTGTTTTTACAGCATTTCTTATTTATTTGTTGGTTTTCTTAGGATTTGATTATATACCTTATCATGTAATTGTTGCGACACAATTGGTCAACTCTGGTAGCCAATTGTGTCGCAATGGCCAATTGTGTCGCAATGACCAATTGTGTCGCAATGACCAATTATGTCGCAATGGCCAATTGTGTCGCAATGACCAATTATGTCGCAATGGCCAATTGTGTCGCACTTAAAGGGGCATGAGCTGCCAAAATGTTGATATTTTGACGTTAAAACAGAATGCTGAAATTATTGGCTATTTTTCTCAAGAGGTAGAATTCAGAAGCTTTTTAATGCTTCAAGTCTCGAAAATGTACGATAAAGTACTGTTTTAAACTAACTTTGGCTTAGAATGAATGAATGGTCGTCCCGGTTATTTAAATTTTGTTTACTTTTGAACACGTTTTCGGTTCATACAGGCCACATACTGTATGGATTTTTCTCATTCCAACGCCAATCATTTAGTTTTTCGATAGCCTTCAAAGCCTCTTACTGTCGTGACGATCAGAAGTTATGAAAAAACTGTGAATTTTGGCAGCTCATGCCCCTTTAACCTATCAGTATTTTAGTAGATTGAAATTAAAAAGAACACAAAACACCGACAAGTTAGGCAGATTATATTTCTTTGGTTTATCCTACATTTGCTATTTGTTTGTTGATTTCGCCGTAAAGGGAAACGTACATTGTGTGTTGCGATTTGTATCGCTTATGTAACAATAACATGCCATTAAGTTTTCGTCATGAAACTATGAATTATGAAAACTATGAAAATTGCTTTCATAGCTCTGTAGTCTGGCGGCGCGTGCACGTTCCATGGTGATTGTCTTATGATCACTGCAAGGCTCTTTACACGTATAGGATAGTTTCAAGGCTTGTTTAAGTATTGCGACACAATTGGCCGTTGCGACATAATTGGCTACCAGAGTTGACCAATTATGTCGCAACAATAAAATGATAAGGTATAAAACCAAATCCCAATCAAATCATCAAATAGATGAGAAATGTTGTCAAAACAAGAAACATGACGTTCATTCAAACGTTATTTTGTTTTGTTTTACACAAAAAATAAACTTTCAAGGCATTTATAAGGATTGCGACACAATTGGCCGTTGCGACATAATTGGCTACCAGAGTTGACCAATTGTGTCGCAACAATGAAATGATAAGGTATAAAACCAAATCCCAATCAAATCATCAAATAGATGAGAAATGTTGTCAAAACAAGAAACATGACGTTCATTCAAACGTTATTTTGTTTTGTTTTACACAAAAAATAAACTTTCAAGGCATTTATAAGTATTGCGACACAATTGGCCGTTGCGACATAATTGGCTACCAGAGTTGACCAATTGTGTCGCAACAATTACATGATAAGGTATAAAACTAAATGCCAAGCAAATCATCAAATAGATGAGAAATGTTGTCAAAACAAGAAACATGACAGTCATTCAAACGTTATTTTGTTTTGTTTTACACAAAAAACAACTTTCAAGGCATTTATAAGTATTGCGACACAATTGGCCGTTGCGACATAATTGGCTACCAGAGTTGACCAATTGTGTCGCAACAATGAAATGATAAGGTATAAAACTAAATGCCAAGCAAATCATCAAATAGATGAGAAATGTTGTCAAAACAAGAAACATGACAGTCATTCAAACGTTATTTTGTTTTGTTTTACACAAAAAACAACTTTCAAGGCATTTATAAGTATTGCGACACAATTGGCCGTTGCGACATAATTGGCTACCAGAGTTGACCAATTGTGTCGCAACAATGAAATGATAAGGTATAAAACCAAATGCCAAGCAAATCATCAAATAGATGAGAAATGTTGTCAAAACAAGAAACATTACGTTCAATCAAAGTTATTTTGTTTTGTTTTGCTGTGTTTTACACATGTAGTATACCTCCAAGGCATGTATAAGTATTGCGACGCAATTGGCCGTTGCGAGATAATAACAAATCAAAACAAATAAGATACACCAAACGTTTTTCTTCTGCACGTATGATATACTTTCAAGACACGTTTAAGTATTGCGACACAATTGACAATTGATACATGGGCCTAAGCTAATTGACGGCTAGAAAAAACAAAACTAAGCAATGATGTCGTATATTGCAAACGAAATCTAAAAGGAGATAAGAAATGTTGTTGAAAAGTAAATAAATAACATTCGCCAAACGTTTTTGTTTTGTTATGTTTCTCTTTACCCCATACTTTTAAGGCATGTATTAGTATTGCGACACAATTGGCTGTTGCGACATAATTGGAGTTATTTCGTTAAAATGCATTGATTTCGTACATGATTAAGACTAGACAAGCAAGGAAAAAAGAAATGCAACTGAGATTGAATAAAATCAAAAGAGCTGAATTTTTTGGGACTGCCTGGGATTCGAACCCGCGACCAATTGGTGGAAAGCTGTTCCGATTGAGCGTCCAACACTCTACTGAGCCCCGGAGGCCCCGTCATGAGTTTGAACGACAACATCACTGAATGCCAAAATGTATCTGACAAAGTAAGATCCTATAACAAGTATTATATAACTCAAAAGGATGTTCGATTTCAATATACTAAGATTAAAATGAAGAATGCTTCGGTTTGAATTCTGATACAGTATACATGGGTTAACATGCGTACCAACAATTTACGAAGATACTTTCACTGCTTTATGAGAACATTGACAAAAAGAAGAAAAACAAAATGGCCAGCGGCCGCCAAAAAGTGCATACCGGTAGTGCACAACAAGATCATAAAGTCAACCTGCATACAAAATCTTACGGAGAATCTTTCATTATATAGGAAAACAGTGATAAAAAGAAGAAAAAGAAAAATGACCAGCTGCCGCCATTTTGAATATGCAAATGAGCAAAAAAGTGCATAGTGCAAAGTGAGACGATAGGGTTAACCTGTGTACACACTTTTACGAAGATTCTTTCATTATTTTAGGAGAAAAGTGATAAAAACAAAATGGTTGCCAGCAGCCATTTTAATATGCAAATGAGCAAAGGAATAGATGTTGTATAGCTAGACCATAGGGGGAACGTGCGTGTGAAATTTAAAGAAGATCCGACTAGCAGTTTACTTGGAATAGCAATCACAAGAGAGAAAAGTGATAAAAAGAAGAAAAACAAAATGAGATCATGGTAGTCTAAAAACGTACATGTATTAATGTCTCCAAAAGGCTGCTTTTATTGTTTTCAGTAAATTTTTATGATTACAAAGGGTAAATCGGCTAGATTTTATAACAATATTTAAGTGGTGGTAGTGTTTTCATAACATCCTACTTTCTTTCATAATTGATTGATTGTTATTTCACAAACACAACATTGTAGGCCTGAGTATAATAGCATTGAATAAATTCGGTGACTTATTCTGCTATTTCATCAATAGTGATAGACTTATGGAACGATTATGATTTCTACGACATAATCACTTAAATTCGTTTACAGGAGCGACATGGATCGACTATCCAAAGCTTTGAAATAAGAAAAAAGAAAATGAATTTTAAAGAAAAACATTCGGAAAATGTGTATATTTTCTTAAGTCTTCAAATACGATTACTAGTCGATCTACATGGTTTTCAACTATGTATCATATTATAATGTATTGCGACATAATTGGCCTCTTGTACCCATATTTTGGGGTTGCGACATAATTGGCCAGACGTAGAAGCCAATTGTGTCGCAATTGACCAATAGTGTCGCATTGCGACACAATTGGCCGTTGCGACACAATTGGCTTCTACAATGCACAATTATTGAAGCTTAGATCCTCATAAGACATGACTTGGGCTTTTCGAAGCTGGAAAGTGGTGGCGGCCATGGTTTTTCGTCAGGCGGGTCATAGCAAAATCAGACGGGGTGTACAGGATTATAGGAATTGGAAGCTGCATCACATCGGTATTGGCGACAGTTATCCCTTTAACAGATCCGACGTCTCACTGGAGGGATGAGTCGCATGTCGAAAGCTGTATTTCGGACCAATGGAGGTTATACGCGCTATTAACCTTCTGCTCTAGGGATGTGTTCTACACACTCAAAGGGCCATTTTTACTTCAATATGCTCGCCCTATGGCCAGATGGACTCTGAAGTTTCATACTTACAAGCATCGTTTTTATTTTGTTAATATTCACTTGTGATTTGGCTAACGATATCCTGAATAAATTGTATAGCTTACTGCCATTGATGTTGATTTCTTATCGCCGTTTATGACCACAATCGTTTCTGCAATATTAGTGTGCCAACAATCTCCATACACCAAAGATTTTATCGGTCGGTGCAGACTTTCCAGTGGGGGGGGGGGGGGGGGGTGCTTAACTTTTTGTGTGTATATTTCGATATTGGGTCACACGCGGACTGTGTAACGAATTTATCCTGCTGAAGACCCTTCTTTTCAGCAGACGCTTGCCTGGTTGATACTTTTTTACTTAGCGAAGGTGTTTACAAGTACAACTCCGCCGATACGGGCGATACCGAAAGTTGTACGCGGTTCTTGCCACAATACTGAACAGTTAACCTACATTCGGCAGATCTTGGGATAAGTTCGCTTGTTATTCTCTGGCCATTTTTTCCGTTACTTGTAAACTATAGCCATGCCCATCGGTATGTTCTGTTTGTATATTTAATTATGTTGACTCACTTCAGCAGACTACATATTGTTTACATGGTGTCGCGGCGTGTATTCAAGCGCAAGTAACTCTAGGTAACCTGATAAAAACTCGTCTGCCTGATACAGAAAAAATATCACGCAAAAAAATTTCTTACATTATCACTTGAACACAGACATATATCCAAGCAACTAGGATACGCTCAAAAATGAAATCAAAATGGAGATTGGATACGGCATTTGTCTATAACTGTATTATAAATATAAGCAGTCCGAACCATTATGTTGGGTATTGCCGAAATCGCTTCCCTCTGGTGGGGCCTAGGTGGTCCAGTGGGTTTGTGTGATCGTCCCTCAGTCCCACATAGGCTTTCCACCCATGCGGCGCGGGTTCGAATTGTACTTAGTCCGATTAAATTTTTTACAATTTCTGAGTGGATTTTTCGTTGGGTCGCCGTACGTGAAAGAGTTGCCAGGTACTCGCCGAAGGTCGGAGGGTTTCCTCCGGGCAGTGAGACCGGTTTCCTCCCCCACTAAACCTGGCAACGCCGCCATATAAGTGAAATAATCTTGAGTGCGGCGTAAAACACCAACCAACCAATCAATAAAATTAAGCAAATGATTCATACAATACAGATATAAACAATTCAGAGTTAATGTTTGCAGACTTTCCGGTTGGCAAACACAAACTGCTAGTATATTCATTGAATACATTTGAATAACAAACTGTTTTGTCTTCCGCAGGTAGCTCCGGTAATTATTTACACACTACCATTGCAAATCTGCTGTTGACTGTTTCAATGTTCTTCGTGGTGATTATAAGCACAACTTGAATGGGGTAAACCGGATCCTATGCCCACTCTAATAGCAGTTTGACTGCATTCATATATATATATATCAGTCCACCGATGTTCTTGTCATAGTTAAGATGCGATGTTCTTGTCATAGTTAAGATGCGTAACCATTGTCAATGTGTTTCAGAAAATTCTACTGACTAAGTAGCTCTTGTCAGTCGTCAACCTAATGAAATATCATAGGTTTGATTTGTTGCAACAATTTATGGGGTATAAAGGTCTAAATGATATACCTCTTTTTAATACAATTAGAAACTTGTCTCCATGGTTATATTAGACAAGAAGATTTCCCGTGTGTTTTAGTGATCATATATATATATAAAGGATGAGAGTTCAAAGCTAAAAAATTTCAATAATCTTTTTATAGATATTGTGTTGTGAAATGTTCACACAGAAACCCTCTATTTCGCCATGTTGTTGTTTTTTTACATATCAAGTGATATATTTCAATTATCTTGTATTGGAACGTCTTCTTTAATATGCATGAGCTACCAAAATCCGCATTTTTTCATACATTTAACTTTTTAGGAAAAACATTGAGTTTGAAGTTCATTGAAAAAGAAAAACTATGATCCTTATTGGAATAATTAAAATCCATACAGTGTGCTGTACTAACTGAAAGTGTCCGAAATATAAATCAAACTTCAATAACCAGAATGAACGTCAATTCATTCTAGAACTACAGGTATCATTTTCATATTTCTAATTTCATTTCTTGAGTAAAATTGCCGATAATTGAAAAAAGTTGTTTGATTAGAAAAATATCAACATTTTGGCAACTTTTACCATTTTATTGTAAACCGTTGTGAAGCACTGCTCAATGATACCATCTATACCCCTTTGTGAATATTTTCCATTTTAGCGCATTGTTAAAATAAACGAGAAAGTTATTCATTTTTTTTTAATTTTTGTGACGATTTCATATGACCTTTATTTATGATATTCTAAACTCTTCTAATTGCATTTAATAATTAAGATTATGAAATAAATCCTTCATAAAAAAGTAATTTGGCTCTCTGCTTTCGAATGGTCACTGGATGTAGTTGTAAAGAAACCTTAAAAGTATGTGTAATTTTGAAAAGAGGTTATTTTTCTTTACCAAAATACAGAATATATGTTACGGTATTGGTGGCTTGATTTGTGATTGCTATATCAAAGAGAATATATTGACAATTGATTGGGTGGTCACTTCGTACGCGCCATGTTGAATTTGAACTGACACGATTCGATTATTTGGAACCTCATTTCTGTAGGGGGCGCCCCACAGTCGAATCGTGTACAGTCGGAACACCCTTCCGCTAGGGGACAGAAGAACATGCCGGCATTGCTGATTGGACGAAGTGACCACTCTTGTCAATCTACTCTCTTTGGATATATTACGCTGCACTAAAATTATTTCACATTTGGGGAGACTTTACCAGAATAGAGCGTAGGGAATCCCTGGCCTGTACAGGTAAATGTACTATTCAAAATAACAAACCCAGAAATTTTGGAAACTATTTGAACGCTATCAGAACTATCAGAACGCTTCTCGGGCAATCAAGAACTCCAGAGCTTCCGGGGCCTAGGCGGCCCCTGGACCCTCGCCTAATGCCTCTTTTAAATTTGTTATGTTTCTGTAATCGAAGGGCCTGGGACCCCCTCTTTCGTCAAAAGCTGGATCCGCCCCTGTCATAACTAAAAGTACCAACTAGGATAGGCCGATAGCGGTTGAAAACTGAATCTGCGACAAGTCTCCGCCTACTAGGGGTTCCGGATTTCGGTTTAACACATTATGGCTCTTCTGTTGCTCGTATACCCTTCGCTTCCGGCTCAGGGAGTATGATAATCAGAAGGGTCAAAACGATTCAAACACCCAGGGTAACATATAAATAGCTAATAATATAAAAAATATGGAAAAATATGACATGGAACTGGCAGACCTTGCATTAGATTGCATATATAATAGTACATTTTGATATGTGTTAAATCCTTTTTCCTCTCCGTACCTTTTTTTTTCTCTTCTTCTTTTTTATTTTTGCTCAGAAAGGGGAGGGGGGCAAATTTTCAGCTTGTCTTGTTATTTATGTTATGGCGCAGACTCTATCTGTGACAAATATATTTTAACTAAAGGTAATATACTAAAGACATTTGACACATACATCTAATGTCAAAATGCATGAACCTCTATAAAACGGATCGAACTAAGGCATCCAGAGTTACACCCCTTGACATTATTGATCGAAGTATGAAAGATTTTGTGTTTCGTATTTCCAATTGTAGATTTGAATTAGGTTCAATCTAGAATGAAAAAAAGCTATGCACAATTATTGAAGCTTAGATCCTCATAAGACATGACTTGGGCTTTTCGAAGCTGGAAAGTGGTGGCGGCCATGGTTTTTCGTCAGGCGGGTCATAGCAAAATCAGACGGGGTGTACGGGATTATAGGAATTGGAAGCTGCATCACATCGGTATTGGCGACAGTTATCCCTTTTCACAGATCCGACGTCTCACTGGAGGGATGAGTCGCATGTCGAAAGCTGTATTTCGGACTAATGGAGGTTATACGCGCTATTAACCTTCTGTTCTAGGGATGTGTTCTACACACTCAAAGGGCCATTTTTACTTCAATATGCTCGCCCTATGGCCAGATGGACTCTGAAGTTTCATACTTACAAGCATCGTTTTTATTTTGTTAATATTCACTTGTGATTTGGCTAACGATATCCTGAATAATTTGTATAGCTTACCGCCATTGATGTTGATTTCTTATCGCCAGAATGTGGCCGTTAATGACCACAATCGTTTCTGCAATATTAGTGTTCCAACAATCTCCATACACCAAAGATTTTATCGGTCGGTGCAGACTTCCAGGGGGGTGCTTAACTTTGTTGTGTGTATATTTCGATATTGGGTCACTCACGGACTGTGTAACGAATTTATCCTGCTGAAGACCCTTATTTTTCAGCAGACGCTTGCCTGGTTGATACTTTTTTACTTAGCGTTGGTGTTTACAAGTACAACTCCGCCGATACGGGCGATACCGAAAGTTGTACGCGGTTCTTGCCACAATACTGAACAGTTAACCTACATTTGGCAGATCTTGGGATAAGTTCGCTTGTTATTCTCTGGCCATTTTTTCCGTTACGCGTAAACTATAGCCATGCCCATCGGTATGTTCTGTTTGTATATTTAATTATGTTGACTCACTTCAGCAGACTACATATTGTTGACATGGTGTCGCGGCGTGTATTCAAGCGCAAGTAACTCTAGGTAACCTGATAAAAACTCGTCTGCCTGATACGCAAAAAATATCACGTATCCACGTGATCGATGACGTCCAATCAAATGCAAGTATATCAGCTGACGCGGGATAACGACTCATATTCCCTTCATGTCAACCAATCAAATGCCTAGCACTTTCTTTCAATGGTGATGATGTCTTTTTTCAAGTTTGTTTATTGCTATGCCATTGTATTGTGACGTTTACATATTTAGTCATTCTTGTATTGTAACGTTAACATAATTATCTACGTTAATATAAGCTTTTGTCGTTGTTTTCCAGATTCCGACGTTAGAATATTATTAACATAGTTACTATTGATATAGGCCACGTTACACTTTTGTTCTTTTCTTTGGTATTGATGTCAATGCTATGAAATATTGAATTCAGTTACACTTGATAAAGACACCGGTATAGGTGTTGAAACCTCGTGTTGTTCACAAGCAACTTATTTCGTGGTGATGACGTAGTCGTTTCTCATTAGTATGGAACCTTCGGTAAAAGAGGGAATGACACATCTCGCATTAATTAATATATTATATGGAATGCACAGATACAGAATTTTAATGTAAACTTTTCGGTTAAGCCTGCTTTTCGGATCTTGAAAACTAACTTGAGTGACTGGTTCATATTTTCGCCATATTTATGATTATCTCAGTTATACACTTATAACGGCGTTGTCAACTTCAGTGGGTGAGGAAACGGGGCTCATCTTTGCCCGAAAGGGAACCCTCGACCTTCTGCGAATACCTGGTAACTCTTTCACAAAAGGCGATGGGCGTATAATCTACTATCGAGCCGTCGTCTACCTGTGAGTGGGATTTGGACCCGAGTCACATCAATTGAAAGCCTTTACCGGAGAGACTTTCACTTCACTTTCTTCTTCTTATAAATTTGATTGGCGACTCCATTCTACAAGAATGATTCGCGCCAGAGACTTTCACTATCCTGACCAATGAACTATATACGTGGAATGGCTGTCACGTGATATTTGAAGTACAACGAACGCCGCCTATATTATGAGACGACACTACTGATCTGACGTTACAGACGAAGCGAAATAGAACAACACCACTAGCCTTCATACGACGAATACTTTGTACACGTCATAACATGATGGCAAGTTAATTTAGACCGTTCGTGATGTCATAAATTTGTAGAAACACGTTATTTGCGTTACGAAAGACAGCATCCCATAGTTATGACGGCGATTTTAGCACGCCAGATCCAATTTAACCTATGAGACGTAACCATTCTAGGCATATAGTTCATTGCTACCGTCTGAACTACCGAACCTAGTCCGGGTTTCTGATTCCAAAATTACTATTTTTTATACTGACGGTCGTATTTTGGAGTCAGGGTTAATTGCAATCAAAAAGTCGTAGTAGACTGCACGCTTCTGGTCTGACAGTTTGCGGTCAGATTTAGATAGTAAATAACAACATAACTAACTCAAATAGTGTCAGTACGACATTCATGAATAATTTAGCCTTTTTTAAAGTGAATTTAACGTCTTTAACGTTTTTTTCAGTTTTTAGACGTTAAATTCACTTTAAAAAAGGCTAAATTATTCATGGATGTCGTACTGACACTATTTGAGTTAGTTATGTTGTTATTTACTATCTAAATCTGACCGCAAACTGTCCGACCAGAAGCGTGCAGTCTACTGCGACTTTTTTATTGCAATGAGCCCTGACTCCAAAATACGCCCGTCAGTATAAAAAAAATAGTGATTTTGGAGTCTGAAACCCGGACTATACCGAACCATTCCATCCCTTTCCTCGGCTAATTTAAACTATATTAGTCAATGGTGCGACACAGCACAGCGAAACTTTCGGAGACTTTGAGAATAGGAATTTATGACAAAGACTGAGGCTTACAATTATGTCCACAAATAGGGTTAAACATAGGAATGTTTAAAACATCCCAACCGTGAAATACCCAAACTTTCTTGTCTAGATGACACGCCACTCCTTTATTCTCTCTTCTACTTCCTTTCGACGAAAAACAAGGAATTTGTGCAACATTTTCTACTGTGTCGTCTTCTTATGCTACAGAGAAATGACGTTTATGAAAATCACATGTATTGCACACATCAGTTGTCACAACAGTAAGGGGTTTTGAAGGCCATCGGAAAACTAAATGATTGGCGTTGGAATGAGGGAAATCCATAAAGTATACGGCATATACGAACCGTAGTGTCCGAAAAGTAATCAAAATTGAAGTAACTGGGGCGACCATTCATTCATTCTTAGCCAAAGTTGGTTCAAAACAATATTGTATCGTTCATTCTCGAGACTAGAAGCACTAAAAAGCTCCTGAATTATACGTCTTGAGACAAATAGGCAATAATTTCAACATTCTGTTTTAACGTCAAAATATCAACATTTTGGCAGCTCATGCCACTTAAAATTTCCAAACTCGTAGATTCACGATTTGACAACACGTCTGAGCTGTTAAATACATGATTATCTGACAAGGGAGGGAAATTGAGAAACCTGAAGGCCCGAGTTCTCATCGGATTACTTTGATTGGTGTCGCAGTAGCCATAGGAAACGAACATAAACAAATTTAGATAGCCGATTAATCATATCTATGTGTCCTCTTCATGTACCTTATCTGCACTTAAACAACTACCCGGCACTTTTAACTATGTAAACACAGTTTAGAAGCTACGTCAATGCTGCCTGTCCTCTTGTCTTCGTGAGATCGAATATTTCTTTCTCAAACCCAAGACAGTGAGCAAACTAAATCGCACATTCCCTACTAGAGGCTGCACCAGCCATAAAAGTCAATATATTATAGACCAAAACACGACATTTAAGTAGATTCATGCTACTTCATAAACCGATGCCAGGGGACTCTTTCTAAAACTAATGTATTAGTAATAAAAACCGACCTTCAAAATCAAGCTGGAAGAAAATGTGTTTACGTCTTTTACTTTTTTGTGTTTGGAGTAGTAATAATTAATAATACCTTTATGATACGGTTTTTCCTGGCTCATCTAAATCGAAAAACTAAATCAAACACACGATCTGGAAAGCACGAGTAGTGGTCTGTAAAGCAAGTGGTAGTAATAGCCAGGAAATAGGCCTACCCCATTAGAGAAAAATAACTACTTAAAACGGTTAGAACACTGCGTGATTTTAGTATATAGCGTAAAAAACAGAGTAATCCGTGGGTTAAACCCCATGATACATATTGGTTTAAATATTACAGCAACACTGTCATAAGAAAAGAAGAAGATAAAATAAAAAATGTGAAAAACACATGGCGAGTCAAATATTTCTTTCCGATTTATCATGTATAAAAGCAAATGCAGCATAACAAATTGATTATTTAAATGGACCTCCAGTCACAAATTGGTCTCCCTGGTTCCCATGTTTTGTCGTTTTTGTCTTTTCCCTTGTCCAATCTGTTACATGTAAAATCCAATTGAGTATTTTGAACACCTAATTTATACTGTACCATGTGAATCTGTCAAATCACTTCTATAAAAGGTATTTCGCTATTGTATACATGTAAATTGCATAATGTAAATACTTTCTATTCCAGTTCATCTTTTATGAAACAGTCTTACTGTACTATGTGAATATGTCCAATTTTCGTTTTGTTACTGAAAATGTTTATTTCCATTATTTGTATGTATTTCCATAAGGGAGACACAGATAAGCAAATTTACATCCCGAAATCAATAAAAAATCAGTATAAACCAAATGCCACTTCATTACTGCATATGAGAATTCATTGCACTCAATTGGCATGGGAAAATATATGCACACATTTTGTCGTCACAAATACTTTTCAGCAAAAAAGTGGGTTTTTTTTAAATTTCTGGTTACGTAATCGTTTTATCATAGAAACCTGTCATTCATTTTATGTGAAGGAATTTCAATAAAATGGCATGAACTGACACATATCGGGAAACAGAATTAACTTGGTGTTGATCAGTTTAAATTTGGGGATTTAGGTTAAAATAGTTTTAATAAGCAACAAAAAAGACCAAATAAAAAATCACCCTAGCTATTTGATATTTTGCGTAAAAGCTCACAATTTAGGCTTATACGGATTAGTGACTTTACTGATATTATTTTTAAAATTTCACAGCCAATCCTTTAGTTTTTAAAGGTACTTGAAACGTGCAAATTTTTTTGACAATCAGAATTTATAAAAGAGCTCGAAATTTGCAACTCATGTCACTTTGAGGTCAGCTCTGTTTATTCAACTGTCGGAACGGATGAGAATTTTTAATAGGTATTAAACGGACATTTTTAATCGGGGATTATTGATTTTAATTGGGCATGTAAAAAAGACGAACGAGAAAAAAACGCCTTTCTGTTGTCAGTGAATGATTTTTTTGTTCAATCGAACCTTGATATGCTACTCTAAATACGGATGAGGGATTGAAATGAAACGGATTTCAATCCACGTTATTCAATCAGGACAGTTAAAATCACAATCTTGGCTTTGTTCAATTAGATAGCATTCTACGCTTTGAATATACATCTTTTTCAGTAGTGAAAAACAAAACTTAAAGTGGCATGAGCTGTCAAAATGTTGATATTTGGATGTTAAAACAGAATGTTGAAATTATTGCCTATTTTTGTGAAGACGTATAATTCAGAACCTGTTTAGTGCTTCTAGTCTCGAGAATGTACGATAAAGTATTGTTTTGAACCAACTTTGGCTTAGAATGAATGAATGGTCGTTCCGGTTATTTAAATTTTGTTTACTTTTCGAACACGTTTTCGGTTCGTACAGGTCACATACTGTATGAATTTTCCTCATTCCAACGCCAATCATTTGGTTTTTCGATGGCCTTCAAAGCCTCTTACTGTTGTGGCGATTAAAAATTATGAAAAAAGTTTGAATTTTGGCAGCTCATGCCACTTTAAACTTAGGAAACCTGGAAATCTTAATGTTTTAAACACACCGGGTACTATTTAAAAAAAAACTGTTAAATTCTGCAATATATATATATATCTGATCACTAAAACACACGGACACAGGGAAAATCTTCTTGTCTAAAATAACCATGGAGACAAGTTTCTAATTGTGTTAAACAGAGGTATATCATTTAGACCTTTATACCCCATGTTTGTGGTGTTGATCAACGTATCAAAACTGTTTTGATAAAACAATAATAGACCCTGGCAACTGAAAAATTAATTCGGAACTTAGAGTGTTAGATTACTACACCTTAAACTAATGTTTGGCTATCCTGATGTTTGCAATATATCTACTTGACCTCCAGAATGGCGGGAAAGTAAAAATAAATTGACTTCACCTAAATGTATTTCTTGGAAGAGCAAGTTCACATTGGATCTTTCAACATAAGTAAATACCGCCAAAAAGATGGAGTCCCATTAACGTGAAATAACAGATATAACGTAGAGCCGTGTAATTGTGCATGTACCCTTGGACTTTGTACTATGATCAGAAGTAAATGAATGACTCATTTACTTCTGCTATGATCTAAATCTCATTTGAGATGAGGGAATAAACAAAATTTATGCCGTCAACATCTCATTTAACGCTATCGCATTGCTAGTGTATTTCGAGTTGAAAATTAGTTTGGTTAAATATCGGTCTTTGTCCTGAACCCGTAAGCAGCTATATGCGGTTTATTTCAGTGTAGAAATTGATTCACGAGCGTGGATAAAATACAAAAGACAGTAAAGTTTACAATGCGTGTTGTCGCCATGTCAACCAGGCTTGTCTTTCCTTGACGATAAAATCCCACCCCTAGCAGCTACGTTTTGCTGATCGTCCCAGGTACAAACAGTTAGGTTGTTAGGGATGCACATTATGGTTGCGTAGAACAGTCTTAGGATATGATAATACCTTCGTCTTAGGAAATACCTGAGATTTGTTCTAACTACACGGTAGATTTCACGGCCATCGACGTACCTCAGCTTCATTGGGGGCTTTAATCCCGACAAGTGTTCAAATCCTTAACTGTATTTGTAAAATATTTAGCTTCGTGGTGAATTATACAGATCAAATTGAAATCAAATCGCCTGTATCAAACATTTATTTATTATATCAAAGTGAACACTTTAGGTAAAATACAACACACTTCATCTTAAAGACAATATCTACCTGGTTCCAAAACATGGTTTATTTATTTTTTATGACTTTCCTACAAGAAGCTATGGTGAATTATTCTCAGATGTATATTGTATTTTACCTCAAGTGCTCACTGTAAGCTTTACCTTGTTTTCTGTCATTCGCACCTCTGTATGATTAACATTACCACATTATGAAAAGAAAATATGTTAAATTCCTTTTTGATAGATATGACAGTATTCTCGGTATTTTGGGATTACACTTTCTTGAAAATATGGTAGAAATTGGGTGACGCCCGATATATATGATTTGGAATTTTGTTCAGGGCTCAGTTGAATCAATGGAAGCGGATTTCGCAATATTTTGGCGCTCGACTTTTGTAAAACAAATACCGTCTTTGTGTTGAGAATACAGATGGTGAAATACCTGTCCAATCAGAATTATCCTTACTGAGTGAACTTATGAACAGCCACTAGATTGCTTCCATTCACTGATATCGACCCAAAGCAAACAAATACAAAGGAAAATTGAGATTCGTTAGTTGTATGGTCGTCTTGGAGATATGGGTTATATATCAGTGTTTTGTGCATCGCTTGTACACATTTGACTGACTAGCGTAACTCAGGAAGTCTCAATTGGTCCAGTCACAGGCAAGGTGGGTGTTATTTTTTTAATCTGGAGGCTTATGCTTGTAGTTGTTAATATAACACTTTAAACAGATGGGCATATAGGTAGACACCTTAATACAATGTCTTTGTTTTCAGGGTTTTTTTCCCAAAAAGAACTGAAAACAGACATTTTATTGGTAGTAACTCTCCAATTTTTTTAGATAATGTGCCAGGAGCCTGTTTTTACGTACCTGCCATAGCATAGCTACAAACAGGGGCTCGTTTCACAAAGCAGTCGCATCGCAAACGAAGCGTAGTTACCACTGGATAACATAGTGAAGAGGTACGACGTCATGGCAACTGCGATTGATCGCACTTCGCGACGGCTTCGTGAAACGGTCCCCTGAAGGCTAGGTCTAATAATGCATTTAATCACTTTCTATCCACAACCCCCCCCCCCCCCCCCTCAATGCATCAGGCTAAGTTTAATAGTTGTAGTCAACACACTAAATACCAATACAAAGTGTTAATATTTGCATTTTCATCCGTAAGAATGTCATTTAAATTCAATAAGACCTTGATTCAGAGCTGCCGAAATGAGAAAACATTGAGCTCGTCGGCTGCTTCCTCAAGACGTATACTTCAGAAGCTTGTTAGTGTTATAAGTCTCAATTATGTGTTTTAAAGGAATATTGAGAATAAACTTGCCATCAAAATCGACGAATTTGGTTAAAGTGGCATGAGCTGCCAAAATGTTGATATTTTGACGTTAAAAATGTTATTTTTATCAAGACCTATAATTCAGAAGCTCGTTAGTGCTACCAGTTTTGAAAATGTACGATAAAGTATTGTTTTAAACTAACTTTGGCTTAGAATGAATGAATGGTCGTCCCGGTTATTTAAATTTTGTTTACTTTTCGTACACGTTTTCGGTTCGTATAGTCCACATGCTGTATGGATTTTCCTCATTCCAACGCCAATCATTTAGTTTTTCGGTGGCCTTCAAAGCTTCTTACTGTCGTGACCATCAGAAATTATGAAAAAAAGTGTGAATTTCGGCAGCTCATGCCACTTTAAGTAAACTTGTTTCAATTTTGAACATGTCCGGAATGTCCTAGTGACGACCTTCAGTTGCGCTGTGTCTGTTTGCTCTGAGATAATACATAAATAACCATTGTATAGTTTTATCGAATGCAGCAGCAATCGCTTTAATAGTTCTTGCGTGACCTTCAACATCTATTACTTTCTTCACAATCAGAATTAGTTTAAATGTAATATCGGCAGCTCGTGCTACTTTAAAATCAGTGTAAAGCACCGGGTTTTACACGCAAACAGCTTTCTGAAAATAATATTATTTCAAGAACAACACTTTAAAACATGCAGTTCAAACATAGTTTCATGTATAGCACAATTTAACGAAATTAACATTTAGGTTTGAAACAAATAGTTCAAAGAAGCGTTCATTCATCATGGAAAACAAAGCATGCCATGAACATGAAGTATTTATGTGAGTTATTGAATAGTTTTCTCCATTACTGATAAATCAAATGGCGCCAATTCGAAGAAAGAAAACGGTGCCCATTAAAGTGGCATGAGCTGCCAAAATGCACACTTTTTTCATACTTCTAAGCGTCACGACATTAAGAGGCTTTGAAGGCCATCGAAAAACTAAATGATTCGCGTTGGAATGAGGAAAATCCATACAGTATGTGGCCTGTACGAACCGAAAACGTGTTCGAAAAGTAAACAAAATTTAAATAACCGGGACGACCATTCATTCATTCTAAGCCAGAGTTAGTTCAAAACAATGCTTTATCGTACATTTTCGAGATTAGAAGCACTAAAAAGCTTCTGAATTATAGGTCTTGAGAAAAATAGTCAATAATTTCAACATTCTGTTTAAATGTCAAAATATCAACATTTTGGCAGCTCATGCAACTTTAAGTGCTCCAATTTAAATGGAAAACAAACCTCATTGAATTGTTGTTGTGTTTTTCTTTTCAGATGGTTTCGTTAACTCTGATAGCCCTATTTGGTTTTCACATATGTCTGGTAAAGGCTGGAAGTGAGTATTCTATATATATTTAATGATATAAAACACTCCGTAACCAATCTAAAAACAACCAGACAATGAAGTTAATTGTTAGATTTATTATTGTTGTTGGGAATAAATCGCACATATAAGCAAAAAACAAAGTAATTTCAGGCACAACTATAACACTTAAAACGACACTGACAAACAGGTATAAACAATAGAACAATTATTACACGTTTGCTAAGTAAAACGAAATGTTGCAGGTAAAGAAATAGCTATATTGTCAGTGTTTAGGATTAAATACATTTGTACATTTATTATATATTCATGTAACCCTTGGATGCTAAAAACTCGCTAAATGTGGAGAAAAAAAAATTACATTTATTGTTTCTTTTCAGCCGGGGTTTGGAGCGATACGTGTTCGTCTGATTCAGACTGTGATACCAGCAAGGGTTTCACGTGTATCATTTCATACACTACTTGCTCTAAAGGAGAATGCGACTGCACCGGTGGAAAAGACTATGTACAGTTATCCCAGAAATGTCAAACCCGTAAGTGTATTTTCTTGCCAAAACAACATTATTCATTATTATTTATGATCACTAAAACACACGGGCACAGGGAAAATCTTCTTGTCTAAAATAACCATGGAGACAAGTTTCCAATTGTGTTAAAAAGAGGTATATCATTTAGACCTTATTCACTATTATTTATGAGCACTAAAACACACGGGCACAGGGATAATCTTCTTGTCTAAAATAACCACGGAAACAAGTTTCTAATTGTGTTAAAAAGAGGTATATCATTTAGACCTTTATACCCCATCATACATTGTTGTAAAAAAGTAAACCCATGATATTTCATTAGGTTGACGACTGACAGGAGCTTGGCCTTAGTCAGTAGAATTTTCTGGAACACTTTGTATTGCATTGACAATGCTTATGCATCACTATTATTAGTGTGCTCATATTTTTTAAGCAACCGTCAATAGTGATATACTCTTAATCACTATAAATGAAGCGGGTGGGGTGACACTCATTAGTAGAAACAATTTGAATTAGAAAGAAAATCGGCATTTGAGTTATAACATATGCATAAACATCGGTAGACTTTCATTTTTGAGGATATTATTACATCATAACTTTTCTCACCGAGAATGTATTAACATCGTTAGGCGATTAATTTTGCGCAGAAACGTGCTCGAAATCTCTGAGTTGGCGATCCATTTACTTATACTTGTATGGTCTGATAATTGGTGTTAATGGTATTTTCTGAATGAACCGATGGAGGATGCGAACTTCTTTATTATACAATATACTTATATGTATTCAATCCACCGTATTATATGTACATGTACCAACATTTGCTCTAATCCCGCACTCGAATTTCATGCAAAAACCGCTGTCACGTGTGCGGGTGGTGGGGTAGTGGGTCGATCGATGTGTGATATACGCTTGCGACGGTTATGACATTATTTGACACAATGTCTACTTAGTATTACTTAAAGTGGCAAGAGCTGCCAAAGTTCACATTTTTTTCATAATTTCTGTTCGTCACGACAGTAAAAGTCTTTGGAGGCAGTCGAAAAACTAAATGATTGGCGTTGGAATGAGGACAACCTATACAGTATGTGGCCTATACGAACCGGAATAGTGTTCGAAAAGTAAACAAATTTAAATAACCGGAATGACCATTCATTCATTATAAGCCAAAGTTAAGTCAAAACAATACTTTATCGAGACTAGAAGCACTAAAAAGCTTCTGAATTATACGTCTTGAGAAAAATAGCCGATAATTTTAACATTCTGTTTCAACGTCAAAATATCAACATTTTGGCAGCTCATGCCCCTTTAAGTATGACAATAACCCTGTCAGCTTTCCGGGTACCATGATAAATCTTCTAAAGTAGAAAACAGAGTGAAAAATACCAGCATCATTTTCCGATGCCATTTTACTCGATACTACGTGTTTTCCATCTTTTACCTTTTTCTAGAGCGTTGGACGCTCAATCCGAACAGCCTTTCACCAATGGGTCGCGGGTTCGAATCCCGCTCAGTCCAAAAATTGGAAAATTTTCTGACTGGGTTTTCTCTCGAACGACCTATGTGGGATGGTTGCCAGTTACCAGCGGAAGGTCGTGGGTTTCCTCCGGGCACAGAGCCCGGTTTCCTCCCACAATAAAACTGGCAACGCCGCCATATAAGTGAAATAATCTTGAGCGCGGTGTAAAACACCAAACAATCAATCAATCTTTTACCTTTTTTCCCATCTTTCTGTAAAGACAGCATTATTATCTATATTCAACATGTACTGTTCTTATTTAAATTTTAACACAGCTATGCATATTTATGTTTACAGAACTTACCATTGGTGCGACATGCGATGAGAATAGTTATATGCCTACCTACGCTGAATGCAGTAGTAGCAAGAAGGTTGCATGTACAGCGGACTATGTGGCTAAAGGCAAAACCGCCTGTCAACATAATGACGCCGTGGCACTAGACGAAATCTGTACTGCTGTTGGTGGATGCACCACACAAAGTAAGGGTCATATAAAAAGTAAAAATAAAGACATTGACTTTGATAACGGTGTAAGAACTACATCGAAACGTCGTCACCCATTTAACCAAGAAGTTGTTATCCATAAGTAATTCTTCACCTTATTGTAACTTTTCAACTTCTAAATGCCATCGAAAAATTTCATATTTGTGACGTCACACTACTTTTTCAAAAAATGTACTCCATGTTCTAGGGGGATTCGGTCAGCTGTATTTAAAAGTATGATATACCAATACGTCACAAGTGTATATTGGTCCAGGATATTGTATACTTGTTTTAAAATAGTCAGAATAAAATACTCCAAAATGACTACTTTTTATACTGACGGTCGTATTTTGCCATTTTTTGAGCCAGGCTTCATTTGCAATCAAAAGCTGGAATTGATTGCCCGCTCAGGAACAGGCAGTATTTGGTCAGATTTAGACAGTGAAAAAACAATATAACCTACTCAAATAGTTTAATATGGCCACAATGGCATTCATGAATAATTCAGCTACGTATTTTAGCTCAGTAAATATTATTCGTCCCATGAATTCACTTTTACCCCTCAGAGTCTCTAACTTCCCCCGCCACTGATGACGTCACACTGTTTTGCTGTTTTTAAATGTTAAATTCACTTTCAGTCAGCTAAAGTATTCATGAGCGTTTGAGTAAGTTTTATTGTCATTTACTCTCGATATATGACCACATACTACCACCTCCGAAGCTTTTTGATTGCAATCAGCCCTGACTCCAAAATACGGCGTCGGTATAAGACAAATAGTCATTTTAGAGTAAGAACCCGGACTAGTTTTAAAACAGGACAAACAGGATTATAAGTGCTTTTTACTACCTTTTCACACACCTTGAACCAATTAAGGGCAAATTATTAAGTGATAATTTATTTAAAGTAAAATAACGTTTGTTCATAATGTGATTTGACACAATGAAATCTATAAAAAAAAAACAATACAAAAACATTATTTTAATACGGAGTTGTAAAAGGTATCTAAATGTATTTTGATGGTTTTAAGTCATAGAGAAAATGTCCTTATTGTGCATTTTAATTGGCTCCTATATTACATAGTACAATTTTAAGACATTTACTTCTGTGTTCATAGATTCTATAATTGTGATCCATGAACCTAAAACTACCTACACTATTAATTGAATTTTAGTGAATTAAATAAATATTTCATTTTCATGAACATTATGTTTAGATGCTGCGTGCTTTGCCTCTGGAAACGCATTAAAGTGTCAATGTGTTGGTGACTACAAAAAGTCAGGAACCTCATGTGTTGCCAGTAAGTATAACGATAGAATTAGACTGATTAGATATGTGCTTATGATAATGTGGGCTGTTTGTTTGGCGCTCGTTCACAGATAAAGAAATGTAATTGGTTTGATGCAAAAGCATAGATACTCCGAATAAAGTAAGACGACGCATTGTTGACGTTCTCAATATTTCGACAAAATTTTATTTGTCATCGAATATCTTGCTAAGCTAGTTGGTGGATCAACAAGAAGTAATTGGTTGTTCGTTTTTCCTATTGATTCAGACGCTCGTATATATCTTAAGTGCGTCGTAAAACGTCAGTCAAATAAAGCACAATAACTTTGTGAGTGCTCTATTTTACCATTAATTTTTATTAGTGATTTTGTTAACTGGCTGTGCAGCGTGAAATCAAGCACAGTGAATCCACTCAATTTCAACCTTTTATATATTTAAAAAAAATAAAGATTTATTCAACTTTCACGTTTTTATTTTCAGTAAAACTTGGAGACGTTTGTCAATCCGAATCAGACTGTGGCAGTTACACTTGCGGCAGTGGTAAAAAATGCGAATGTCCAAATGGTCAAAAGGAAGATAGTGGCAGTTGCAGGGGTAAGACGGTATCAGATCATTAAACGTATTGATTGATGTTTTACATCATTAATTAAATCTAATGGACTAACCCGCTTGTCCATACAAATGTAGCTAAGTTATTGATGAATGCCAATATAGTTATTTCACGGTCTGAATCGGACCCCATACTGCCCATTCAGAAACGGTCAGTCTGCTCTGGCCTTTGGATTGCAATGAACCCTGTTTCCAAAATACGGCTGTCAGTATGAAAATAGTCAATTTGGAGAAATCTACAATCGTTGTAACTATGTATACTCTAATGTCTCATTGATTACGTTGACCACTATATATTTCCTCCAACTATGCCCCTTTTTAACACAATAAGAAACTTGTCTCCGTGCTTATTTTAGACAATAAGATTTTCCCTGTGCCCGATGTGTTTTAGTGTTCAAAAATATATGTTTCCTCCAAATGTATATTTCTTCCATCATAGTGACCATAGAACAAATGTTCTGGTGACCTGCATGGTTTTTATTTTTGGTGGGGGGGGGGAGTCTTGGAACTCTCCAAGTAGGCCCCCCGAATTCTCCATAGCTTGGGTGAAAGAAAAAACAAATGGACACAAATTCTAATAAATTAAACCGCAATTGCGAATACTTACATAGGAACATGTTCTCAAACGATACCAGCCATTTAGGCATAATCGCTCAGGAAACCCAGTAAACTGTATACATTAAAACCGTAGGATCGTTTTCTGTATTTTTCCCAGTTAGAAGACGTTAAGAACATTTTTGCCAAAGATTTTTCGCCGTTTGTTATTTTTAGATTTAAAAATTGATTTGTTATCTACCCGTAATGTCAACAAAGGACCAGCCCGGGAACACGCACGTGTCTTTTTAGCTTGAATCATGGCTTATGAACTAGCTGGCGGGTGGCCCATTTTACGCAACCTACCGGCAAAACACAGACCAACTTTTTGATCTTGAGTGACACAAAAAAGGCATTCCAATAAAGTTGAGACGGTAAATTAAAAACAAAAACACCTGAAATCACCACAAATTACTTACGCAGTCTCTGCTCGGTGGTTGACACTCGGACTTCAGATTCAGTAATGTCTCTACTCCAACACTCAGACACTTAAAACGTCACTGGACATATTTTATATATCCCATGTTTAATTCAAGTGATTTTACTATTGATTTCTTCAGAACTTTCCTTCAAAAGGATGATACAATTTCAAACCCCTATGTACTCTAAATTTGTATAATTTATGGGCCTTCCTATTTTCAGTTATTGGTACCACCGCCGTGGATGGGACATGTTCCTTAACTGCCGAGTGCGCCGCGGGACTAACGTGTGCGACATGTACAAAAGACAGCAGTCAACAATGCTTAAAATTAAAAGGTGGGTATTTCAATCGATCCCACAAAGCAAATTATAAATTCATATTCGAAGCATTGGAGTTGTTTCCTGTGACTGCATTTTGAAATCAAAGAATACCCCTTGGTTTTGCTTTTATTTTGAAATATTTTCACTGTATTCTTGGCTCATTTCGTTAATGTAATTGACCGATTGTTTGATGACGTCACTTGGAAATTACGGGCAAAGCATTTCGGGGGATTGAGGGATGTAAAAATAAGTTTAAAATATGGCGGAAGAAAGAATACTGTATCGACCAGAAGACGTAAAAGGCGTCAAGTTACCCCAACAATGTGTGGATAAAAATAGGTTATGGAATCAATGTTTTCCCATAAAAGTGACATCTTGTTAAGTACCAATAAACAAAATGGCGAACTGAGGTACATTTTACCCAGAAAGCTTTGCGTAATTCTATGTGACGTCATCAGGCTCGGAGGTAATTTGATCATTACTTTCCTTCATCATTATTTCAATAGTTTTTACCATTATTATTCTTTCTTATATTTTTTTATTGATGGTTAATATTTTCTTACAAGCTTGTGTCTTTCTCGAGGTCACAACTGATAACTTGGCTTTTTTTCAATTAAAACGAAAGTGTTAAAATTTTGGCTATTTTTACTTCTCGAATGCTGTTTAAGTTGATTATGTTTCCAGTTAACTCCAAACCCTCGTATTGTCTTGAAAATAAACATTTCCCAAAAGAAAGCTGCGAATCTTGGCTGTTCATGCCACGTTAACCTAGTTGTATCAAGGTGTTGCGATCAGTATTCCCAGGGTTAAATATCAACATTTTAAAGTGGCATGAACTGCCAAAATTCACACTTTTTTCTTAATTTCTGATCGTCACGACAGTAAGAGGCTTTGGAGGCCATCCAAAAACTAAATGATTGGCGTTGAAATGAGGAAAATCCATACAGTATGTGGCCTGTACGAACCGAAAACGTGTTCGAAAAGTAAACAAAATTTAAATAACCGGGACGACCATTCATTCAATTCTAAGCCAAAAAATAGTTCAAAACAATACTTTATCGCACATTTTCGAGACCAGAAGCACTAAAATGCTTATGAATTGTACGTCTTCAGAAAAATAGCTATTAATTTAAACATTCTGTTTCAACCTCAAAATATCAACATTTTGGCAGCTCATGCCACTTTAATGTTTTATGATTTAATCGGAGTTTAATTTTAATTTCAGCGGACAGTTCCGGCAATGGTGTAAAGGCAATATTTGTTAACCTTCTGATGGCAGTAGGAGTTTTCTTTATGGGAATGAAAATTACACATTAAAGATAAATCATTTTGTAGCTACCTTTTGTGTAAAAACAGTATGAGACCGTTTTATGTCATATTTGTACCTGTAGTAAATTTATATAAAACCAGGCATCCACGTGTTTATCCGTTCTATTATGCACCCATTTATATGTACCCATTCATTGCTAATTAGTAAAACAATTAACAAGGAAACACTGGCTCCGAATTCTTTCGAATTTTTTTTTCTTCGTTTTAACGTTGGACGTGTTCTTGGGATTTGTTTTGAAAGTATTGTTTATGATTTTAGAATTTTCCAATAGCCATTGATAATGTTTGGATTTAGGTTTACAAAATATTCAAATTCACAAAAAGGCAACTTTTAGTCGCGCTGTGAAGTTTTGTTCTCTAGTCAATCTATCTGCGTACTATAATCGCATCCCTTGATATGACACGAGCTGACAAGTATAACGAAATGTTCATTCAAATAGTACAAAAAGGAGCATTCCGATGGTGTCAATATTGGTAATGTACCAAACAGCACAATCACAATGAACCAACTTGGACCCAGCGCTGGCTGTATCCTTGGCCCAAGATGGGCCTTAAGCGTTGGGTTAAGATCATTGTGCTAATCGTTCCAACGTTATCCCTTCTAGATTTCCCTGTTTGGCGACAACCAATCAGTTTCAGCAAATTTAAGGGATATTTGATGATTCCCTTTTAATTACAAGGGATAACATTTTAACATATGTCAAAACAACTGTAATTAATTGATTGATTGATTGCTTGGTGTTTTACGCCGCGCTCAAAATTATTTCACTTATATGGCGGCGTTGCCAGTTTTATTGTGGTAGGAAACCGGGCTCTATGTCCGGAGGAAACCCTCGACCTTCCGCTGGTAACTGGCAACCATCCCACATAGAGACAACTTTAAAGTATAGGCCTACCCCCCCCCCCCCCCATTCAACAGACCCGACGTCTCACTGGAGGGGTGAGACGCGTTATTGACCTTCTGCTCTTGGGATGTGTTCTACACTCTCAACGTGACACTTTACTTCAATATGCTCGACTTGTGAAGGCTGATGGACTCTGAAGTTTCATGCTTACAAGCATCTATTTTATTTTGTTAAAATACACTTTTGTTTTGGCTAACGAAACCCTGCATAAATTGTATAGCTTATTGCCATTAATGGTGATTTCTTACAGCCAGAATGTTGCCATTTATGATCACAATCGTTTCTGCAACATCAGTTTGCTAACAATCTCCCTACACCAATGATTTTATCGGCCGGTGCAGACTTTCCAGGGAGGGGGGGGGGGGGGGTGCTTAACTGTTTTTTTTTGTGTATATATAACATGAAGGGGAGGGATGTGTAAATGACCTCACGAATTCAAAACCACTGACTGAAAGCCAATTTGAAATTGCTAACTAATTGCAAATTGACTAAATTTTACAATTTCAGATGAATGTCTTCAATGCTATTGGTCGAATGTACCGGTTTCTTTTTTCTTCGGGCAATGTAAATTGATCTTGATCAAGGAAGTGGCTTACTCAGCGATAGTTTAAGGCAGATCGATAGTAAACACTTGACATTTCCAATGACGGTAACCATGTTAAATCAGGTTAAGCGTGAATCCGGTGTTCCTTTTGTCAAATTGTTTTGGTTGTCAAGGATGTCTCCGGTGTTGGGGTAATTGAAAACTGAGAGGGGAAAAAAACTAATTAGATTAGAGCAATTAGCCACAAACTAATACGTTAACATTATCGCAAATGGGAAGTGAAACCGTATCGTGTAAGCTAGGGTACCATGAACTGTCAAATGTTGATATTTTCCCGTTCAAACATAATGTCACAATTGTTGGCTTGTAAATCACAAACTTTTTAGTGCTTTTAGTCTCGAGAATGAAAGTTGAAGAATGGCTTTAAACTAAATTAAGCTTATATTAATTAACGTTCGTCCCGGTTATTTAAAATTCATTTTACTCTTCAGGCAGCGTTTATATTTCTCTACTCAACTCTAATCATTTACTTTCTCGAAGACTTTCAAAGCCTCTAATTTAGTGGCCATCAGAATTGGTGAAATAAGAAGAATCTTTGCACCCTATGCAACGTTAAAGTGGCATGGGCCGTAAAAATCTTGATATGTTTTCATTAAAACAGAATTTAAACATTCCTGTATTCCCGTTAAGTTAGGCATTTAAATGCCTACCCTGTCTTACAAAGCTGGCGTGAGTTACATCGGACGTAAATCAGTGTTAAAACTATAGGAAATTACGCCGTAGTCGCAAATGGTCCATGTTGTAGGCCTATGCGCAACTTTACGCCAGCTTCGTAAGACAGGGCCCAGGAGACGTGTCGATCTCCATACATAGGTGCAATCGAGATCTCCTGTCACACTACGAGATCGTCTACACGAGGCGTGGCTCGACAGCCGTCGCCCTCCATTTTGCGCATATTGAACTGCTGGAAACCTACTGAGAATTTAGAATGTTTATGATATTTATTTATCTGCTCTATACTGTTGCGAGACATGTGAGTCTACAATACAATCCCGTGTCACAAGATCTTTCTTTGGACAGATATACTTGTTAAAAGTAAAAACGAATATAATCGGCACTACCTCAGCTCACAAATACATTCTAAAACAAGATGGAACCGCACATGAATGTCAAAGGAAAACATGACATGGATGAGGGAATAAGTTTTCAAGTACTTTACATTTATTCAGAGAATAGTACACAATTTTAGAAAACAGTTTATCGGTGGATTAAATTGTACGCACCAGAATAATATCGGATATCTATCTACACAACCCAGCAAGGTTCACGGTGTAACTGTCAGTGCCAAATGTCGTTGTTTACAATTCGCCGAGTAGCTCTGTTTAAGGACATCGTCCAATCTAAAATTAAAAGTTGCCCTAGTCCTACAGGCCAGATTTAAGCTCTAAGGCCAATGGTGGACATTTTTATCAAAAATATCAATTGGAATGGGGTTGGAGAGTTCGAGGTCTATCTTAGCCACATCTAAAGGAGATCTCACGAGAATACGATTGGACATCGTCAGTAGCCTGTCAATCATATTCTCGCGAGATCTCCTCTACACGTGGCTAAGATAGACTTCGTACGACTTTACCGGACATAGCGCAGGGATTTTTGCGTGTGATCTAGGGTAACATTTTTAAAAGCTATCAGATAAATATCAAAATCCTGCACCACGCTGTAAGTGAATATATATTTTGAATTTAAGAAAACGTTAAACTAGTAATGAAAACGTAGAGTCAATTTCACGAAATAGTCCCATTTCCAATAGCTGCTAGTGTTTAAATGAGTGATGTATCTAACAATAGCTCCAGCTAAGTGCAAGAGAATAATAGAAAAGCACGTAGATGCGAGCAAATGCCCGACACAATTCCATGGTGTTTTTTTTGTTGAAAACTTCAAAGTCACATGACCAGCCCCGATAGCTCAGTCGGTAGAGCGTCCGCTTCAGGCCTGGGAGATCCGGGTTCAAGCCCGGGTCGAGTCAGACCAAAGACTTTAACAGTGGTAGCTGTTACTGCTTCGCTTGGCGCTCAGCAATAGGAGTTAGAGCAGCGACTGGTTGTCCCGGTGTCAGTATACTGTGACTGGGTGAGGGGGCTTGCTGGTTGTCTTCGGCAAGTCATCTCGGTGAGACAACGCCTAAAAGAGCGGTGGAAATCCGCCCTGTCACAAGGAGACAACGTCTTCATATAACCGAAATACTGTTGAGCAGGACGTAAAACCCCAATCACTCACTCACTCAAAGTCACATGATCAATTGACCTCCTATGTGAACTCTCCAACCCCATTCCAATGGATATTTCTGTCAACCAATGGCCGTAGAGGTTAAATCTGGCCTTTAGGACTAGGGTAACTTCTAATTTTAGATTGATCGTCAGCAGTGGCCTCCCTGTATGTACAGGCAACATGGCGCTGATTGGCTTTAGAGGTAGATATCTCACCGAATGACAGAAGGATCAAGCCATATATTATTAGTTACAGGGTTTGTTCGAGGGGGGGTACGGAAATATATGGGGTCAGTAAACCGATATTGGTCGAGGCGTTAGCCGAGCCCAATATACTGTTTACTGACCCCATATATTTCCGTATCCCCCCTCGAACAAACCCTGTAACGAATTTATCCCACCGAAGACCTAACTTGTACGATATTCAAGCCTTCTTTCTGAAAATTGGCTTTCATAAAAGGCAGAAAGTGAACTCCGAAAGGTATTTTCTAATGTGTATGGCACGAACAGACACGACTGGCAAGCGTCAAAACATGACGTCACAAGCCATATATGGTAGTCGCCCTGTATGGATCAGCATAGCATTGCAAGCATTACCATATACCGCAGGCGTAGAGCGACTTAGTATAAAGGCAATGTAACCGCGACCGCCATCTTGTTTTTTTCGAGTGACTTCCGGTAGGATCTGTTAGTGCGATCGCCGATGTCAGGGTCCGGTCAGTTTCAGGTAATTTTCTTTATATTCGGCTTTTAGCTGCGGCGATTGCATGTAATTTTTATTTTCCTCAGTGATTACTGAGTCTTTCTACATCCTCATTTAAGCCTGACATTCTCTGAATTTCTTTCACGCTAGGGAATTCCCTTTTACAACTAATTACGCTGAAAGGTATTTCCCCACTTTGACATTAAAAAAACATATGATCCAAATTCCGCGTTTTGTTGAAATTTGGTAGGAATCTAGCCAATCATATGTAAAAACAGTGTGCAAAGTTTGACATTAATGCGCCAAGTAGAACTCTTAAAATATATGCTTAGTTGACAGCTCCTCCAAATACATACTGAATCCCATTGACAACTATTCATAAATCATAGTTTTCTGAGGTTTCCCACCACAAGCTATCACCACAACATTCACCGATTACCCCTTAGCATGTACGTAGTGGATTTTTTAGTCCGAATGGGGCTTTTCATATTGGATTCATGTTAATCGCTGTCATATTAAAGTGGGATGGTTGCCAGTAACCAACAGAAGGTTAGGTTAAATCAGAACATTTAATTCACAAGTAAAAGTGTTTGTACAGAAAGGTAAGCTTATCGATTATTAAAGCTGGTCTAAACCAATTATCTAATGGATTGCATTGACGGTGTTGATAAAATTGAATAAAAAGTCATAAATACAAATTTTCTATCATTATTTAGATAAAAATTTAACTCCTGTTTATACTTTTTAAGGGAATTACACTTTTCCTCCAAACAATTTCTTATATTTAAAATTTATTGATTTTCTTTGAAAGAAAATCTGCGATATATACTGATTTTCTTAACGTTAACATATAAATTTGTTTTAAAGCTGGTCTAAACCAATTATCTAATGTATTGCAATGAGGCCGTTGATAAAATTGAATAAAAGGTCATAAATACAAAGTTTCTAGTATTATTTAGTTAACAGTTTAACTCCTGCTTATACTTTTAACTTAAATTACACTTTTCTTACAAACAATGTCTTCTGATATTTAAACTTTATTTATGGAAATGGAAATCTGTGGTATTCTTAAGCATTAAAGGATAAATGTGCAATTATTTTTCAGAAATAGGACAACCTCTACTAGAGTTTCAATTTACAAAATTTGGGGACTGGGGATGATATTCACCACATCGAAGTGTTTGTTAAATATTTCTACAAGAATGGCATGGTATTACCAGAGATCTACAAGAATAGAGTGGTGTGACCAAATCAATGAGATTGTTTATCATTTTAAGTGTTTTATGATAAATATTTGGAGATAAAATATGGACATTTGAAATGTTCTGAAAAATTAAAAAAGACATCAAGCTGCAATCATCATCAGGGAAATTACTGAATTATGAAATATTTCTACAAGAATGGCATGGTGTTACCAAAGATCTACAAGAATATGATTGTGTGCCCATAATCAATGAGATTGTTTATCATTTTAAGTGTTTTATGATAAATATTTGGAGAGAAAATATTGACATTTGAATTATGCTGAAAACTTAAAAAACATAAGCTGCAATCATCATCAGGGAAATTACTGAATTAGTAAACGAGAACACAGGAAAATTTGAATCTCTTAAATGATACTTTTTGAACCACCACCCCCCCCCCCCCCCCCGCACTTGCAAATAACAGGCCTGACCCACACACACCTGCCAATGATACATCATAAACAATCAAATTCTAATAAAGATGTGTGAGTGAATTTTGATCATTATGCATTCCAATGGAAGGATATGGATGAGTGAGTGAGAGAAGATTTAACATCGGTTTAAACATTATTTCAGTCTTT